>OZ007554.1:85972895-86575905 GCA_963931855.1 Philhelius festivus
AAAATCATAGCTCGTAAACAAATAATAAAGATATCGTGATAATTTTTTTCTCAGTTTAAAGGGAATTTCCAAGGGTATACATTTTGTGAAATTTAAGAAAAAATATTCACAGGGTGTTTCAGAATTTTCTGAATTAATATTTTTAATATTTTACCTCAAAAAATGTCAATAGCAAATAACTGAAATGAAATCAGGGTGTCAACATAACAAATTATTTCAAGTTTAACAATGTAAAATAAATAAATTAATAAATAAAAATAAATAAAAAACAAAAAAGTATATTTCTTGGAAACTTTCGTCAAAGTCCGATGGGGCTGCAAGCATAGTAAATAGGTCTTCATTCTGCCGCATCCTCAAGATCTTGAAGGTATTTTGTTACCTATATTTTGTGTAGTTTTTATTTTTGGATTCCTGAGCTTCTTCTGACAGTTCTCCGATTGGTAATGACTGATACTTTATTATACTCGTACTTTGGCCATGAGCCAAAATTTTATCAAGATTAAGTGTAAGTTGCTTTTTGGGATACTTTTCTTTCAATAAATTTGTTGTTTCCATTGCATAAACTCCAAACTTTGAACCGTCAACATTGTCTCTGCAGTTTAGAGCGTTAAGTATTACTTGAAGCCTTCTTATCATGAGTTGTTACATCTGGTTCTGCAAAAAATCTTCTCGATGTATTTCCATCTTTTGTGTTTCCAAATCCTTGTTTTGGTTTATTCACATCGAGTCTTATTTCCTCGCAAAATTTCCTTTGGATCTCCTGCTTCCTTATTCTTTCTACCTCCTTTCAATACTATCATCAATATTTTCTACATCTTGTTTGAGTGTATATGCAAGTTTCCATGCATCTGATTCTGGAGTGTAATGGAGATATTCCATATTCGTAATTATGCTGGAACATTATTGGTCAGCAGAAATGAACTGATGATGGCCGAGGGTTTTTCAAATATTCACTATTTGAACACTTCAAATCTGAGAGAAACAATTGAGGCCATAAACGTGTTTGCATCCGCTATTAATTCACCATCATGACGTGTTACTATTTTTTGTTTATAGGCACTTTCCCCAACTGATCCATCACAGCCCCACTTGCTTTGTAACGTCAGACTTCTTGAAAGTCCAATTAATTTCTACTCACTCTTGGTTTCCAAAATTTTTGAAAAAAGGCGCCACAGTGTGCCGATGCCGTAGGAAATTGATGAACGCTCGCTCGAGTTGTCAAATTTATCCTTCACAAGAAGTATGAAGCGCTATCTTGTTGGAAAAATAACTTGGATATATCGATGTTGTCGAGATGTGGCCACAGAAAGACGGTTAACGTGGCTCTGTTTTCGAAGCTATTGACGGTAACTGTTTTTCGCTTTCCCATTTCGAAAGAAATAAGTTCTGATAATGCTATCATAAGACGTACATTCAATTTTTGTGGATGCTTTAATGTTTGGTCGAACACTTGTGAGTGATGTTCGCTCCATTAGGGAGAATTTTGCTTCTTGACAGCGTTATTGATCTTAAAATGGGCCTAGCCCGAGAAGATGATTTTTTGACCAAAACACCGATCCCGGCAAATATTTTCAGCGGTAATTACCCACGGCATTGGTCATAGGGATGAAATTTCAAATCATACTCTATATTTTGGGAGCTGTATGTCATTGAAAATTGCTGAAACATAACAATCGAAAAAACTTTCATTGCTATGGTCACCCTTTACAGAAGGAAAACTAGCATTAAGAAGTAACTTTATATTCAAAAATTTGTTTTTACCTTAAGGTCATAACAATATAAAATCTCGCCCTGGTTCGACGCAGGTTTGCAAAAGCTAGGAACTGACTTATGAATTAAAAAAAATTTAATTCACAAGTCAGTTGGTGACTTGTGAATTAAAAAAATTTAAATCATAAGCTTATAAGGGACTTATGAATTAAAAAAAAATAATTCAGAACCTACTAAGTGACTTATGAATTAAAAAAAATTAAGTCATGGGCAAAGTAAGTGACTTATGAATTAAAAAATTTTAATTCCCAACCTACTAAGTGACTTATGAATTAAAAAAATTCAAATCATCAGCAAGTAAGTGACATATGAATTAAAAAAATTTAATTCAAAACCAACTTAGTGACTTATGAATTAAAAAAAAATTTGATTCATAAGTTAATGGATAAATGCTGATTAGAAAAATTATGAAATGGATAATTTATAAGCTAGCGTGATAATCTTATGATTTAAAAACTAGATTTGAAAGCTAAAAAGATATTCAAAATTAAAAATTAAAATTAAATGTTATACTTACTGAGTAGGTACCAAAAGTTTCGAAGTGCTTAATTAAGGAAACGGAATGTTTTTTTTTTCAATTTTATTGAAAATACATATTGAATTAGTTTCAGGTACTTGAAATAATTTTACAAGAAAATATCAAATAATCAACTCATGTAAAATATGAAAACGAAAAAATTTAAAGGCATATGCATAAAAATATGCACTCACGAAATTTATATAATGATAACCCATCATTTCCTCAACACAAAGATTTTATCAATATTGCTTTTTATTTAATTGGATTATAAGGACTGCATAAACGGCAACTCCCAAAAAATTCTCCAAAAGCTTTCGTTAACAATTAAATAATTATGTAGTCAAAACAAGCTTAAAAATTTCCAATCTACCAACTAACTTATGAATTAAATTTTTTTTAATTCACAAGTCACCAACTGACTTGTGAATTAAATTTTTTTTAATTCATAAGTCACTTACTCCCTGATGACTTGATTTTTTTTTTAATTCATCAGTCACTTAGTAGGTGGTGAATTAATTTTTTTTAATTCATAAGTCACTTTGTTGTTCATGACTTAAATTTTTTTTAATTCATAAGTCACTTACTCCCTAATGACTTAATTTTTTTATAATTCATAAGTCACTTGGTAGGTGGTGAATTAAATTTTTTTTAATTCATAAGTCACTTAGTAGCTTAGGATTTAAATTTTTTTAATTCATAAGTCACCAAATATCTTATGAATTAAATTTTTTTAATTCACAAGTCATCTACAGACTTATGACTTAAGGATTTTTTAATTCAAAAATTCGCAACCCTGGTTCGACGTATGTAAGCACATCTTTATTCTGATCGGAAGATATATTTTTTGTAGGGCGGTGTCGATTCAACTGCTCAAGCAACTGCTTAGAAGCAACATCAACGCCGGGCAAATTAATGCCTTAAACCAGTTACTCTTCAATTCCAAACCCTATGTAGGTGTAATGTTCCTGGTCGAAGTAGTGGAGCAGAAAATGGAAGAAGTGGGGTTCACAGGCATTAATCCAGCAAGTCACCCAATGGATAGTCCAACTATGCAGTACGAATCATCATAATGGATAGCACAGATCATCGACAATTCAATTCCAAGAAAGGACCACATGAAGTTTCTAAATTCATTCTGAAACGATTTCTTCAAACAGTGATGATTCTTCTCACAAACATCTTAAGCAAATATATTAGAAGCCGCTTGTTCCGCAAAAGGGGCTACCACCTTGGCTTCGAAATCATTAAATATGTTTGTTCCACTCCCTTACGAGTTGCTTAGATAAAATTTGAATTCAAGAAATGTGCCCAAAAAAGGCAGTTGGACCTTATATTTTTCGCACCCATTGATATGAAGAAGTACCGGATTAAGCTTATATCTTGATCATCAAGTATCTTTTGAAACCAGTGATCAGGTACAGCCCTACAACTTGGTATACTATATCTTAGACAGCCAGGAAAGTTTTAAGGTTTTCGAAATGAAAATGATAAGGATATGCACTGGATCTCACCTTGACCTGAATGCCAGAAAAAAACACAAGAACGACCATTTCTATTCCGATGCAAACATAACCCCATGGGAAAAATAAATAATGATTTGCACAAAGAAGCCCTCAACATTCTAATTTCAATGATGGCAACCCAATCAAGATATCCCTAGACAAAGAACCTAAGAGCAATGGAAACACTGGATGACAATGCAATCGCCATGGACAACGCGGAAGCAGTTTCATTTCTCGCTGTCCCGACCTAGGGTCAGTTTACTATCGCTTGGTCTTGCCCTTATTCATCGTTAAAAATGCATCTTCTTACAAATGCAGGACTGACATTACTCTTTGATCTTCTGATTATATCAATAGCGACGAAGCAAACGAGTAATTGGACAGACCTTTGATTGATTCTGCCTTTAGTTTTGCGACACAACGGTTGATTGATTAGGAGATCTCCATGTCCCTTTAAGAATGACAGGTATTGTTCAAATGTCTTATTCAGGACCACGTAGAACGTGTCTTTGGTGTCATCATATATGTATATTTTGTCTGGAGGGGGATACCTCACTTATGAATCCTTTGTTGGTTAATATATCTTTAATGCTTATTATCGTGAGGCGCCTAGGTCTGGATCGAATATTTCGTTAGCATGGTTTGACATCAGTAAATCCGTCCGTATCCAAGAGTTGTTATTGCTTGGCAGCTAAATAACTTTACCATGGCTGGAAAGTAAGTCTGACATCATGACCAGACTCTTTATAAAACTCAAAGAATAAGGCGAAACCACTTATAATAGGACTGATCTCTGATGATGGACGTCATCGTTGTTTTCATTTGAACACTTTGTCAACTAACTCGTGTAAGAAGTGCCTTTGTCAAAAAAACACCTCTCTTTTGTATTCCAAGAAGATGCACAGACTCCCAATCTCTAAAAGAGATATCCACAGCAGGGAAATGAGAGCAAGAATTTAAAGACAGGGCTGGGCCCAGAAGATATCTACCAGACACGTGTACTTTTGAATACACCTGCCCCCCTTTAAGAACAGTGCTTTTATTTCCAAAACCAATATATGAGTCCTTAGAGATTAAGTTCAAAACACAACAAAAATGTAATTAAAGGATGCCATTCTCTGAGTAGCTTCCTTTTGTCATGCACCGCACCGGAAGGAAACTATATACTATGTATTATACATAGATATACTGTAGCTACTCTACTATGTGGCGTTGTTGCAATTTTTGATCTCTGAAAGACGGGCGGATTTAGCTGCGTTCTGAGTGTGAAGGCACTTGCACGTACGAGTGCAGTTGTAGTGTGTGGTGATTTTGTGGTTAGCCATGAGGATAATATCTGTATAGGTACATATATATGTGTACATTTAAAACCGCTTTTACCACAACGGAATACACAGCACCGGCACGCTCGCCGACTGATGTGGAAAATTGTTAATTTTAAATTGAATTTGATGGTGCTTCTATTTCTATAGACAACTTTGGTTTAGTTTAACGAAAAAAAAAAAACTTTTCTTCTCTTGTCTTTCTCTATCATGGATTCGGAAATGGTCCTTTTGTTCATGCTTTGGTTTTTAAATCAAAATGTGATTCTCGACTTTTTCTATCGTGATTGAAAGTCTGTCTATTTGAGGTTCTGAAAGTTTATACTTTGAATTTGGAATAAAAATAATGCAAGAAATTGGACTTGTCTGATTTCTCGCATGGTAAAATGGGCTTCAAATTATAAAACCCAAAAGTCCCTCTGCATGGCAGTACGACGCGCTTGCTATTATAGGCTTACTAATTGTTCTACTTCGAAATACAAGTTTAAGGTTGCTCAAAGTTTTGAACTGGCCTTTTTTCAATAATGAAAGTAAGAATGGGTATAAAATCAGAAATACATATTTCTTATTGAAACAGAACATGCACAAAGGTTTTTTTTTTAGTTAGCGGTATCCGGGGTAAGTTGATCCCAAGGGCATGTAAACTAACCGCCAATATCTTCAAATCAATATTAATTTATATGTTCATTCTTACCCTTTCATTAACCACAGCTTGTTTAGTCTCATATTGGTATTCGTCATAATCAACTTACCCCGATACTGGGGCTTGTTTGTCATCTAACTCATCAAGCTCAATAAATTCTGATCTCGAAAGCATTGTCAAATGGGGAACCAAAAACCGTGTAGAATTAAAAGCTTTAAGAATTCAATGATGCCTCCATTCGTTGAAGCAGAATCATCGCCTTAATCCGTTAACTATTTTAGGGGGTGGCCGTGGCGCGATGGTTGTGTACTCGCCTGTCAACCTCATGATCACAGGTTCGAGCCCTGCCGTCGTCTAAAAACCTTCTTAAAATTGTCATCAATGGGTTGCTGGTTTACTCATTACATGTTGTTTAGGCATAACACTAACAACATGTGGTTGAGTTAAACTAGTATGCTCAACAAGGATGAATACGAATAAAATAATGCGAATTATAAGGGACATAGAAATAAGATACGGCATTTCTCCGCTTTAGTTCAGCCGCCATCCCTGGAGATACAAAAATCTGAGACAACCACCTTCAGTCTCAGAACATCGTGCCATACATCTTTCCTATCCTTCTTTCTCTTCCGTAACTTCACACCCGCGCGGTGTTGAAACATTTAAAGGGTAATCATAATCCCTTGAGCGTGAGTAAATTAAAAAAAAAAAAAAAAAAAAATACACGTCACTCTCATTGAGGTAACCCAACAGTTTTTAGTATGTGTATAAGAGACTGTGGACTGTGGAATTAGCCTATATTTGATGTCGCCGAAATTATTGCTGAATCTGTAGGTTTTTTTCGACTATGCAATACATATTTCATCCCTTCTGATTTTATCTATAAAACCTATATTCGTCCTAAGCTTGAGCCAATTCTATACTAGGCCTAGTGCGTATATCCGGCTTGCTCCACAATCAAATTCATCCCATCATCATCGAAAAACTGTTCAAAAATTTGAACCTTGTTTCCAATTCTTGAGTGTCTCTTCGAGAATCACCACTGGCTGCGCTTTCTCCCCTTAGGTTAACAAATGAGATATTATCTTAATTTAACTTAACAGGAATATGGAAATGAAGCAAGTCATAAAAGCTGCTATAACTAGTTCTTAAAAAAGCTATTTCCCTTATTTCTCTGCAAATCCAGTGAGAAAAATATATCAACAGGGTTTTGTGTACGGACCTATGAATTACTTTAAACAATGCCTCCCAGAAGTCTCCAGCAGCAACAACCTCAACAACAATGTGATCGATAAAACCATTGATCAATTTGAAACAGTAGTCAACAATGCTTTGGACAGGCAGAAGACTCTCCGCACTAGCATCAGAGATAGGTACGCAAACTTGTCCCAGCATATACAAGTAATATATGCTTATCGGCAAAGACTGCGCAAAAGCCTCCAAGAAATCTACTACAGGACTTTCAACAGGAAAAGAGACGAATAACGGCGACTGCATTCAGAACTTCAGTGCACTAACACAATGTTCAACCAGTTAGTAAAACCTCATCAGGGAAAGGATTTCAGGAAGAATCTCGTAGATATCAAACCTGGCCCTGACACGTTTAAAAAGATCAATCCGATTGTTGGAAGGGCGAACTCAATTCCAGACTAGATCTTTAACGGAAAAGAATTTTCAACAACTTCTGCTAAGATAGTTGAAGCGTTTGGCAATAACTTTCATGATCGTTTCAAAGACCACCCTCCTAATATACACCTTCGTGACTTTGTTGAAGAATTAGAAACTCGCATTCAGGAGATATCAGCAACCACCGAAACCGTGACCTTGTTCAACGAAGAAAGCTCATTATCGGAGCAGACACTGACAGATTTTTTCACTTCTCCTGAAGAAGTGGCTGGGATTATCATCACTGGAAACACCAAAAAAATCAGCAGGAAGTGACAAGATTTCTAATAACGCACTTAAAAAGTTACCAAATCTTTCTGTTCTCCTGTTGACTATAATCTTCAATGGCAACTGTCTGAACGAACAACAGCTATTTACCTGCAGCGTAGAAAACCGCAAAAGTTGTCCCCGTCCCGAAGAAGAACAATCGCGCAAATGTGGAAGGATATCGGCCAATTTCGTTGCTCAGTTGTATGAGCAAGATACCGGAAGCCTTGATATTGAATAAACTCAATGTTTTTTGCAGAGAAAGAGATGTCATACCGGACTTCTAGTATGGCTTTCGAAATAAACACTACTATACATCCCCTACTGGGACTCCATACGGATGTTACACGGGGACCCAATAAAAAGAAAACCACTGTAGAGTGCTTGCTAGACACCGAAAAAGCTTTCGACAGAGTTGATAAATGGATAACTATTCAAACTCTCGGAACTTGGACTTCCTAACCACTTGATCAAAAATTACCTTTGACTTTTTTATGTACAGAAGTAGCAAACCATGTATTATCAACCAAGGGAATAATTGCTGGAGTTCCTCAAGGATTAAAACTTAGACCTCTGTTATACAACATTGACACTGCTGATCCACCAGGCAAAATACTAGGTACAAAGACGAAGCTTTATGCAAACGACTGCATTACATACGCCTCCGCTTTTTCACCAGAGCACATTAAAAACGTATGGAAATACTATTTCAAAAGGGGACTGAAGATAAACAGTGAAAAGACTGAACTCATCTGCTTCTGAAAACCAGTGACTGTCATTCAAAGACGAGCGTTTGCAACACGCTGTGATGCGATAAAACTAAAGTTTCCAGACAACACTGAAGTAACACTCAAATCATCAACTAAATACTTGGGAATCAACTTTTATAACAAACTGAAATTAAAAAATCATGCAGACTTCATGTTGAAGAGAGCCAACTATTCTCTGCACTTGATCCATCCGCTACTCAGGAAGCGAAATGGACTAAGTAAAAAGCCCAAGTTGCATAATTCTTGCAATGGATTCTTAAGTGACATCTGATGTATAGTTTTGTTGTGTTTGTAATGCCTTGATTGATATCAGATGCAAGGTGCTCTATGGGTATAACAGCTAAAACAGTTTGTATTTATTAATCCTACACTTCACAGTTGAATTTATAGCGTCAGAGTTGTGTTTTGAGTGTTTGTGATTTTTGAAATGGTAAGTGATTTTTGTGTTGTGTTTACAAATATTCGTGAGCTAAGAAGGAATTTCCTTGACGTGTACGCCCATTCTGGTAAGTACAGACCAGCTGTTTTGCCATTAGGTGAAATACTGATCGGTGCAAATACTGAATTTCGCATGCCTGGCTATGACCCACTGCCATTACTCATTCGCCATTTCGGCCTTTAAGTTTATGTAAGATATGATGTTGCTTACCAGAGTATTCCTCAATACGGCAACGAATACAAATACTAATACGAATTTTAACTTGTGGCTCAAATTTACTGTCCGTAAGCACATCATCTATTATTGTTTCATTTATAGGAGTCCAAATCTTGACAGCAATTCAACTCTTAATGAGTTTGATACGTTGACTGATTTCATTTCCCGAATTATTTCCTTGTACCCTCACACTGAAGTCGTTAATGCGGGCGACTTCAATGTACACAATGCAAGTCGGATCCGCTATTCAGGATAGAAAACACCCGAAGGAAGATATGTTGAGATCTTTGCTGAGATGCACCACCTTACTCAAGCCACCTGGGACGGTCAGAATATCTTTTTTCGAATTTTCAACTTGTCACTATGATTCCTCGATAGAACGTTAATGCCAATGCTGATATGATCACAGAAGTGATTTTTCGTGGGATGCCTACTTTTAAGCTATTAGGTTGAGAGAAGTAAGTTTTCGCTCTTACATGGCCAACCAAACCGAGGAAAATCGGAAAAAGTATAAACAAGTCAGAAATCAAGGCAACGCCGTTAGAAAAAGAACCAAATTCTTACATGACCAGAAATTAAGGCAAAAAATCCTGCAATGTCCCAAGGCCAATAGAAATTTCTGGTCATTTGTCAAGAACGTAAAAAATTCAAATTCATATTCGGTTCCAACGCTCATCTACAATGACAAACCGATAACTAGCTCTTTAGATAAGGAAAATATACTTGCAGCTCATTTTGCTGCTAGCTCTAAGTTGACTGATAGAAACATTGCCCCTCCTGTACTTGAGAACTTAAATCATTCAATGGGATAGGTATATTTCCGCACTCGTACAGTTGCAAGAGGCCTTCGAGATCTTGGTATAAACAAGTCCGCTGGTCAAAGCTCTTCAAATCCAGAAATCTCACCATAACTTCAAAACTGCTGCTGTACAGGACCATGGTCCTGCCAGTACTCACATAAATGGATGCGAGACTTGGGTGCTTAGCAAAAGGCACTCCCACCTCTTAGCTGCGTTCGAGAGAAAAGTCTTAAGGAGAATTGTTGGCCCCATATGTGAGGAAGGTCGATTCCGGAGACGGTAAAATCATGAACTGTACGCAATCTACCTTGAAGCAAATATCGTGACTAAAATTAAGCTCGGTAGACTCCGGTGGGCAGGGCACCTAGGACCTAGCTCTCATGAGCGAAGAGGAACCTGCTCGGAAAGTTCTTTGTGGTACATTCTATGGTAGACGACAGCGTGGTAGACCATGCTTGCGCTGGAGAGATGGCGTAGACCAGGACGCTCGAAGCCTTGGGGTGCGCAACTGGATGGCGTCGGCTAGAGACCGGGATAGGTGAAGAGGCTTGTTGAAAGAGGCCAGAACCGGAACCCGGTTGTCGAGCCGATGATGATGATGATGATGATGCTGGTCCTAGTGGTATACCCTCCATTCTTCTGAAGAGATGTTCTTCATCGCTGAGACGCTGACAAAACCATTGCGTAAGCTTTTCCATCTCTCCTTCTGTTCTGGAACCTAGAAGATGGAAGACAACACCATTGTCCAGCCTGTTCCTAAAAAGGCGACCCTTCCTCCCCCTCCACCTATCGACCAATTGCTCTTACGTCCCTTCTTTATAAGGTCATGAAATCGCTCAAGCTCAAGAAATATCTCGAAAGTCGACCGAGCTTCTTAATGACCGGCAATACGGCTTTCCTAGCAATCGTTCAACTGGTGATCTGATGGCATATCTCACCGAAGAGTGGAACAAATCTTTACATTGTTTTGGAGAAAGTAAGATTATTGCGCTTGATATTTCTAAGGCTCTTAAGTCTGATCTTCACAAAATAAATGCTGGTGTTCCACAGGGCTCCGTTTTGTCTCCGACTCTCTTCCTTATTTTTATAAATGATCTATTGTCTGAAAGTTCTAATCCACTTCATTGTTTTGCCGACGAATCTACTCTCAGCTTCTCATACTCATTCTCAAATTCTCGTCCATCTCCTCCGGAAGTGGAATTGCAACGGTACCATATGAGAAGATCATTAAACTGCGATTTTTACAGCCTTGTTTAATAAGGTGTAAAAACCGTTGGGAGTTTAATGCTTCTAAAACTCAATGCTGTCTATTGTCGTTAAAGCAAAATATAGCCCCTATGCCATTGTCTTTAAATGGCACTTGCTTCGAAAAAACCGAAAAGCTCTCAGTACTCGGCAAGTGTGTTAACGACGATCTTCGTTGGAATGATCACATTCTCGAGACCGCCAAAAATGCTGCTAAATGCTTAGGATTTCTATATCGATGTAAGAAATTTTTACACCTTCTGATTCATTTATAAGGTATTTATAGGTCCAGAACTCGAGTATAACTCACATCTTTGGGCAGGTGCAGCACAAACTTCTCTCCACTTATTAGATAGAATTCAGAGCGTTAAAACTGATAGGAAACAGAGCTATCATGGATTCATTCCCCAAAAATTAAAAATTTCTCAAATAAAAGACGAAGACCAAAGACCCTCCAGTTATAAAAATCTCTTTTAGTCCATGTACCATCTATTAATGATTCACAATATACTACCCTGTTTTTTTAATTAAAAAAAAAGCGAAAACTAAGAGTATTCCATTGGTTCAATGAAAATAGAAAGAGAAACATTGAACTTTCAAATCGTGCACACTTAAACCCAAACTTGAATTTAAGGTGAACTTTTAAGGCATTCAAATAACCATATAAAGGCATGTCAGGTTTGCATGTGCAAATTTGCAAGCAATTTCCAGGGTAATATGATCACTAGATAATTTGACAAGTCATCGAAATTCCCAGCAGAACCAGAAACGGTACTCCCGCACCCGCATTAAGCGCAAATTCCTCTACGTATTTACCTCTATTGTCTCTAATGTATTCACCTGCTGTTCCCCATCTTACCATGGCACATCGCATCGGTGGCGATGGCGTCGCGGTCGTTCGTTCCTTGACTGACAATATCGCCCACATAGCAGTTAACCTCTTTGCAATTCACAGAAACAGGTTGATTAGGGTACACTGTCAGCATCATCCCATGAGATTTCGAATTCTATTCCACACCCGTAACTATCTGAGCTAGAATCCTTTTTTTTCACCTGGTGCATACGTAGCTTTATCTATACGTAGGTATAGTCGCGGCCCTGTGGCATCATCTCACCGATATGCAATTCAATGGTTGCTCTCACATCGACGGGTAATGTCCCACGAGCAAACCCCTCCCCATCAAGTTACCACTATAGATCGTCATCGCCACGTATTCAATGTGCGCGATACAAAATTGAAACGAACATGGTAATGTATCTCTTAATTCGTTTATATTCAGGCGACCAAGCGAATCGCATAAAAGGAATTTGCAGCCGAATCCAACTCAGCAAGGAGAATAGCACGACAGCTATACAGCTTCAGAAGCAGCATTTCCAGCTATGACAACGCAGACGATGCCGACGAGCAACGACAGGGATGTGCTGGAGCTGGCTCAGGCTGGCGGGCTCATCTTCCTACCTGTGGAACATTTGCATCTTTTATGGGATACTGACGAGCGGAATGAAATGTTCCTTCATCGTCAATTGTTCGCTGTAGCTGTAGGAATTAATTGAATCGTCCTAGTTAGACTAAAGAAGAGAGACGGAGATATATTTGATGGTGCACTTATTTATGTGACATTTGTGTGTGTACTTTTGCTATGACGTGCACATCCTGAATGTGGGGTTTTGTATGACAATAGTTAGGGTATGTGGGAAACACGGAGGACCACTAATGCAATGCCTGGAAATTTAATGAGTCACTTAATTGCTGCGACAGAATGAGCTCTGTCGATTCACCTCTGGAATGAGCGTGTGCGAGTCTGAAAGGTAGTCACTCCCTGTTTGTATCCTGTCACTAGAAGGATGAATGCAATTTTCAAAGGCGATGCTTTTGTTTCGGGAAATTCTAATTTGAGAAATTTTATTACATACGAGGTAAAAAAAACAAGCCTTTGAGCATTGTTGGTGTTAATCTTGGTGCATGAAGAAGCTGGTGAAAACATAACCACCTCTCCAACAACTAAAGAACCTTTTCTGGGATCCAAAGTTAAAGCTTAAATCTATTTTCGGAATTCTACAGAAATAAATATTGCAATGTTGGGGTTATACCAGGACCACAAATGAACAAGAAAAATATATTAACCAAAGGCCTGATGTAGCACAAAATAACCACAGTATAATTACGAAGTCCTTATACTTACCAAGCCGTTTGGTAGAAAATAATAACACAAGCTGGACAATAACTGTCAAAGAAATAGTCCTTGCACTCGAAGTACAAAGGTTTTGAAAACCCTGTTTCAAGTAGAGCCAGGAGGATACCTTGCCCAGAACGGCTTTGTTAATCAACCAGCTCCAATTGCTTAGATACCTACATGGAAATTGATTCATCATAAGAGATACAAGTACATAAAGCTTTCCCTATTGTCGTTAGACGTTGTACGCTGGATTAAACGCCATTCTAGATTGCTTTGAGTAAATGATGACCTTACCTTAGCTGCAGTTACGAGTAGGTACTATGGCCATCATTTGATATGGGTGGTTTAAATGGAACAACAGGCTCGATAACATGGCTTCATGGAAAAATTAATTGTACGCCCATCTTTCCGTTTATTATGGATACTGACTGATGTTGTTGAGCATTAGCATTTTTAAATTTACACGTACACAGACAAGAAACGTCAGTTTTCAAAAACAGACAAACGCTGAATTGGCAGTGTTAATTATGTATGAAATTATCGAAAAGGAAGAGAAAGAGGAAGAAAGAAAAAGACTAACACCCATATTAATAAAGATGGTTTAGTGGAGATTTATCGTTTAGTCCTGGAATAAGTGCGTAATTTCATTAATAAAACAAATTTTCTGTAAAGTGACGTTTACTAATGATGATAAAGTTAAACCACCGAAGTAGGTGGTTTAGCGAAGGAATAAGAAATAGAAATGTCTACAGTCAGACACAAGCAATTGACAATCAATTTAGGTAGCCACAGAATATATAAAAAAAAAGATTGCTTACTTTTATAGAAGATTTTCTTAAAAAGATTTTTGATAAACGTCATTTTACTATTCCGGCAACATTTTGTTTTTATTAATGAAAATATTTAAGCCATGGCTTAACTCCTATTCCATGGTTTAGCAAAACCATGGAATATAGGTGGAATAAGCGTTTTTTATTAATACGGCTGTAAGAGTTTCAAAAAGAATGTTGGTATAGAGAAAACCTGTTCATATGTATAAAATCATATAATAAAACGGCAAACATGTTTTTTGTGGTACACTTTTCTTCAAAAGTATTTAACCGATTTCGATAAATTTTATATGGTTGGAAAGCCACAGTTACGGAGATGTGCAGAATATACTTGAGACACGCATTTACACACTGTGGGTCATTTTTGTTTTTGCACTGTCGAACACTTTGCATATTACATAAAATAAAATTTAATTTAATAAATTTGCTTGAAAACACTGCCAATAATATAAATAATAAATAATATAAAATTGGGGGATCAAAATTCAAGTTTTTATATTGAACTTGGATATGAAAAAAAAATACATACTTCAAAAAATGCAAAAAATAAGTGCATTTCGCTCATTTTCGAATTTCGTGTGTTCAATTACAAAATGATCCATCAGCCAATGAATTTTCAAAGCAGTTGTTGGAAATTGGAGATTGAGCAGCCGATTTCTGCAATGTACTTCAAACAAAAGAAGAATTGATTCAAAAAAACATTTTAGAACAATACACGACACAAGTTTAGCTGATCGAAAGAGCTATATTGGCGGCAAAAAACAAAGATATTAGAGAAATTAATGAGGTCACTTTAAAAGAGATACTTCTCCAGGTTTCTTCACATTCAAGTCAGTCGATATCGTTATGAATAAGGATGAGGATTTACCAGGCCTGCCATCGCACATATTGCGATTGAAATTTGGAGCACAATTCATCATACTTTGTAATATCAACCAACCAAAATTGTGCAATGGCACAAGACTTGCGGTTAAGAAGCTAATGACCAACGTTATTGAAGCCACTATGTTAAATGGGAAATTCAAAGATGAAGACGTTTTGATTCCACTTATCCCGATGATACCAACAGGCATGTCATTCGAATTCAAACGATTGCAGTTTGTTTCCAGTGCGACTGGTTTTTGCAATGACCATCAATAAAGCGCAGGGACAATCTTTGCAAGCGTGTAGCTTGAATTTGAAAAATAATTGTTTCTCACATAGATAATTGTATGTAGCCTGTTCATGTGTAGGGAAACCTGCTGATTTTATTGGATTCGCACATAAATGACAAACCAAAAATATTGTTTATCACAGAGCCTTATAATAAATTCATTTGAAAGAAAATAAGAAATGTTTTCTTATTTAGCAAAAATGAAAGCGGACTGTGTACTACAACACAAATGGAAAGACACAAAATGTTTAAAAAAGCATTTTGAAGAGAATATTGATGTTTTTATTTAACGACCAGCAAGGCGGGCGAGGGTACGCTAGTTCATTTTTAAATGAAACAATTCCTTAGTAGTTGGAGATTAAAACAGGATGCCATGAGATTCAATCAAATATTAGTTGTTTATGCAAGAACAAAACTTGTAAATCGTTATAGTGGATTCTTAAAAAAAGTAAGCTTTCCCCAAAAAAAAAATCATTTTTTTTTTAATTTAAAAAAATATTTATTTTTTTTTTTAAGTTTGGAAATGTAATGTTTTTTAAACTTATTAGAAAATGCTCTATAAAAAAAAATCATTTAAATCCGTTTTTCCGATAGTGAGAAATTCAAAATTAGAAAAAATGGTTCTATAGTAGGTACAAGTTGAAATACTTTAATTTAAATTTTTTATTAAATTGGAAATCTTAAGAATTAATTGAAATTAAAAGAAATTATCAAATTTCTAACCGTTTTCGAGAAAAATACGATTTTTTAAAACCATTTTTTTATCATTTGTATGGTGTGTACCATTATTTTTGGGTAAAATAAAATTATTTATCTTATATCTTATATATTATATATTAAGAAACTATAATTTGTCAAATTAAAAAAAAATCGAGCATGGGGTCTTAGAAATATTGAGTTTTGAAAAAAATAATTTTTTTTTTCGAAAAAAATGGCAGGTACCTTTATTTTTTTGTCTTAGAAAAAAAGAGGAAACGTGTGAGGGGGGGGGGGGGAATATTAAGTTTAAGGAAAATCGGCCGAGTCGTTTAGGCTGTAGTCGAACAGACAGTCTGACAGACAGACAGAATTGCGAGACTTACTTTTTTCGTCTTCGCTATCATCGTAATGTTAACTTTCATCAAAATCTCGAGCTTGATTTTTTTTACGAGTGCATAACTTGCCTTATATCTAGTACCTACATATAAGTCGCAAGTAAAAATAATACAGAATGTAATGTAGTGTAGTGTAGCATGTATAGAATGTAGTGTATATATGCAGTCTTCCAAATAACTTGTACGCATGCAAAACATTCAATAAAAAGACTCCACCGAGAAAGTTAAAAGTATCTGCACCAATCTTCTGCAGCTTTTCCACGATGCCATGGTGGACCATGTTGGCCAGTTATCTGCAAATCCAAGGAATTCAATTCGAAGCAGAACACAGTGCCTCTAGAGCTTTGAAAGGAGCCAAAAAATCCCAGATTGAATTAGAATGAAAAGAAGCAGGTTGCTTTACATTCGACAGACATGCTATCAATGCAAAGGTCGGTGTTAGTGATGATAAAATGCACATCAGTGGGAAAATCTTCAACGGGAATCTAGAGCTGCGTAGTCGTATGAGACGTGGAGATAGGTAGGGTTACCAGATATTGAACGAAACATATTTCTTCGCAATTTGGAAAAACATGAGGGAAGGACATGAAAGTTGTCATTCTATTGCCAACTCTTCAATTAATTACTATTAGCAAAGGAATTTGTTATTATGACTTAAACACAAAATTTTTTGCAATTTATAGTTCCTTAGAAACGTTAAAACTATTATCATAGAAATTTTATTAGAAACTTCAAAAACATATTTGAACAAAGTTATAACGAATCTCAAAGGAGAAAAAGGTCTAAGTCATTCAATGTTGCGTGAAACAAGGATGA
Organism: Philhelius festivus; assembly: GCA_963931855.1. NCBI lineage: Eukaryota > Metazoa > Arthropoda > Insecta > Diptera > Syrphidae > Philhelius > Philhelius festivus. Next base: position 85,990,125 of record OZ007554.1, read on the forward strand.
AGTCAGAAAAATAGATATCTCAATTAATGAGAACAAAAAAATTCATAGCCTTCGGCTGGAATGTTTTAATTCCATCTAATTATTCTGGGTTTTAAGTAGTTACCCACTTATACAAAGTTTTCATAATACAAATTTGCAACAGAATACAGATAATTATCCCGGAGCGGGAGAAAAGAACTTATTAGCATTTAAAACGAAAAAAACGGATAAAAGTTCTTGGGTGACAATTCACCCTTCTTTGATGATTTTGCTTTCGATAAAAAAAATCCATAATAAAAATCTTAGTTGTGTTGATAGGAAAGTCCTTGCTCTGATTACTTCGGGGATAAAAAAGGCAATGTGCCTCGGTCTTTGCGACGCACGGGGACAATTAGTCTTGGATAACACGATGCCCTAAGCAACAATTCTATCTATCTTCTATCGCAAGAAAAAATTTTTAAATGCAAAATATAATTCTAAAGTTTTTATTGACTAAGATTACTTTTCTTTCAAGTCAACTGGGTTAAGGAATCTTAGCACCTCATTTGTGGGATTTTAAGAAACGAAGTTTACCATGTAAAAGGTAAAGGCTAGTAAAATCTCAACTTGTTTCATGAATTGGTTAGTCATAGAGTTAATTTTGATGAATTTTTGAACTTTTTGATGACATACTTTTTTTTATAAAATTCTTAAATTAAGTGATAATATCGAGAACAGTAAATACGTAAATATACTCCAATCTTAATTTTTAGTAAGAATTGGAGAGACAGTCATTGATATTCTTTGGCATAATGGTTGGAGCGATGGACTGCTGGAGGTCTTGGTTTCTCTGTCGCTATCTAAAAAAAAGAGTACTGCATTTTGCGATAAATGCCAAATACTTCCAGAGTACCCCATGTTATGAGATATGCTTCTCATCTTAGCTGCCAGGCTCGGCAGAAAATTGTAATGTAGGACCGTTCATTCCGTTGGCCGATAACACGCAAACAGGAACGATTAGGAATTGACAGTCATCAGGTTCGCAATGAGCCGTTCCGCCTCTTATTTAATTACTTTTTTTATTGATAGAAATCTCTAACAGATCTTGAAATTACCGTAATTTAATGTTTTTATTTGGTAAAAATTAGAAAAGGCAATAACACTTATTGCGCCGCAAATAATTCTGTCCAATTCCGTTTCAGTAGATGTTGAAGTCAGTCATGGTAGGAGAATCATACATGTATAGATATGAATAAAAATCACTCTTTAAACGAACTCTGTATAAGGGAAAAGTAGGCATTTTTACAGAGCTATCATACCATGAGTATAATAAAATTCCAAAATGCCTAATAGAATTGTTTACAGACCTTTACTGACCATTACTAAATGCACACTTAGAACTCTCGAGGTAGGAAACGAAGCAGAAATTTGTAAGCAAATTTCCCTATATCATATAAAAGAGAGTAGTCATTTAGGAATTATAGAAACTTACAGAACTTTAAAAAATAAGCTATACTTTCCAGGACTAGTTAATCAAATATCCAAGATTGTAGAAAACTGTCAAACTTGTCAAGAGGTGAAATATATACATATATATTTTACACCCTAGTATTTTAACAGGGGATAAAATTGCATCCAGAGGTTTATACTTTTTTTAAATTAAAACACTCAAAAATTGAAGCATTTAAATTGAATAAAACTAAATTGATTTTAGCTATAAGGCCAGGCGCGCACATTCAATTTTTAGTTTCGCAACTGTTTGGTTGCTAAAATGAAAAATATGGGCTTATATGGGATACCGCGCACTTAGAGCAACTCGATTCGAGCAACTAAAAAGTAAGTGTTTTGACACAAGCTAAACGATTGCCTAAAATTAATTCGCAACAGATGAGCTGTGTCTATAAGCGCAAGAGAGAAAAGAGTGTGAGCGTGAGTAAAAAGTTGCAAGTGCGCGGTTCTCTTTCAACTGGTGATTAAACTATTTGATTTCGATCACAGTTGCCAAAGCGCGACTAGCCTAAAACTTCCGAAAAGTTATATTCAAACCCAGTTAAAAATGATAATGCCAATGCCTAACAAATACTACAAAGAAATAGATATAAGTAATATAGAGTTCATAGAATTAAATATGTAAAACTAAATACTTTTATAATATAAGCAATATTAATGTAAAAGATTTAAAAAAGTTGATAATTGTTCAATAGAAGAAGAATGTAATTTTAAAACAAACAATAAAACTCTAATTGAAAATATTAAAGATAATCTTATTGTAAAACCTTAAAAAAGAACTAATAATAAACTAATAGAAACTTAGTATTAAGTGGAAATTTTCTAATTAATATTAATAATTGTACAATAAATACATAAAATTTCTCTATATCGAACTTTAATATAGAATTTGTCAATACATTTTCCCACGAAGAAGATCAGAATGAAAGTAATTATTAAAGAAAAATTGAATTTCAAAACAATCAATGTTAGAAATGTACCAAATTGAAAATCTAAAACACATTAATGAATTAAAGTACCTAAAAAAAAAAATAATTTATATTTTAAAATTTCTCTATTACATTGTAGCTGTTTATTCTATTATTCTACTTTAAATATTCGGTATTAAACCTTCATGAAGTAAGAACTTGGCGTACTTTTAGATCTCAACACTTTTCACGGCTGACTTGTTACACAAAGGTTTTTGTATAGAAGAACTTGGTTCTTTTTTTCAACATTTATGTTTTTGGTCTGATCTCACTCCTTTTTGCAAAGATTTTAATATTTTGCCATGTCAAAATCTCGAAATATACGGAAAAATAGAACCTAGTTTATAGCTTCCAATTTCTTTTGGTATATTTTCTTTTTGTTATTGGTTGCTTTGATTTGCGCTTCAATTGTTTCTTCTTGGCCTGGCAAGATACCTAACACTAACATACCTACCTTAATTACAGCAATCGGAAGTGCTCCATATAAATTAAACATTTTCTCAGAAAGTGGGTGGATACCACACCCCCTGAATGGAAAACCCCAATTTTTATGTTTGGTCCTTTATATGCAATTTGAAACCCTACCGTTCTACCAAATTTCATTGTTCTACTGCAATCGGAAGTGTAACATATAATTTACATCAGTTCTGAGGAAGTGGGCGGATACCACGCCCCTCAATGGAAAACCTCAAATTTTATATATTTTCTTTGTATGCAATTTAAGCTCTATCACGTTACCAAATTTCATCGTTTTACAGAAGTCGGAAGTGCTCCATTCAACCGACACCAATTCGGAGAAAGTGGGTGGATACCACGCCTCCTGAATGGAAAACCTCGATTTTTATTTTTGGTCCTTTATGTGCAATTTTAGCCCTACTTTTCTACCAAATTTCATCGTTTTACAGCTGTCGGAAGTGCTCCATTCAACCAACACCAATTCGGAGACAATGCGGAGAAAGTGGGCGGATACCACGCCCCCTGAATGGAAAATTTCAATTTTTCGATTTTTTCCTCTGCTTACATGACAAGACCTACCGTTGTGCAAAAATTACAAGATTCTACGATGTCGGGAAGTGCTCCATAATTTTGATGATCTGTCAGTCAGTCAGTCAGTCAGTCAGTCAGTCAGTGAGTCAGTCAGTTACGGTTTTTGTGATTTTTGAGGCGTTATATCAAAGGAACCGCTTATGCTAGAAAATTGAAATTTAGTGTGGCGCCCGTGCCTGACTAGCTTAGCAAATATTCGGAACTTCAAGTTTCTGACTTCATTGGTACTAAAAATAGGGAGGGGTCAAAAATCGCCTGAGTTTGTTCCTGTAAAAAGGGTGTAGTGCCAGAACTTGGCTGGGCACTACCGTGCCCTTTGATAGAAAAAAATATGGATACAAACAAAATTAAGGGGAATCTTGAATTAAAAGGTGGTGAAGTTACACAAATGCAAGTCAGCCAACTTGAAAACGGAACAATTGTGTTGCTTCGCAACCCATAAGTTGTCGATGCATCATTTTCCTATGGGAACTTTTCAATATCCGAAGGTCATGGGAAATTGAATGCATTGACCTTTTTTCCCATGCAATTTTGTGTAGGTATTAAATAACCGAACTTAATTAATGAAAGGCAAATTAAGTCTCATTCATTAAGTAATCGGCAATTCAACAATAAAGACCATAAAAAGAAAAAAAAATAGTTGTTTTTAGTGTTTGCACATTTATTTAAATGCATATATATATATTCTGTACCAAAATATATATATAACTCGCGCTGCGCCGTGAAGTTTTGATAGCAAACACTTGCTTCACCTTGGATTAAACGGGATATGATGAAAAACATACATAGGTCTACAAGGAATAATTTTCCGAATGATTGATCTCTCAGTTCGGTCAGAGCAGGACATTTACAGAGGAAATGAATGATTGTTTGTTTCTAATTCCTGCTGGTCCCTACAACTAAGAGAATGAGTATTGTAAGGAATGCCCAACTTTGTTGTGTCCAGTGAATGCTTTAACTAAGTTAGAGAGTTAAGAATGTTAAATCACTCCGCAAGTGAGATATGTATAGGGCTGACCCTTGCTTGGCTAGCTGATCCGCCAGTTAATTTCCCTCAAATCCACTGTGACCTTTGAACCCAGGTTCTCAGGCTCATATCGGCATTGCTCAACTAATTTAGACAATAAAGAAGCCGAATAAATGGATTTAACAGCTGCCTTATTGTCTGTAATAATGACAACATATTATAGTGTATAAACTACTAAAAAGACAGGATTAAAGTTTAAAATGCCTCGAAGAGATTATAGCAGGAACAAACTTTCTTTGAACAAATTTTCAGAAACTCCACTATCTATAACTTGTGTGAAATACACAAATGTCATTTTTATAAATTTTACTACCTATTTATCCGATCCATCCAGTCTGAGACACGGAAGCTTCCACTCCTCTGTGACACTGAGCATGCTGCTTCCAGTAATCTAAAGCAAGCGCTCTGGCATCCGTGATGGTTTGGTCTTTAAACCCTAGGCTCGGTCTTTCTTGTGGTCTCGAACCTGGGCACTGGGATTTGAAGACTCTAGAGTAGAAGGCTGGATACCGGAGCACTGTTGGCTATTCGCTCAATGTATCCGAGCCAATGTAGTTGATGTATTTTAACTTTCTGAATAACATCCACATCTTGATACAGCTCAAAAAGTTCGATGTTATATCTTTTCGTTGAAAGCGCAGTGTCATCATCTCTTAGAGTCTTATACTAGGCCCCATAAAGCAGGTCTGGTAGTAGAGCGTGTTGTAGAGCGTGCATTTCTTCAAATTTTGAATCGCCAAACTGAAGTAGCAGCGGTTTCCTAGAGTACTTGCTTTAATTGAATCTGAACTAAGGTTTCGTACGTGGAGTTAATATTAACTCGAAGGTATATGAACTGCTTAACTTCAAAATTGTTGCTATCAGTTGTGAAGCTTTGTTCCAGACCGTAGACATATGTTCATATGATGGCGGATAGAATGTACTTGGCCTTGTCCTCATTTATTTCAAGTCTAAAAGTCTCGCCTGAATTTGAACCGACATGAAGAGCTCTATTACAAATTTTTAGGAACGTTCGTTATCTTCTGCATTCTCCTATAGTTGGGTAAACAGTTGTTGAATATAGTGTCCTTATTGTTAACACCTTCCTTGCATAGAATCTGCTCTTGGACGAGATTAAAGAAGTCACATTGAAGCACATCTCCTTGCAGAAACGCGGTGCATGTTTTGGAATAGTTTGGAGAATTGAAGGAGAAGCACGCGATATAGTTGGATCAGTTTTCCCGTGATCTTTAATTCATTCAACGCCATATAGAGTTCCTTAGGATGAATGTTATCATATACGGCTTTGAAGTCGATGAATAGATGGTGTGTATCGATTTAAAATTTGTTGGTCTTTTTCTCCTCAATGGTCAATGGTCGATCTGCTGGGGCAGAAGCCACACTGGCACTTGCCGAATAAAGTATTACAGAACGGTTCAAAACACTCAAAGAGATATGATCTTGCGAGACATAATATCGCATATTGAGCTGATGGTCCAATCATTGGCCAAGTTTTGATCAACAAATATTTGGTTGATGATTTGATGCAATCACTCTCTGAAAACGTTCCCTCTGAACTCAAAGTGCGCTTTAGGTAAGTTATCAGATCTTTTGGTCTTGTTGTTATTAACTAAACCTACCTCTTCTATACTGGGTGTTGGAAATGATTCTTTATTGATTAGAAGTCGTTTATCTTGTTTTATTGAATAGGTTACATTCGTTGTTTCCAAGAGCCTGCGTTCCGGTCATAAGACCAGGTTTTGTTTATTTACTCAGACTCTTTGTTTTTCTTGAGGTGCAAGGCTGCGTAACTTCTTTTCTTTCTTCTCTTTTCTTCTACTTCTTTCACCGTTCTTGTTTTTCCCTGCAGCATCTTATGTGTTTTTTTTTCTAAATGTAGGTGGAAACCTAGGGTGTGGTTGCGACTGGCTCTTTGATGATATCGGCCTATTGGACACCACTGATTGTCAACGTCTGTGTTAGACAAATATGATCAGCGGAGAGCTTCTCTTTGTAAGTTTTGACATTTACAGGTATTCTAAGTGCTGGTTCAAAATTTATTTTTGTTTGACACTCGAGCTCTCGATTTAGCCGCAAGTAAAAAATGGCTAGATCCGAAGTTTGCCTCTCGAAATGTAAGCATGTCTAAGTTGTCGGATAATTACCTTGCATCGATTAGCATATTGTTGATTTGGTTGGTTGATTAAAGGCTACAGGTGCTCTGTGGATTCTAAACCTTGGATACCTAGTGCTCCTTATCAACGTATTGAGAGCTACTGCAATATACATATATTACACGGAAGCCCTTGTATGTTGTCATTTCGTGAACGAGCTTACCAACTAATCCGTGGATCATTATCCTTTGACGTTCCAGGTTTTGTTGCCGCTTTAGGATAATCATTATACGAGGCTCCTCATGTCTTTTTCATAGCCTTTCTGATTGGATTTTAATAAAGGACATTTACTGTGATGATACTTTATACTATTTCTTTTGACTTCCCCATTATGATTCATCAAGCAAGTGTCGTTAATGTATAGCGGCATGGGGGTGAGTGCCGCTTTGACGACAGAAGACATTAGCATGGAGTTTCTTAAGCATTAAATTCTACGTGATTTTTTGCTCCCCATTTGACAATGTGTAATAATTAGAGTAGTGGCAGTTTTTTTATATTTGAATGCTTAGGATTATGAATTTATACGGAAACAACATTTGTAGAGTTTTACCAAAGTTCGGATAAAGGTTTAGGTTTGAGGTAGCGAGGAGCTATGTCACTATAGATTGCATGAAATGAACATGTTGGAAATTATGGGCATACACACAATTATGACGTTATCACTCAGAGGTTGGGATATAACCGAAGAGAGAGCTGAGTCAAACAAAAACAAAAATAACTTAAAATGAGAAAAAAAAAAAAAAAGGTAGAGATTAGAGAAAAATAAATAATGGAAGAGATACTGAAATCTTCGTTAACAAACACTCAGGCATGGATTAGTGTTAGTACGGAATATTTTCGGGATATAAAATATTCCAGGATTTTAATCACAAAAATCGAAATTTGTTACATATATTTTTAAAAAATTCGAAAGTATATTATATGGACAAAATTGGATTTTTCTGATTTAAATCCCATCGAGAATCGGGAAAATTTCAATACCGGAACCACGGCCATGATGAGATCATCAGTTAAAGATGACACCAAGATTTGCGAGAAATCAGAATTCGGGAAAACAAGCCAGTCAGTTGGTGTCGGAAATTAAAGCGTGATAGATCGTGCGGATCGCATTAGTTTTTCTTTTGGTACGGCTTCATTTTTTTGACCAATTGTCTTTTTTATTATAAAAAAAAAAAAAAAAAAAAAAAAAAATCACTAAAAGTTAGCTTTATATAATTTAATTAAAATAATTAAAACAAAAAAAAAACTATAAGAAGACAGGTAAATGAAAAGAGATAATAAAAAAAAAACACCGCAGTGAAACCTACCCATGTTCTTTCCATTAAAACTCTAGCAGAATCAGTGCACCCACATCGACGAAGCACAGAAACTTCGTCTGTAGCTACAACGCCACGCCACCGACACCAACGACCAGCTTGCGCAACCGTGCTCATTTGGTGTTCTTTCGCACTATATTCAAACATCCTTTGGTACACGTAGTGGGCTACTCCATGTCAAATTGGAAGCTACCCATCACCTCATCACAAACGCACCAACATTACCTCAGTTAACGAGCAAAAGAGGTTACAAAAAGAAAAAAAAGGGGAATCTTGCGACACGTTTGCCTCAGCTCACACACCGCATGGGACGCTCACTCAGCAGCAACGTGCAAGGACTATAAATTTGCTTCGAACTAACTACAACAGCAACAACATACGACATCTACTAACCAACAACAACAGCAACAACATACAACATCTACAATCTAACAACAATAGCAACAACATACAACATCTACAACCCAACAACAATAGCAACAACATACGACATCTGAAAACCAACTACAATAGCAACAACATACGACATCTGAAAACCAACAACAACAGCAACAACATACAACATCTACAATCTAACAACAACAGCAACAACATACGACATCTACAAACCAACAACAACAGCAACAGCATACAACATCTACAATCCAACAAGAACAGCAACAACAAACAGCACCTATGTACAAACCACTAATGAAAGCAAAAACACGCGACATCAAATCACCTTTAACCCAGCTTGCAGAAAAATAATCCTCTAAGCTAAGTATACTAAATCAAAAGAGATTCTGTAAAGTCAACTAAAATAGTATAAATATTAAACTAAAGTTAAAGTATTATAAAGTCGATAAAAGTCTATATATATAAAAAAAAATATATATACATATCGTCGGCTAAAGATGCAAACCTCGTAAATCCACTTTTTTCCAAAAATGAGATTATTGGAAATATATCAAATAGGCATTGAAATCTATGTCTGGATTAAAAAAAAAGGTCATTATTGTTGTTTTAAATGCGAAAAAAATACAAAAAAGAAAACATCGTAAATCCACGTTGCCATTTTACAATGGGAAAACCACGTAAATCCACAGTTTAAGCAGAACAAGTATCGTGTATAAGAAGTGTGTTAATAAAAATCTATTTTATTTGTGAAAAACAGTTTCTATTGTAATTTGGATGTTTTAAATTGAAAAAGGTATGTGAAATTATTTAAAATCATTAAAATTTCTGATAATAAAGATTATTCTTAGAGTAAATAAAGAAGTTTTTAATAAGTAAGTGGATATACAGTATTTATCGCTTAAAGGAAACACGCTTATAAGAAAACCTCGCTTACAAGAAACTTGAACAAAAGCACCGTGTACTTTCCCATATATTTTAATGTTGAATTGTGTGTTTATAAGAAACACGCTTGTAAGAAAAACACTGATAAAAGAAACATTTCTTCAACCACGAACTTTCTTTTTTCAATGTAAAGTTGGTTGGATTTAAGAAACTTTGAAAAAAATCACGAAACTCAAAAAACTTGAACAGACCTTTGAGAAAAATTCAAAGCAACCTAGGTATGCAAATGTCATTTCAATTCGACATTTGAAGAGAATTTTAGTTCAGTGTTCAGTGTTAATAAATAAATTCTTTATACAAATTAGTTTTTTTGGCCTTTAGTCCACAAAAATTGGCGTTTCGTCAACTGATGAGTCCATGTGAGATCGCCGGGACAAAACGCCAATTTTTGTGGACTAAATTGCAAAAAAGCTAATTTGAATCAATAATTCAACAAGTCCATTAATAGTGCTAAGTCTTCTACTTGGCTGATTTATTTCAGTAGTATATACAATTCGTATTATAAAAACGTTCATATAAATTCTTTATAGCTATACAAATTTCTTTAAAATTAAAAGAAATGTACTGACAATTTTAAATATTTAATAATATATATTTAAGGATAAAAATATTTTGTATACAATATTATTTTAAAATCACAGACACTCATATATGAAAATTTTGATCGAAATCGGTAGACTCAGAAATGAGAAAGTAGAAAATCAAAATAAGGATCTATGACAGGTACCGTTTTTTTTTACAAAAATGCGGACTGCATCTGAACATGATTTTTTTTTATAAAAACCATTAGAGCCGTCTTCGAAATAAATATGATATTTCATAATGGTAGGAAACGAGCAAAAAGAAAAAACATTTCAATTTCTCATTTAGGCTGCAGGTTTAGGTACACACCTGCAGACAGACGGAATCTCTACTTTTTCGTGTTGTAATATCAATTGATAAAAATCTTGAGTTCTAATTTTTCAAAAACCAAGTACAGAGTCATTTTAAAATCTGCTTCGATTTTTCTCAATTTACTTCACTTTTTTCTCCAAATCTACTTCGACTTTTTTTCCGGAAGTGGTAACGCTGCTGGGTATATTTGTATAAGAAACTTGTTTCTTATATCCGTATAAGAAACTTGTTTCTCATATCCGTTCTATGAATATAAGAAACACCCGGTTATAAGAAACAAATCTTGTGCAATTTTTGAGTTTCTTATAAGCGTTATGTACTGTACTAGGTTTTCTTTCTTATGCAATCCATATCAAACATGGATTTACAGGTTTTTCTTATTTTCTCTAACGAACAATATTTTAACTGCTCTAATGTTTTACACTTCAAGTACCACATTGACGATAAAATTGACGTTAAACTATGGGAGATGAAAACAAAGAGAATAATTTTTGTTATCAGGATAGCTGATGGTGGCTAGTAGGAGAACTGAAAATGAGTTCAAAATTTGAAATCTTTATTTACGATTTGATGATTTATATTATCATAAGTGCGTTTTTAGGTCGATTTTTCTATTTTTTTCTTTCAAAATATATAAGTTCAAGAAGTTCAACATCAAGTCTTAGATAATGTACCTCGTATATAATTTAATGTAGGCTTTTAGCCCGGTCAAATTAGACATCTGAGGTTACAATAATTCACACGCAGCTGTATGTAAATAAACCGTTTGCGGAGAATAGCGCGAGAGAGCGAATACGGTATTGATATCGTACACCAAGGCGTATACGCATTGTTTTTTTTTTATTTATGTAAGCTTTTTTGCATATATACAATGCTAAGACCCAGAATTCCGCAATATAAACAGTAAATTATGTATGAAGGACATGCTGCCTCCCTGCAACTTTCTGTTTGGCCTAACTATAGGATTTGGGGTGGGTGCAAGGCTAGGTGTATGCAAATTTTCTTTAAATGCAAAAAAAATTTTTTTCTCAAAAGCTAAGACATTTCTAATTTGACCGGACTATTTAGTATTATTTTTTTTATTATTTTTTAACTCCTACTTTTTTACAACTTTTAAGTCAAGAATAATGATGTCACGTGGATTGAAAATGCTTAAGCTTGCTTTAAAATCTGACATTGTACTATCCGAAGAACTTCCAAATGATGTCATTGAGTTTCAAAACAGAATTTTCGAAGCAGAGAGTAATGTAATCGATATGCCAGAAGATTCGCACGAAATAATCTTATCCGATTATTTTCAAAATAATGAGAGCAATTCAATCTTGAGCGACCATGTTGAACTTGAAAATTTGGTTGAATTTGAACCTATTCCATCCGATAATACAACGGTAGTTATTCATAATCCAGAAAACCTTATTCAGAGTGATCTTGAAACTCAAGATTGTGTGAATATTGAAAGATCGGATACGATTCTTCCACGAAAGAAGAGGCAAAAAAATAAAGTAGATAAAAAACAATGGTTTGGTAAGAAACAAAAGCGTGCAAGGGAAAAAGGGCAGTCATATTTTGTGGAAAAAAAAAATCAGGTTTGGAATGGGAATACAAGGTTGAAAAAAGGCCCAAAAGTATTAAAAAAAGATGCAACTGCAATGGAAAGAACACTTCATTGATACGATGCCACGAGTTTAATGATGAGGAAAGAAATAACATTTTTAATGAGTTTTGGAAGAAATCTTGGGATGAAAAAAGGGTTTACGTTGAATGCACAACTAAAATTGAACAAATCAAAAGAAGGCGGGTTGATGTCCAACAATCAAGGAAACGAAATAGTTCAATTTATTATTTTCTAAAATACAAAAATGAAACGAAACGCGTTTGCAAGGTGATGTAATTGAACACCTTAAGTATTGGTGAGTGGGCTGTAACTAACTGGAAGAAAAAAAGTTTGGAAACTGAAAGTATAACAATTGATTCTTCAGATTTATCGTTAGAAACAGTAAATCCTTATTCAAATAACCGCCAAAGAAAATTTAATCTAGAGAAGGATTGCCTAAAAGATTTTCTACTAGCCCTACCAAAAATGGAATCTCCACTATTGTAGATCAAGTTCATCAAAATTGTACTTCGAATCTATGTGGCAGACAAAAATACAGCTATATAATGAATATTCCAAAATTTGGTGTGCAGAACATGACAAAAAACCTCTCTCCATTACAGCTTTTAATGAAGTCTTTCATGATATGAATTTAAGTCTTTTTCGTCCAAAAAAAGACGAGTGTGAGGTTTGTGTAGGATATAGGACGAGAAATGTTCAGGAACCAGTATATTTGGAACATATAAGGCTGAAAGATGAAGCTCGAGAGGAAAAAAATAGAGATAAATCTGACCCTACCAAAAAAGTGTTCACTGTAGATTTGCAGTCAGTCTTACTTTCCCCTAAATCAATCGTATCGTAAATCCACAGTTTAAGCAGAACAAGTATCGTGTATAAGAAGTGTGTTAATAAAAATCTATTTTATTTGTGAAAAACAGTTTCTATTGTAATTTGGATGTTTTAAATTGAAAAAGGTATGTGAAATTATTTAAAATCATTAAAATTTCTGATAATAAAGATTATTCTTAGAGTAAATAAAGAAGTTTTTAATAAGTAAGTGGATATACAGTATTTATCGCTTAAAGGAAACACGCTTATAAGAAAACCTCGCTTACAAGAAACTTGAACAAAAGCACCGTGTACTTTCCCATATATTTTAATGTTGAATTGTGTGTTTATAAGAAACACGCTTGTAAGAAAAACACTGATAAAAGAAACATTTCTTCAACCACGAACTTTCTTTTTTCAATGTAAAGTTGGTTGGATTTAAGAAACTTTGAAAAAAATCACGAAACTCAAAAAACTTGAACAGACCTTTGAGAAAAATTCAAAGCAACCTAGGTATGCAAATGTCATTTCAATTCGACATTTGAAGAGAATTTTAGTTCAGTGTTCAGTGTTAATAAATAAATTCTTTATACAAATTAGTTTTTTTGGCCTTTAGTCCACAAAAATTGGCGTTTCGTCAACTGATGAGTCCATGTGAGATCGCCGGGACAAAACGCCAATTTTTGTGGACTAAATTGCAAAAAAGCTAATTTGAATCAATAATTCAACAAGTCCATTAATAGTGCTAAGTCTTCTACTTGGCTGATTTATTTCAGTAGTATATACAATTCGTATTATAAAAACGTTCATATAAATTCTTTATAGCTATACAAATTTCTTTAAAATTAAAAGAAATGTACTGACAATTTTAAATATTTAATAATATATATTTAAGGATAAAAATATTTTGTATACAATATTATTTTAAAATCACAGACACTCATATATGAAAATTTTGATCGAAATCGGTAGACTCAGAAATGAGAAAGTAGAAAATCAAAATAAGGATCTATGACAGGTACCGTTTTTTTTTACAAAAATGCGGACTGCATCTGAACATGATTTTTTTTTATAAAAACCATTAGAGCCGTCTTCGAAATAAATATGATATTTCATAATGGTAGGAAACGAGCAAAAAGAAAAAACATTTCAATTTCTCATTTAGGCTGCAGGTTTAGGTACACACCTGCAGACAGACGGAATCTCTACTTTTTCGTGTTGTAATATCAATTGATAAAAATCTTGAGTTCTAATTTTTCAAAAACCAAGTACAGAGTCATTTTAAAATCTGCTTCGATTTTTCTCAATTTACTTCACTTTTTTCTCCAAATCTACTTCGACTTTTTTTCCGGAAGTGGTAACGCTGCTGGGTATATTTGTATAAGAAACTTGTTTCTTATATCCGTATAAGAAACTTGTTTCTCATATCCGTTCTATGAATATAAGAAACACCCGGTTATAAGAAACAAATCTTGTGCAATTTTTGAGTTTCTTATAAGCGTTATGTACTGTACTAGGTTTTCTTTCTTATGCAATCCATATCAAACATGGATTTACAGGTTTTTCTTATTTTCTCTAACGAACAATATTTTAACTGCTCTAATGTTTTACACTTCAAGTACCACATTGACGATAAAATTGACGTTAAACTATGGGAGATGAAAACAAAGAGAATAATTTTTGTTATCAGGATAGCTGATGGTGGCTAGTAGGAGAACTGAAAATGAGTTCAAAATTTGAAATCTTTATTTACGATTTGATGATTTATATTATCATAAGTGCGTTTTTAGGTCGATTTTTCTATTTTTTTCTTTCAAAATATATAAGTTCAAGAAGTTCAACATCAAGTCTTAGATAATGTACCTCGTATATAATTTAATGTAGGCTTTTAGCCCGGTCAAATTAGACATCTGAGGTTACAATAATTCACACGCAGCTGTATGTAAATAAACCGTTTGCGGAGAATAGCGCGAGAGAGCGAATACGGTATTGATATCGTACACCAAGGCGTATACGCATTGTTTTTTTTTTATTTATGTAAGCTTTTTTGCATATATACAATGCTAAGACCCAGAATTCCGCAATATAAACAGTAAATTATGTATGAAGGACATGCTGCCTCCCTGCAACTTTCTGTTTGGCCTAACTATAGGATTTGGGGTGGGTGCAAGGCTAGGTGTATGCAAATTTTCTTTAAATGCAAAAAAAATTTTTTTCTCAAAAGCTAAGACATTTCTAATTTGACCGGACTATTTAGTATTATTTTTTTTATTATTTTTTAACTCCTACTTTTTTACAACTTTTAAGTCAAGAATAATGATGTCACGTGGATTGAAAATGCTTAAGCTTGCTTTAAAATCTGACATTGTACTATCCGAAGAACTTCCAAATGATGTCATTGAGTTTCAAAACAGAATTTTCGAAGCAGAGAGTAATGTAATCGATATGCCAGAAGATTCGCACGAAATAATCTTATCCGATTATTTTCAAAATAATGAGAGCAATTCAATCTTGAGCGACCATGTTGAACTTGAAAATTTGGTTGAATTTGAACCTATTCCATCCGATAATACAACGGTAGTTGTTATTCATAATCCAGAAAACCTTATTCAGAGTGATCTTGAAACTCAAGATTGTGTGAATATTGAAAGATCGGATACGATTCTTCCACGAAAGAAGAGGCAAAAAAATAAAGTAGATAAAAAACAATGGTTTGGTAAGAAACAAAAGCGTGCAAGGGAAAAAGGGCAGTCATATTTTGTGGAAAAAAAAAATCAGGTTTGGAATGGGAATACAAGGTTGAAAAAAGGCCCAAAAGTATTAAAAAAAGATGCAACTGCAATGGAAAGAACACTTCATTGATACGATGCCACGAGTTTAATGATGAGGAAAGAAATAACATTTTTAATGAGTTTTGGAAGAAATCTTGGGATGAAAAAGGGTTTACGTTGAATGCACAACTAAAATTGAACAAATCAAAAGAAGGCGGGTTGATGTCCAACAATCAAGAAAACGAAATAGTTCAATTTATTATTTCTAAAATACAAAAATGAACGAAACGCGTTTGCAAGGTGATGTAATTGAACACCTTAAGTATTGGTGAGTGGGCTGTAACTAACTGGAAGAAAAAAAGTTTGGAAACTGAAAGTATAACAATTGATTCTTCAGATTTATCGTTAGAAACAGTAAATCCTTATTCAAATAACCGCCAAAGAAAATTTAATCTAGAGAAGGATTGCCTAAAAGATTTTCTACTAGCCCTACCAAAAATGGAATCTCCACTATTGTAGATCAAGTTCATCAAAATTGTACTTCGAATCTATGTGGCAGACAAAAATACAGCTATATAATGAATATTCCAAAATTTGGTGTGCAGAACATGACAAAAAACCTCTCTCCATTACAGCTTTTAATGAAGTCTTTCATGATATGAATTTAAGTCTTTTTCGTCCAAAAAAAGACGAGTGTGAGGTTTGTGTAGGATATAGGACGAGAAATGTTCAGGAACCAGTATATTTGGAACATATAAGGCTGAAAGATGAAGCTCGAGAGGAAAAAAATAGAGATAAATCTGACCCTACCAAAAAAGTGTTCACTGTAGATTTGCAGTCAGTCTTACTTTCCCCTAATCAAACGTATCGTCTTTGTACTACCGACAAAAACTAATAGTTCACAACTTTACCATTTATGACTTGGCAACACATGAAGGTTATTGCTTTTTATGGCACAAAGCTGAAGGTGGAGTTAGCGCTGATGAGTTTTCATCCATTTTGTGTAATTTCTCGTTGAGAAAATTATACCCACCAACGATTGTAAGGACATTATTCTTTACAGTGACGGGTGCGCTTCTCAAAATAGAAATGTCATCTTAGCAAATGCACTTCTCAACCTAACTGCTTTACACAAAATAAAAGTATTTCAAAAAATACTTGTGAAAGGACACACCCAGATGGAAGTGGATTCAATGCACTCAACAATTGAAAAAAAAATGCGTAACCGAAACATAAACGTCCCAGCAGATTATGTTGACATTTGTGAAAAAGCTCGTGTCCACCCCTTTCCTTACAATGTGAATTATTTGAATTTTGAATATTTCAAAAAGTATTCTTCACTTAAATTTATATCTTCAATAAGACCAGGAAAAAAAAGTGGAGATCCAACAGTAAATCAGATCCACGCTTTGAAGTACAACGATGAAGGCTCCATTGAGTATAAATTGAATTTTTCTGACGATTGGAAATCATTGCCGCAACGAATTAAGCCTTTCAATCCAATTCAAAATGACAATATTCCAAAGTTATATGAGACTCAACCTAAAATATCCGAAGATAAATACAAACATCTTCAAGAGCTGAAGAAATCTCTCAAGCAAGATTATCATTCTTTTTATGACTCTCTGCCACATTAAAGGTTTAAAAACTTATATTTCCTTGGTACCTATAATAAAAATAACAATTTCCTTCTTTCTTCTAGTCTTTTCAAGAAAAGCAACAAACAAAACAATTATAAAACTTTTTTTCAACTAATATTTTCATACCTACATACTTCAATATGTAATTTTTATATAACTTTTTAACTTATGTCTGAAATTTGCCTTTAATTAACTTATTTTTATTATTCTTTTACTTATCTTAACATCTAAATTAAAACCAATAAAAAATATTGTGTAACATTTACTTGAAAGAAAACCTCTTAAATCCTTCATATCTTTCGTTTTTTGAGGACGAAATCCTCGTAAGTACCTAAAGAATGGTAAGTAGTCAAATTCTCAAAACTTTACTACAATAAGTCTAAAGAACAGAAAAAAATAATAAAATGGTATAAAAAACAATATAAGATTTGTTAAACGTATAAAATTGGTAGCAAATTAAACATTTCAAATCGCTCTCCTGAACAATTTACAAAAATGGACATACGAGGTTTGCATCTTTAGCCGACGATATATATAATAATTAACATTTAAATAAACTAGAACTAGGTATTAATATTAGGGTTAACGATGTAAAGCAGTTCGAATTTTAAAAGCTTTTCCAAATTTGTTCTTTCCTACAGGTAAATTTTCAAGATTAATACATAGCTTACGTCATACCATTTGAAGCGGTGCACCTCATCAATGGGACAACGATACAAACAAAACACATAAAGTATAAAACATACCTACATACAAAACAAAAAGAAAAGTAAACTTTTGGTAAGTCGCGTGATTTAATCACCGTAATAAAATTGAAAATATTATATAATTCGAATTCGCTGCATTTTATGTTTATTTTTTTTTAGCTTAATTTTGTGCAAATACGCTATTGAGAGCGCAATTAAATTTTAGTGAATTAACACATCCATTAAGGCCGATTTAAATTGATTCATAAGGAACAATTTTAGTTCGTTGGGCATTAAAGAAAATTAAAATAGTAGTTAGATATATGAATTATGATTTTCATATTAACTAATACTACGAGTAATTAGAATTGAATTAGAATTATGAAGATAATATAAGATATTTAATGAGAGGTTAAATACATTTATACTGCACTATTCTGCAAATCCATACAGACATTAAGCTCTTAGGTAGTTAAAGGAAATGACACTGTTTACAAATTTTTGATTTAGTTTTAATATATATTTTTTTATATCTGATTCATTATTTTGTTAAATAAAGGTTCACGATAAGTACTAATGTACATACATGAATATGAAAAGAAGTAACGTTTATGAATATTTTTTTGTTTCGATTTCGATTTTCTTTTGAGAAATGAGAATTTCCATATTATGGGTATTTACAGGTCATAAGGTATTACTGAAATAAAATGAATTGCTAAACCTTATTATTAAGGGTAGATGTGGCAATGTTTTGAGTAGGGGGGACTTGGAGACAGATAATAGCGATGGAGTTAAGGAGTTTAATAGTTAGATAAGTTACTATTTAACTTCAAGTTAGGGGGCTACTGCAATAATATTCAACGAGGTCGCAGTAGCCAAGGACACTTCATTTGTGCTGCGTGGGTGGGCTACCTTATACAAGACAACAACACCTTGTCTTCAGCACTCTCCAGGGTTGCCGACTTTAACTTTTTCTTTTTCGGACAAATTTTTTTGAAAGGCGCTTATAAACTAGGTACATATATATTCTTTTTCTTTTAAGTGGACGGATTCTGGTCTCAAATTTTATTTTGAACCAAATTTAAATATTTACATGCATTACATCTTGCTTTTTTTTTTTGTTATTTTATCGGCATGAATAAACGTGACAAACGTACATTGGTACTCGGCAAGAACCCAACCTATCCGACGAGCAGAGCCGAGACTATCAGCAAGCATGCCGAGCCGACGTATCAATGGACACCCTTCACTTCAGCTGCCTGAATAGGCCTTTAGGTTCCTGTAGGCTATGGGTCAGGATGGTGGCTTATGGAGTGAAGGTTAGCGGGGGCTATGGAGTTTAGACAATTTGATGGTGCTGAGATTTTATTTTGACTTTAGGGTTATAGCACCTCCCCTAAGGGAGAAAAGAAGTTGTCTCTACAAAAAGGTCTTTGCTTAACCGCACAGGTTCCGTTACAGGTGGCGCCCAACGTGGGGCCCGAATTCGTCCCTTTTTAGGAAAAGAAAATATAGGAGGAAGAAAAGAAAACAATTTTTCGAATTTACTTTTGTCTTTTAATGTTTTGTTTTTCGATTTAGTTTTCATGAGATATCGCAGTCAATGAACTTGTAAAGGCTTCATGTCGAAGTCCAGTGTATGGGTGAATATTTCCCTGTACAGTCTGTTGCTTTAATCTCGTATTCTTTTAAAAGTTTAATTTTGTTTTGCATTATCAATTTCTAAATCGAATCCATATTGTGGATTGTTATAACTCGATAATTTGTTGTTCGGTTTATGAAGTTAAAATGCGTTTCGACTGATGAGAGGTGTTCGTCACAAATACTAAGCCATGAAGCTGGTGCTCGTTAGCGATCACTTAACACGTCAATTTAAAATTGCGATAATCTTAAATGACTATTTTGCTAATAATTCAATGTTAAGGATCAGAATTTGAAGTTTTTTTTTTTAAGGCGGATTATTGGTGTTTTTCGATTGATTGGGCGTTTGAGAGGAGGAAAGAGAAAGCAACCTGAGAGAGTGGAACTTAGGCGTGATCGTTTTATCTGTTTGAGATTTAAACATGCCATATCCACCCTTATATTTTTATGATAGTTACACCTATATTTTTTTTATATATATACTTTTGAAAATTTTTAGTTTAAAATTTTATTGAAATTTTTGTTTGATGCTGTATGCTTTTTCTCTTTTTCGAATTAATTGCTTTTGATTTTGTTATTTCTTTTGAAATTTTCTTTGGGAAATACATAGATTTGATTATAAGGTTTTATTAATTTCAACATAATTTTCCGATATTATCCTTTTTTTTAATTTTAGCTTAGATATTTTTTTTTGATTTTTGGTTTAATTGTTTTACTTTTTGGGAATACAAGAGGTATTGGGCATAGTTTTTTTGGTTTAGGTAAACTTTCATTCTTATAATTTTTTTTTTTTTGGTATCAATAGATAGTTATTATTTTTTTTGGTTTGCTTTTGATAGAGGATCATCATTCCAATCATTTAGAAATAAACATTATTTTTGTTAGAGGCTCCTTTTTTTAAGGTCGGTTTGTGTTCTTTTTTTTTTTGTTTTTGGTTTTCTACATCGGGTAAATTACAAAAAAAAAAAAAAAAAAAAAAAAAAAATGCCGAGGCGTAGATTTTCATTTGCGGAGTTTCGTAAGCGGCGTGGACTTCGTAGTGACCCAAACGATCCGGTTAATGACACAGGCGACGCTTCATCAACACAAAATCAATTAACAGATACTACTGGAATAACAGACAGTACTAGAAACCCAGTAAACGTAGAGGATTCTGCTGAAGATGGCGCAGTTGGTCAAGCAGGTGCAATGTTGCCTGATGATGAAGAGGACGAGATGTTCGCTGATTTTATTGAAGGAGTGGTGACTGCGACGATAGGGCTTAATCGCGCAAAGGATTTGGAGCTTTTGAGAGCGGAAGCAGAACAGAGTAGAGCATTAATGCATGATGAGGTTGCAAGTATAGTGCGAAATGCTTTAGCTTCAAATACGCCGTTAACAACTCCTAATCGTTTCGTGGATCGGAGAGACGTACCACCTCCCACCACAATAGTTCAGAATCCACCACCGGCGACAACTCGAAACCTATATGAATCCACAACTCATCCGACAAATCAAAACCAAAGCCACATTAGTAACGCGGATGAATTTTTAAGACAGATAAACAATATGTCGGTGAGCGATCCAATGGGTAATACATTTAATCATCCTCCACCGACTTCTACAAACAGATACCACCATTATCACAAATGGGGGTTGAAGTTTAATAATAATAATATGACGGTAGACGATTTTTTATTTAGGTTGAATAGGTTGAGAGATAGTTACAATGTCAGCTGGGAAGATGTAGCCCTTAATTTTCATCATTTTGTGACAGGGAATGTAGAAAGTTGGTTTTGGGTCTATATTGAAACCAATCCAAGTGCTAGATGGGATGATCTCAAAATGGCCTTAATAGAGCAGTTTAGGAGTTTAGAGACAGACTCTGAACTCTCAAGAAAACTCTTCGATAGACGTCAACAACCTACAGAATCTTTTGACGATTTTTACGCTGCAATTCAGCAATTGAACAATAGGCTTCGGATACCGAAACAGCAGCATGAGATAGTGGAGTTGTTGAAGCTGAATGTGAAAAGGCGTATGGGTGAGCTGCTGATCACGTTTCACACAAATAGAATTTCTGAAATGGTCTATGTTTGCAGGAACATAGAAAAATATTTGAACAATCACGAACCAAACACGCAGAGCTCACACAGACCCATCAGACAGTTTTAACAACAGCCACAGGTACGCAAGAATGTTTCTGAGTTGGATGTAGGTGAAGGTCAAGTTGTAGATTCTAACATAGAAGCGTTCAATACAATCAGAGAAGTTAAAAATCTAATTTGCTTCAATTGTAAAGAGCAAGGTCACACCTATTTTGAGTGCCAAGTGCCTCAAAGAGCTCTGTTTTGCTATAGATGTGGAATGGAAAATACGACAGTTCCCCAGTGTCCACGCTGTTCGGGAAACGACCCGAAGAGCAGTCCCGTGTCCAGGAGAAACTGCTCGAACAACCAGAATTTGGACAAACATTAGATTTACCTAATCACTTAGACAACCCAAAACACCTAAATCAGAAATTCGAATCAGTTACTAAAATCAATATCTTGAATCCTGAAGAACGACCAAAACTTACTGACATTCCATTCGAAGAAAAAGTACAAATTTCCAAAGTACAGCCAAAGACATTACACGAAAGGCTACAGAATTACTACAAAGTGAAAGAGAGAATTTTAAGCACGACTGAGACAAAAACACCCGTTTCTGAAAAAGTACTCAAACTCCGTGAAAAATTCAAAAATAAGAAACAAGAGCATAGGGCTATCGAAGCCACAACTTTGGATACCACAGAAGATCCTCGACCATATGCTTCGCGGTAATCGTGATCAAAATTTAATGAGCTTATCATACGCTGCCGTTCCAGATGCACATCCGAAGGACAAGGACGTGCATCAGGAAACGAATATGAGAAAATGAGAGTACTGTCGTCAGCAAAACAATTTAATTGATTAGAATATACAGATATAAGATCATTGATGAATATCAGAAAAAGAGTCGGTGACAAAACGGTGCCCTGTGGCACACCAGCATTTACACATTTACAGAAACTTAACCTCTTATAGCTCGAATCAAACCATGAGTTGTCTTTTGCTTTGATATCACTATTCGGGATAAAATTTCTCATTCCGAAAAGAATTATCATATCTACACTGGAGTCCACGTCACTATCGAGGAAGAATTTCATAACAGAATGTATAACAAATATCGGGTATGTCCGAGGACTCTCCCTTGTGGTACCGTTGTTTAATGAGTCGGTTCGTAGAATAAAACCCCTTCAAAATCCTTTTTGATCCCGTTTTTCAATCACCTCAAATCAATATCCTAAAACGAACCATGTACTTTCTATTTTATCTGATTTAGAAAAGAAAATTCGAATCGACTCGACTCGATTTGATGAAATTCTTTAGGAACCACAGGGACTCGAACGCAATCAACCGACCATATCGTATAACACCTTTTAATATTTTATCCAAGCCAGATACTCGTACCATTGGCACTTTATTGGAATTACTATGAATTTTGTCGCTCACATAATAAGGGGTGTGCTTTATATTTTGATAACTCTACCATATCCGCCACTCAATGCTACCCACCCTCATTCCGCGCACCATATTATTTACGTATGTAGTAGGTACCAACCAGATATGTATGTCAAATGGCAAACATCCTTCACAGCAACATTCAACGCACTTGAAAGCGTGCGCCACGTTTTACGATGACCCTTCGTGTCCTTTGGCCCATAAAACCTTAAGCGCACTCAGCAATTTCGTGTCCTTCTCGAGGATAATTTTGCTCCTTCTTCCTTCATGGACATGTTTTTATTTGATCTGATTTTTATGTTGATCCTGGCTCTATTTTTTACACATAGTTTTATTATTGTGCAGCGTACGTATCGTACATGTACCAGGATAAATCAGCAATAAACTTACAGGAGTCAGCAAAAATTACGCTTTCGCAAGTTCCTTACGTCATACGACAATTTTCTTCTTATTTTTTTTTTAGCGGGGGGGCGGGGGCATGAGGTATTACATTTTTTTTTACTGCCACGTCGCTCGCTGTCGTGGCTATTTGCGCTTGAATTATTATTAATAAGCAGGAAAGATTTATATTCAATAAGTTACTCTTAAGCTCAGGGGAATTCCTTTTCCTTTTGTATCCTGTTTTTGTGCTTTTGCTGATGTGGTGCTTGCTTTTTTTTTGTTCTGGATTTAAGCAGAGTGTGACATGTTATTGTTTTATGGGATAATAAATGTGAAACAAATCTTCGACTTTTGGGTTTGCTGATTTTGAGAGGTCAGGTATAAATGATTCATATTTGTTATTTTTAGATATCTGTATCGTAAAACGTAAACAATAAAATATCAACAACAACCAATAAAGAGTTTGTAAAGGTGTAATCATATCGAGTTGAACTCATTCACGATTTTCGATTTTTTTTTCTTCGTTTAACATACATGTATGTAAGTTAAACTTTATGTCCCATTTCGACTTTATAACTGTAATATCGACCCGCTTAACTACCTTGCAGTTTTCTCATATATTTATTTTTTATTTATTTTAATATTAATTAACATTATAATAAACTACATATTAACTCGAAGTTATGCAGCACTAGTCACCAGGCTTTCAGCTAGTTTTAGATTTAGATTTAAAATTAATTTTTCTAGATGAAGAGATATTAGTAGGTTAAAAATTAGTTCAATATTTATTTCTTTATTTCTGAGGGAGATGAATCGCATAACTTAGTACCTATTATCAAATAAAGTTTTAGAAATTCGTTTTATTTCTGGGCAATCAAAAATTAAATGTTTAGTTGTTAGCTGTACGTACGTTGTTTGGTAGAGATAGCTATTTGTGATAAGAGTATGTTCAAGCCTGAGTCGAACAAAGCATTTCACCATTTCTGTTTGATACAATTCTTGGGCATATGATTGAATGATGAGAATATCCTTTCCATTACACTTCTTGTTTATTCCGAAAAATATTCTTTATACTTCTTTTATTATCTTCTATGTTGTTGACTAAAATGTAAATAAAGGTTCCTCTGAGGCACTTTTCATCATTTCATTATCTGGGAGTTCATTCCCTAGAATTCCTGTATGACCAGGAACCCAAGCTAAATTGACGTTTTTTTTTTTAATTTGGTATTAGTTTATATCATATATGTAGTTGTTATAATTAGGTTTGCATTATCTACGTTTTGAATTGTATCGATATTGGCAAGGCTGTCTCTGCAGATACAAAATAAATAAATTTGGTGGTGCAACAGCTCGAAGTGAACCAGGACCTAGTGAATTACAACTTTACACCATTCCAACAAGGAACAGAGGGGACCTACAATTTTCTGTCGATTCCGAACGGCTAATGAGCAGCACTTTCCATAACAAGATATACTCTTGGAGGATTTGCCATCCCTCGCAAGAGGCAGTACACCCCTGAAAAAAAACTTTTTTCCAGCGGCTAAAAATCGATTGCTCGTTTGTTTTATCCAAAAGCTCATAGAAATTTAAAATTTTGTATGCCTATTTTGAAGTATCGAAATCAGATTATAAAGAGGCATCAACCATATTTGTAGTATTATCCGTTCGATAGTAACACGTCAAAATCTTTTTGGATTTTCTTCAGTTCTCCATCACAGATTCCAATTCCATCAACATTTCAAGTCGTTGTACAATAATGGCGGTAAAAGGACAAGATTAGCATGTACAAGTATAAATATTCCGTATTGAAAAGAATCATACTGAACTGACCCAGCATGGTTTCGTCAAAAATATTGAATGATTACAAATTTATCCCATTTTACAGCCTTTTGACTGGATTCTTTTGGAAAAAGAAAATGACTTGGCTGTATGTTTTAGTTTTTGAGTTGAAGATACTACGAGCTTATTTTAGGTTTTTAATTGAAATATGCTCTTATCTTGAACAGAGAAGCTATTGTGTTACTTACTTACTTACTTACTTACTTAACCGGCTCCCGATCCATGGAGGGTCTCTGCCTGAGTTATTGCGGTCTTCCATCGGTTGCGATCCCTCGCGAGCTCCATCCAGTCGTCGGGACCAAGCGCTCTTGCGCCTGTAACCGCCTGGTCCCTGTAGCGGAGGTTCGGTCTTCCTCGTCGTCTCGAACCTGGGGGCTGGGATTCGAAGATTTTCTTGGCTGGAGCGTTGTTGTCCATTCGATCGATGTGGCCGAGCCAGTGTAGTCGACGTGTTTTGGCTTTTTTGACTACATCCACATCTTGGTACATCTCGTATAATTCACGATTGAAGGTTCTCCTCCATTCGCCCTCTTCGCATATAGGACCAAATATCCACCGAAGAATTTTTCTCTCGAAAGTGCCCAGTATCAGTTCCCCTTTTTTACTTATCGTCCAGCACTCGGCGCCGTAGAGTAGAACTGGTAAAATTAGCGTTTTGTATAGAGTGCACTTTGTCTTTCGAGAAAGCAGTTTTGAACCCATTTCTTTGTCCAAACCGAAGTAGCAGCGGTTCGCTAGCGTAATTTTTCGTGGATTTCCACTAAGGTGTCATTCGTGGGATTGATGTTCGTTCCGACGTAGGTGAACTCCTTGACTACCTCGAAATTACTGCTAACAACAGTGACGTTTTGTCCTAGGCGATGGACAGATGAGGCTTTGATTGTTGATAGCATATACTTTGTTTTTTCCTCATTAACTTCAAGACCAACACGTTTCGCCTGTTCATCAATAGTTGTGAACGCTTCTACCACAGCTCGCTTGGAGCGGCCGATGATATCGATGTCGTCCGCATAGACCTGCTGAAGATAGTGCCTT
The DNA here is from genome assembly GCA_963931855.1 of Philhelius festivus. Lineage (NCBI taxonomy): Eukaryota > Metazoa > Arthropoda > Insecta > Diptera > Syrphidae > Philhelius > Philhelius festivus. Next base: position 86,016,271 of record OZ007554.1, read on the forward strand.
CCAGGTTAATACCACTTTTGCGCACTATCTGCTCCAGGACTAGGTTGAAGAAATCACATGATAGGGTATCTCCTTGTCGGAAACCTGTACATGTCTGGAATAGCTCGGATGAGCTGTTACCCATTTGCACGTTGCACCGCGTATTTTGTAACTTCATGCGGCATAGCTGGATCAGATTTTTCGGGATCCCGAGTTCTGACATTGCCAATAGAAGCTCTTGGCGACTTATGCTATCATATGCGGCTTTAAAGTCGATGAAAAGATGTTGGGTCTCGACTTGAAATTCGTTGGTCTTTTCCAGGATTTGCCTCAATGTGAAGATTTGGTCTATCGTTGATCTGCCTGGCCTGAAGCCACACTGGTACGTGCCGATTATAGTGTTGCAGAAAGGTTTTAGACGCTCACATAGTACGGTCGATAGGGTCTTGTAGGCAACATTAAGCAGGGATATGCCCCTGTGGTTTTTGCAGGACATAGGATCGCCTTTTTTGTAGATTGGGCATATGGAGCTATTTGACCAGTCGTCGGGCATACTTTCCTCCTCCCATACTTGGTTGATGAGCTGATGCATGCACCCTATCAGGACATCTCCTCCATAGTTAAAGAGTTCCGCCAGGTAAGCCATCCGAGCCTGCGGATTTGTTATTCTTAAGCTTGCGGATTGCTTTCTTAACCTGTTCAGTACTGGGTAGTGGGACTGGATCTTCACTGACTGGACTTATGCTTCTTTGCTCCCCAGTGATTTCGTCTAAATAATGCCCATTAAGCAGGTGCTGAAAGTGCTGCTTAAACACGTCTACAATTTCCTGTGCTTCGATGACTAGGTTCCCTTCGCTGTTTCGAAGAGCTTGCGTGCCGGTCCTATAACCGGATGCCAGTTGTTTGGCTGTTTTGTAGAACCGGCGGGTGCTTGTGGCGGTGCTAGATTCCTCGAGATACCTGAGCTGAGAAGCTGCGGCTGCTCTTTTCTTTCTGCGCAGGGTTTTTTTCTCCTTCCTTCTCTTTTCACGGTACTCCTCTTTTGCTGCTCTTGTTTTCCGTTGCAGCATTTCCACTCGTGCATTATCCGTCTCCTGCTTCAATACCGCGCATTCATTATCATACCATGGGTTCTTTTTCCTAGGTGGTTGATAGCCAATCGTGGTCTCGGCTACCTCCTTAATGATGTCGCGGTAATGGCTTCACTGGTTGTTGACGCTAGTGGCTGGGGATACGGCAGAGAGTTTCCCGGTCAATTGCTCACTGTAGCCTCTGGCTTTCTCAGGTGTGCTAAGGCATGCAATATTGAATTTCTTCCCTTGGGCGGTCCTCATTTTCTTCTCGTTGGACAGTCGGACTCTGAACTTTGTCACAGCAAGAAAGTGGTCAGAGTCCACGTTTGCACCTCGGAAAGTTCGCACGTTCAAGATGTTCGACGCGTGCCTTGCGCCAATTAGCACGTGGTCGATTTGGTTGGCGGTTCCACCATCTGGAGATCGCCAGGTTGCTGTGTGTATCATTCGCCTGGGGAGGTGTGCAAGTGCTACTTATCACCGTATTCCGAGCTGCAGCAAAGTCGATTAGTCGGAAGCCGTTATCTGTTGTCATTTCGTGGAGGCAGTGCTTTCCAACTAATCCGCCAAAGATATTTTCCTTCCTGACCTTAGCATTGAAATCTCCGAGCACGACTTTGACATCGTACTCCGGACAGGCTCCATAGGCTCCGTCCAGGAGTACGTAAAACTCCTCCTTTTTAGATTCATCAGCTTCATCGGTAGGGGCGTGTGCACATATAAGGCTGATGTTTTGAAGAGTAGCTTTGATGCGGATCACAGCCAGGCGATCACTAATCGGCTTAAAATCTATTACTTTTGTTCTGAGTCGATTTCCCACGACGAATCCGGATCCTAACATGTGCATTCTTTGATGACAGCTGCTGTAATAAATGTCGCAATATTTTCTTTTCGATATTCCTGAGCCTATCCATCGTATCTCCTGGATCGCGGTAATGTCTGCCTTATACCGCGAGAGGAGAGATTCAAGTTTTTAAATAGCAACTGGTGTGTAGAGTGTCCCTACATTCCAGGTGCATACTCGTAAATCGTAGTCCATTTTCGTTCCGGGTCTGGTTGCCATTTGAGGGGGGTCGTTATCCGAGGCTTCTCGCGTCTCTCTCATAATTGGTATTTTTTACTGTGGCCGGGTCGTTAGCCAGACGCACTAACCTCCAATCTGTAGGGCCATGGGTTTATTGTTGCAATTTTTTCCTTGTTCAACACTCGAACTTACAAGTTTAGCAAGTCATGACATAAAGCCAAGACCAGTATCCGGCGGTTACCAACGAGGAGGTAATGTAAGCACTTGATGTGTTGGAAAAGATACAGCTCGAAGCCCCCAGTTCCTACAGCATCCAACCAGCTATTGTGTTACTTTTCGTAATGATTGTTCCGACTAATTCAAAGATAATTCCGGTGTTCCACAGAACAGCCACTTAAGCCCCTTATTATTTATTTCATTTATTAATAACTTGACTTTAATATTACAAAAAATTTCCATTTATATCTACGTGGATGTTTTTTCTTCAAAAAAAAATACTTCAATTGCTTGTTTTCTCCTTCAAGAAGATCATAATAGGTTTAGGGTGAAGTGCAATAGAAACCATCTTTTCTGGAATATTGACAAATATAAACCTATTTGTCTTACACGCAAGTAAACTTTAATAACTTTTTGATTATTTGTTAGATTCTTGTCCTCATTGTCGACGTTGTTAGAAATATTCATGACTCCTCCTATACTTGAGAGAAGAAATCTTCTTTCGAAGTCATATAGTTGCAAGAGTACTGAACTAAAGGATCTCGATGTATACAAATCCGCTGGTTCAGATAGTATCACATACATTGTTCTGAAGAGGTGTTTTTCAACACTGGCAAAACCACTGTGTAGGGTTTTCCATCTTTCCTATTCTACTGATCTCTTTCAGAGTGAATGACAAATAACATTGTCCTTAAAAATGCGTGCATTTGGTATTGATGAATTCTTCTTCGTTGGAATAGAAAATATCTTTCGAACCACTCACTTCAATTTATGTTTGATGGTGTGCCACAGGGTTCCGTTTTTTTCCCGAATCTTTTTCCAATATTCATCAGTGATCGATTATTGATTATTTATCGATTATGATTTGTCTGAAACTTCTAATATATTTAATTGTTTGCTGACGACACAGTCCTCTAAGCTCCTCATAATCGTTTTCAGTTGCATGTCCTTGTTCTTCAGATGTGGATTTATAACGGCAGCGTATAACAAAAAAAAATAAAATAAATTTGGTGGTGCAACAGTTTGGAGTGAACCAGGACCTAGTGACTTACAACTCTCAACCATTCCTGTGTGCGTGTTACCAGGAACGGAGGGGACCTACAATTTTCTGCCGATTTTGAACGGCTTATGAGCAGCACTTTCCATGACAAGAGATACTCTTGGAGAAATTGTCAATCGCTCGCAAGAGGCAGTACACCACTGAAAAAAACTTTCTTGCAGCGCCTGAGAATAAAACTCGAGACCTTCCGCATGACAGTCCAACGCACTAACCATTGTGCCAAGGGGTACTACACAAGCTCATTTAATTCTGATCTAGATAGCTTTGTTAGGTACATATGTCGCGTAGAAATTAATGCTTCAAACACTAAATGCTGTCTTCTGTGGTTAAAGCGCAAACCAACCTTATGTCACTATTCATAAGCAGCTTTTGCGTTAGGAAACAGAACGGCTTTTAGTTCTCGGTTTCTGCATAACGGACCACCTTGTGCGAGATTATCCAATTCGTCGTCGCCAAAAACACTTCTAAGTGTTTAGGTTACAAGACGTGGCCCAAGCAACAATTTTTAGCCCTGGCTCCAGAAAAACCGAGGTTACAAAAAAGCCTTAGATAACTTTGGTCATAGTGGGGCTAGAAATGAGATACTTTATTACCCTAGTATGCTATACGGTAGAAACAAACCAAAAATTATCTTAAGGCTGATTTCGGTAAAATTTTCTCTCATATATTGGTTTGAAAAATTCCATTTTTGAACTGGTGATAATATTTGGATATTTTTTAACACATTCAAAACCAATATGTCATTTTTCTGGTTCCAAAATAACTATTTTTAAATCTAGGTTAAATTTGAACGGTTCTGGAACGGGTTTGGAACGGCTTTTTAGCCAAATTGTAAACCCTTGGTTTGGAAAACTTGAGCTCAAAGCCGGTTATTAAACCGCTTCCAAACCACAAATTGTTGATTGGGTGGTATTTGCAAGACATTTTGCACCCTTTCTCATCTGATCCGTTTTCCGGGTTCGATTTCCAGATTCCGTTATCTCAAAAAAGCTAAATTTCTGTCTGTAAGGTATGAATGATCATTAACTTAACTTAACCTAGCAGAACTTCAAATAATTTTTAAAATTTAAGTCCCAAAAATATTTTTTAATATCTAGCAGGTGTCCTCTGAATTTTTCTAACGCCATTGTAATTAATATATGTGTTTTACCTTTGCAGTAATGTGGCACAGTTACGAGCCCTAAAGAATTTGCAAAAGGAAGAAATTTACGGTAGTAGGTACCTACATGATATTATCCAAATCACATTATTTCCTGTTTAAAGTGTAAGTGTTAATACGGTACAACGAACAATCATCGAAACTCCTCTCCGAATAATCAAAATGCAAGATTCTACCATGCCCCGCATCATTCATCAGCAATTTGCCATTAAAATTGGAATCACATTTCTCCATTGGCATCCTTCACGTTCTTATCCTTATCGTCAACATTATTGCCGCACATCTTCTCATCTTCATTGTTATCATCATCGTCATCATCAACGTCAACGTCAAAGGATATGAGAAAGCGAGTTATCCACACTTTGCCGCTGCAAATCCATTCAAAGTCTGTCATCATCGATTAAATGGAAATATGCGTCTACATTGTTCTCGCACCCTAACAAAAAAAAATACACAAACACACATACAGACAGTCACACACAAAGCAAATCGACATCAGCATCGGCACATCTCTTGAACAAACTGCGATGTGCTATTTGCCTTGCACAAAAACGATCCGACAAGGCATTCATCCATTATGCAGATGGGTTATAACAGGTCTAGGAATTGAGAACATCCAAGATAAAGGATGTGCTTGTGGAACGGGAAGACAACACTGAAGGAGAAAACTGAAGACAAAAAAAAAAGACAAAAGCACTCATTAAGGATAATTTTTCAAATATTCCATCGCGTAGCATCCCAATCGAACATATCAACTTAAGTATTCCACCCAAGGGCTCTATATAACACAGGACGCCCCAACCCACAACCTCTCTCCTCAGCATCACTAGCGCTTATAACCAAGGCCGGCCGGGAGCTCCTCTGCCTCCTCCCCTTGGTCGTATATCCTTTTATGACAATCCTCATTCAATCGTCCTTATTCAATGCGACGATGCGAACCTGGCATGAATAAGAATTATGGAATCGTGTTCCAATATACCAATTCTTGGATTAAAGCCAGTGTCTGTGCATTGCTAACATCACCATCATCCGGAAACGATGAATTCAACTTTTTGTCAGCTGCCATCAACTATTGGATCGTTGCAACTTCGTCTCGTTTCCACCCAATTTTACTCCGAAATCAGAAGGTCGATTGGAGAGTGTTTCAGTGGAACTCATCATGACACGATAACGTGAGTTGCAAGTTTCTCTTGAAAATTCAACCAATCTATGAAATTTGTTGCAATTATCAGAGAGATACGGGATCAATTATGTCATCGTGTAATTCAGTCCTGGAATTTCCACATTTATCTTGCTTATAAATTTAATTGAATTTGGTTAAAATTCGGGTTCCGTTGTGGTTCTTCTACAGAATGTGTCTGAATATTGTTAAATTTATTTCATTTAAATTGGATTGAAATTTCTTGGAATCACCGGCACTAAATTAATAAATTAAAACATTTTCTTATATATTTAAGTCTAAAGCCAACTTTTACAGTTTGAGAAAGCGATGACAGCACTTATGGTGAATATGGAAACTTTAGTGCCACTTACATTCTTACAAGTGTTATGTATTTTATGTAATATGTATTTTGCAACGGGCTACACGAAAATTCCTTGAAGATTTTTTCAAAAACCTATACGCACATATCAAATTGTTTGTTTTGATTGTTCTGAATAGAACACAAAGTACACATTTGTTGATTTCGATTCAACTCATTTCTAATGGACACGTTACGAAAAGGATTGTCTGCACTAACATTTTCGAACAGATTCATATAAACTGTCAATAATTCGCTTCTTCTTCTTCCTTTTCTATGGCGCTGTTATGATCTCGATGTCGAGGGGATCATAACTCTCCCACGTATCTGCTTCACACTAGTGATCCGCCTGTGGGGTTCGCCGGGTTGACCTCAGAAATCGGCGGCAAGCCTCCCGGTTTTGTATTGTTCCATTTCTGAGGCCAACTGAATGCTGGTGTTTTTGCATTTGTTTGTACCAGGAGTGTTTAGGCCTACCTTTCTTTTTATTCCGAATTGGAACGTTGTATGATATTGCCTTTTTGACGGGGTTCTCAGGATCTCTCCTTTGGACATGGCAATACCAACTGAGTCGGTCGTGTTCAATTTTTTGGGAAATGGTATTCTTAACATGAAGGCTTCCTCGGATCTTCGTACTTCTAATTCGATCAAGCTTTGTAACTCCTGCTGTCATACGAAGCATCTTCATCTCAGCTGCCGTTAGCTTACTCTCATACTTTTTGTACATTGTCCAACATTGTGAACCGTATGTGAGTGCTGGACGCACAAATGAGGTGTAGAGCTTTCCTTTCAGCTTAGGGGGCATTTTTCGGTCACAGAAGATAGCAGAATTTTCCCGCCACTTCATCCACCCTACGCTTACGCGATGATTGATATCGTCATCACAAGTAGCTTCGTTATTTATCATAGACCCCAGATATTTAAACTTTTCACACTTGGGAAGCACTACTCCATTCAAATAAATGTCTGGAATAGGCCTGTGTGGATCAGAAAATGGGCAGCATAGGTATTCTGTCTTTTTCGCGCTTATGCGGTACCCACTTCCTTCTAGAACATCCACCCATACGTCAAGTGCTCGTTGTAGGGATATCGGGTCTTCACTTATGATGGCTCCATCATCAGCAAAGAATAACTGATGCACTTTTGGATCCGTCACTTTGCCTTCAAGCAGGTAATCAAGAACTGTAATAAAGAGCAGGGGACTCAAGACACTTCCCTGGTGTACACCTACTGTGATTTCGAATTCTTCCGTGACTCCAGCTGCGCATCTTACTTTAGTAACTGCTCCATCATACATGTCCATAATTATCCGCACATAGGTTTCTGGAACTCCTCGTTGCCTGAGGGCCACCCATATTAGATCTCGTGGTTGCCGATCGAATGCTTTTTCAAAATCAACCAATACGACATGCAAATCCTCCAAAGAATCCCGATGTTTTTCCATAATTATTCTTATACTCTGGATTGCATCCGTGGTTGACTTACCCCCGACAAACCCGCACTGGTCATCAGATAGCCTAATTATTTTTCGCAGTCGGCTACCCAAGACTCGCTCAACGATCTTCATGGTGTGTGACATCAGCTTAATCGAACGGTAATTATCACAGCTTCGAGTATCACCCTTTCCTTTATAAATTGGAAGAAGGTAACTTTCCCTCCATTGATTAGGCATGCGATCACCTCGTATAAGTTTGGAGACAAGAATCATGAGCCATCTAAACCCGATGTCTCCCATCTTTTTCCAAAACTCTGAGGTTATTTCGTCTGGGCCAACAGCTTTTCCCTTTTTGGAGTATTTTACCGCCTCACTAACTTCTTCGACTGTGACGTCGGATACTTCGCTTAAGTTAGGTGAAGCTATTGGAAAGTACAGCCTTGGAAATTGTTCGTTTAGAAGTCCGTCACAATACTGTCGCCACCTGTGAAGAATTTCGTTGTCTTCCACAAGAAGTTGGCCTTGAGCATTGTTAATGAACTTTGGCGAACAAATCTCCTGGGCATTTCTTCTTCTTTGAGCGGCTATTTTGAAGATAGTTGCGCCCTTATTCGTGTTTTGCCGTAGCTCTTGAATAGCACCAGCTGTAGGGGTAGAAATTTCATCCAGCTCCCGATACAGGTTTTCTGTATTCTTTGCTTGAATTTGGGCGCACTTCTTCTTCGCTTCTTTCTTGCAGTTTCTATATTCCACTTCGAGGCGTGACTTTTGCTCTGTATCATTAGAGGGGCACTTCGACCAAGCCTTGAAAGCCATTTTCTTTTTACTTATAACTGATTTAGCTTCATCATTCCACCACCATGTTTCTTTGCCTTGTTGGTTGTGTCCTTTTGAAACCCCTAACAGTGTTTTGGCTTTTTCTTTGCAAGTTCTCTGTAGGAGATCCCACATACTTTGTGCTGTACTCTCTTCATTTCGAACTATATCGGTGTTGTTATACAGAACGTTTTGCATATTCGAAATGAAAGCTTCGCCTTTTTCCTTATCCAGATTATACCATTTGATCTTCCCAAAAGTTTTTGTATGTTTGTTGTCGTTCACTGTCTCCATAAAAAATTCTGTCAGTAGGAGACGGTGTTGGTGGGCGATCGCTTCTCCTAGTATCACTTTGCAATCTTTTACCCGGGGTTTCATGAAACTAGATACCAAATGGTAATCAATCTGGGTTTCATTGCCACCACTGCTGTAAGTGACCAGGTGTCGGCTTTGTTTGACGAACATGGTATTTAGTACGATAAGACCGTTTGTTTTGCACATGCTCAGGATGTCTTCACCAGGAGGGTTCCTGGTGCCGTATCCGAGGCCTCCATGGCAATCTTCATAGTCTTCGTTTGTCTTTCCGACATGTCCGTTCAAATCTCCGCCCACGAACAAAAACTCTTCCTTTGGGATGTCCTTAAGTAGATTGTGAAAGTCTAGCCAAAATGCATCTTTTTGCACCTGCTCACATCCAATTTGGGGAGCATATGCAGTGACAATATTCCACAACTTTCCTTTAATCACCAATTTAAGGGACATTAAACGGTCGCTGGATTTCGAAATGGTCAATACGCTGCCTAATAGATGTTTTGCAAGGATGATTCCGATTCCGTTTTTACCCTTTTCCGTTCCATAGTAGAACATCTTATAGTTTTTTGTCCTCGTGTCCAAGAAACGGGCCCTGTTTCCCGTGTTTCGCCATTTTGTTTCTTGAACACATAAGATGTCCACTCGCCTTCTTTTCATCATCTCTTCCAGTTCGAAGCTTCGACCTGTCATACTGCCAACGTTCCAACTCGCAACTCTCAGATTTTGTATAATCTGCGGCATTACTTTGCTAGCCCCCGGAATCCGTCTAGCTCTGATCCGAGCATTGCTGCTCGGTCCAGGATCAGTACCATGTGTAACAATGGTAGTGCCTGGCGGGGTAGTGTCATTTCGAACGAGTACTTCCATAATGCTTGAATTCACAAAATCCGTTGTTGTAAGTATCGACGTGTGCATGCTCCAGTTTTGTATTTGATCTCTCTTTTACGGCACCGGTGATCTCCAGTCGTGCCAACCCAGGGACTGGCATGCACACTTTTGGGAAAGTTTATAGGTGTTACGTGTCGCTAGGTTCACCTTGCTGTTTGTGGCCTAGATGTATTTACTCCTTTAGTCGCCTTTTACGACAAGCGGGGAGGCGCTGCAGGAATATTCTAACCCGTCCCTGCACAGGGGAACTGTCAATAATTCGCTATTGGTTAAATTTAATTAGGGCTTTTAGCCTTTCAGTTATTAGCAGAGCACTAAACAGAGCCTAAGCGAAAACAATTAGTTCATAGCAGAGTGTGTTCAGAGGCCTCTGACTTAATTATGAAACACACTAAAGAACGAACTGTCATAATGATTAGTTTTATTAGAAAATTCTAAAATTTCTTTTTATATAGATACTTTGGGCGCACTAAAGGGATTTTGGCTACACTTAAAATGGTTGAGCACCTTTCGAAGTTCTAAATGCTTTGAGATAAAACGAAACAGAAACATAATTTTTTTGACAACTCAGGTTCTTTTCCGAACTAAAGAAAAACGCCTAATGATTAATTTTTCAAAACCAGACTCAATCGAACGAATTCTTACTTCAACCAATAGTCGTGTTTTTGGCATTATATCGATATAAAGTACGTAACAAAATTCCACAAACAAAACAACCATCGACCTTGGGTATGTATCATTGTACTGAACTACTGTCAGGATAATTTATGAATCATATAAATTTTTACTTGCGACATACGGGTACAATATGGCAAGTTATACTCGTACATTCGTTAAAAAAATTCAGCTCGAGATTTTGATCAGGCTTAACATAACGATATATGTGTTTTATTCATTGCTGCATAGCCAGCGCAGCAATCAAGTGCGAATAAAACGAACAAACTCACTCCATATGTCAATTTAAATTTATATTTCAATGTTGGCTATTTTTTTTGGAAAATGTCAAAATCTAATATCAAAACATGTATGCTTTTGGCAAGCACGAAGTGACTTCCTGCTGACTTCAAACTCACATTGTCGAGAGGTGTAAAAATGAAGCAACGCCTTTGTTTCGCTTTGGCTCCAACGCTTTGGTCTATATAGTTAAAAAAAAGTTTTTTTTATTTAAAATATTCAAAAAATTAACTTATTTTATTTATTTACCTTTTCTCCATTTTTTGAATAATTTATAGACGATGCTCCTAATGCCAAATTCAAACAAATGTAAAATGTCATTTAACTTTCAAATATGAGCAGTTGCCAACATTAACGAAAAAAAAATAATTCTAAAATTGACTGCATAGAGCCATCTTCATTTCAATAAATTTCAAGTTCTATCATCAGCACAGCTGCCATTTTTACTTGCGACTTATAGGTACGAGTACTATAAGGCAAGTTATGCATTCGTAAAAAAAATCGAACTCGAGATTTTGATCAAAGTTGACATTACGATGATAGCGAAGACCAAAAAAGTGGGTCTCGCAATTCTGTCTGTCTGTGTCTGTCTGTCGTTCGACTACAGCCTAAACGGCTCGGCCGATTTTCTTCAAACTTGGTAGATATGCGTTTTAATTTTGTAGCCCCACACGTACCTGCCATACGATTTTTTTTCGAAATTTTATAAATATTTTTTTTTCCCAAAAACTGTCCCACAGAATTGTTTAAAAAAAATTTGAAAAATTTCATTTGGCTTAAACTAGCTAATGGTTGAACAAAATTTTCCAAAAAAATGTTATTTTTGGTATCCCCATTTTTGGTAGGTTCATTTTTTTTTTTGTTTTTGATTTTCTCGAAAACTGTACAGCCGATTTAAGTCATTTTTCTTGTGCTAAAGCTCTTCCAAAGTTTGAATATTATTTCATATTAAAATTTTCGATTTTTATTTTTTGGATTTAAAATTCAAATTTTTTTTTGGAAACTTAATATTTCGAAAACCCCAAAATCGATTTTTTTCAAATCGTCTTCAACCAATCAATGATAAAGTGCAATACATAATTATTCGCCGAGCAAGAGTATTCCGGGTTCACAGCAATCCATTCTCCGACTATGACCTCAAAACGAGGTTTCGACTTTCCAAAGGATCTGTGGATCAGTTGTTAAATTTGTCTAGTCATTTGGAACCGAAACAAGCCCATCAGTGCAATAAAAAATTAACTTAGTGATTACTACTTAACTTTCGAAACTTTCGCAATATATTTTTTCTTGCATTTCGTTTTGTTTTTTGCATTTCTTGGCATTTGTTTCAACACATAACGCTTTCTTATTTTTAATCATACACTTCGCTTGTTAGAGAGAAAAAACCAATTTGTTTTTCCCAGGAATGTGAAGAGAACTCAATTTTAACAAAAATTTCCCTTTTATTGATGAAACTAAAAAGATTTAAGAGTGTGATAAGCACCGGACTTATCTTCGATCGACAGCGAAGGAAGCACTTCTGCAATGAAAGACTCTATAAAGAAGCAAAAATCAAGGCACTGGACCATTTTCTTGTGCAATTATAGCGAAGAAGCTTATAGCTAGCACCACCAACCACCCAAACCCGCTGATGAGAAGGATGACCACCCAGGAACGACATCCAGATCCTAGATACCTCACTGCTCTGGATATGATAGAAAGGATCCCAGCCGACAACGAACCAGCAGTTCGTTTCTACGCTGACGCCGAGTCAGCATATCACCGTGGCTGAAAACATAAAAAAACAACCCCCAACAACCCACCAACTGGACAACCGGAACTGAACAACCCGAGTCAAAAACCAAGACAATTTTTCATAATGCTAATTTTGAACCATGTACATTACAAATATTATAATTTTTAGAGTTTAAGTCATTTTATAAGTTAGGCCCCCTATGTGCCAACAAATTTCTACCCTATACATATTATCCTCAAGTTTCACAATTGTATATATTAAGTTCAATAAAAAACCTTGAAACCTTGTGATAAAATTTGAGAAGATTTTTGATAAAAGTGCTTTTATTGTTTGCTTATGAAATTGGCTATTAGTCTTTTACATAAGAGCAGGTTCGTGCGACCAAGTCGTGGATTTTATTTATCTTTTTCTACTAAAAAAGTTTCAAAACTTAATTTAATGCTTTTGAACTACCCAGCTACCCACCCGAAAATCGTATTTTTCTTGAAAACTTGTGTCGCGCCGCGTCGCACAGTGGATCGACTCTATACATTTAGACGTGAAAAATTCTAATCTTCTTGGAAAATATCTGTCTCCATCTATAATGTTCATAAATGTAGAAAAGTATTCTATTCTATTGCATTGTTTAAGTCTTTAAAAATTTCGAACACCTCTAGTCAATTTTTATGTTTTAGAATAAACCGTTCCAGCCGACTTCCAATTTAAATCAAAATTGGCTGATTTTGAACTGATGATTCTGTTAAGCTTAGCAATATTTTAACAGTTTCTTGGTTCTGATAAATTAAACTAGTTCGAAATATGTTATAAAAGTTTTTTTGTCGGAGTCGATTTGGAATTCGAACACAAAATTTAAAAAAATTCCTTCCTTGGGACGCAGAAACCTTTTCCTAAAAAGTGGGCAAAAAAAGGGCTTTGCAAATCTATGCGAGGTTTATCACATATATTTCCAGAAAGTAGACGTCCATCGCTATCCAAAACACAATTTATTTTTAGAGCAATCTTAGGCACATATTTAGATTTTCCAAAAAAATACACGTTAAAAACAATTTTTTTTTGTTCTTTGAATAACACAATTTTTTTATTCAACAAACAAACTTTAAGACAATTTCAATACAGATTTATAAAAGTAAATACCTTCACGAACATCTGCAATTATTTTTTTTCAATTTCACTTAAAATTGTAATTTTAACAATTATTTTTCTAAAAACTTAAACGCACCAGATCAAAAAATAAACTTTTCACTTTCAAGTTTGGAGGTCATTTATTCCAAGCTAAACTGGTTTAAAGAAAAAAAAAGGTGTTTTCAGACTAAATAGTTATCCGTTAGATAAGAAATAGAATTTTTTAGAATTTTAGACATTGACTTTTTCGGGTTGGGGACGATTAACCGATTTTTAAAATGTCGGTTTAAAAAAATCGATCTTCAAAATGTCGATTTTCAAACAGTCGATTGATAAAAATGTCGACTGATCAAAATGTCGACTATCAAAAATTCGATTTTAAAAATGTCAACTCAAAAAATGTCGACGCGTAAACAGTGAGCTATATACCTGCAACCCCCCTGCTTGGGTACACTATAGGATTTGGGGTGGGTGCGAGGTTGGGTGTATGCAAAGTTTATATAATTGAATTAATAATAAAATTTAGTTAACATATTAAAAGAGAGCATTCTTGTTTTATTTAACTCAATTTTGGATAACACATTTGCACCGACAAGTTTTCAGTCTAAAATGTCGATAGTCGAGATTTTTAACTGTCGACTTTTTTTTCGTCGATCAAACATCAGTCGACATTTTAACAGTCGATGAAATTTATATTTGTCCAGTCGACATTTTTTTTGTCGACATTTCGTACCCTTCCCGACTTTTTCACGTCTAATTGTATGGGGTCGATCCATTGTGCGTCGTCGTCTAGAAATCGAAAAAAGTTTGAGATAGTAACAGTACCTATACCTACTATGAAAGCAATTTTTAGATTTTTGACTTTCTCATTATCCAGAATGGAGGTTTCTGAAAAGATCTGAAAATATTGCAGATTAAATCTTTAAGAAAATATTTTTCGGATTTTTGGAAAAAAAAAGTCAAATAATTTTTTCTTAAAAGTGTTTTAAAAATAATTATTAATACCTATAAAAACTATTTTTATTTAAACTTAAACAGCGATTTAAAATTTTTGTTCTTGGATAAATTTATATTTGCTTAATTAATTACATGGCAATGACATTATGTTTTTTAGCTCTAACTTTTGAAGGAGTTTTTTTCTTTGAAAAAATAATTGTGGGCCTCCGCATTTCATTCGAATCTACCTTTCATACTTTTAGGTCATCATATTGTACATCATTGAATTCTACACTGTTCTACTTTTAGGTGTGATGTTTTTTCCCCTTAATTTGCATTCCTAGACGCAAACACGTTTTCTATGGACTCGAAAGTGGTCTAACCGTAATGCACGATGTTTGTTGTGAGTCACATCTTAACGTCAAGTTTTTTGCCCAACTTAATTTGACATTTTTTTGTTTCAGTGCTTGAAGAATTCAACTATGGAGAGATACACAACTGAGCAGCGCGTTAAGATTGTTGAAGCCTTTTACGAAAATCGGAGTTCAAATCAAAATGCATTTCGTGAACTTCGTGATTTTTTTTGGTCAGCATAATCGACCAAATGTGTTCACAATCGTTAGAATTGTGCGCAAATTTCAACAAATAGGGTCTGTAAGAAATGTAAAAACACCTGTGCCTGCTCGTCCAGTTCGTTCTATGGAAAACATTGCTGTTGTTCGCGATAGTGTGGCAGAAGAACCTTCAACCTCTACTCGTCGTTATCCCCAACAATTGAAAATCTCACGAACATCACTGATGCGAATTTCGAATAAAGATTTGAATTTACGCGCTTACAAGGTTCAATTGACTCAATAGCTCAAGCCTACTGACCATTTCAAGCGTCGTCAATACGCCGAATGGTTGGTTGAACAGACAGAAGTGAATGGTGACTTAACAAAGACAATCATCTTCAGCGACCTTTACCTCAATAGATTTGTTAAAAAGCAGAATTGCCGCATTTGGGCAAATGAGAATCTATGAGTGATTGTTGAAAAGCCAATGCAAATGCATCCACAAAGAGTGACTGTTTGGTGCGGTTTATGGGCTTACTTCTTCGAAAATGAGGTCGGCCAAGCAGTTACCGTGAATGGCGTTCGCTATAGCGAGATGATAACGGACTTCTTGTGGCCAGAAATTAAGGATATGAACCTGGACGATACTTGCCTCAAAGCCAACGAAACAATGGCTCTTTTGCGCGTGAAATTCAAAGGCCGTGTAAGGCCTCGGCCACGCAGTAAGCGGCTGAGCGGCTAAGCGGCTGAGCGGCTAGCGGCTGAGTGGCAGCTCTAAGCGACGTATGGCCAGGCACTGAGCGACTGCTTTTGAGCGATTAGTAGTTAAAATGCCGTTGTCAAGAACAGTTCGCCGTATTTTACTGTCGGAAAATCGTTTGTATGTGTACAAATTACTTAAACGTATACTATGTATCACATATAGACTTTAAATAAAAACTTACCACTTAAACCACAAATTTCACCAACTTCCTTCCATAGTTTCTCAGTAATATTTTTATTTTTAAAATTGGCATATCTGTCTTGCCATAAATCTGGTCGAGATTGCACACACGAAATTAACAACTCAATGTTTACTTTGGCCATCTTTACTTCTTGCCGCTCAGAACATTACTAAAAATTAAAACAGGTTTGGTTGCTGAGCGGCGCCGCTTAGCCGCTCAGAATTTTGTTTCGCCGCTCGCTCATAGCGTGGCCGCTTCTATGTGATTTCATATGGTTACATTATCAGAACACCCTCACATAATTTTATAATAATATTAAACACCCTATGATAATGAAGAAAGATACAAAGTATCTTTCCATATACCAAATGTAGCTCACACAATAATTCATAATTTATGATTTCATCTCATAGCGAATGATGAAATCCGATATTATAAACATAAACTTACCAAATGTAATGCTTACACAATAATTCATAATTTATGATTTCATCTCATAGCGAATGATGAAATCCGATATTATAAACATAAACTGCATATCAGCAATTTTATTAAACAAAGAGCAGCATATGATCTTCAATCATACTGCTGAGTAGACAAATATAAAGTATAAAAGGGTTTCTTCGATCACTGAAAAGATCAGTTCTAATTAGTAATTCCAACGTATAGCTGAAGATTTCCCCCCACCAGTGGTAAGGGATCTGAAGCTCTTAATAAATTTATATTATTAAAAAACAATCGCTAGTGTTTTATTCAATGGTGGTATTCTCACAAGAGAATACAATATATATTATTTTTTATTTACGAAAGGAACCGTAAACAAAACTGGCGCAGTCGGTAGGATCTCGAAAGATCAATGAATCGTACTTATTAAAGTTTTATTCGGGATTTAAAAAATAATCGTCCGTACTAATTGAAATAGTTAAATATCGGTTAAGTGATATAACCAAAAAGGTATAGGACAATAAATTAATAATATTCAGTGAAAAACATAGTGAATACAGATCCGCGAAGGACAATATCACGAAATCCCATAGAGGGAATGTTGGACTGAAAAAAAAAAAAAGAAAAAAAATAATATAATATATATTGAATGCAACTAGAGGAAATTAAAACTCAAAAGGGAGCAGAGCACCGCAGAAATACTACACACAAAGTGAAATAAAAAAAAATATATATTCGAGTGAAAATCGAATTTCGAACTAAAATCGAAAAAATACTAATTAGTATCTCACTCCAACTAAAATGAAGAATTAATTAAAAACAAAACTGGGACAGAAGAAAAAGTTTAAACAAAAATATATGTATATAACCTAAATTGAAAAAGTGAAAGAAGGAAGAACAACTTTACGAGGCAGAACTATCCAAGTCGAAAGCCCCAACGTGTAAAAAGAAGGAAGAACAACTTTACGAGGCAGAATAATCCAAGACGAAAGCCCCAACGAGATCGAGTAATTAAATGAGGAAATATAGTCCATATAGGATTCCACCAGCATTAAAACCCGACGAAAAGGAAATCAAATCAACAGATCCAGTAGCAGCAGATCAACAAAACAGTGAACCAGTATTAAGATTAGAAAATCAGGTAAAAATGGCTTCAATCAACCTTGACCCCCTAAAATTATTAAAAAATTTACCAACCTATAATGGGAGAAATTGTAATTTAATTATATTTATTAAAAAAGCAGAATTTGTAATAAATTCATGTAGTTTGTATAACGAAGGTTCACAAGAATTTATAGTGAGTGAAATAAAATCAAAAATAACAGATTTCGCCCTAGAGGTAGTATTAAGGAGTGGCGACCCTAATAATTGGCAAGACATAAAAAATATTCTAGTAAAGAATTTTGGTGAGAAAGAATCTTTTCTAAAATTAAAAGAACTAGCAGATAAAGTTTATTCAAAAAACATTTCTCAACTATATAATACATTCTCAGAAATCCTCTGTAGACTAAATAATAAATATTATTTATCTGAAAATAAACCGGAAGAATACAATCCTTTCAATAATGAAGCGTCATTATTATCTAAATTTTGTGAAAGAATACCCCCGAACGCAAGTTCAATAATAATCAATCATAACATAACAACCCTTAGCGAAGCATTCTATAAATTAGAATCTTGTCATTGGACAAAAGAAGATATTCATAATAGGAACGATAGAAACATTAAAAATAATGAGTACAAAAATAATTTGAATAACAATTTTAATAATAATTATAAACCTAATAATTTTAATCCAAACTATAGAAACGATAGAAATTACAAAAATGATTTCAAAAATTCTAATTATAGGAATAATAACAAGAGAAATTTTAACAACAATAGTAAACACTTTAATAGAAATAATAACCAAAATCAAAACGAACAGTATTATAGGCAACCGAACAGAAGTGGTAATTTTTCCAATCAAAATCATAATACATTTGTTAGGCAAAGAAATATTCCAGAACCAATGGAAGTGGATCATTTAACCCAAAATACATCAAATTTTCAAATACATGCCTCAGCAGACCATTACCCTGCATAGATGTCCATATTTTAAATAAAAAGCTTAAATTATTAGTAGACACAGGAGCTGCAACTTCTATTTTGAAAGAAAATATATTTCCAAAACATTTTGAAACTAAACTAGATAAACCACATACCATTAAAACACTATTTAGAGAAAATTTAATACGTACAAAAATAATTTTGCCATTACCAAGTGAATTTAATAAAAAAGAATCGACCATGGAATTTTTAATTACTCCAATTACGAATAGTACATTCGACGGAATTTTAGGAAACAATATACTTATACCATTACAAGCCGAATTATCATACTATACTCATACTGTGAAAATTAATAATATAGAAATACCATTACTATCAAAACCCAAGGATGATTATCCTCTAGAAAATTATATTCTAGAGTTATCAAATACACAAATAAACTTATGTAGAATTGATGAAAATGAAAATTTAATAAATAAATTAATTAAACCTTATATGAACGCGGAAGAAAAGAAAGCACTAATTCAAATACTCAAGAATAATAAGAAATTATTTTATAAGGAAGGAGATATTTTAACTAATGTTAAAGAAGTTACTCATAAAATTGAAACGAAAAATAATAAACCAATATATACACGATTGTATAGATACCCAGAAATACACAAAAATGAAGTAGAAAACCAAATAATTGAAATGTTAGATCAAGGTATAATAAAAGAAAGTAGTAGCCCATATAATGCACCTATCTGGGTTGTACCCAAAAAGATAGATAGTTCAGGAATCAAGAAATGGCGTATTGTCATAGATTATAGAAAACTTAACGAAATAACCGTGGAAGACAAGTTTCCTATTCCAAATATTGACGAAATATTCAGTAAATTGGGGAGAGCCCAATATTTTACTACTCTTGACTTAGCGAAAGGCTTTCATCAGATATTGGTGAACCCTGAAGACAGGCATAAAACTGCTTTTTCAACAGCTAATAATCATTACGAATTTAATCGAATGCCATTCGGATTAAAAAATGCCCCCGCTACTTTTCAGCGAATGATAAATCACGTATTAGAAGGACTCGTAGGAAAAATATGTGTTGTCTATTTAGACGACATCCTTATATTTAGCACATCATTAGAAGAACATATTTCTTCAATAAATAAAGTATTTCAGAAACTCAAGGAAAATAATTTAAAAATACAAATAGATAAATGCAAATTTTTTAGCAAAGAAACAGAATACTTAGGTCATGTTATTACTACAAATGGAATAAAGCCAAATCCAGATAAAATAAAAGCTATCGAAAAAATACCCATTCCATGCACAACTAAACAAATAAAATCGTTTTTAGGACTAACAGGTTATTATAGGAAATTTATAAGAGATTATTCAAAGGTAGCAGTGCCTATGACAAAATACCTGAAAAAAGGAACAAAGATAAATATTAAAGACCCAGAATATATTACGGCTTTTGAAGAACTGAAATTACTCATATCTAGTGACCCTGTTTTAAAATATCCTGATTACACTAAAGAATTCGTGTTAACAACAGATGCATCAAATTATGCAATTGGGTCTGTCCTTTCACAATCAAATCATCCATTATGCTATGCATCTCGAACCCTTAACGAGCATGAACGTAGATATAGCACTATCGAGAAGGAATTATTAAGTATTGTATGGTCAGTAAAATATTTTCGATCATATCTCTACGGTCGCAAATTTAAAATACGAACCGATCACAGACCTTTAATTTGGTTAAGTAACCTAAAAGAACCAAATTCAAAACTCCAGAGATGGAAAATAAGTTTAAATGAATATGACTTTGATATCGAATATTTAAAAGGAAAAGAAAATCGTGTAGCAGATTACCTTAGTCGACTTGAAATCAATGCAATCAATGCAAATAAAGATACATCGTTAGCCACAAATCATAGTGGTATAGAAGAAAGAAATGATCATATAGGAATTTCAGAATTACCTACAAATATGTTTAAGCATCAAATAGAAGTTATAGAGTCAGAAGATGAAAATAAAAATATAAAATGTATATACCAAGGTGTAAGAAGACTAACTATTAAATCAAAAGATGTAGGCGATTACTTTACTGAAGCATTAAGGGAATTTTTACCCGATCATGGAAAAGTGGCATTATATTGTCCAAGTGATAATTTATTTTGCAAAATTCAGGAAAAATATGTTGAGCTTTACAGCAATCAAAGTAAACTGATATTACTAAGATGCATTACGCTTTTAAAAGATTTAAGTAATACAAATGATGCGTTGAATCTCATTGAAAAGATTCATGAACAATATAATCACCGAGGAATACAAGAAACATATCTTGAAATTAAAAATGAATTCTATTTTCCAAAATTAAGGGAATTAATAAGAAGATACATAAACAATTGTACTGTATGTCAAACAGCGAAACATGATAGAAATCCAGAGAAAATAAAATTTGAAATAAGTAAAACTACACTTAAGCCAAATGAGCTTATACACATGGATATATATATTCCAAGTAAAGATATTTACTTTTTGACAATTATTGACAAATTTACTAAACATTTGACAGCTTTTCCCATAGCTAGTAGAAACGCTCACAAAATAATTGAGCAACTTAAACTTAGAAATTCTATACTAGGCAAACCTGAAGAAATCGTATGCGACAATGAATTTAATAGCCTAGCATTTAAAGAATATTGTAACGAAGAAGGAATTAAGATAAAACTTGTAACTCCAAATCATAAAACAGGAAACTCAGATGTAGAAAGAGTGCATGGTACACTCAATGAACATATAAGAATATATAATGTACAAGAAAAGAAAAAGAACGTATTAAATTTAAAAGAGAAAGTAATAAAAGCAGTTAGTATATATAACTGTACAATCCATTCAACGACATTAAGAAAGCCTATAGATTTTATTCAAAACAAAATTAAGGTAGAAGAGTTAGAAGAAATAGGACGAAAGATTCATAAAGTTAAAGAAGATAATATTAATAAAAGAAATAAAAATAAAATAGATTTTGTTGAACCAGATTTAAATAAAGATTTATACGTAAAAGCAGACGTAGTTAGAACAGCAAAGAAGATAGCTGCAAAATATAAGAAAACAAAAGTAGAAAAAATAAATAACAAATATTATGCTAATCAGAAAAAAATACATAAAAGCTTTTTCAAAAGAAAATATAAATATCAAAATAGCGATAAATAATTTAATCTCTTTACAGGCAATATGAAAGCCATAAATATTTATTTATTCTTCATCATAACCATGGTAAAATCAGAGTTCTTATTACAAGAAATTCGTAACCAAGCAGGATATATTATAATCAAACAAGAGCCAATTGAATTGATTGAAAGATATGACAAAATACTTCACATTATTAATTTAGAAACTTATAACGAAATAATTAAACAAATTGAATTTTCTATAGAAACAGGCTATAATAATTTTAATGACTTAAGATTAAAAAGACTAATGACAGAAGCATTAGGAGATACAAAATCAAAATTACATAGTATACTTCCTTATTCTAGACAAAAGAGAGGAATAATAAACATAGGAGGTAGTGCACTCCATTTTCTTTTTGGAGTTATGGATAATGATGAAAGATTAGAAATTGAGAATCATTTGAAAATAATAGAAGAAAACAATAAAAATGCTATAACAGAATTAAACAAACAGATAGGGATTAATACACAATTCCAAACAGAGTTAGAAACTATGGCAGACAGAATAAACAAACATCAATACGTGCTTAGAAATTTCATTAATTCAACAGAAGTAAAACAAGAAAATTTAGCTAAAAGTATATTATCTTTACAAATAAATACCGATATAATGTTGTTAAACAATGAAGTTGAGAAATTACAAGACAATATAGTCTTTTCAAGATTAGGAATTCTAGGAAGAAATATTCTTACAAAAGAAGAAAATAAAAGATTTAATATATCCGTACAAAAACTAGAACATATAGAAAGTAGTTTAGTAACTAGAAATAACAATTTAGTTTTTATTTTAAAAATACCAGTATTTACATATAAATATGAAACCATAATTATTTTACCTGTTCCAAATGAACAAGGACTAGAAATCGAAATATCAAAGTATAATTATATAATTTATAACAAAACATTGTATGAAAATAATGCAATTAAATATGTTAAACATTTAAGAAAAAGTCCAATATGTATACAAAATTTATATGAAACAAAATACGAAAATTGTAAGATTAGATCTAATAAAGATCAAGAATTAATAGAAATAGAAGATGGCCTTATATTAACAAAAAATTTAGTAGAAACAAGTCTAAATGACTATTGTAATAATATTGAATATAAAATTACTAAAAATAACCTAATACATTTTAAAGATTGCAATATCAAAATAAATGCAACTTTGTATTCAAATCAAAAAGAAACTTTCAAGCAAAATATTGTAATTCCATTATATAATACACTAAACTTCACAAAAATAAATGTTACTTTAGAAAATATACATATAAATCAAATCGAAAATTTAAAAGAATTACAAGAATTAAAATATCAGAACAATGTAAAACATATTATATCATATACAAGTATAACAATCATAATTGTTGTAATTGCAATATTATTATTATATTGTAAGCGTAAAGAAACGCAAAAAATTAAAATTGAAAATAGAATTATAGATACTCAGGAGAGCATCAAACTTAAGGAGGGAGGGGTTACATTATCAGAACACCCTCACATAATTTTATAATAATATTAAACACCCTATGATAATGAAGAAAGATACAAAGTATCTTTCCATATACCAAATGTAGCTCACACAATAATTCATAATTTATGATTTCATCTCATAGCGAATGATGAAATCCGATATTATAAACATAAACTTACCAAATGTAATGCTTACACAATAATTCATAATTTATGATTTCATCTCATAGCGAATGATGAAATCCGATATTATAAACATAAACTGCATATCAGCAATTTTATTAAACAAAGAGCAGCATATGATCTTCAATCATACTGCTGAGTAGACAAATATAAAGTATAAAAGGGTTTCTTCGATCACTGAAAAGATCAGTTCTAATTAGTAATTCCAACGTATAGCTGAAGATTTCCCCCCACCAGTGGTAAGGGATCTGAAGCTCTTAATAAATTTATATTATTAAAAAACAATCGCTAGTGTTTTATTCAATGGTGGTATTCTCACAAGAGAATACAATATATATTATTTTTTATTTACGAAAGGAACCGTAAACAAAACTATATGTTTTATATTTTTTTTTTCGCTCAGCCGCTCAGCCGCTTACTGCGTGGCCGCGGCCTTATACGTCGGATCGTGGCGATGTTAATTGGCCGCCACGATCATGTGATTTGACGCAGTTGGACGTCTTTCTTTGGGGATACTTAAAAGAAAAAGTGTACGCGTCAATAAGCCAAGAACAATTCAAGATGTAAATTCGGCACATTAACGACATTAAACATTAATTATGTCTCAGTCTTTGCAAATATGGACCATCGGATAGAGGTATGCCACCGAAGCCGTGGCGAGCATTTGTCTCGTCACAGATCCCTCTATCATAATAAAAAATATTAAGATAATTCTCTGAAAACTTTTTGTTTTATTTACAATTAACATCGTGAGTTTTCGTTGGACCACCCTTAAGTATAAATCTGCAAGGCAGGGGCTCTATTGATCCCATTCCTCGAGTCACTGAACAGTACCATTTTTTCGCTTATCGATTCTATTTAATGCTCACAATTGGCGGCAATACGCATACGCAGGTTTAGAATGTCTTAATAGCATTTGTATTTATTACAGATGGTAGAAACGGACTTTAAGAGATTTTATCCACATACTCACTCACAATACAAGCTGGGCAGCGGACATAGGCCTGCCAGGCTTACCCCTTTTGACGTTTGAATCATATGTCCCGATTTACAAAATGCCCCGATATTGCCTACTCGTTAGCCCTTGAAGCGTTTTCCGTGATCTTGCATGACTTTAGTATGATATGGTTTAGAAGAATTCTCCAACATAAACAATAAATACGACATATTCGTAACTAAAAGTTGATGCTACAATTCGAAGATAATCTTTGAATGTGAACTTCCGGCCATTAAATGAATTGCAAAGATTAAACTGCATGACGAAGTATTTATATACTTTTCGGATAACGTTTTGTGATAAAATAGAACTTCGGAACCAAAATTGTCTGCAATTATATATCCTTAGTACAAATAAATATTTCAGTTTCAAGGATCTCGGTAAAATTTAATGAAAACAATTTTGTTCTCTTAAACTTTTGACAAAATTATACCTTCAATCATCTTTAAGTCGACATCAGAGACAAATGCAAATAAACTTTCTACCACATGAGTCCGGATTAACCAACATAAATCGGTTGGCTTTTATCACACTCTAGAACTAGAACCCTTTTACCTATAAACGGGGTTTGGCCACCCATAATCCTCTTTGAAGATATTAAATGTTCTTTAGAATCTACAAAGTTCTTAAGCAACAAACAAAGATGTCTCCATCGTTCATATACAACACAAAATCTTCTTAAGAACCAAAAGCATTATAACAAGGAAGCTCAAGTGCGATATATATGTTTATAGGACGGAGGAATATCTACCTAGTCCTACACACACAGCCCGTATGTATAGGACTGATTTAGAAAATTTAACAAAGTCACACTTATAATTGCCGCATGGTCGAAGTTTTACAATAAATTGAAAACTTTCCTTAAGTCCTTCCTGGATACTCTGAGACTTCTACGACGATACCAACCCCTCCTAAGAACTATTCCTATAATATATACTCCTATACACAGAGCCTCACTTGGAAAATTCATTTAAAAAGAAAGTTTATTCTTCGTTTCTCATTTTCTCTTTTGACCACATCCCTTTTTCAAATAAGTGCTAAAGGACAATTTGTGATTAATATTTGTGAGCCAAGTTCTCCCCCCACACAACCTCCTTCCTCACAATTAATGGTCGGACCCAAAAAAAAAAAAATATATTAAAAAAAAAGAAAAAGTAATTTCCACCAGAACTTATAAAAGCCCAAAAAAGAAACCTTTTGCTTAAAGTCAACACTATCCACTTAAAATTCTCTGTGCCATGCGAATTAAGGCTATCACATCGTGTTATACTTGCTCCCTTGGTCCTTTTCACAGGACTAAGCATTTGACTCTCCCTCCATGGGCAAGCAAAAAACCGCACACACAATCGCCCAAAGCCGACATGACTCGTCGGCGTCGGCTGACAAGCATACTCGGTCGGTCTTGGTCCAAGGTTTGGGGCGGGCCAGGCATTAGTCGCCGCATATAGTTATCCTTAATCGTAGAAATGCTTGGTCAAGCTGTGTTGGACTTGCTTTTGGGGATGTGTAAGATATTGTGGTGCAATTCTATTACAAGGCATAACCCCAATTGTATGACGTTGCAGAAAGGACATTCATTTTGGATTATGATGATCCGTTGTCGAGTTCAGAGGGCTTTGTATCCTACCAATAGTCGTAGTAGTTGTAGGTAGGTGCTCAGCAGAAAATATGCTATTGTCTTCATTTCTCTCCCTCCCTCTTTTGCCTTTTTTGTTTTTGTTTTTTTTTTCTCGGTATAAAAAACACTATTTTCGGAATAACGACAAACACAATTGTGCTTACAAATGTGCTTCTTCTCACAAAGCCACAGGACCAATTAAGGACTTTTTGTTTGGGCAGTGTGTACGGTGTTTCTTTGCTTGTTATGGGGACTACCAAAATTTGAAGAGAATTTTCTTTTAAATTCCATTAAAGTGGATTTTTTGGGGATCTTTTGTGTGTTGGTCTGTTTGACAATTGGTTTTTATTTCTTTAACCACAGGACAAATTTGACTTTATAAGAAGTAGGTAGGCTATAAGTTGATGGTAATTTTAAATGTTTAATTTAAATGTGCTTTTGTTAAGCTAAGAAGACAAATTGAAGACGTTTATTGCGAAAATGGAAAATCAACATTATTTCGAAGAAATAGAATGGTGGAATTAACTTTAGTATCTACTCTCTTCATGATTGTAGAATTGCTATAGGACTTAAGTCCGTTTTCATTATGTTCAAAATACGCCAAAAGTTTTTCTATGTCACCGAGGTAACGTCCGACATACCTATTCAACGGCAAAATACGCCCACGAGAGCAGGCTGCGTAAAAGGAAAGAGAGGCTTTGTTAATAACACTGAGGCTGTTCTTCTTTTTTTTGTGCAGTTGTGTTCTTTATCTGTCAAATTAAGGGTTGTTCAACGTAAATTCGCTTAGGTTTTGTTGTAAGACCCAAATTAGTTAGTTAGTGTTTAAAATTATGAAAAAGTTAGACAAAGTCTCCAAGCTAAGCAACTGCGTTAAGTTGAGCCGATTTTATTCCTTAAACGAGCAAAGTTTAAAATTTTGCGCCACTATTTCCTACTTAACACATGTGTTTCCTGGCACTGCTATATTTTTATTTATCTGACTTCAATTTATAAAGCTATACCTATGCGTTAAAGTCTCGAATAGAACTTGCATCTTTGGGCAGGTGCAGCGCAAACTTTTCTTCATCTATAAGAGATGAACAAACTGTTAAAACTGATAGAAAACAGAACTATCATGGAATCATTCACATCTCTTGAACACCGTCGGAATGTAACTCATTGCTCACTCGAAGTAGCCATTTTCATTACGTTCTCAATCAGTTCACCCGTGAACGTGATACCCGTTTCCCCAGGAAGCTCACTGCTCACAAGTTCAGCCTGTAGCATAATTATGGACGTTTTGTTTTTTAATCGCACAACACGATTACGGAATAATTTACCCGGCACGATTTTCCCTTGTCGTTTCAATTGAAAACATTCAAGACATATGTTCGTCGACATGTCCTTTTCTCCGTCCCTAATTTCGTTGCGCGTACTATAAATATATTGTATAAATTATTAAAAAACAAGTTTGGTAATTATGGTATCTTTCCAGTCTGAGGCTTCATCACTGAAAGCACGACAATCCTTCTGATAAAATGCTAATTCATGTGTATATGTGACGCAGTGCTATTGACGTAGTGACGGACTGATTATAATGAATTAGAATGCTTAGAGTAATTAAGGATTCTGACAATTTTATGTGTGGCTTAGTGTTGGTATGTATGGGTAAAATTAACCCGTTTGGTATTGCATGTCACGGGCTATCACATGTTTATAAATAAGAATTAGAAGTAAGCAGATTTATAAATAATTTTAGTGACCATTACGGCTTATAAAGAGTCCAAACCAAGTTCTTACAACTCTCAAGAAAATAGGTATTCTTGAAAGATTTGTCACACCCTTGAAAAATTATTTTGCAGTGCCCGAGAATCGAACCGAAGACTCTCAGCATGACCCGACCAGTGATATTTTTTTTAAATTCTTTCATTAACATTAATATTATAACTATCTTAAATCTAGATATAAATTCATTGAAATTAGCTTACTTATAATAACTTACAACTAACTTACTAACTTTTGTTGTGTTGGTCTGACTGTCCCTACCTATAATATTTACCTTAAAACTATCATTAGACAACCTTGTGCGAGGACGTCTCGACCATAAAAGAGCCGCATAGGTATCCACAATTTTGCGGCTGACGAGGTAGATGAGCGAAGTCGCCATTCTATCCTGATCCTGGACCAGCCCTCGAATGTCTAAGTAAAGGAATGCATCGGATGGAATAGAACCGCTTAGACGTACACTCTTATAATAATTTTCATTAAGCCCACGAAATAGGCTTTTGATCGAGGACATCGCTTTTGCAATGTGACCCCGAATCAGCTTTATTAAAAAATTATCAATTCTGTAAATGTTAGCTCCATTCTATAGAACCTGGTTGCAATGATAATGTTTTTATTCCAACTCTGGTGTTCTGTGTAATCCAAGACAACGTCTAAGACTCCATGACGGATACCCATAGGCAATCATCGGCCGGATTAGGGCTATGTAGCAAGTCACCTTCGCCCTGCTGTCAAGCCGGCTGCTGTAAAACAACCGTTCCGTCAAGGCAAAGGCTACCCTAGTTCTGGTAAGTGCAGCAAGCCAAGGTACTTTACTACACTTTAACTGGCCAGTGGCTGTCCATGTGGCCTCCAACATCTAATAATCGCAATATCGCTAAATCTTGTCAAGGTCACTTTGCAAAATAATTTTAATGACCTTGTAATTGCCTGATTTAGACTAAATATCATATCGATGGTCTATAAATGCTGAATAGAATCGGTGAGTTGACCGCTGCCTGCTGAAGAACATTTTTTTGAAGAACATGAATTGTATCAGTTCCCCTTTAAAACCGAAGTGATTATCCGGTATGATATTGTTATCCTCCGCCCAATTGGATAGAGCTCTATTGATAAGTTTTTCGAATACCTTACTGATACTCGGAAGAAGACTTATCGACCGGAGATTCGCCGGATGTACCACAGCTGTCTTCCATCGCACTGGATAATGTTCATTATTCAATGCGTTGTTAGACAGTGGGTATAAATTTCCGCTGCCTCCGAAGGAAGCTTTCGAAGTACAACGTTGGATATACTATCGACTCTTGCTGACTTCTTTTTTTTTGGAGCTCGAACTTCGAAACTAATAAGGAACGGGGTCTATTTCGCTCGGCGATGATGGCGTTTGCCAGATGATGATCATTGAACCTAGTGAAACGGCGGTTCTACGATCGCCATTCTGTAATTTCATCTCGAAGGTAGAAATGGTGAGGAAAGGCTCAATTTTTTTGCTGAAGAGGAGCCTCTACTGTCTCCAAACTTTCTTGCGGATATTCGACAAAAATAAAGTTATCGTCCAAGACCGTGTCCTCCGGATCTGCACCTGCTGCGAGAACTCAGAAATACATCTCTGCTTTCTGTCGTCATCTGAAGTTTAAGACACGGAAGATCGCTAGAATTAACGGCCCGAATTCTATAATCCCAAAACAAAGTAATAGACAACACATAGTTCTCCTTGATCAATTAGTTGATGTTTTTGATTGACGACTTCAGTGTTATGTATGTTGTCAGAAGTAAACTTTTTTGTCTGTGTACACTGAAAATAAAATCTAGGTATATATGATAAAAATCTAGGTTGATTTGACAAAAATTTTGTCAATATACGTCCAACAAAAAATTTATCAAATTGACAAAAATTATAGAATTTTGTTGAGGTAACAAAAAATATTTTGTTGTATCCACAAAATTATTTTGTTATGCTAACAGATAAATTTGTTGAAATAACAAAAATATTTTGTCAATATGACAAAATTTCGTAGAATTTACAAAATTAATTTGTCATATTAACAATTCTTTTGTTGTATTAACAATTTTTTTGTTAGTGTTATTGTTTTTTTATTATTATCGGATTAACAAAATTTTTTCGTTAAATTAACAAAATTGTTTTGTTAAATTAACAAAATTGTTTTGTTAAATTAACAAAATTGTTTTGTTACATTAACAAAATATTTTGTTAAATTGACAAAAATTTGTTGTTATATTTTGTTAAATTAACAAAATATTTTGTCAATTCAACAAAATATTTTGTCAATTTTACAAATTTTTTTTATTGAATCCACAAAAAACAAAATTAATTTTGTCAAAATAGTTTTTTTTTTTGGGATTTAAGTCCACAGATATTGGCGTTTCGTCCCTACGTTCTCACATGCAATCATCTGTGAGGGCGTATGGACAATACGCAATTTTTGTTAAGTTCAGTTAATCTTACATCGATTTTTTAACAAAAACCAAGTGTGAACTATATCATACACAAAAGAAATTTTTTGGTTTTCTTACAAAATAGTTTTATCTATCTGATAATATTATTTTATCAATATTACAAAATAATTCAACCCCAAAACAAAATATTTGTCATTTTAATAAAAATGTTTTCATTTTTTGTTAAATTGACAAAAAAAATTAACAAAAACTTTGTGATATTGACAAACATTTACAAAACAGATTTTTTGTAGATACAACAAACATTTTTTTAACATCACAAAAAAGTTTGTCGATGTGACAAAAATCTCTGTTTTATTTTGTTATATTAACAAAACTTGGTTTGTTAAACTGACAATATTATTTGTAGTGCATATTTTGTTAAACTGACAAAAAATCATGCTGGATTATAAAAATTTTGTGAAATCAACAAAATCATTCTTTCGTATTGACAAAAATTTTATCAAAACGATAAAATTGTCAACAAAACGTTTTTGTCAATATTACCTAGGAATTTATTTTCAGTGTAGTGATTCAATAGTTGCGTTACGGGACATGTGGGTAGTGTCACGTTCTTTGTATTTTGGTATTATTCAGTTCATTACTCGTTTGATTGTATCGTCTATTTGTTTCAAGAATTCGTCAATCTCAGTGTTTGTCCAATTCCTGTTAGCTGGAGGGGATATATTATTCGAACGTAGTTCTATTGATAAGGCGTAAATTAAGCGTGGCCAGCGCATGTTACTGTAATTGTAAGAATGCACAGACACATACTTCTCCAACTCCACAAACTAATCGGAAGCTATATTACGATGGCAAGTCCGCAGTCGTTACTGTCGTACTTGATCGTTTGTAAACAGTTTCTAGGTTGCTGACCCATCACTGTGTCATGTGTCTGTAATTGTCACTCTTGTGTCTAATAGTTTTAGCTCCAGATAGGCACCGCTTCTGATAAACGATGGCCTTTCTGTAACCAAAAGGTCGATACCATATTCAGCACTGTACTGAGTCATCTAATTGAATAGATGACTACCTCTAGAATTTTGTGTTTGATTTCCCTAATTTAGGTGTTTGGCATTCAAATCACCGGCCATGATGAAACTAATCTCTTCCGAATCCAATCGTAAACATTCAAAAAGTTTTTCAAGCTCTGTTATAAAATCAATTGGTTGAGGCGATACTGGTGCATAAGCAGCTTCCCCTGTGGGGATGCATGCCTCCAGCAACCGAAATCTACCCACATCACTATTTATATAACTTTATGATCGATGCTCCTTGAGTAGAGTTGGACCGATCTCTTCTTACGATATTGTAGTTATTGTGAGTGAGCTTATGTTTGTGGTTCAGCTTAGTTTCTCTGGCCATAAACCCATATTGACCTGTATCTCGACAACTGGAAAAGACCCAGTAGGAAATTTGCTCCTCAAGGAAAAATAAAGTTGAATTCCTCGTAGAAATCACGTGGTACTTTCATTGAGTAGAAGGTCTGCATTGGTTTCATTCATCGAAAGTCATGCAATGAGTCAGTAGTTTGCAATCCCAGTTGCATCTTGTGCTTTGTTCTCGAAAGAAGGTACAGAAAACATGAAACAAAGCAATATCCTTCTTACACATCCTTAATGTTAATGAATACAATGCTGAACACGTTGTAATTATTCCTGCATCTTTTCAGTGGTTATTGTAATCCACAATTGAGTGTTTAATGCCTGCGATGTGAAAGAGAAAACAACCCTTTCTTTTCTTTGGAATTGAAAATCAGTAAACAACCTTTCAATAGAGCAAAACTATGGTGGTCATGTGATATCGCTAGGGAAAAGGAATGTATTTTTTCATGAACTTTGTTTACTGGGCAAAATAGTCTGCGAGCTGAGAGGAAAAAGAGAAAGAGAGAGATTTTGACCTGCAATAAACAATCCCTTTTTTTTTTGGGTTTTTCCCGCGATGGGTACGCGACCCTCAATAGGTCTTTTTTTGTCATGAGTTATTTATTTTGTTTTGGAATGATTTAGTGTAAATTTTGTGATCAAAGAAAACGGTTGTGCGGGGTTTTCTGCGTTTTCAATCAATTAACTCAAGATTAAATAACAATTATCGAGAAGGAAGACAATTCACCAACGGTAAATTCCCTATATTCTTTTGAATGATTTGCAAAAAGTAATTACATATTCGTCTTTTTCTTAGATCTCAAATGAACAGGAGAATGAAGATGATTAATCCCCAAGCTGCTCCCCAAATGCTACCAAGAGTCAAAGGAGAGTTTTTCGACCAGCTGTTTGTGTCACGTCTAACAACAACAAGACAAGACAATGTAAGACATATATCGTCCCCTCAGAAGCAAAGTGGCTTATCTCAAAATTTAGCGATTTTGAGTTGAGTATACAGAAAAAATCACAAAAAAAAATCTATTTTTCTGTCAAACTTTCATAAAAATACTTCTTAAACTGAAGGCGTGAGGGCGTTTGTGTCCTTTTGCATTTTAGATATCATCCCTGAACTATTCATCTGTAAACTGACACTTTCAGTTTCGTGTCAGTCGTCATTTTGCTTGTTTGAATGCTAAACGCCATTACACAAAATATGTCATTTTTCTTACGAAAATAAGAACTTAAAAATCAAAAAGTTTTGTTTTTAGCAGTGTAAGAAGTGTCACTTTATCAAGGCTTTTGAAAATCTTAAACAATATTTATAATTCGAATTGCACCAATTTTTTTTACAATGTAGATATGTATGTAGATTGAACAGATCTCAGCTGCTTGTCAAACTAGCGAGAACGTCAAACAGTGTTGATAATATGCCCGAATGGTCTGTTTCACCTCTGCAAAATCTTTCAGAACAAAATATTTGTTACCTTATTTCACCTAGTTATTTATTTATTTTTTTCGTTTGTTTCATCAATCAAGATTGATATTTTTGTTAAAAAATACTTCTGAAAGTATTAAAGCTTTGTTTAAATCCTGAATAGGTTTGTTAACTTTTTTGTTTATTGAAAATAAGTGTTTAAATAAAAAAATATAAATAAATAAATAAATAAATAAATTTGTTAATAAATAAAATTATTGGTTTCATTTCATTACAAAACGACACTTTGCAAGCATTTCTGGAAGAAAAACATATAAATAGTAATTATTTTTATGCAAAACGACATAAGTCCGACCATTTTTTTTTTTAAGTGATTTTCTTAAAAATGTATTTATACCAGTCGATAAAAAAAAAAATAATAATTTTCTTGTTCTACGACTTTTGCCGCCTCGCATAACCTCTAGACGGAAATTAATTTTTTAAGACTCAAATTATTTCAAATCACTTTTGTGAAAAAACTATAGATTTTGAGATAAGCCACTTTGCTTCTGAGAGGACGATATATCTACTAACTTCTTTAAAATGTACTATAATAGTTGATAAAATAAATACGTACATAACACAAATTTAATTTGTTTTTTTCATTCAAGCGATAAATTTGCCTATACATTTCAAGCGCTTCTTCTATTGATGAAATAAGAAAAAAAAATGGATAATGATTTCATTCATATTCCTTCTCTTAATAAAACATCGCCTAAATGCATTCCTTTTTTCAAAACTGAAAAAACGAGCTTCAAATATGTACACAATTCTGTAGTGAATAATTAGTATTTTCAATGATTCTTTCCCTGAGGCAATTGATTAAATGTCGACTCACTTTTCATTAATTTATTTGCATTAAGGAAAGCATCACATCAATAGAACCAGTTTTTTCAGACACAAAAATTACCCATGAAATCGAAGATGCCGTGAGCATAGTGATTTCACAACAAAATATGCATCGAGAAAGTGTGTACCTCCTTCCAATGACAAGCCTGTGTTAAATTCCTCATAGGATTCCGTAGGAAATTCATGGGTGCAGCTCCTTTTCCATGATGAAACACCTACTTCTTCATTAGTGAATTTTTGGAAATTTCCTACTGGGGACTAGGTCTACGTTCGGTTCTAATCAGAAAATATACATTCACAGAGCAGGAATCTTAAAGGGCCCCACCGGGAGCACGCCCCTAACTTATAAGCGGCAAAACAAGGAGAGATGGTCTACCCTAGACGCCTGCTCCCATATCTGGTTTTGACATACCAGCGAACTAGCCATTATGCCAAAGGGCACTGTAGTTAGCAGATATATATGTATCTAAGTGTTTCAAGAGGTTCCAGGGATCAATCGAATAACATGCCGAAATTACAAGCCGTCTATTAATAAAGAAAGTAAACTGAAAGAACAAATTGACTTCAGTTATCTTCAGAATAAGACCGTCAATATAAGAAATTCACTAACAAACAAGGAGCAGGTAAGTGTTTAGAAGTCTACCAACTAGCCAATAGTTACTTCCAACACCTTTTTCTTTCGAAAGCTTGGATTGGGATTCTACTGAGTCCTATATATCAAAGTGATCGTGGATTGAAATGATTTGATGCGTAGTTGTTGGTTAGATATATCGCATTCTGTCATGTTCCAGCTCTACGTGTGACCTATGTAGCTCTGCACTTTAAACACCATACATTCATTTCTTCTGAATGGTAGAATAAATAATAATAGAATTGAAGAAGGTGGACATGTACATTCAATAGTTGATGGTCTACTCTACAATG
The DNA here is from genome assembly GCA_963931855.1 of Philhelius festivus. Lineage (NCBI taxonomy): Eukaryota > Metazoa > Arthropoda > Insecta > Diptera > Syrphidae > Philhelius > Philhelius festivus. Next base: position 86,050,833 of record OZ007554.1, read on the forward strand.
ACACAATACGCCTGCCCCCTTAATTCTCTTCTGATTGAGATGAATAGGACTCTTTAAACTTTATCCGTATGCACGACAATGCCTTCTTCATGTTCAATCTCCCTGCATTATGTTTCTGCTATATCTGGCTACCTGACTTCCTGGCCCGGATAATTCCCCTCGATAGAGTACACCGCACCAGCATAATCTCGGGGGAAAATAGAAGTTCTTTTTTTTTTGTTGTTACCTGAACAGAATCTGAAATCACGTGAAAATAATCGTCTGTGTGACTGTGAACTTTGGTGAACGAATAGAAAGAAAGCTCGGAGCATTGTGATGGAAGAGTAAATCCTGTTCGGTTCGGTTAACGTTCTTGCCATGTCGTCGTCGACGTTGTCGTCGTCCTCGTTGGCCCCCATACGACTATGACGAACCTTTCCGTGTATACAGTTGTGGATTGCAAATGGAGCATAATGCGTGTTTTATTATTTCTACGCACGAAACAAACTACATAAATACAATGTATTATACATGTACGCATCTGCGATATATGCGGACGTCGGCCGCTGCGTAGGTATTTTGGCACGTTTTTTTTATTTTTCTTGAATGGAATTTAACGGAAGTGTTATGGCATAACGATGGAGCAGTAACATCCGCACATACGAAGGAAATGGCATAGAAATATGAATAGACAGTTGAATAGGTAAATGGGGAAAACATCATGTCAGATTCAGATTTATTCTATTAATGAGGGGGATAGAGGTTTGTTTTGGTTCGACGTTCGTGGAGTGCAAATGTGTACATCAAGAACAATCGAATTTAAACAGCAAAACAGTAAAATTTAATGTTGGGATTAAGGATGTTAAAGCATTTTCCTTGTAATAAAAGTGTTCCGAAAATGGAGTTTTAAGTGTGGTTACGAGTATAGATAGATAGATATATTTATTTCGTTAAAAAAAAACTCGGTTTGTTATCGCACAATTTACAAAGATCAAAGTACAGAGATATGATTTTACATAGGTATATCTTTCTACTGCAACAAATAATAATTTATTAATAAATATATAAAATAGTACTATATAAACACATTTTTGAGGAAACAACGATCAAAAACCTCCATTTAATAAAAAAAAAAATAATTTAATTTACAATGAACATAAATAGGTACATATAAGTGTATATGAATAACAATTTGATTTAAAAAAAAAAAAAAAACATTAAATTATAAATAAATAGTAGGTAACAGAACATAACGCAATCATAACAAGATAAATAAATTAATATTTTTATAGATTATATAGTAATTTATTAAATAAATAAGTAACATAAAAAAAAAAAAACAAATTATAGGTAAGTCCATAAATAAACAAGTATAAATAAATAAATAAATAAGCAAACGAACACTCATTTAATTGATTGAATCAATTAAGTAAACAAATAAATTAATAAATAAATAAATAAATAAATAAATAAATATATACATACATAATAAATAAATTTAATTTAAGTAAACGAATAATGTACATGTACAAATAGATATTAAATGATAACATACATACATAGATAGATAAATATAAGAATTGACCTGCACAGGTAAGCGGACATGTCATAAACATAACTCATTAATAAGAGGATTCTCAGGAATGTCGCATCGGATTTTAAATGAATCATTGATTTTTTGTATTCTATTTGAGATCAATTCAACATTGGCTCTAAGATGAAGATCATGAGTAGAATGATGCCAAGGTAAATTCAACATCATTTTAAGTATTTTGTTCTGAGATATCTGTAGTTTTTTAATGTAACATTGGGCACAATTACCCCAAATCTGACATCCGTATAAAAGAATGGCTTGAAAAATAGTTTTGTGTAATATGACTTTGTTTTCATTAGAAAGTAATGATTTTCTATTTATAAATGGATACAAAATTTTAATTGCAATATTTATTTTTTTAATTGTTTGCATATTGTGTTCTTTGAATGTAAGTTTACTGTCAAGAAATATGCCCAAGTATTTAACAGAAGGCTCCCACTTGATGGGGTGTCCACTAATAATAAGCTGATTAGCCGGAAGTAGGCAAGGTTTTCTTTTTCTGGTGAAAAAGATTGCTTGGATCTTTTCGGCGTTAAGCTTTATTTTCCACTAATCTTGCAATATTCTAGCTGCATTTTTTAAATTTGTCTCAATATTGAGACCAATTTCATGCGACGAAAATATTGCTGTGTCATCGGCATATATTGCGACATCACAATCAGGAAGTGTTGGCAAATCTGATGTGTATAAGTTGTATAACACTGGTCCAAGAACCGAGCCTTGGGGTACACCAGCAGAAAAATTAATAAGATCGGACACTCCTTTATTAATATGTACCTTAAAACGTCTATTTGCAACAAAACTTTGCACTATTTTACAAAGAAATGGAGGAAAGTTATAATTAATCATTTTATAAATGAGACCCTTATGCCACACAGAATCAAATGCTTTTTCTATGTCAAGCAAAATCATGACTGTTTGTTTGCCTATTGCACGATTGCTTTTAACAGCATTGCATATTCTTAGAACTTGGTGTGAAGTTCCATGAAAACGTTTGAAGCCAAACTGTTCATCGGGATATATTTTCCGATCATCAATAATTTTGATAATTTTTTCCTTCAGGATTCTTTCATAAATTTTACTTACCGAACTTAGTAAACTAATTGGTCTATAACTTTGAATACTTTCTAAAGACTTGCCTGCTTTTGGTATTGGGATAACCTTTGCAAGTTTCCACTCATCCAGAAAGTATTGTATTTTAATACTTGCATTCAATATATAAGTAAGGAACCTTACACCTACCCGCGGTAATTTTTTAAGATAAATATTTCTTATTTTGTCGTTTCCACCTGTTTTCTTTATTAATAGATTATTTAAGAAATATTTTGTGTCTACTTCAGTTACAAATTCACTTGACGGAGTTTCATGGGATATCATATTAAAAGTCTGCAAGGTATTCTCTACAATAGCGTTTGTGTTTGTATCTCCTAAATGTTGAGATACAATATGATTTTGGGAGTTACGAGTATTTTTATATTTTTTTTATATTAGCGAATTGCTATATAAAGGTATGCAATCCTCTAATGTCCTTAAAAGTATTTTTAAGGTCCCTAATCATTTCTTAGACCATACACATAGTATGTTAAGGAGTTCTTCTAGGTACTTCGATAATAAACTCCATTTATGTAATTTGAACCTTCATGGATCCTTTCAAGGTGTCATATAAGTTGCTTTTGTGTTATGTATGGAAGAGACAACGTTGAAATTACATCCAATTTCAGAAACTCATTAAATGGCACTTAGGGTTTTTACTTACGACTTATAATCGTATGTAGGTATGTAGGTAATATATGGCAAGTTATGGGTTCGTAAAAAATGGAACTCTAGATTTTGATCAGACTTGGCATTTATACGATGATAAAGAAGACGAAAAAGTAGATCTCGCAATTATGTATGTCTGTCTGTCTATTCGACTACAGCCTAAACGGCTCGGTAGATTTCCTTTAAATTTGGTAAATAGCATTTTTAGTTGTATCCCCCTACACGTTTTTCCCTTTCGAAGATCAAAAATAACGTTAAATAATTGTGTGCGCCAGCTAAGGTGTGGTCTTCATCTGCTGCGCTGACCATCAGAGGTAGATTCGAAGACTCGTCAAACAGGTGCGTCGGTGTAGATACGCTCGTGTCCCAGCCATATTAGTCGCACCATTTTGAGCCTTTTGGACAGGTAGACGCCACTGTAAAACCCCTACCTCTCGTTGTTGACTCTTCTTGTTCATACTTCATCGATTGCCGAGAGTGATTCTTCTCTGCACTGATGTTATTTTGCAAGGTAATAGTGAAGCCCAGACAAGTCCTTGATGACTTCGAAGATGTACCTAGCCATGATTTAAACTTTTCATTGACTTTTTAATCTTTAATTTAATAATACAGTGTTCACATTGGAATTGGACTTTCTCCTCAGACTTATTTTTACGTCTCTGTAATAGAGTCTTAAAGTAAAGGAACAAACCTATTTATTTCAAGAAACAGAACCCGCCATTGGACTCCGCTACTTAACGTAAGATCTGTTACACTTATGTTAAAACAGGAATGTTGCTTGAATTTAAATTTTTACTCTTATATTCAAACAGAGATGTTACAAGTATCTGATACGAAGTAGACTGTTTTAACACGAAGCCGATTTTTAATCTATGTTTCTCTTTTGGACTCCTTTCGATTGCATGATGCGTGCTTTTAAACACAGCGATTTTTACTATACACCCCGTCTCCACAAGATATCTGTCTCTCCAACTAGATATCTGACATCTCTATCTCTTCATTTTTTTATTGCTTTGCTGGGCAAATTATGTCATAATATTTCATTCCTTTGGCTACTTCACTCGATGATTGTTTGGTTTTTTTTGCGGACTAAAAGTATTCGGTTGCGTTCTTGTGTGCTTTTTTTGTTTGTTGGTTTTGTTTGAGATTCCTGCAGTGTAATTATTTATTGAATTTATTTTGTTTAGTAAAAGAATATACCGAAACTGATTGAATTCTCACAAGGTACACTCCATTTTGCGGTGTTGTTCTACTTCGTTCGATTTTAAAATATAAAAACAATAATGGCTGCACAATTCTTCAATCTTATCGGCCAATTGGGCTTGGGTGTTGCAGTCGTTGGCGGAGTCGTCAATTCTGCATTATATAACGTCGACGGTGGTCACCGGGCGGTCATATTCGATTGGTTTACCGGAGTGAAACAAGAAGTCGTTGGTGAATGTACACATTTCTTTATTCCATGGGTTTAACGTCCAATCATCTATGACATTCGATCGCAACCCCGCAATGTGAAAGTAGTAACTGGTAGCAAGGATTTGCAAAATAGCATCACACTTCGTATTCTGTATAGGGCAATTCCCGATCAATTGCAAAAATTTACACTATTCTTGATCAAGATTATGATGAGAGGGTCTTGCCTTCAATTGCTCCAGAAGTACTCAAGTCTGTTGTGGCTCGATTCGATGCTGGGGAGCTCATTACACAGCGTGAGATGGTTTCACAACGTGTGTCCGAGGAATTGACCACTCGTGCCAAACAATTCGGCTTCATCCTTCACGATATCTCTATTACACATTTAACTTTCGGCCGAGAGTTCACATTGGCCGTTGAAATAAAACAAGTTGCCCAACAAGAAGCCGAAAAAGCTCGCTTTGTCGTTGAAAAGGAAGAACAACAAAAATTGGCTTCCATTATTTCAGCTGAGGGTGATGCCGCAGCAGCTGGTCTTTTAGCAAAAGCTTTCGCCGAAGCTGGTGATGGTCTTGTTGAACTTCGTAGAATTAAAGCAGCTGAAGATATCGCTTATCAACTATCCAGATCACGTGGAGTTGCCTACTTGCCATCAGGCCAGAATACACTCCTTAACCTACCTTCAACTATTGCTCAATAGATCTGATCGGAAAGTTTGAATGAGTTGCTTAGCATCTAACACCATTGCGCATACATTATTTTTTTTATTATTAAGTTTTTCTTATTTTGTACAAGAGCGTAAGGGCCTTATTGCGAGTGTCGTCAAAGTTAGTTTCGATTAAAGCCAACAGTACCAAAAGGTCGGATGCGTTAAAAATTGTATCCAAAGCTATCTGGCTAAGTTTATGTTGTAGCCATATATAAAAACACAGATTAAGGAATTTGATACAAGAACAATTTGAGATATCTTAAATTTTCGACTAAAGTCGTTTATCGATTAACAAACGACACTCGCAATAAGGGCCTAAGAATAGTTTCAAAACAAAAAAGTTCCAAAATATGATTGATTGCAGAATTGAAGTATGAAGTTTGACTGTGTCATAATTCTGCTCAGAATTTTCCAAAAAGAATGTTGGAAACATTTTTTTTAATTGTTTGTTTTTTTATAACAGCTCTTTTAGAAGAAGAAAATTATTTTTTTTTTGTTTAGTTTATCGATAAAGACAAAATTTAAAATGTTTTCTTTTTAGGAAATATAGAACTGTGCATTATCTTTTCGATAAAAAAATTAAAAATGTGTGAAAAGAATTTAAGTATGATACGTCAACTTAAGTTGCTTCAGCAAATCGAGGAACTGGAAGAGTTGGAGTTTGAAGAAAAAGAAGAAGTGAAAAGAAAGCATCGCTTCTGGGTGAATCCTTTTCTTATGATGAGGGAGGCTCATGAACTTGAGCAACATTTGCTTAAAGATATTTTATGGGACGAAGGAGAATATCAAAACTTTTGCAGGATGACCATTGATAAATTCACCAATATTTTGCTCTTGATGAGCTGGAAAATATTTTTGTTTTAAAAAAGATATACTTAGTTTATTTATTGCAGATTGAACCAATTAAAAGACAAAATACAAATATGCGTTTTGCCATCACGCCGAGAGTTCGACTTGCGATAACTTTGAGGTAAAAATCACTAAATATTTAAGTGAATTTTGGCATTTATTGTTTTTCTTTAAATTCTTCTTCTTCAAGGTATATTGCTACAGGCGACTCCTACAGATCGTTAGAATTCCTATCGAGAGTATCAAGGAAAACAATTTCTAAGTTTGTACCAGATGTGCTGACTGCTATTTATAGTGCACTTCAAAATAATTATTTAAAGGTTTGTCTTAAACTCAGTACATGTGTTTTTTGTGATAGTTTTCATAAATTTTAATTAAATAAAAATACAGTAAAAAAAAAGAATTGTTTCAATTTCGTATATATTTTAATATTTCAAATAACTTGCTGCAACTACTTGTGGTACAATGGAGATCTCAACGACTAATAATTCTTATGATTTTAAATTAGAATTCACGAACATAAATATATTTCGTTAAGTTAAAATTGAGAGCTTGTTCAGCGTTTAATATTAACCCCCAATTTCACAGTGAGAGTTTAAACTTAAGTTCTGCTGAACCTGAACTGGAGTTTAAATTTGAAGTTCAACTCGTCCGGTTTCACAGTCTTATCTGAACTTCATTTCATTAAACGTAGTTTAAGCAAATTATTTTCTCTTTCTATCTGAATCAAAGAAAAAACAACCAAGGAAAGTTTGCTTTGTTTCATTGTGATCTGTGACAGGAAACAAAAATTAAAAATGAAAATAAATTATATTTTCAAATGTTTGAAGGGGTTGTCGAACTGAGATTTAAACGGCAGAATAGTGTCGTTTAACTTAACCAAATTTATTGTTGAACTGAAGTTTAAACCAAAAATGGGGTTTAAACTTCCACTGTGAAACTGGGGGTTAGTGTTAACTTTTAAGCTTTATTTAATACTATTTACATTCTTTATTTATTTTGAAGTAGGAATTCAAGAAAAGTAATTTAAATGAATTTAATAAACATTATTTATAAATTGTATAGCATTAACAACATGTTTTAGGCTACAAGTTTTAATTAATTCTCGATTTTCAAATTTAGACTCCTTCTACAGAAAGTGAATGGTTAAGCGTTGCCAAGGACTTCGAGCGTTATTGGGATTTCCCACATACTATTGGGTCGATTGATGGCAAACATATAAGAATTACATCACCACAGAACTCTGGATCGGATTTTTACAATTATAAAGGATTTTTTAGCATTGTTTTGCTTGCGGTGGTAGATGCGCACAGCAAATTTATATATATAGATGTTGGAGGCAATGGCAGAGCATCGGATGTCGTTGTGTTTAAAAACTGCAGCCTTTACAAGGGACTCACCACAGGGCGCCTCAATATCCCCCAAGCGAAACCACTTAAAGGCCAAGAAAATTCAACCTCGTATTTCTTTGTTGGGGACGATATATTTGCTCTCGACAAACATTTAATGAAAGGGTTTGGCCGAAACTCGAAGCTGAATACTCAACAAGAAATTCTGAATTACAGGTTAAGTCGGTGCCGTTTGACGGTTGAGATGGCATTTGGACGATTGGCAACGAGGTTTCGAATCTTTTATCGTCCCATTGATTTGGCCTTGGAAACCTGCGAAGCTGTGGTGAATGCATGTTGTGTTCTTCACAACTACCTTTCGCTTTCTTTAAACAAAAGCCCCGACATAGATATACAAAATTCTCTAACACTTCCAAACACAATTTTTGAGCTCACTGCTCAAGAGTCTTCAGGATACAAATATGCGTCCAAAATTAGAGATAACTTGGTTCATTACTGTGTCACGGATGGTGACGTTCCATACCAATGGAAAAAAATTTCTCAATAATATACTCATGTTTAATGTTTTTAAAAAAATGAATAAAATAATACATAATAAAATAAATAGATAAATGAATAAAAATAAAAAAAAACTATTTAAAATTCTTCAAAAAGCTCCGAGTTGAGCATTGCATTTCGAAGAATATCATTTCCTTCCACTGAGCTCGATAGCGATGATGACATGGAAGATGTTGCTTGTCGCTGCTGAAGGGACTGCACAACGTGTCTCGACAACACTTGCTGCAAATCGGCCATAGCTGCTGCTGCCTCGATGGGGCTCAGTTCCTCCAGCTGACTGGCGACGCTATTCCCAAAAATAGCGTATTTACTTCTGGGTTCTGTAAAAAAATATAAACGATAATATGTTAATGTTTTTTTTTTCATATAGTACATTGTTAAAAAAAAGATATATTTTTTGAATTTCACGTCAATTTTTAAAATGAAATTCGAAGTTTTATAAAATTTTAAAAAGAGGTGATTATTATAAGCGAATCGATGTGTTTGAGAATCAGAATTTCAAAAATGGGTGGAAAAATGTAATTATCTCCACAACCGTTTCAGATAACCGAAAGATACATATATATCGCAAGTAAAAATTGAATTACCTGGTGGTGTATTTGATTGTTGGAGGATAGCAGCTATGGCGTCCTCATAGCGCGCACTCCGGGAGCTGGATGAAGCTGCAGTTCGCCGCCCTGCTGACCTCCTTGCGGATCCACGCATTTGTGAAGATGTTGAAGATGGCGACGGAACATTAAAATCTTCAACCAAGGCCATAGCTTCCTCTTGCAACTCCGTTGCCTCAACTGCTCTTTCTAGAGTATCGTCCTAAGGAAAAATATGTTTTAATTATTTGGTTTTTGTCAAAATTCTTTATTTTTTACCAGTGTCATGTTGCTATGTGTTTTTCGCAAAACTATGACATCGTCCAGAAATGAAAAATCATTAAAGTAGAATAAATTTGAATCATAAACAGATTCACTAGAAGAACCTGATCTTTTAGATTCTTCAATTTTCTTCTTTTCGGCTACATATGCCGATCGCAGGTTTTTAATTTTTTTTTTAATCTCCATGACATCCTTGTTCAATTCTAGGGCCATATTATCCCAAGCCTTTCTTTTCAAATCATTTCTTTTATATAGGCTGCTTTTAAAATTCCACAAGCACTCTTTTTCTCTATATAAATTTATGAGAGACCTTGTCTCGTTTTGAGTAAGCCGCCATTCCATTGTGAAGGTATCTATTTAAAAAGATAAAACACCAAAATAAATTAAAGCTCCACAAGAAAAACACAAATTAAAAGAACATTGTGAAAGCCAAGAACCATACTTTTACGATACTTCTTACAAAGTTTACGCTTCCGAAAACCCAATTAGAATTCATACAAACGGCAAAGCTGTACATCAGGAAGTTTACAAGGATAAGAAGCATAAAAAATTAGTTTGGTCGTGTGACCCTAGTTTGTGCTTGTTCGGTGAAGATACTTTCCTTAAATTAAAGGATATTTGTACTTATCTTTCGAAACTGAATTCTCTTCGTTATTACTAGTTTAAATGCACCCGCTTCGCCGGGTGCTAGTAAATAACTAATTCAATACAACAAACAAAAAATTTAATTTATATTTGTATAAATTTTAATACATTTTATTCTTCGGAATAACTTTTTTGCCTTCCATTCTTCACTACATAATAAAGTTATTGCATTTTATCTAGAAAATAAATGAAATAGATGAAGCGCTCAATGTTGTTAGTTTAGATTTAGAAAAACTTAAGGAACCACCTACATATAAGGGAGCTCAGTTTGTGCCATTCCATGAAGAGGAAATAGATGAAGATAAAACAGTTGAACAATTCAAAAATACTTTTAAATCTTTAGACACTCCAAAAAATTAATGCATATCGTGCTTAAATTATTTTGTTTGAAAGATGTATCTGTTATTGAAAATTTAAGAATATCTCTCAAAACCCTCATGTACATTCATCTTCGGCTATCGGAAATCTTCGATACAAGCGATAAGGAAAATGGATATTTTAGCAACAAACATATTGTTGGTTTCGGTGACTTTCTGCAGTTACCACCTGTAAGAGAAAACTCACCATTTGAAAAGTTAACTTCTTCTGAAGTTACAAAGCTTTTAGTTTTGGTTAGTGTTCCAAATTTGTGGAAAGTACTTTTTACATATGATGAGTTGACAATTAATATGAGGCAGTTAAACTTCATGAAATTTGTTGAAATACTGAAAAGAATAAGAGTGGGCTTAACAACAAAACAAGATCGAGATACCCTGTTCTCTCGCATTATTCGCTTCTTCTGGTTCTACCACCACAGGTTGAACGAAATTTCTTCTTTCCTGTCCAAACAACCCGAAACAACAGTTTGCTTACTACCTACAAAAAATATGTGTAATCAACTTAATATTGCCATGCTTAACACTATTTCGAGTCCCGAAATTAAACTTATTGCTAGTGACTCAATAGATTGCCCTCGCTACTTGTCTAAGAAAGCCCAAGAAGCTTTAGGGAAATATGTATGAAGATGATTCATCCATGACTGCTGGACTATAAAATATGTGACCGACAGTGGATCATCCGATCTTCAAAAAACATTCCACAAGAGCTACTTACTTGCTAGGACAAGAAGAAACAATTGAAGCGCAAATCAAAACAACCAATAACAAAAAGAAAATATACCAAAAGAAATAGGAAGCTATAAACAAAGTTGATTTTAGTAGGTAGAGTCCACCCTTCTATCATTCCGTATCTTTCAAGATTTTGACATAGCAAAATATTAAAATCTTTGCAAAAAGGAGTGAGATCAGACCAAAAACATAAATGTTAAAAAAAGAGCCAAGTACTTCTATACAAAAACATTTGTGTAACAAGTCAGCCGTAAAAAGTACTGAGATCTAAAAGTACGCCAAGTCCTTACTTCATGAAGGTTTAATACCGAATATTTAAAGTAGAATAATATTGAAACAGCTACAACGTAATAGAGAAATTTTTGTTATTAAATGATTACTGACTAAAATTTGATGGGCTTACTTGGCAAGTTTTTTTTTATGCCCAATTCGAAAGGTTTTAAAAACTTGACCAGTGAACCCATCAAATTTTAGTCAGTAATCATAATCATTAAATAAAAGAAATACTCGTTGAAGGGCAAAGTGAGTGAATGAATAATTTAAAAGTGTTTAATATGATGTTTATGAAAATCTAATTTAGTCATCAGCGCACCAGCATTTTGTAAAGTTAACTTAAAGCACGAGATACAAATTGCTTACCATTCTCGGGATTCATAAATCGCATCCTAATTTTTATTTCATCCCCCCTTAATATTAAAAAAAAAAAAACATGTACAATGCACTAATTGTTGACGAGAATAAACAAGAACCTCTTTTGTATAGAAAACATGCAAAATACTTTCTACAATTCCTCAATTTACTGCCAGCACGTTTGGCCTCGCATGATTCAACAAGGTAAATATTTCTATAAGAAAAATATAAATAATTCAGTTGATGTAATGTACATAAATAAAAATCTGTATTCACTTGGTGTCCGTTGCAGATGATCAATAGCGTTCTTCGCAATATGTGGCCATCATATATTGAACTCCTTGGATATAGATCACACTAGAGATGGCATTATTGACTGGATCTATGGAGGCCAAGTAATCCCCGATAGACATGGGGTACAGTGTGGCGGGTTTCAAGTAAGTAGCAAGCAACACATTTTATTTTGTTTACTCGAGGCTTATGTGATTTATAATCAACAAATCTCATGCCAAAGGTTGCTTCTTATTTAATTAACCTAAGCTTATTCTGCGTCAGAAACGAGTACAGAATTTATTATTTTTTTTAGGGATCAAGAGCACTGAAGATCCTATCGGACGATGAAATTTTGCAAGCAAACGCAAAATGCTATCAATGGGGACATCTTGCAATGACCTACACTGGAATTGCAACACTGGCCACGTTGGGCGATGACTTAAGTCGCATAGATCGAAAATCTATAGTTGATGGTGAAGATGGAAAAATTAGTCCCTGTTTTATTTGAGATTCTATATTTTAAATATTTTCAGGAGTTGCTGCTGTCCAAAGGCTTGATGGAAGCTTTAGCGTTTCAGTTGAAGGAAACGAACATGATATGAGATTTGTATATTGCGCTGCTGCGATATGTGCCGTGCTTGACTACCGGGGAGATGTTGATAAGGATAAAATGGCCAAATATATTCTTCAAAGTAACGTATGTAAGTGAATTTAGTTTTTTTGTACAATCAATTGGAGTATGAGCTTTTGATATTTCTTCTATGATTTATGCGTTGCAATATTATTCAACTTTAAATATTCGGTATTAAACCGAAGTAAGAACTTGGCGCACTTTTAGATTACAGTATTTTTTACGGCTAACTTGTTACACAAAGGTTTTTGTACTTGGCTCTTTTTTTAACATTTATGTTTTTGGTCTGATATTTCTCAACTAGAAAAAAGAACACACATCTATAAAAAAAATCACAAATAAACTCAAAAAACTTCACAATTCACATAACTTACAAAATGAAATAAAAAATATCTGCCGAAGGACAACCAACCAATTGGGAAGACACGAAATAATGAGAATAAAATGTCATTTCACTAAAAAAGGACGAAAAAAAAACCATCTGTCAAAGTTCATATCAGACATCTGTATCAAGACAAAATCGCTGACAGAGATCTCTGACATCCCATCACAAGAGGAAATATCGCGTCTCCATTGGCGATTTGATATCATGATGAGCATCCTGAGAGAATTTATCTCCTGTGGAGTCGGGGTGATAAGTTAACCTTGTTCAAGCTATCTCTTCGCACTCCTAAATCTAAATCTACTAGGTTAAGCGAATTTTACTGAACGAACGCCAAATAGAAAATAAAACATAGGAACTCGAGAAATAAAGGAAACCAGAAAGAAGAAAGAACGATAACTCCGCATTTTTCTCAACCTCAGAATTTGCGTTTAACTTACCACATACGTCCCGCGCAAACATGCTTAAAAATTTCATAAGGCGTGTTTTATTGGTAATTTATATCTAGCGCAGTAATACAAGCACCAAAAAAACGCTTTATCCACTCTTTAATTCACTCTTAATAATATCCCAAAGTTGGTATCAGTATAAATTGATTCAATATTTCGTGACAAAATTAATGGCAGTAGTATAAGGCCATAATTATGGTATGAATTAAAATTTTGCATTTTAAAGAATATTTGTTTCGTAAATTGCGGAGTGATCACACTTTGGAGTTTGGACTAGTAAAGGCAAAGCATAACAAAATAAATACCAACGAACACACCGTCAAGCATATTAACATACGTCGCTTTTCCGGCAGAGTGACATAAGTCTACTCGTACATTTGTCGTTTTTACTTGCGATATACTCGTAGGTACTATAGGGCAAGTTCTGCATTTGGAAAAAAAATCGAACTCGAGATTTTGATCAAAGTTGACATTACGATGATAGCGAAGACCAAAAAAGTGGGTCTCGCAATTCTGTCTGTCTGTCTGTCTGTCTGTCGGTTCGACTACAGCCTAAACGGCTCGGCCGATTTTCTTCAAACTTGGTAGGTATGGGTTTTAATTTTTTCCCCCCGGACTTTTTTTTCTGTTTTTTTTTTTTTTAAGACCAAAAATAACGGTACCTGCGATTTTTTTTCGAAATTTTATAAATATTTTTTTTTCTCAAAAACTGTCCCACAGATTTTCTTAAAAAAATTTGAAAAATTTCATTTGGTTAAAACTAGCTAATGGTTGAAAAAAATTTTACAATAAATTGTTATTTTTGGTAGGCCCTCTGGGTCCATTTTTTTTGTTTTTGATTTTATCGAAAACGGTACAGCCGATTTAAATCATTTTTTTATATTCATATTCAAATTTTCATTTTTTTATATTTTGGATTTTTAAAAAAAAATTCAAAATTTTTTTTTGGAAACTAAATTTTTTCTTAAAAATGTTTTAAAAATTTTGTACATAAAAGCTTATTTTTTTAAGGAACCACTACAACGACTTATAATTTTTGTTCCTGCATAAAATCATATTTGCATAGCCTTCTGTTTTTGTCTCTAAAAGAATTTAAAAATTTCATTTTATCCTTATGAACAGTTTTCTTTAATAACATCCGTTTTTAAAATTCCTAGTCTATTACATAGGAGCAAGTTCATGCGACCCAGTCGTGCATTTTATTTTTATCACATCTTGAAGACTGTAATAAATAACTTTTAACTGTGAAGTTTAAAAAATTCAAGCATGAAATTTTCGAAATATTGAGTTTTTGAGAAAAATTTACAAAGCGTATCTACTTTTTGACTACATTTTGTTTTAAAAGGTTTTGACTATCATTATTCACAATTGAAATTTTCCGCAGAAATGGGAACTAACAAAAATCCCCAAAAAGGTTCAGTACAACTGTTTCAACATGGCTGAAGATCATTTCTTTTTAAGGGAATGCTCGCAATGTTAATTCTTTGAATTTGATTGATTTCTCTATCGCACCAATCATCGCTTGAACTGATGTCTTGACAGTTTTTTGCTTCATGCGAGTATATTAAAGTTTGTCATTAGGGTTCATACTGCCATTTACTTTTAGGATAATGTACATAGGTCTATATTAATCTTTCTTGAGAAGGAGGATACTATTAGCGGACTGAAATATTTCGGTTAACTCGCAGTTAGCTGAGAATCTAAACTTATTGGAAATAATCTCACACTAAAAACTGCTGCCTGGCTGAATGAATTCTGAATTCGAGTTAAGAAACAATTTTCATATATTTTTTAAGTATATTAAGTAGCTTTGTTTAATCCTCATTCTACTGATATCCTTTCTATATATTTTTTCCTTCGTAAAAGATATTAAACAGAACTTTGTTATAATTCCATTTCGACACATTTCCTTTATTCGCTGCACGCAGCAATGATTCTGAAATCACTTCACAATCCCAAAAGTTATCAATCTCTAATCTTTCACTCAGATCTCGATTAACGATTGATAGTGGACGCCAGTGTCAAAGATTCGACAATTCATGACACTCAACTTCAACTGGCAAAAAAATAATAGAAACATACATCATTGCTGCTCCTTGGTGCGTTTTCAACATTGCATATCTACATTTTGCCATCATCACGTTCTCCAACAAATCAAAACCTCAGCACTTATAGCGCAAATACTCACTCGACAAACTTCGTACCAGTGCTGCATGAACCTGAAATTCCTTATTCCTTGGGTCCGCAATCTCATCGGGTTTTCCTCGAAATGGAAAATTGACTCATTTCGCACTTCGCAGATAATCGTACAAAGATAAGAGAAAATATTTTCAATTTTCCACCGATGTTTTTACCCACCGCCACCAATTCATCTGTACTCGACTTGTGTCATGCAAGTGCATGTGCACGTGTGTGCATGTGAGTGTTTTCCGTTGCTCGGCTCCTTGTTTGCGTTATGTCCTTTGGCATGTTGAATTCATGAGAAATCGATCACTCCGCAACAGATTGCCACATGAAGCGAAGGCTTTTTGTCTCATCCGAAAAGTACACACATACGCTCCGCTCCACCAACTGTTTCTGATGCTGCATCCGTTGCACTGTGGACTCGCTACTTCAACCACCTCACCTCATCACAATCCATCACCACACTACTACCATAATCATCATCTCTAGTCCGTTGTCGTCCTGGCACAGTATTTTCGCATGAAAGAATGTTTTCAGTGCAATCAGACAGTTATTTGAGGAAATACAAAAAAAAGGAACGTTTTCGCCAAACAAAGGAAGCAGAATCCTGTGTTCAATTCCAATCAAATTCTTTATCTTAGCCACATTGCAATTGTTCGTTGCTCTAACTAATCAGAAGGTCAGGACCAGTGCAGACGAAAGGAGTAAGAACAGCAGATTGGTTAACAAAATAAAAAAAATAACCCCACTCACCCGTCATCCGATCGATAGCGTAAAAGAAAATTATAAAATGAGGAAAAACTTGGTCCTTCGAGCGGGATAAAAAAACCAATATATTCTTCAGCTAAAAAGATTCCCGAGGAAAAACCGTGTCGGATGTCTGAAAAAGGGTCAAACATACGTACATATATGTCTCATCATGTAATATGTGTGCGCGCGAAGGATAGAGCGAACAGAGTGTTAAAACGAAAATGTTCCTGGTACAGAGCATATCTTTCGTTTGTATTTTTTCGTTCGTCTTTTGACAGCCGCTTCTGCCTACATGTTAGGTCGTCTTGTCTCATATAATCGCTTCAATGATGAAGGAGATCCACTGGATGACTATACATAGTGGCTCCGACAATGATAAGGACTAAAGGCAAACGTCTTCGTTTTGTCTTTAGTTGTATACTTAAAGGGGCACGTAACGCAGTGGTAAATTCAAAATAGTTTTCCTCTCTCTCTTGTTTGGGTCTTCATATATAACCAATTTCTATTTTTTTACTACCCACTCTAATTTTTACTTTGATGTCAATTTTTTCGGAAAATTCCAAATATTTAATGATACTTAGGAAATCCTACAGTAGGTAAAAAGAGGAATTTAAGACTTTTTATCCACGTTTCTAACAACAGCTTACAATAATATTATTTTCCAAGAATTAATAATGTTGCTATATTTTTTTAATCATGAGTAGCTGTTAAAATTTTTCAAAGCGTCCTTGTTTATTTGCCCTTATTTCTTTCATTTATTTGACTACTTGTCAAAATTCTTATTTCCTATCGCTGTTGCTCAAAAGTTTTCCGAAAGAGTTAGGTTTGTGCCTTTTAGAAAAATTTACCGAATACAAATTGTATAAAAGATAAAAAAGAAATCATCATCAGTTGAATTTTTACGCCAAGATTAGAGATGCTTAGAAACCCTATTTGAAACTCCTGTATTCACAAACCAAGAAAACGCAGACATTATTTACGTGTATGGGCTGTTTAATAGAGACTCAACACTCAACCATGAACTTTATCCTGACCAACGACTTTCTAGTAAAGGAGTGTTTCGAAATACGTATCGCAGACTTTAGGAAATGTGATCAGTTTCAAATACGAGACCTACCGAATGAGCTCTACAAACAAGAAGAATTTCGGCTGATAAATGAAAATTGGAAGATGGTACAAATGATCCATCAATCAGCATCAGACACTTTGCAATTCAATGTTTCCAGACATACAATTTTTAATGTACTGGTTCGAGAAAATATTAACCAATACCATCCTACACCTGTTCAAAAAATGGTTCTCGATTATTTAGAAAAGAATCTTGTGTTTTCTATCTGGTTGCTCAGCGGAGCTTGGATGACAAAGAGTTTATTAATAGAATTCTTTGAACGGACGAATCTGATTTTACGAGATTTCTCAAATTTTCAAACACAATCTTCATACTTAGGTTGCGGAGAAGACAGTAGTCATTTCAACACCAGTTCAGCGTCAATATGTTGGTATGTTGGTGTTGAAACAATTTAATCGGCCCCTTCAAAGTACCACCGAGGCTGAATGTTACAAACTGTGTATCTGGAATTGTTGCGAAATGATTAACCGAACCAATTGGAGGACATTCCACTAATTCAAAAAGCATTATATTTCGAACAGGATGGTGCTCCAGCCCACTATGATTAAGAGGTTAAGAGTTGGATAAGACGAAATGGAATAGTACACATGCCTTCAAGATTTCCTGACCTTATAGTGTTGGATTTGCTTGTATCAGTATGGTAAAGAATGAAAGAACTTGTTAATTCAACAGAAGTAAGCGAATTAGAAGAGCGTACTCTCGAAGCATTATCAAAAGTAAGGCAGCAGCTAGCATCTATTAATATTTGTCCAGCCTGTTCGTAAAAAGGCGTCCCATCCTCTCCCTCCTCATACTGACCAATTGCACTTACGTCCCTTGTTTCCAAGGTCATGAAATCGCTGATCAATTATCATCACAAGAAATATCTCGAAGATAAAAAGACCGGCAATACGGCAGCAATCGTTCCACTGATAATCTGATAGCATACTTCACCGAAGAGTTGAACAGATTTAACGCTACATTGTTTTTCAGAAATTAAGATCATTACGCTTGATCTTTCTAAGGCATTTGATAGAGGTTGGCACCAGGCTGTCTTTATTCCTTGGATTAGAAGTTACCTTCTAGATTCAGCATTATGTATGTTGTATTGGATGGCTTCTTCAAAAAATAAATGATCCCCAGGGCTCCGTTTTGCCTCTGACTATCTTCCTCATTTTTATTAATGATCTCTTGTCTGAAACTTCCAATCCACTTCCTTGTCTTGCCGACGACTCCACTCTCAGTTTCTCATACTCGTTCGCAAATTCAAGTCTGTCCCCTCCGGAAGTGGAATTGCAACGGTATCGTATGATTAGCTCATTAAACTCCGATCTTTACAGCATTGTTAAATGGAGTATAAAAAACCGTGTGGAGTTTAATGCTGCCTATTGTCGTTGAAGCAAAATGTCCCCCTTACAGTGGGGAGCAAAAATGAGTACATGTTTTAAGAAAATGAAACAAAAGGATAGAATTTTATGTTTTTTTATAAACAATTGAAACAAATTATTTTTATTATGAAAGTTTAGTATATAATTGACAACTTAGGAAAAAAAAAACAAACATTGCTTGAAAAATAACCGTTAATAAAATGTTTATTAATGGAAACCCCCATGTACTCAAATTTGCACGTTTCAGAATTTTTTGTTTGAATCGCTTTTTTAAGTATTTAGTCCACAGCCCTTTATTTTGTATGACACTTCTAACTCTCCTGCGCATACCCTCGACTAAATTTTCGATATGAGCATGTGAAATATGTTGCCACTGCTCCTTAACTTGCTCCCATAAGCCATCCAAGTTTCTTGAAGAATTATCGTAAGATGCCAAGCGTCTTTTGAGAATTGCCCACAAGTCTTGATCTGGTTTAAGTCTGGACTAGGTGCTGGCCACTTAATGGTTGGAAATAACTCCATTCCAAGCCAGCTCTGGACAATTCGTGCAGTGTGCTTGGGATCACAGTCTCGTTAGAAAATGATCTCCTCAGTGGAATAAGCGCATTCGTCTCCAAATTCTGGAAAGTTATTATGCAGAATAGATAAATATTGTTCCTTCTTCATTATTTCTTCGATTTTAATCAGCGGGCCGACATTCCACGACGTAAAGCATCTCCACACCATCATGTTGCCACCTTCATGCTTCATGGTTTCTTTCACCTGTTCCTTTTGAAGAGTTCCATTCTGCCGATGCCAAAAATACTCTTTACCGTCTAATGGAAATTGATATATTTTAGTATAGTCCGACCAAACCATCCGTTTCCGATCTTCAGCACTCCAGTTTTTGTATTTTTTGCTGAATTTAAGACGTGCTTTAACATTTTTGGTAGGCAGTTCTGTTTTTTTCTTTTTAACAGCTGCTCCGTACCCAATCTTTTGTAGGGTTCTCTTAGCTGTCCATTCACTCACGTTCTTATTAATTAATTTCGCCGCTGATTTCGGCATCTTGCAGTCTCTTATATGCATTGATCGCTCCATTAATCATGAGTCATCACCAATAAGCATTTTCTGTATGCCTGGGCGATTGCTGGTGCAAAGCACATTTAACTTTTTTTATCAAAAGGAAACTGCGTTGGCAGATTTTCATTCTCTCAGCACTTTTTCTTGAAGATAGTCTTACTTCAAGTTGAGAAACTGCCTTTTTCCGCTTCAAGTAAAGTTTTTTCATTTTTATTTATCTTTTCTGCAAAACAGTGAATATTTATTTTTTAAGCACTAATTAAATGGCGTAGAACTTTGAAAACAGTACATTTCCCTGCCACAATACGTTATTTTTAATTAAACGCAAAATAAACAAAGTAATTTAACTAAATAAGAGATAATGGCGAAAAGTGCAAATTTGAGTACATGGGGGTTTCCATTAATAAATATTTTATTAACTGTTATTTTTTAAGCAATGTTTGTTTTTTTTTCCTAAGTTGTAGATTATATACTTAACTTTCATAGTAAAAATAATTTGTTTCAGTTGTTTATAAAAAAACATAAAATTCTATCCTTTTGTTTCATTTTCTTAAAACATGTACTCATTTTTGCACCCCACTGTATGTCATTGTCTTTGTATGGCACTTGCATTGAAGAAACAGAAACGCTCTCAGTAGAAGGCATATGTGTCAACGACGATCTTCGTTTAAAGAACAACATTCTCGAAAAAAATGTTTCACCTCCTCGGATCTGGCTACAATTTATAAGGCGTTTATACGTCCAAAACATCTTTGGGCAGGTGCAGTCCAAACTTCTTTTCATTTATTAGATAGAATCCAGACTACAGCGGTAAAACCGATAGAAAACAAAGCCATCATGGAATCATTCCCATCTCTTGAACACCGTTGCAATGTTTTATAAATTTCCTTTAATAACGCTTCTTATTTTTTATAATTTTCGCGTAGTTTTAGAGTCGGGTAAAGCATTCCACATTCATGGAGTTCGGCTAAAGAAAGAATCCCTGAAGTTGGGCTCAAGAGTAAACAGATGGACATTCCCTGAAGCGCGAGTATTATGATCAAATTGTTTAAGAGGAGGAATGCAAAAAATGCTCACTCGAAGTAACCAGTTGCATTTCTCTCCTCAATCAGTTCACCCGTGATACCCGTTTTACTTGGAATACTCATTTGTTTACCCTGGAGCTTAATTTTGAACGTACCGTTTATTATAGTTTCGCTGTTTAGTTTCGCAACACGATTATGGAATAATTTACCCGGCACGGTTTTCCCTTGTAGACCGAGAGCCCACAGCATTTTTTGGGTGTGATTGATAACAAAAAATAATTAGCATAATTAGTTAGGCCTTTAGTAGTTATTTACAAATGTGAACGTCTTGCATACTCTAGTGGGCGCAATAGTGCATTATAGTGCATCAAGTATGCAGTTCTTTCCTTAGTCTAAAAAATTGGGAAAAAAAATTTGCCATAACTTCAAAATGAACAGCTAAGTGCCCTGATTGCAAATATCGAGGTCCATGACGTTTTGAAGGTGGCCTTCTTGGTGCAAGAAGTTGCCTATTCTTATCGCGTCTGGTAGGCAGAAGGCTGTCTGTAGAACGTCTTGGACCTCGATATTTTCAATCAGGGGACTTAACTCTACATTTTGGCAAAGTTGTTATCACAATTATTTGGATTTGGAAAGAACTGCATACTTAATGCACTATAATGCACTATTGCGCCCACTAGAGTATGCAAGGCTTTCACATTTGTAAATAACTATAAAGGGCCTATCTAATTAAGCTAATTATTTTTTGTTATCAATCACACCCAAAAATTGCTGTGGGCTCTTAGTCTATTGCCATTTCAATTTGCAAACATTATAAGGATCTCAATAAATCCTAGAGTGCGGGTGAATTATAAAATACACGACTAGATCGCTAGTGCTTTTTCTTATGTAAAATTACCTTGGAATTTAAAAATTATGTATAAATATCTATATATAAATGAATATATAAAACATGGATTTAATGAGATCAAAATGTTTAAATGCAGAAAGTTGCCTTCTGATTTGTAGAAAAGTATGAATTTCTGCAAACAAAGTTTAGAAAACGGTTTATTCTTATATGAAAAATTTCTTTAAAATTTTTCAAGAAAAAAATTTCGGATGCCAATTTTAAGTATAAAGTAATATAGATTTTAGGAAATACTCGTAATTAAAAAAAAAAGAATCTAGTACACGTTTTTAAGATATTGACTTTATAAAAAAAATGCTGAAATATTTTTTCGAAATATATTTTTATATACAATATTATTTTAAATTTAAAGGAGCTCCTGTACAAAAATGTTGGTCTAAATCGATAGAGCCGTTAATAAGAATGTCGAAAATAAAAAGACAACGATTCTATAACAGGATTTTGTATCAAAATCAAGTTTTTGAATAACGGCTGTTTGGTAGGTACCGTTATTTTGGGGCTAAAAAAAATTCAAGTTCTCCTCTCGGGAACAGCGTTACTACTTCCGGAAAAAAGTGGAAGTAGATCTGAAGAAAAAAGTGAAGTAAATTGAGAAAAATCGAAGTAGATTTTAAAATGACTTTTTACTTGCTATTAAAAAATTTGAACTCGAGATTTTCATCAGTTGACATTACAACACGAAAAAGTAGTGATATGTGTACACAATACTAACAATGCGGTCCACATTTTGGTAAAAAAAAATGTTATTAATGGTACCGTTGTAGAACCTTTTTTGATTTTCTACTTTCTCATTTCCGACTCTACCGATTTCGATCAAAATTTTGATATTCTTTGATTTTGAAATAATACTGTACACAAAAAAAAAATTCCTTAAAAAAAATCGACTTCGAGATTTTGATCAAAGTTGACATTACGATTACGATGATAGCGACGACCAAAAAAGTGGGTCGCGCAATTCTGTCGGTCTGTCTGTCTGTCTGTTCAACTAAAGCTAAACGGCTCGGCTGATTTTATTCAAACTTGGTAGATATGGGTTTTAATTTTTTACCCCCAGATGTTTTTTTTCTTTTTTTTTTAAGACCAAAAATAACGGTACCTGCCATAAGAATTTTTTCCGAAATTTTATAAATATTTTTTTTCTCAATAACTGTCCCACAGGTTTAATAAAAAATTCAAAAAATTATTATTTTTGGTACCCCCCATACGACCGATTTTGATCATTTTTCAAAATGATTGTGTATTCAAATTTTCAAAAAGATTATTTTTGGATTTAAAAAAAAAATAAAAAATTTTTTTTTGAAAACCCCATGCTCGATTTTTTTAAAACTTGATAACTAATAGTTTCTTAAAATAATCTACAAGATATGAGAAAAAAAAAATTATTTTACCAAAAAATAACGGTACTCTCCATACAAATGTTAGAAAATGGTTTTCGAAAATCGTATTTTTCTCGAAAACGGTTCCGAGAATTTTGCTTGAATTTTTTTTTATTGATTTTTAAGATCTATAATTTAATAAAAAAAATTGAAAACAAGATATTACTGACAGTACCTACCATAGAACGATTTTTTTTAAATTTTAAATTTCTCATTATCGGCAAAACGGATTTCAATGAAATTTTTTAGAGAGAAGCTCCTAAAAAGTTTCAAAAACATCGCATTTCAAAACTTTAAGGAAAATATTTTGTTTGAATTTTAAAACAAAAATCTATTTT
Source organism: Philhelius festivus (assembly GCA_963931855.1). NCBI lineage: Eukaryota > Metazoa > Arthropoda > Insecta > Diptera > Syrphidae > Philhelius > Philhelius festivus. The sequence continues at coordinate 86,074,165 of OZ007554.1, forward strand.
TCTTGGAAAATTCAATATCTCGAAAACGGCTCAATATTTTTTTTTCGAACAATAATAAAAAATTTAATTTGGCGAACCAAAATTTTTTCTCAAAAATGTTTTAAAAATGTTGTATATACCTAAAAGCTTATTTTTTTTAAGAAACCACTAAAGACTTATAATTTTTGTTCTTGATGCATAAACCTATATTTGCTTGAATCACAAGGCATCCTGTTTTTACCTCCAACTACTAAAAAAGTTGTTTTAGTCATTTAAAAAAATAATTTTATTGTTATGAACAGTTTTTCTCTAATAACATTCATTTTTGAAATTCCTATTCTATTACAAAGGAGCAAGTTCGTGCGACCCAGTCGTGCATTTTATTTTTGTTGGTAATTCTAGTGCTAGTACGTAGAGTGAAATATTAAAAATTGAAGCAGGTTGAAACAGAGATTTTTTAAATGAAGTGGATTTCAGTATTTTGCTGATGGTGCAAAGTAGGAAGTAGATTTTAAAATATTTTGAAAAAAAGAAGTAGATCTACTTCAGTTGAAGTAAAATGGTACCACTGCTCGGGAATCAAACGAAGACCCTTAAGTCCCAAGTTTGAAGAAAATAGCTCTAGTGGCTTAGGCTGTATGTCGAGGAACATACATACAGACAGACAGACAGAAAAGCCGGACCCACGTTTTTTGTGTTCTCTATCATCCTAATGGCGGTCAGCCATCAGACGAATAGGGGGAACAACATGTAGCATACGAAAACATGCACGTGCCGTAACTATTCGGGACTGGTGGAAGTCTGATCATAGCCTCTCCGCGGCGGCCGCTAGAAACAAGCCTTTTAAAAAAGGTTTGGCTAATATGATCAGGCTGATTCCTCAGGTTGGCGACAGGTTAATTCCCTGTCCCGTAAAACTAAAAGAATTACGAGACCGACAACAAGCCTCGGAAACGGACTGATCTCACGACGACAACCCACCCAAAGAAAAAGGAAAAACGATTTACGAATTTTCTTATGGAACGTACGATCGCTCTATAGAGCTCGAGCTGCTCAGCAGCTAGCCGATGCCCTGTCAAAGTATAAAGCTGACATAACAGCTCTTCAAGAAATCAGATGGACAGGGAATGGTGTTTTACAGAAGAAAGAATATGACATATACTACAGCTGTCTTACAAAACACCATGTGCTCGGGGTAGGCTTCCTAGTCAGCGAAAAAATGAAGTCTACTATCATCGGCTTTAACGCTATTAGCGAAAGGCTATGCTCCCTTCGCGTGCGAGGCAAATTTACGAACATCAGCCTCATTAACGTTCACGGACCTACGGAGGAGTCCTCAGACGAAGAAAAAGATACTTACTACGAACAAGTCCAGAGGGCCTTCAATGCCTGTCCAAGGTATGATGTTAAAATCATCCTTGGGGATTTGAACGCAAAAACAGGTTGGGAGCCGGTATTCAGGCATTACGCAGGCACCCATAGTTTGCATGAAAACACTAATGACAATGGACTTCGAGTCTTAGAATTGGCAGCATCGAAAAACATGGTCGTTGCGAGTACCAGGTTCCCGCGTAAAGATATCTACAAAGCCACCTGGGTATCACCTGATGGAGTCACTCGTAACCAAATAGAGCACGTATTGATAGACCGTCGCCACTACTCGAACTTGATGACGGTACGAATGTACCGAGGTGCCAATATCGACTCGGATCACTATCTTGTTGGTATGATTTTCCGAGGGCGGATTGCCTTGCGAAGACGCATTGCATCCGCCGATCAGGTTCGAATCAACACGGCTGCCCTGCGCAATGAAAACACCAGTAACACCTTTGGTAATGCGTTAGGACTCGCCCTAGAAACACCTGACTTAAGGAGAGTAAGTCCTGGAGCCAGTATGCTGGGCGTAAATGAAAAGTGGACACGTCTTAAAAATACTGTCATTAGTACTGCCAACTCCATCTTAGGCAGCAGTCGTAAAAATCGGAACGACTGGTTTGATGATGAATGCAAGCTAGCGACTGAACGTAAGAATGTTGCGTACCGAGCAATGCAACAATCTCATAGAACGCGGGCACGCGAAGAGGAATATAAAGAGCTCAGAAGAACAGAAAAACGGCTTCACAGACAAAAGAAATCAGCCTGGGAGAAGAACCTAATATGTGAAATAGAAAACAGCCGAAAGCGAGGTCCGCACCAGGGGCGGAAGTTCTACCAATCCGTCCGAAACATGACGCAGTACACACCACGCTGCACATACTGCAAGGACGGAGAGGGAAATCTGATCACCGATCCTGAAAGCATACTGGAGCGATGGGAAGTGTACTTCAATGAATTGCTAAATGGTCAGCTCACTGCAGAAGTGGAGGCTCCACTACTTCAAGAAGAATACCCTATGTTGCCGCCACTAAGCATAGAAGAGGTTGAGAAGGCTATAGGCCGGCTTAAACAGAACAAAGCCCCGGGAGCCGATGGCATACCAGCCGAATTATTCCATCACGGCGGGCCAGCCTTACGTCAAGCAATTCATGATATTATAGTACACGTATGGGAGCAGGAAGAAATGCCAGAAGACTGGCGAAAAGGTTTAATATGCCCCATACATAAGAAGGGAGATGTCACAACGTGCAGCAATTATAGAGGTCTCACGTTGTTGAGTACCGCCTATAAGATACTCTCCTCTATCCTACAAGACCGGATAACCCCATACGCTAAAACCGTTATCGGACAATATCAGTGTGGTTTCATTCCAGGCAAATCAACAACTGATCAGATCTTTACCCTTAGACAGGCGATGGAAAAATGTCTAGAATTTAACATCCCAACATACCATCTGTTTAAAGACTTTAAGGCCGCCTATGATAGCATAGCCAGGGTAGAACTTTACAAAGCCATGAGAGAATTCGGCATCCCAAATAAATTGACACGACTATGTAGGTTCACCATGACCAACGTAACAAGCCAAGTAAAAATAGCCGGATTGCTATCCAGACCAATCAACATCTTTAATGGACTCCGACAAGGGGACGGTTTGGCCTGCCTCTTCTTCAACCTGGCGTTGGAGAAAGCAATCCGTGACTCTGGCACGGCAACAAGAGGGACCATCGTCAACAGGTCCAGCCAGTTACTGGCTTACGCAGACGACATCGACATCATCGGAAGAACCGAACAAGCTGTACACGATTCCTTCATCCAGATCGAGCAGGCGGCACAAAATCTGGGGCTGCACATTAGTGAAGGTAAAACCAAGTACATGGTGGCGTCGAATGCGAGAGGAACAGTTGGTCAAACAATCAAGGTAGCGGAGCACGAATTTGAAGTGGTGCAATCCTTTAAATACCTTGGGTCAATAGTAGCAGCCGATAACAATATAGAAGAAGAAATACGCGGGCGGCTTCTCGAATCCAACAGAGCCTACTATAATCTGTCAAAGCTCTTCAAATCCAGAAATCTCACCATAACTTCAAAACTGCTGCTGTACAGGACCATGGTCCTGCCAGTACTCACATATGGATCCGAGACTTGGGTGCTTAGCAAAAGGCACTCCGACCTCTTAGTTGCGTTCGAGAGAAAAGTCTTAAGGAGAATTGTTGGCCCCGTATGTGAGGAAGGACGATTCCAGAGACGGTACAATCATGAACTGTACGCAATCTACCTTGAAGCAGATATCGTGACAAAAATTAAGCTCGGTAGACTCCGGTGTGCAGGGCACCTAGCTCGCATGAGCGAAGAGGAACCTGCTTGGAAAGTTCTTTGTGGTACATTCTATGGTAGACGACAGCGTGGTAGACCATGCTTGCGCTGGAGAGATGGCGTAGACCAGGACGCCCGAAGCCTTGGGGTGCGCAACTGGATGGCGTCGGCTAGAGACCGGGATAGGTGGAGAGACTTGTTGAAAGAGGCCAGGACCGGAACCCGGTTGTCGAGCCGATGATGATGATCATCATCATCCTAATGTCAACTTTGATCAAAATCTCGAGTACGATTTTTTTTCCAAATACACATATGTATATCGCAAGTAAAATGTACAAGAAATCACAAAAGGCGAGTCAAAGAGATTTATGATAAAAATTTAAGTTTCTTCAATACCACCAGGTTTTGTTGATGAGACAATTGATGTATCTCATCTTGAGTCTTACCTGACAATACGTGTATATTGTCATTATTCGTAAGGATTTAGTCAGTTTTGTGGATGAAATTGAACGCCTAGCTTATACTAGAACTTGAGTCTGATTAAAACGATTCGGAGAAAACCAAAGAAGAAATTGGTGAAAAGAAGTTTGACGAAATCCCTACAGTAGCAAGGCCATTAGCCAAATTTTCTCATCCCAGCTTGAGAAGAGGCTGAAACTTACTCTCTAATAGTGTGATCGTGTTCGAGATGCTTCCACGGAGGAGGGTCAGAAGGAAACCAAATACCCTGTCAAGTTAACATGCCTTAGCCACAAGCTGAATAAATGTATTTACGTAGCTCCAAAGTTGACGGTATCTTGGACGTTATGAAAGAACTAATTGCTGTTTGAAATCACACCTGAAATGGAAAATGTTTCACATAAGCATCCTTGGGGGATGTCCGCAAACATCACTGTGAGACCCACTTTGTATTTCAATTTTCTATTTACCTTGGTCCAATTGTAGAAACTTTAAAAAGTTGCGTGCCCGAGTATAAAACTGGCAAGACTGCGTCATGGGTAATGACTGCAAAACATAACTCATTGTATAAATCTACTGTTTCTAAAACAGTGTCTGACTAAATTCTGTTAGAAGAAATCAACGCCTGATCTAAATGGCAGTACTGTGTAAGAAAAACATAATTTCTCTTTTTTTATTTTAACAACTTCCGACAAAAATTTAGCCGATCTATTGAGTGTTAGTTGAAAATTCCTCGAATCTATCGCCACGTTGCATGGACATGATTCAATATCAGAAGTAATTGTTGAAAATTCTTCCGATGTAAATGATAAAAGTGTAAGGTTGACTCATTTGGATTACTTCTTGATCGCGATAAGAGCGCTGCATATTTTCTGCAATGAGATGAATTTATTGGTAGAGTGGCACCACTAATAGATAAAAAATAAGCATTCCCATAATATGTGAATTTTTGCTAGTCCCTTCAATATTTCCGATGGCAAATATGTTATGTTCATCTACTGAGAGGTCATTTTTCACTGTTGCGCTTAAATAAATCTAAAGTTCCTTCTCCGTCCTCTTTATTGTGCACTCTACACTCATAGGTATTTCCCTATTAACCTCGAGATACGCGCGTAGTTTTTACAAGATTTAAAAAACCGGGGCTTGCTTAGGAAGATATTGGAGTTAAGTATTTAATAACCATATTATCTACCTCCTTAAGGAAATGTATTAGAGGCACAACATCTCTTACAGAACTTGAATCTAGTGACTTGGAATTCTAAATTATTTTTACGTGCAAATTGTAGGCAAGAACGTAAAGGACCTACACTTTTTCTGACGAGTTCGAATATCAAACTTTTATAAAAAGAGATACTCTAGGAGAATTTTCCAGTTCCTCGCAAGAGGCAGTACTCCTGAAAAACATTTTCTTTCATTTTAAGGTGGCGACACCTGGGAAGTGAACCCAGATCTCCGACATGGCAGTGCAATGCACTAACATTTATGCCAATTGGTACTACACAAACATTGCATTGTGGAACGTTGATCGTTGATCAGTTCCCCTGTCCGTTCATTGGCATTCATTTTACTACGACTAGAAACCAAAAAAGCTTAACCGGGAAATTAATTTTAAGGGAGTTCCTAAAGAAATGAAAATTTACAACAATCCTGTTCATAAAAGTTTTGCGCTTACAACTTAGTCCTTAGTGGGACTGTGATTGTCCGGGCGGGAATGCTGTAATTTTTACTTGCGACTTACGAGTATAGGTAGATAGTATAAGGCAAGTTATGCATTCATAAAAAAAAATCGAACTCGTTTGTTGTTCATTCGCGCCTATTAACCGTTCAAAATTGGCATGTCTTTAGTCTCGTCTACTCGCTCCTGCCCGCAATCTCGCCGAGGAACGAGAGGAGGCTAGTCCTGGCAAGGAAATACATTTGGGACTTCATCTTTTAATATTGAATTAATGAACCCTAGTCCATAATTTCACTTCTTCCATTTCGTCAATTTTTCCAACGTTAATAGTTTTTTTTTAGTTCTTGCAGCTAATTTGCACGACGTAGGTAGTTTGTTTAATTTATTTAACCATCAAAATATCTGTAGAAACTTTAGCTTAGATAAATGTGCAGACAGAGAAACGAACTGACGGGCGTTTCCTCTTTAAGCTCAAACTCACACAAATATCTACACATTGATATACCAGCATTTTCAGGATAATACACTAAGATTTCGCTACATCCCTTAGAATTCGTCTAAAACGTGATCAGCCTTCCAAATGCTTGAACCAACTTTGATGAACCAGCAGAGTTTATACTCTCATCGTCTACACCATCTCCCCCATCTCCATGGCATACCTAGAACTAAATTCCTTCTTTAAAATGGTGGGTGGTATAAAACGGGAGGAACATCCGTATCTCTTGCCTGCGTTAACTTAAGACTTAAAAGACTACAGGAATTCCCTTTAAATTTCACGGGCTTGTAATGAAATGGGAAGTGACATGAACTTGATGAGAGTGCAAATGTAGAATTAAATTAAATTTATTTATTTTTTCGTCTTGATATTTTTTTTTTCGTTTGTTTCAGCAATAGGAACTTTTTATTTTTGTCCTTGTTGCTGAGCTTGTTAATGTATCTTTTGAGGTCCTCACCTTGATACGCGCGCTAAGGACGAAAATTCTGTTAGGGGATATAATGTATGTTTGAACGAACCAACGAACATGGCTTATTCACATTTGCTTCGAAGATTAGGAGAAAATTACGTGATGAGAAATCATATCAAGAAGTACGGAGTCTCGGTAGCTTTGTGTTTGTAAATTTGAGGCAAATGGATGTGTGGTTATGTAATCAAAAGGACTAAAATGAAACGTGTGCAAATATTAATGACAATTAATTGAAGGGATTTTTATTATTTGACAAGACTTAATAGTTAAAGCATGAATAATAAAAATGTCGAACCGTTACGGTTATAAGAAATGCAGTAGCTTTTTGTCATTGAAAATTTACATTTGACGTTTGAGGAAAGGTTGTTTTAAATACTTGATTTTTTTTTTATTTTGAATTTACTTTTATACTAGTGGCATGTTATGAGGTTATAAAAATGGAAAACTAAATTTATGGAACTGGTAGGGAAGATGTAGTAAACCAAATGATTTTCATGCGTACATGAATCATTTAGTGGATGCTGAAGGTGCAGGGAAAAAACTTGGGCCAGGGCGTGGATGTGAAAACAAACAAGAAAAATTTCCATGATAATCATAAATATTATTACTTCTTGTTTTGTATGTAAATTTTCTTATGGTGGGCCCAAAAAAACAAAATTTTTATTTTACATAATTGGTCATCATAGAAAATGCCAAAGCGGAAAATATGAAAGTTTCGGGCATAAACATTCTTTATTACTTATTAGTAGATACCGGATTATTTTATATGCAACATAAAAAGCTTGTTTTATGCATGCAAATATGCATGAAAAATGTTTGAAATATGCTCGAAAATTGGTGGAATATGTGAAATTGAATGATAAATTTTAGGAACCAAAAAAAAAAAGAAGAGAACAGTAAGTTTTCATTCTCTTATTTCAAAATCAGCATACAATTAGTAAATTATCCTTTGATAGGTGATAATAGGCACAGGAACATTACATGACATTAAAATGTTCAGTGGTAAGATTGTGTCTTCGATCATTTAGAATATTTTTTGTTAGTGAAAAAGGTTCGCTCCACATCCACTGAGGTAACTGGCCAGAATTTGAACTTGGCTATGTTTAAGTTTAAGTTTAAGTTTTAATTGATTCTTTATTTCATTTTAAATACAATATAATGGGCTATGGCTGTCTACCAGATTGACATTTTGAAATTTACAAACAAAATATTCCGAAGTGTGTTATCCTAAACTCCTTCAAAATTGGGCAGATTGCAAAATGAAATGTTTAATGTCTTCACGTTCGTTTCGATTGCATATACTACAAAGTAAAGGCAGGTCAGGACGGGTATTATCACCATGGTCGAGAGTCAAGCGATTGTAGTAACATCTAAAAGATGACGTTCGTGCCTCAGATAAGTATCTGTCGTAGAGTGCATTTCCCAAACGTTCAAGTAAAGCGCTAAACTTTTGCTTCAACATAACAGGATGTTCATTTTGAGCTACTGCTAGACTTAAATTGCAAAAAGCCGCATGGTTTCTCCATTCTGTTGGCATATCTCCTGATGTTCAAATTGTATTATTGAGTATGATTTTTGGCAGTCTTTCATCTGATATTTCGCAGATTTTAACGATGTAATTGAAATGCAAATTTAGATTTTACATAAACATTGGGGGGAGTATTATTTGGAAGGCGAAAGATGCTTTTGATGAAGTATCGGAGGCATATTACAACTGGTTCAAAAGAGTTGTATCCCCAAACCTGTGAACCATGCAGAAGAATAGATTGCGCTGTGGATCGAAAATTTTTTTGTTTAGCACTGTGCTCAATACACCTACTTCTGAAACAGCGTTCCCGCACTGCTGAAATTGCACGCTTTGCTTCTTTCAGCTTTCCTTCAAGACGCTTTTTCATGTTGAGGTTCGAAGTAAATAAAACTCCAAAGTATTTTTATTCTCGTACTATTTCCACTGTCTCTCCATCGAATGACCACTTTTTATTTCTCGCATATCTGCCACCGCTCCCTCCGAATATCATATCCTTCTATTTCGATAAATTTACTCGCAGGTTCCAACATTTACATTAGTCCTTCAATCTGTTCATCATAAGTTGTAAACCGTCTACTCTCTCCGAAAAGAAAATTATGTCATCTGCATACAAAAGAGCTGGTATTTTGACTCCTCCAAAAGTGATACCACCGCCTACAGTATCTGTTATGTCGTTTATAACTAAAACAAAGAGCAAAGTACTTAGGATACACCGTTCTTTAAGTCCCATTTCTGTCCTAAATTCATCGGAGATAGATTTTCCATCCCAAGAATTAGCTGTGTTGCCAGTGTACAGTGCTCTTAAGGAGTTTATCACTTTGCTTGACAAACCAATCGTAGCTTACTTGTAGAATAGATGTTCACGGGCGATAGAGTCGAAGGCGGCACGGAAATCCACGAAGAACACATAAAGTTTTTTTCTTTTGCTGAATATAATAATCGGCTATGTTGTATAGTGAGAAAAGATGGTCAATTGTTGAGTAGTTCTTTCTGAAACTCTGACAAGATACCTTTTCTTCGAACCCATTCCGACAATTTGTTTTCAATAATCCCAGCGAAAAGTTTTGTGATGGTGTTTAAGAAAGAAATCCCTCTAAAATTTGCCATTTGCCGTTTCTTCGAAGTTTGTTGTTCAAAAGATGATTTTTTGGCAAGAAAAATTCTTTTGTTTTGGTTGCGGGATCGGAATAGCTTTAATAAACTGAAGTATAACTTCCTAGCTTTTGCATATTCCGCGTCAAACACACTTCTGTTTAAAAATTATTTTCTTTTTTATTTGCTGTCTTTGCGGGTTAGATTCCTTGATAATTTTTGTAAGAACTTCAGTCTCAAAGTTTATGTTCAATTCCGGAAACTCCCGTAGGCGTAGTTTGTTGTTCAAGTTGATTTGAAACTCTTGTGCTACTCGTATGTTATTTATCACTTATAGTTTCTGGCAAAAGTTGTGCCGCCCCATTAATGAAAGTATAAATTTGACACAAACATTCAAAACCTGGGTTATTGCTCAATATGTTTTCAAACTTTTCTTTAAGTTCATGCGGCAATGCCATTGGCAACGTGGAGTTAATTTGGCGGATTTTATTCATTGTTTGGATATATTCAGTCAATGACAAACCGCGAGTTTCAGGTATGCAGGAAAAATAAGTGCAAATAACGGCTATGTTTTTTTTTTTATTATAGAATCGTTAAATGCTTCCTTAGACTGATAAAATGCTATTGACTCAGCAATGTCAAAGTCATTTACTACACTTTTAATAGCCTCAAAGTCAAAATGTTAATTGCAAGACAGCGCTGCTTCGATCTATACGTTCCCCATCGAGTTCGGGAGAGAGTGGCAAATTTGGTAATTTTTCTTTGTAGGCTTTATTACGAGCAGGTGCCTTAAGAAAAACTTTTTGTTGATGATACATTCCCAAACTTGGATCGTACTTCTTCAGCAAGTCGATGTACTCCCTGAGTAAAGTACGTAACATGAATCAAATTGGGATAAAAAACTTGAAGTGCTTGAAGTTGTTGTCGTGGACCTTTCCTCTGCAATCCTGAGATGTGAAGACTTTTCTTGATATGTTGGTCTATTTGAACATTTTTTGTGCACGAAATATTTTTCTCGCAAACTCGACAGTATAAAATATCCGCTTCGAATTTCACACATATAAATAAAAAACTAGACTGCAGATCACGCTCGTCAAGTATGAGCGTTCCGAAATGCAGTAAAAAGGATAATATCGCGAATGCGACTAAAGTCACAATTATTGCTCAATAGCCCTTATATTTTGTGACTATTTAATTTGGTCAGATTCGCGATATTATCACTTTTATCGCATTTCGGAACGTAGATTGAGTGCACTGAACTCAGAAAAATATTGTAAATATGTATGTATACCGATAATATGCATCATAACTAGGTCTTTGGTAAAATATGCTTTTACCGCTGAGAATTTTATTTCCTTTAAAAGTCTTAGTCCAATCAAATTAGTATTTTATATCTACAAAAATTACTGCGTCGAATTTTTTTTTTGTTTCTTAAAGAGTACCTATTGGAGAGTGTAAATCCAAAAAGTTCGAACAAAAAACGCCCTTGCGTTGTCCGCCATTTTGAAAAAGGCTTTGGAAAGCTTGAACTCGATTTTCTCGGCTCCTATCATATATAGAGCTGTATTTTTTTTTTTAGGTTTGTACGTTAAAATATCTTCTTTAACTTTTGTTGAGAAAAAAATTTGAAACCTCTTTCCAAAAAAAAGTTATCGACGAAAAACTGTCGAGATTTTGAAGTAAAAAATGGTTTTTAACGTTTATCTCGCCTCATATTCATCTGATCAAAAAAATACTTAAGTTATTTTTAATAGATCACTTTATTTCCTACATTTTGGTATATTCAAATTTTATGTGCGACAAAAACTGTAGGAAATATAACCTGTCAAAATGGGCAATATCCTGCGAAAATTAAAAAAAAAAAAAAGAAATTTACTCACGTTTGAAAATTTTCAAATTTGATTATGTTCATTATGAACTTTAAAGAACAGTTTAAACTGTTTTTCACACCACCAGCGAGGTAGAGTTACGGCGCGTTTTTTTTAATGTGGTGTCCCCAGGAGGTATAATCCACGATTCAGTCGTTTTCGTTTCTATTTCAGCCTATCGATAGCTCAATGTGGCATAGTTTTTTTTATGTCGTTCTCCTTTTTTTTTTTGGCGTGCGAACATCAATGATCATATTAACGTTGTTAGTACTGCTGGGATCGTCATTGGTAGTTTCTTCAATGTTTTCAGCTGAGGAAAAGTTTTCACATGCGTCTTCATCTTCCAGTAAATTTTGCAAGGAAGGAACATTCTCGCATGTTTTTCCACTGCAGTAGAAACATATTAAGGAACAATTCAGACCAGATTTCCGACAGCCACAAGCTCGACCACACTGGCCCTTGCATTTGCAGGATATAGTTTGCAATATGCTTTGTGGAGCTGGATCCTGAGTGGTTGTAACTGGCTCTAATCCTCTCGGAGTTCTTTTCCAACCCCATTTTAGTGGGTCATGAATATCGATCCAAGTCTGTACTTGATGGTAGGTACGGAATGTGTGTTGACGAGCAGCTGCTGCACTAGGAGGCAATGAAGATAGATTAAACTTAGCGAGAATGTTCCTTCCTTGCAAAATTTACTGGAAGATGAAGACGCATGTGAAAACTTTTCCTCAGCTGAAAACATTGAAGAAACTACCAATGACGATCCCAGCAGTACTAACAACGTTAATATGATCATTGATGTTCGCACGCCAAAAAAAAAAAGGAGAACGACATAAAAAAAACTATGCCACATTGAGCTATCGATAGGCTGAAATAGAAACGAAAACGACTGAATCGTGGATTATACCTCCTGGGGACACCACATTAAAAAAAACGCGCCGTAACTCTACCTCGCTGGTGGTGTGAAAAACAGTTTAAACTGTTCTTTAAAGTTCATAATGAACATAATCAAATTTGAAAATTTTCAAACGTGAGTAAATTTCTTTTTTTTTTTAATTTTCGCAGGATATTGCCCATTTTGACAGGTTATATTTCCTACAGTTTTTGTCGCACATAAAATTTGAATATACCAAAATGTATTTTTTTGATCAGATGAATATGAGACGAGATAAACGTTAAAAACCATTTTTTACTTCAAAATCTCGACAGTTTTTCGTCGATAACTTTTTTTTGGAAAGAGGTTTCAAATTTTTTTCTCAACAAAAGTTAAAGAAGATATTTTAACGTACAAACCTAAAAAAAAAATACAGCTCTATATATGATAGGAGCCGAGAAAATCGAGTTCAAGCTTTCCAAAGCCTTTTTCAAAATGGCGGACAACGCAAGGGCGTTTTTTGTTCGAACTTTTTGGATTTACACTCTCCAATAGGTACACTTTAAGAAACAAAAAAAAAATTCGACGCAGTATTTTTTGTAGATATTTCGAATTAATTAATTTAATTTGACTGGACTATCTTCATTGGCATAATCCTTACCGGTATGAAATAATACAGGGATAACTCAAATGCTGTTTTCTTAGGCCAGTTAAATTTGTTTTAAGCGATACAATTTAACAAAAAAAAATTTCTAGCTTAAGATAGTTCTAGGTTTTGAATTTAATAAAAATCAATTTATGAAAAAAAATCAAAAAAAAAAATGTAGTTTTTATGAAAAGCGTTTTAAGTTAACAAAAATTATTATTTATTTTTGTGGACATTTTCAGTTTTTGAGTGTACATAAACATATAAAAACGTGTGTTGGAAAATTACTTTATTTTATTTGAGCTGATAAGGAGAGTACTCGATTTTTAGAAAGAATAAAAATAAGGAGAACACAATTTTTTTAGTTAAATTATTTATATTAGGTATTTGATCTTTTCATCACGATTTTTAGCCTAAATCCTGTTTGGAACCTTTGATTTCTCTAAAATGACGACTCTATTTGAAAATAAAAACAAACAAATAAAACTCGACTGTTTTAATTGCAAATAATAATTTAAAAAAAAATATTTTTTAGAAAGTTGTATTTCAACACAAGATTCTAAAATGAGTTGTGAACCATTTCTTTCAAAACTTAGCAATTAAATATATGAATATTTTACCTTCATTTTACAAAAAAAATTGTCAAAATATCTCAACTCGTTCAAAAGTTATGAGCCCATGTCCACCTAAATATGCCATTTTTACCACTGTGCGACGTAGGCAAGAAAAAACTACATTTAATAAAAAAAAGAGGAAGAAAAGTTGGACATAAATTTAGAAACTTTTCAAGATGAAAACTGGGAATTCCTCAGGTAAGAATGAAATTAATAATACGAGTATATTGCAGATCGCGGATTTTTGTTCTTTTTTTTTTTGCAAGTGCAGAAATCCACGAACATAACCTACAATTTCGGTGCACATAGTTTTCTCTTTTCGTGAATAAATTCAGTTGCTTTGATGCAAACAAATAAGTCTCTGGTTCGCTTAAATGCGGATCTTTAATGAACAAAATTTGGTTGCTTAAATGCAGATTAATTTGGCCCAATTCGCTCGTTTTAATGCGGATTTCAAATGAACGAATTGTGTCGCTTAAATGCAGAGAAAAAAATTTTGATTCAAACTGGGTGGATACTTAAATGTGGATTTGAACTAATTTTGTTTTAAAAACTTAAATGAAGAGATTATGTTGATTGCTTATATGCGAATTTGATGAATAAAGAGATCGGTCAAAATAAAAAAAGATACTTAAGTGCCAGAGTTGAACTCCGTTCAGTCTTATTGGCTTACATAATATGTACAAGCAGAATTATATTCTTAGATATCCCTGATGTATTTCAGGAATAATACGATCGAGTATGACGCTACCACCATTTGATTATACTGACTATTACGACCATTGTGGAGTGGAATGGCGAAAGTGGCTCCTCTCGTTCGAGGCCATGATCCGCGCAAGTCGTACAAGCGATGATGAATGTTAGAGAGACTTACTTTTGCATTACGCTGGAATAAAAGTTCAGCAGCTGTATACGACACGAGTTGCCAAATGCAAAGTACCGTGGTCCACGACCGAATGTAGAGCAATACACTTCAAACATGTCCGAGTATCAAGAAGCGAAGGAAAAATTGAATGCCTTTTTCTTGCCGAAGGAGAATTTCACATACGAAAGGCATTTACTGTGTCAAATAAAGCAAACATCTGACGAAAGTGTTGACATCTTCTCCATACGTTTATAAGTATGCAAGCTGAGCGTTGTGCTTTTGGTGACACATTTGAAGAAAACATTAAAGACCAGATTATCCAAAACTGCATATCAACTTCAGTACGTCGTGAGCTCTTAAAACTAGGAGATGCTAGCCTAAGTGAAATTTTGCGAACCGCCAAGATATTCGAAACGGTCAATGAACAGGAGAAATCGTTCTCCGGTGAATCTACACCAAAACAACTGGTAGAAGTGAATCGAATTCAGGCAAAACCATTCGGAAAGAGAAACCGGCCTAGCGATGGTAAACAGTTCGAATGCAACCGGTGTGGATACATTGAGCATTTCGCAAGTGATTCTAAATGCCCCAGCGAAAGGTAAATCTTGTGCCAAGTGACCATTTTGCCAAGAAGTGCAGATCAAACAAGCGTTTTCCTCAAGATGATCAGAACAACGATTCAGTAGAACCATTTGGCAAGAAAAACCCGAAGCACGAAAAACAGTGAAACGATACTGGAAAAATAGAGAATACCGTCAAACATGTTGTCGCCGAAGAGTATATTTTCAACGTCACCACAGCAGATCATGGAAGTGCAATCTTATGTGAAATTGACGGAGTCAAAGTAAGCGCAATTATTGACTCTGGTTCAAGGTATAATTTGTTGAGTCAAACAATTTGGGAGAGCTTAAAATCGAAAGGAGTTACAGCCATGAATCAACGAAAGGAAACTGAGAAAGTTTTCAAAGCGTACGGTGGACATGAGTTGCCACTGCTCGGAGCATTTACAACTGAAATCAAAGTAGGAGGACAGATTCAATTGGCTGATTTATATGTCATCATAGGTGACGGAAAATTGTTAATCGGGCTTGAAACTGCCACGGAATGGGAATCCTTCGTATTGGCACGGATATTTGTTAAGTTGACTCTACACTTGGCAAATTGGGAACAATAAAAGGAGTCGCAGATAGTGATAAAGAATTAAAGGAGAAAGGGAAGCAGTATTCGGATGACCGGCCGGCGCGCTAAGAAAATAGATATTGAAGTAGGGGATGAAGTGTTGGCAAAACTGATGTCGAAGGCAAACAAGCTTTCTCCAATATTTGAGCCATCTGGCTACAGAGTAATTGGAAAGAAGGGCGGAGAGGTTCTGATCGAGTCGATAGATTCTGGGAAAAGACATAGGAGGAACATTTCTCATCTACAGAAGATTAACCAAAACAGTGCAGATGAAACAGACTCTCAAACAACGGACACTAAAAATGTAGCCGGAGACTCCGATATCAACCTGGAGCCCAATCGAACTGGACGAATTATCAAGATGCCAATTTTACACCTGCTTCGTCGAAGACTTCACGACTGAATAACATGGCGAAACAATTCTTTAAATGAAAAACTTCAATGATAAAAATAAAATCAATAACTAATTTTAATTTGTATATAGACTGGCAGGCAGGATAGAATATGAGTACCTACTATAGAACCATTTTTTTAAATTTTGAATTTGTCATTATTGGCATAACGGATTTTAATGAAATTTTTTCATCGAAAAGCTGCTAAAAGTTTGAAAAACGTTGCATTTCAAAACTTTTTGTTTTCAAATATTTTTTGAATTATTGAAAAAAAGTCAATTTTTTTGGAAAATTCAATATCTCAAAAACGGGTCAATGTTTTTTTAGAAATTCAATTTTTATACGGTAAGAAAAACTTTAAGTTGTCGTACCAACATTTGTTCTTAAGAATATTTTTGAAATTTAGTACATAAAAGCTTATTTTTTTAAGAAACTACTAAAAAGACTTATAATTTTTGTTCTAGCATAAAGTAATATTTGCTTGAATAACATGGCATCCTGTTTTTTGATGTTTAAGCTTATGAACAGTTTTTGTCTAATAACATTCATTTTATTTTCAATGAATTTACAAAATTTTAATCATGGATGTAAAAGTTATAAGCACCTTATTTATAGATCATTATAAATTTCTTTGAATCTTTGACAAATATTAAAAGGGTTACCAGCAGTTGATTAAGAAACAAAGCGTTAAGACTGTATTCTTAACAGCTTCTGTCTTATTTCTAAGAAAGTTGTATAATTTTTTGGTTGCATCATCGAAATACTTGAAGCTATTTTTATTTTAATATACACTGCGCTAAAATAATATTTGCTCACTGTTTATTGCACTGCACCACAAAGTTGCATGACACTACAAAATTAAAACTTATTGCGAAAGTACCGATTCTTCCTAAATGAAAATAGCCATTTTAACTCGTGATGAGGGGGTTGCAACATCTGGTTATAATTATTGTCTGTGGTTGAGTGAGAAAGTCGTTTTTTGGGATTTTTGCCACCCTATATATCGGGAACAGCTGATGCTATGAGGCAAAAATTTGGGGTAGCGGCTGTTCTTATATGGAGGGCTTACAGCTGTACCGAACCAAGTCATTTTAAAAAAATCCAAAACCAACGCCAAAATTTCCGCAAAATTGACCTCTATTTAGAGCTGTAATGAACTTTGTATAGTTCATTACAGCTCTAAACTATGTAGCTCTAAATGAACTATGTAGTTCATTACAGCTCTAAATAGAGATCAATTTTGCGGAAATCCTGGCGTTAGTTTTGGATTTCTTTAAAATGACTTGGTTCGGTACAGATGTGAGCCCTCCATATGTATATATATCTGAGCAGTTGTTGCAAATTTTAAGTTTGTGATTTTATTGTTTCATAGGTTACAGAGGGATCCAAAATGTTAAGTGCCATCACATCTTGGGCTCTTGGCTTAACACTTTCCTAATCCTTACCTGTTATTATTTTTTTTTTTTTTCAGAAAATAAAATATTTCAAATTATTAACAAAAAACAATCAAGATACCTACATTGAATTGAATTTTAACATGAATATGAAGTTTGTTGTTACATTCTCTTAAGGATTTACTTTTTCTTTACTATTGCCTCTCTTTTGGCCCCACAAAAGTTCAGAAGTACTTTAAAATATTTTTTATACAAAAATTCAACCTTTTTTGAGTTACAATTTATCTGATATCTTTTCCGAGATATTAATTTTTGGGGAAATTCGATATGGCAAAACTTTTTGGGATACCAACACATTTTCGGGAAAACTAATTTCCCCTCCCGTTCACGATATTGGCTTGCGTGTATATTCTTTTGAATTAAATGTTTAAGATTGAAAATACCCAGAAAAAGTTGTTTTATTGCTTTCCTGAAAGATCAGTTGAATAAAAATTGAAATTGAAAATTACTATAATTTTTCTGCATGAAATACCAAAGTCCCGCATTCTCTAAAATCACATTCACCTAGGGACTACCTATTTTTTCTCAAAAATCAGCGCCAAATTTCTAGAAGACAGCCCTAAAGTGTAATGAATATTTTAATTTGAACTTCCAGAAAGAACCTATAGAACTCGAGCTCTAAATTACACTAAATTTTACACCACAGCTTCATATCCTTTTGCAAAGGTTTTGTTTCCTACACAAAAATACCGGAATTTACTTAACCTTCCTCCCCCCCTGTAGCAAAAATTTTCAATTTTTTTTACTCCCGCATTAAGTTGATGGAAAATTGCAAAACTATTTCTTGTGCTTTTGCATTTTATTGCTTGAACAATGTAAAACTTTCATCACCATTCAAAGCCGGAGCGATCCTAAATCCTTCCAACAAAAAGGCACAAGCAAACACACATACCTAGACACACAAATATAATTCGGGATGAAAAAACCCCATCTGGAATTATCCTTTTCGATTCAAACGAATCCAATTTATCCGAGAGACCACATTCATTTTTACCTCCTTCCTGTCTCGACTTTGAGCTAAAAAGGGGGGTTTCAGCTGAAATGTTGTGTTTCATCCTTTTGTTATTGTTGTTTGTTATTTAGTTTTCTTTTTTCTTGTTTGCCTTAAATCTAAGGGTGAAGGATCGGAATTCGCAAAAATTTCCCTATTTCCTCTGGGGCACGTTCCGGAAGGCTAAAAAAAACACAGAGTGCAATGCTTAAAATTATTTAGGTGTCACGTATTTTCTCAAGAGTATGGCCGCACTGAATCAATGGCGGTGAAGGAGCAAAGCGAGGATTGCTTCGGCTGACGAGCAAAATAGCTGAAATAAAATGTTACCAAAAAATAAAATAAGAACCAGCAAAAAAAAACAACCTCAGAGACAATCGAATAAGAACGTAGAATATACTTTCACGACAGCCCGGTTATTTGTTGAGAAGAGTTCGTTTGTTGCTCGTATATTCGTTTTTTTTTTTGCTAGACCCAATTCAATTTCAAGACCTGCCATCCCTTACAAAGAGATACATTGAAGGGAGAAAAAGAATTCCGAAGCAGAAAAAAAACACATCAAGGATGAAGTATAAATTTGAAAATTAGGATCTCTTCAAGATGAGTTTGATTACACTATGAAATCAGCAAAAAAAAAAATTATATCCTTCTTTCATTTGGTTGGTGCGAGGACGACAAAATGTATTTCTTCGTGAATTCGTTTTTGATGGTGCAAAATTTAAATGAGATACAAAAAAAATTGTTTTGTTCAGAGATACAACAGAAAATGGCGATGTTTCTGGAAGTGAAGGACGAAAAAACTGAATTGACTCCAACGAAGAACGAAATGACATTGCAATTGAAGTGAAAATAAAATTTTTTTACGATAGATCTGTTCAGCCTGTTAAAACCTTCAATTTTTATTTAAGCCATACATCAAGTCAGAAGTGGGAGAACCTATGTATATTTGAAAACAAAAAAAAAACACCCGGAAAAAGCACAACAGTGGAACGAACAGTAACGTTTTTAAGTGCCCATCATCTGTGGAATTACGAGCACTTGATTTAAATTTGATGGGGTAATTTTTTTTTTAAGTGATCCTTAAAACTGTCTTTAATGGGCTTTTTATCTTTGGGAGTTTTTTTTTGCAAATTGATTTTGAGTTTGGTGGTTAAGTCAACAAGTGTGCTGGTAAATGTATCCAACGAACTTTGTTTTAATGTTTTTTTTTTGTAATGGGGTTGGACCTGTTGCAGTTTGGAAATGCATTCACTTCAATTTCGATGTAATAATGATTCAGCATGTACAATCTATGTTGGTAGATATACAATTTATTAGCTCACCCAGCGAACGAACCTGCTATTCTGATTCAAATCCAAAGCTATCACGTCCGCAAGGCATTGAAGGTCTAAAGAAGGAATTCGTTTTTTGAATTTGTAATTTTGAGCGCAAAAATATGTAAGAAGTACCAACTTAGAAGAGGAAATTCTTCTTTGATTTTTTTTGCTTATGAACAAATTATTTGTCAAAGGAAAATGAGTATTTTTTTTTAGAATAAGAATAATTTAATAATTTATTCATTCATTCTTTTTTCATTTCTAACTTAAAACTAGTACAATCGTAATAAGAAATAAATAATAGTTATCATTCTTTAACTTGCAAGTTAGTGTTGAATGATACGTTTGTGAATTAATTTTACAATAATTAGAAACTGTTGTTTCTAACATATAATAATAAACAATGATTCAAAAAGTTAAGTGGATTAATAAATATTTCAGAGATAGTTATAACTGATATATAAAAAAAATACAAATTCATCAAAAAATTCAGAAAAAAATAACAGCAAATGATACATTTTTATGATTTTAAAATTATGATACAAATTTCAACAATAGTTTTCAATAGAATTTATGTCAATTGTGAAAAGCCAGTCTTTTACTTTTCTTAAGAAAGAGTTTAAGTTTTGAGTTGTTCTGATAGTATATTCTTTGAAATTAGGCAAAAAGGCTATAAGTCATAAATTATGTATAAACCCTTAATTGAACTTAAGCTATTAATTTCGTGGCAACACTTCCAAAAGAAAGAATAAAGAAAAACAAATGAATGTTCAGAAAGAATATATAATGACACGAAGATATAATGATCAAAGAGCACGGTATTGTCCAGCCAAGTTCTGGCACTACACCCCTTCTACAGGAACAAAGTCAGAAACTTAAAATTCCGAATATTGGCTAAACTAGTCAGGCACAGGCGCCTCACCAAATTTCAGTTTTCTAGCATTTATGCAGTTCTTGAGATATAAGGCTTCAAAAATCACAAAAACCGTAACTGACTGGCTGACAGATCATCAAAATTAGGGAGCACTTCCCGACATCGTAGAATCTTGTAACTTTGCACTACGGTAGGTCTTGTCATGTAAGCAGAGGAAAATTTGAGGTTTCCATGCAGGGGGCCACTCCACCACTTTCTCCGAATTGGTGTTAATTGAATGGAGCACTTCCGACTGCTGTAGAATGATGAAATTTGGTAGAGCGGTATAGCTTAATGTGCATTTGAAGCGAAAAATAGAAAATCTAAGATTTTTCATTCGAAGTGTCTTTTTATTGTCATTTTGAAACTATACATGCAACTTGAAAATTCATGACTTTTCTTAGAACTAAAGTGCTCGATTTGGTACTATATGTTATGTTAACATGAATGAAAAAAAAAAAGAAAACATTTGCATACCTGAAAAAATTATGAGCTTACATAAAAAAAAACTCATAACTGTGATGCGAAGTATAATCAAACCAGTAATTAGGCTATTATTTAATTAACTCTTTTTTAAAGTCATGAATTTTCAAGTTGCATGTATAGTTTCAAAATTACAATAAAAATACACTTCGAATGAAAAATCTTAGATTTTCTATTTTTCGCTTTGAATGTACATTAAGTGGATACCACGCCCCCTGAATGAAAAACCTCAATTTTTATTTGTGGGCCTTTATATGCAATTTGAACCCTAACGTTCTACCAAATTTCATTGTTCTACTGCAATCGGAAGTGCGCCATATATAATTTACATCAGTTCTGAGGAAGTGGGCGGATATCACCCCCCTGAATGTACAACCGCTAATTTTATATTCTTTTCTTTGTATATACAATTTAAGCCCTACCGTTTTACCAAATTTCATCGTTTTACAGCAGTCAGAAGTGCTCCATTCAACCAACACCAATTCGGAGAAATAATTAATATTTTTAAATAAAAACACATCAACTTTGATTGGGAAAAAGAATACTTAAAAAACCCAATATTTATTTCCTTGACCGACCAGGTCGAGCTTGCTTTTCAGACTGAACTTATATACAATGCATTTTACAATACTGTAATATTTTTGCTAGGTTCGTTAAATAAAACTTATTACTCTTTCTAATACTTCTTCTTTATTTTTACTTTCGAAATCACAACAATAAATCTCAACTTATAATCAACTCAAATACTTTATTCAAATTAAAATCACACTTGTTTTACACAATCCAATAAGCAGAGTTTTGCACACTTCCGTAATCAAAAATCAACTGTCCCGTGCTCTCCGCGAGCACTCCCTTTTATACTCATGTTAGTTGTTCTCGAAAATTTGCGAAGCTTCTCGTCTTGGAATGTTCTAGATGGTTGGAATAAGGGGAAATACATTTGACATTGAAAAAGAGCTTTTTGTTTCTTCCATAAATTAGATATGTAATTTTCCAACAGATGGCGCTGTAGTAGTATAAAGCTCTGTTCACAACATTGCCCCCTTCTTAAGATTGTTCGTCCCGAACAATTCTATCTCCAGCTTCGCCACTGTATCGGTGCAGTCGATCACTATGCACAACTTTTAACTTCCCACGTGACCCTCTTTGAATTCGGTAAACGACATCATTGATTTTCGTGACGACAGTATAAGGGCCTTCCCAGTTTTGTTGAAGCTTCGGCGACAATCCCTTTTGACGATGTGGATTATACAGCCATACACGACCTCCTACTTGGAATCCTGTCGTGTTTGCTCTTGTGTCGTACCTTGTCTTCATTCGATCGCTGTAAGCGCTCATTCTAGTCCTGGTCCTTTCGTGGATGTCGATTAGCCTCTCTTTTAGGTCACTCACGTAATCCCCAGTTTCCTGAGACTCTTCTGATGGGTGTCCAAACCTTATCTCACTAGGCAGCCGTATGCTTCTTCCGAAGAGGATTTCAGATGGTGTTTGTTCTGTTGAGCTATGTATTGCACTTCGGTAGGCCATCAAAAATAGTGGTATGTGCCTATCCCAGTTTCTTTGTTAGTCGCCTACGACCTTAGTGAGGTGCTCTTTTAAGGTCCTGTTGAATCTTTCAACCATTCCATCAGATTGAGGGTGAAGTGGTGTGGTTCTCGTTTTCTTAATGCCAAGGAACGCGCACACCTCTTGGAATATGTTCGACTCAAAGTTCCTTCCTTGGTCAGAATGGAGCTCCATAGGCACACCGAACCTACTTACCCAGTTAGACACAATCTGGTCGGCCACGGTCTTGGCTTCTTGGTTCGGGATAGCGTATGCCTCAGGCCATTTGCTGAAGTAATCCATTACCACCAGAATGTATTTGTTTCCATCATTCATTTCCGGAAATGGGCCAGCTACGTCAATAGCAATCCTTTCAAACGGTGAGCCAACATTATATTGCATCATTTTTCCTTGCAGTTTTCTACCAGGGCCTTTGGTTGCAGCACAAGCGTCACAATTTCGGCACCACTTTTCAACGTCGTCTCTTGCATGCAACCAGTAGAATCGTTGTCTCACTTTTTCTAAAGTCTTATTGACTCCCAAATGGCCTCCTGAAGGTCCATCATGCATCTCTCGAAGAACCTCTTTGATTTTCGATTGAGGTAATACAAGGATTTACCATCAGCGGACTCCCATTTTCGCCGAAGAACACCTTCTTGCACATGAAGTGAGTCCCATTGTGCCCAATAGGCCTTTAAAACTGGACTCCTATCGGAAATGTCATTCCATGCGGGTTTTCCTTCATGTTCCTTCCATGCGAGAAGAGGTTCAATGTCGGGGTCTTCTTGTTGAGCAGATCTTATTTCTTCATTGCTCCATCCACAAATGGGGTCAGCCCTTATTCGCAGAATGTTGATGGATTCCTTTTCTTCTTGTCGCCTGCAGTGCTTGCAATCTATTTTACAAGGTCTTCGGGATAGTGCGTCGGCATTTGAGTGCAGCTTTCCCCTTCGGTGTTGAATTTCGTAATCGTAAGTCTGCAGTCTTTCTATCCACCTTGCGACTTGTCCTTCTGGGTTCTTGAAGTTCAACAACCAGTTAAGAGCACCATGATCGGTTCGTAGAAGAAACTTCTGTCCATAGATGTATTTGTGGAAGTGTTTCGTTGCCAAGATGAGTGCCAAGAGTTCTCTTCTGGTCACACAGTAGTTCCTTTCGGTCTTCGACAGTACTTTGCTGAAATAGGCGACAACCTTTTCTTCGCCATTGTGCACTTGTGACAGAACAGCGCCGACTCCTACGTTACTTGCATCAGCATCGATGATAAAAGGAGTCGGATAGATCAGCACCGGAGCATTGCACAGACGGTATTTCAGTTCTTGGAAGGCTTTTTCACACTCACCTGACCATCTAAACTGCTTGTTCTTTTCCGTAAGCTGATGCAAACTCTTCGCAATTCCGGCAAAGTTCTTAACAAACCGTCTGTAATAAGTAGCAAGACCAAGAAAACTTCGTAGTTGATGTTTGTCCTGTGGTGTTGGCCAATTTTTGACGGTGTCAACTTTTTCAGGATCGGTCTTGACTCCTTGGGACGAGATGATATGTCCCAAATACTTTACTTCAGTCTGGAACAGTGCACATTTTTCTGGGTTCAGTTTAAGGTTAGCCTCTCGAAGTCTCTGGAACACACCCTTTAGGTTCTTACAGTGTTGGTCGTATGTTTTTCCATAAACGATAACATCATCCAAGTAGACAAGGCAAGTTTTCCACGTCAGGCCTTGAAGGACGCACTCCATCAAAAGCTCAAAGGTTGCCGGAGCGTTGCAAAGACCAAATGGCATAACGTTGAACTGCCACAGTCCATTACCTGTGGAGAACGCTGTCTTTTCTCGATCTTCAGGGTGAATTTCAACTTGCCAATATCCACTTTTCAAGTCCAGTGTTGAAAACCAGTGTGCTCCTTCCATCGCATCTAAAGTGTCACTAATTCTTGGCAGTGGGTAACTGTCTTTCTTGGTTACGTCATTCAACCTTCGGTAGTCAACACAAAACCGTGTACTTCCGTCCTTCTTTTTGACTTAGGACCACTGGTGACGCCCAAGGACTTTTGGAGTTTTCAATCAAACCATCCTTCTTCATGGTGGTAATCATTTCCTCAGCTTCACCTTGTTTGGCCAGTGGAAGACGTCTTGCGGGCTGACGAATTGTCTTCCCAATGATGACGTTTTGGGAAGAACAATCTGGGCCTGGTTCCACCATTAGGTATCGATGGCGTCCACACT
Organism: Philhelius festivus; assembly: GCA_963931855.1. NCBI lineage: Eukaryota > Metazoa > Arthropoda > Insecta > Diptera > Syrphidae > Philhelius > Philhelius festivus. The sequence goes on from OZ007554.1 coordinate 86,098,915, forward strand.
CACCTTCTAATTTTGTCCAAACGAATACCTCAGAAGAAGTTGGAATAATCACGTCTTCTTTGATGACAGTCCTTAGAGTTGTTGTTCCTTCGTGCCCATAGTTCATTGGAATCTCTGTATTCTGGTATTTGAGTAACTGTTTGCCAATATCAAAAATTACTCGATGTTCTTTCATGAAGTCCATGCCTATGATGCATTCATCACATATATCTGCCACCAAAAATTTGTGTGAGAATTCTAGATCTGCAATTCGAATTCTAAGTCGGACTTCACCATAAACCCTAGCTGCTTCTCCTGTGGCAGTTCTCAGACGGTAGGTATTGGTGTTGTGTAGCCAATTCAGGTGCACTAGGTCTTGACGCACAATGGAGGCGGTGGCACCGGTGTCGATGGTGACCACACGTTTGTTGCCATTTAAAGTTGCCTCGACAGTCAGACTTTTGTTGTCTCGTTTAGTTTGGGAGACCTGGATGGTGTTTCTGGGGCCATCGATACCAGAAACCCGCTTCTGCCCCTCGAAGTTATTTCTTACTTGTTGGGAAACTGTTCGGGAAGTAACACTGGTGTTATTGTTACCTTGTTCTGGGTTTGAAACTCCGTGTCCACAATTTTGACAAGCTCTTCTTGGTGGTAATCGACATTGACGCTGTAAATGTCCCGTCTTGTTGCAATTCCAGCACTTTGCAAGTCCGTTTCGTTGTTTCCTTTGAACATCAGTTCTTTGGCATGAGCATTCTTCGACGATGGCTTCTCTAAGTCGATGTACTCCGTGAGAAGCTTGCTCTGCTGCTTCCATTGTCAAGGCAAACGCTAATGTTTCAGAAAGCGTACGTTTTCCAGCAGTTCGCACGGCCCTTTGAAGATGTATGTCGGAAATGGCGCGAACAAATGCCTCAACTGCAAACTGGTTACAGATTTCCTCTCCAACATCTGGATATGCAAGATGAACAAGCCTTTCAATGTCCGCTTGCAGTTGTTGTAGAGTTTCACCCCTCTTCTGAACTCTGGAATTGAGTTGCACTTTGAAGACTTCTTTCATGTGGCTGTTACCAAAGCGTTTGTCTATAGCCAAAACCAAGGAATTGAAGTCGCCGCTCTTATCTGCTGGTATGGTTTGCAACAACTCAGCAGCTGCTCCTCTAAGAGCAAGGGTTAAGGCTATATACTTGTCAGCCTCATCCCAGCCATTTGTAGTGGAAGCTGCCTCAAATTGCTTCTTGTATATTGACCAAGAAGTTTGTCCATCAAAGGTAGGAGGTTGCATCTCTTTTTTTCTCAAAGTTTCCCCAGAACTTTCCCGAATCTTTATGTTTCGAACACGGTCTAACTCTTTTGAAAACGTCTCCATTTTGTTGTCGACTTGATTCCCTAGCAATGAAACACGTTCATCTAACTCTTTTGAAAACGTCTCCATTTTGTTGTCGACTTTATCCTCCAGCAATGAAACACGTTCATCAAGTGCAGATACATTATTCTCGATGTTAACAAGCTTGCCTTCTAGCATGTTTCTCTGCTCTTCGAGAAGGTCTTTTTGTTCGCTATGCTGTTCCTCAAGGCGTTCGAGAATATTCTTTTGTTCGTTTTTCTGTTCATTAAAACGTTCGTTTTGTTCATTTCGTTGCTCTTCGAAACGTTGAAGCAGAAGACTAATCATATTTGAAACATCTACATTTTTACTTACGTCTGCTTCCTCAGCGTCAGCTTCAAAGACGAAAATGTCCGGGTCTTTATTTTGTTGTTTCAAATATTCGGCCAAACGCAGAACAAGCTCATTTTTCGATCCTGCTCTAGAAAGTTCTCGCTTGCCCAATTTACTTTTCAGCTCATTACAGTTGAGCTCTTTCAGCAACTTGCTCATTATTATTATTTTTTTTTTTTTTTTTTGCACACTTCACTGCACAATAAGTTTTATTCCACTTTTCTGACACCAATGTAATATTTTTGCTAGGTTCGTTAAATAAAACTTATTACTCTTTCTAATACTTCTTCTTTATTTTTACTTTCGAAATCACAACAATAAATCTCAACTTATAATCAACTCAAATACTTTATTCAAATTAAAATCACACTTGTTTTACACAATCCAATAAGCAGAGTTTTGCACACTTCCGTAATCAAAAATCAGCTGTCCCGTGCTCACCGCGAGCACTCCCTTTTATACTCATGTTAGTTGTTCTCGAAAATTCGCGAAGCTTCTCGTCTTGGAATGTTCTAGATGGTTGGAATAAGGGGAAATACATTTGACATTGGAAAAGAGCTTTTTGTTTCTTCCATAAATTAGATATGTAATTTTCCAACAGATGGCGCTGTAGTAGTATAAAGCTCTGTTCACAACAATACATAAGATATTTCATTCCGCTTGCGTATGTCTCATATTGCTTGCATGTGCGTTCATCTCGCTTGTATTTAGTAGGAGGGAAAGAAAAAAATAGCTGTCCCTGGGGTGAATAAATATCCCTTTGTAAATATTTAAACGATACACTGTCAAAAGGTGCAGGTAAATTAGCTCATGGGAAATATCTTTCTAATTAGTGGAAAATACTTTGTCTTTTTTTGGTCAAGATGTTTCTCATAAGTTGGAAAGTTTATAGATCAAATTGCTTGCTATGAAAGAAGATGCCTATGTCAACAGTTTTCTTGGAAATTAACTACAGAGGAGCTCCGCGATTTTAAGTACCTATCTTAACACCCTTAGGTTTTCTGTACCTCATTTTCGTGGCTTCCATTGAGGTATTTTCAGTCATCAGATAGGCGGATATATTTAAATTAATTAATTTCTAAATAAAAAGTGTAACAAAACCTCACTCTATGTGGAATTAATTCCACTTTCAAAATTAGAACAGATTATCATTAAAAGGGGAAAAATTCAAATGTAAAGCAGATTTTCGTGAAATTATTTCTCTGTACCCAGTTACACTCGATGAAAATAGGAAATTTTGATACAGTAAGCAAGAACTTGCGCTAAGGACTATCACAATTTCTATTAATTTTATGGGCTTACAACTACTTATGAACGGGGTTAGTTATATTTTTCTTACCAACATTTTCAAAAAATGTTAATATACCTAATTCATGCATTGTTTCTTACCTCTGACCCTGATAAATACACAATAAGTGTATTGAAACCTCTAGGCACATCTGACCATAGTGTTATATCTGCAAATTTCTCGTATCAAACAAATCCAGTTAGAGAAAGAGCTCCTAGAAGAACCGTATGGCAGTACGAGAAAGCCAACTGGAACGGTTTGAATAACTTTTTCCGGATCTTTAACTGGTCACTATGCTTCCTCGATAGTGACGGAGATTCCAGCGCAGATATGATAACTAACATAATTCTTTTGGGAATGAAACATTATATCCCGAATAGGGTTAAAAGTACATATCAGACCCAAGGATAAATTGATAAAGCTAACTTGTTTGTAAGGCAGTTCGCCGCAAATTCCACCTTGCAGGATAGTGTCATGACTCCCCCAGTTCTTGAGCGCGTTAAATCAGCTTAAGAAATATCTTGAAGAACGAAAGCTTCTTAATGACCGGCAGTATGGCTTTCGTAGCAATAGGTCCACTGGTGATCTGATGGTATGTCTCACTGAAGAGTGGAACAAATCTTAACAACGTTTTGGAGAAAGTAAGATTATTGCACTTGATATTTCAAAGGCATTTGATAAAGTTTGGCATCTTGCTCTTTTATCGAAAATGCGTGCTTTCGGTGTCGTCGAATCCCTTTTCTTCTTTGGATTAGAAATTTTCTTTCGAACCGTTCAATACAAATTGTACTAGACGGATTCAAGTCTGAAACCCACAATATAAATGCTGGTGTGTCCCAGGGCTCCGTTTTGTCCCCGACCCTCTTCCTCATTTTTATTAATGATCCCCTGTCTATAACTTCTAATCCAATTAATTGTTTTGCTGACGATAGTACTCTTAGCTTTTCATTTTCGATTCCTGACTCACATCCCTCCTCTTCGGATGTGGAACTGCAACGACAAAATATGATAAGTTCATTAAATTACGATCTAAATAGCATTGTACAATGGGGAATAAGAAACCGCGTCGAATTTAATGCTTCGAAGACCCAATGATGTCGTTAAAGCGAGATACACCCCCGTTGCCATTGTCTATGAGTGACACTTGCATCAGTGAAACTGAACATCTCGATACTCTCGGTATGTGCATCATGAACTACCTCTTGTGGAAGGATCACATTCGAGATGTTGACAAAAATGCCGCAAGATGTTTGGATTTTCTGAGACGGTGTAAGAAATTCTTCTCTCCTTCTAATCTGGCTACAATCTATAAAACCTATATACGTCCAAAACTTGAGTATAACTCCCATCTATGGGCTGGTGCTCCAGTAACTTACTTAAGTCTCTTGGACAGTATTCAAAGAAGAGCTTTTAAAATGATTGGTGACAATAACATCATTGACTCATTTACGTCACTCGAACATCGTCATAATGTTTCTTGCCTCACCCTTTTTTACCGTTATTTTAACGGACTATGCTCTAGTGAAATAGCCAGCTGCATTCCTCCCCTTAAACAATTCAACAGTAATACCCGCACTTCTAGGAATGCCCATCAGTTTACCCTCGAGCCCAACTTCGGTCGTACTGTGAAGTACAGAGATTCGTTTTTAGCCGGACTACGCGAATGTGGAATTCCTTACCACGCTATGCCTTTCCCAGTCACTGCAATGTTCAAGAATTCAAAACCAATGTACACCTCCTTTCTAACCCCTCCCTTTTTTCCTAATTCTCACACTGTGTCTCTGGCATATTAAGGGTATACAAAAAACCTTTGAGTGTGTGCTAATTATAAAAAAAACTAATAATTTTTGTACAAACATTCCTTTTGGTTCCTGTTTTTCCTACAGAAAAACCAAAAGACTTCTACTAACTGCCTTAACTATAATAATAAATGCTTTTATCGTTAAAGATTACCTAATTTGAGAGAATAATTTATTAATTTATGGCAAACATGATGCAATATAAATTTTCCTATCCCATTACAAGTTGAAAGTCCTTCTTCGGCAGCTTATAACAAAACATATACAGTAATTATTTCGCTCCTTCCTCCATTCTGTGCCGATTAAGTAAACGTTCAACTTTATGTATTACCATCGCTGAATGAACTAAGTTTCAGAGAGATCTCAAGAAGACAAATTACTCATTAATAAAATAGCCCACTCCACAGTTATAGAAGGGTGCACAGTGGGGCAGATACGCTTGCAAATTGGAATATTATCAAAAAATATTATTTGGGTGAAAACTTCTAGCTTTGGGAGGAAACTTCGTCTACCTGTAACCTGTGGGGATAGTTACCGGGATTGTTTCTGAGGAGTCCGTGTCAACATCGTCCTACATTCTTGGCTTATGAAATCGCTAAGAAAACTTCTAAAACTTCGACAGAATTCAACTATAACTTGTCAGGAGAAGGATGAAAGGACACTCATATCGGGATTTCGTCAGGGGGAATAAGTTGTTGCTCTATAATCCGAAATGTACGAAAGGGAAGTGCCCTAAGCTGCAACGAGACTAGCAAGGACCGTACAAGGTAATTGGAGTCCTAAGTGAAGTTGGCTACCGCAGCGATCCCACAAGCTGTCTCTAGTTTCGCACGTCAAATTGGTTGTGGTCCTCTCCCACTTGCGTGCGCCACCTGAGCCTTCCTCTACTTCTCCGCCCGCCCCTCGGTGTTGGATTCGAAGTCTTTTCGGGCCGAAGTATATTGGTCCATTCGGTCTAGTATATGATCTAGCCATCTCAGTCGTTGGACAAAAACTCGTTTGACTAGGTCGGTTTTGCTGTACAGCAGTTCATGGTTATATCTGTTCTTCTACTCCTCCTCTATGCAAAAGGGACCTAAGATCACACAGAGAATTTTCCTCTGGAAACATCCTAAAGCGTTCTCATCCATTTTCGACAAGATTCATGTTTCTGCACATACACAAGAACCGGGACGATGAAAGTCTTATAGAAGGACACTTTGCTTTTTTTGAAAGAGGACTTGGCTACTCAAATGCCTTCTTAGTCAAAAGAAGCAGCAATTGGCAAGATTCTGCGTTTCAGCTGGTGTTATTGTCTGAAGTAATAGCCGCGCCTAGGTAGACTTTCCAAGACTTTAGAACTGTGAAACAGCTATCTTTGTTAAACCTACTTGTTTTTATTCTACAAATTCTTTTACTTCCACTATTGGACTAGCTTGAAATAGTGATTGCAAGATATTGGAAGATAAAGATAAATGGTATTAAGACTCATGCTATATTTTTCACGCGACTACGAATTTCTTAAGATAAGCTTCATAAAGTGGTTTTCAATGGTCCATAATTTTTTTCAAGAAGCGAATTGAATGAATTATCAAATTTTGAAATGGTGTCAAGCTGAGTTTTGAAATTAAGTGATCGTTATAACATTTCTTGTTTGACTTCTGAAAATTCCCTTATCTCAAACCTAGTTTTATAAACTTTCATAAGTGAAGTATGCAGAATGAAGTATGCATACATTTTTATTTATTTTTTATTTTGGATTTTTAAAATACTAGTGAATATTAATGAATTTTTAAAATACAGATCAATGTTAATTGTTTCTTTTGGTTGGTATGTAATGTAATACAAGTTGCGTATTATGTTTCAGGTCAATTGTTTTTTATGGCCATTTTTTTGTGAATAAAATTCACAATCCTAACGCAGCAACGAAGGGTTGAAATTATTCAAACATTTTTCTTAAATAATTATTGAATTATATATATGCGAAGAAAATAACGTGACTTTTTTGGTGTTATGTGCTGATCAAGTCCACCATTAAGCAGATAAAAAAAAAATTATGGCCAACAAGTAAGCCAACATACGCCCAAAAACATTAGTGAAATGAGGCAAAGTGTTGCTGAATTTTCGCGTAACCCCCATCGATACAGTGCAATAGAATTGTCAATATTTCCGTCATACTTGCTAAACATTCTCAAAAAAGATTTCCATTTATACCCCTAGGTAAAGAGTTAATTGACACAACAGCTGCAGAGAAATTACCATCATGGTCCGTCGGGGAGATTGAACATTGCAGTGCTCGAGACTTACAGCTTACGGTAGTCGAAGCCAATTTTGCGCTATGAAGCACATTTCGACTTTGGTAGCTTTTTAATAAACAAGATATTTGCTATTGGAAATATTCGTAGAATAACTGTATGGTGCGCTAACTGGGCTGTCCCGTCGTCATTAAGCCATATTTCTTTGAGAATCCCATAAGTAATAATGTACCAGTTACTGGTGACTGCTATCGGGGCATGTTGGAGATCTTTCATGTATCCGAATTTGATCAATTAGGCCTACAGAACATGTGTTTCCAACAAAGACTGTGTCACATAAGACTCAGCTCAATCTACGATGTGAATTCTATGAGAAGTGATTCCCTGTCGCGAATAATGTTAAATAAAATGCACGACTGGGTCACACGAACTTGCTCCTATGTAATAGACTAGGGATTTTAAAAACGGATGTTATTAAAGAAAACTGTTCATAAGGATAAAATGAATTTTTTTAATTCTTTTAGTAGTAAGAGATAAAAACAGAATGCTATGCAAATATAAATTTATAGTTTAGTTTAGTTTAGTTTATTTTCATCAAGCAGAGTTTTACAATCTCTTATAGATTACAACTTATATAATAAATGTAATAATAATAAAAGTAAAAGTAGTATAGTAAAATATGTAAAGTAAATTTCATTTTATAAATATAAATAAATATTAATTTAAATAAACTATGTGTCGATATATAACAAAACAAGCATGACATTTTTTTTAAAGCTATCTCTTGAACAGAGTTGAAAAATATCTAGAGAGGGTAAAACACTATTTGTCACTTTAATGCAACGGGATATGGGTTCATTTCTACAATAGTTATTTCTAGAAAATTCATCACGTAGGTAGAAAAACATACGGAGACTTCTGCAAGGAAAATATAAGTTAATACGTTCAAGCAAATAAGAACAATTTATGTGATTGCTTAAGATATCTTTAATCATCATTATTGAAAAATATTTCCTTCTTAACTCAAGCGTTTGCATATTAAAGAGCTGGCATCTTACATTATATGGAGGTCTATCAATACTCCAATTAAGCTTATTAAAAGCGTATCTAGTGAAAGATTTCTGTACTCTTTCTATTCTTAATGAATGAGTGTTATAAAAAGGATTCCAAACAACACTACAATACTCCAGATTAGATCTGACAAAAGCAGAGTAAAGGCATTTGAGCGCGTAAGGATCAGAAAATTCCTTTGTATTTCTTCGTACAAAACCAAGCATCTTATAGGCTTTATTAACTATAAAATCAATGTGAAAATTAAAAGAAAGCTTATGATCTAATATAACTCCTAAGTCTTTTTTTTGAGTAACTTTTTCTAAAATAATATCATTAATTGAGTAATCAAACAAAATGTGTGATTTTCTTCTAAAACACGTAAAACTTTGAGACTTAGAGACATTCAAAAAGAGTAAATTTCTATCACACCATAATGCTAATTTATTTAGATCTTCTTGCAATAATAGACAATCATCAACAGATTTTATGACTTTAAAAATTTTAACATCATCAGCATACAACAAATAATTAGAAAAATTAATAGTATCAGGAATATCATTTATAAAAAGTATGAAAAACAAAGGTCCAATATGACTCCCCTGTGGAACACCTGAGGTTACTTTGATAGCTTTAGATTTGAATTTATCTATTTTAACGAATTGGATCCGATTACTCAGATATGAACTTATCCATTTTAAAAAATGAGAATGGAATCCTAGCAAAGAAAGTTTATGAACAAGAATTTCATGATTTACCCTATCAAAGGCCTTAGCGAAATCTGTGAATACTATGTCCGTCTGATAACCCTTTTCAAATCCTTTTACTACAGAGTTACATAAAACAGTGAGATTAGAAGCTGTTGATCTGCCTGACACAAAACCGTGTTGAGATTCAGCAATTACATTTTTGGTAAAAAAATAAAGCTTATCACAAACAATCTTTTCAAATACTTTTGGAATAACAGATAGCTTACAAATCGGTCTGTAATTACATACTTTTTGTCTTGATCCAGATTTGAAAATTGGAGAAATAAAAGATGTTTTCCATTCATCTATGAATTGACCCGTTCGAAGAGACAAATTGAAAATCCAGCAAAGGGGTATCGCGAGAGATGTTGCACATTTTCTAATGATTTTAGGAGAAATACCATCCGGTCCAGCACTTTTATTTTCATTTATACCTCTTAAGGCTTCAGATACTTCCATTCTACTTAAGTTGATGCTGCCAATATCAACAACATTAGGTGGTAAAAACTGAGGAAGTACACTAGGTGACGTAAGAGAATAAACTGATTTAAAATAATCAGCGAAAAGATTGCATATAGTTGATAGATCACTGGAAGTACAAACGCGAAATTCCATGCAATTTGGTAATCCAGTTGATTTTTTCTTTGTATTAACAAATTTCCAAAAATGTTTACTATCAACCTTGATTTGTGATTCAGCATTTAATATAAAATTATTATATAAAAACTTATTAAGCACATCGAACTCTTTCTGTAAGGTTAAATACTTATGATGGTTGACCAAAATGGTTCTATCCTTTTTATAAATTTTAAAAGCTTTATTTTTTCTATTTTTCAGATTTGATAGCATTTTGTTAAACCAAGGAGGGTTGGAGTTTTGTTGAACAATTTTTTTTGGAATAAAACTATCAGATGCCTGCTTTAATTTCAATTTGAATATGTAAAACGCTTGAGTTAAATCTTGATTCAAAAAAATAGTCTCCCAATCAATAGAACTAAGAAATAAATTCATTGCATCAAATTTGCCGCGTTTAAAATCATATAACTCAATAATGTCATGAGAGTTTGAGATATATGCCAATAACTTACAATTGACAGATAGACATACATGATGCATGGTGTTATTTACAACTGGAAAATTGATTCTATCTAAATAAACTTCAAGTTCTTTATTAACAAAAATTAAATCAAGAATGCGATTCAGCATATCATTAATTTGCGTTAGGTTAAACTGACTATAAAAATCAATAACTGAGCTCTCAATATCAGTCGAAACGTTAAATGGGACTAAGCAATTTTCATCAGTATCTAACTTCCAAGTAATATCTCCAATATTGTAATCACCTAAACAAATAACGTGGTCAGAAGGACCTAAATTACATAATAATGACCTACAATTATTTAAATGCAAATTATAAAGCTCTAGAGAACTACCTGGCCGAATATAGCTCACACTTAAATATAAATTAACATTTTTCACAAATGAAACTTTAACAATTAATTGGTCTACATCAAAGTTATGCGATAATTGACTAGATATCAAGTCTTTTTGGCAGGAAATAAATTTAGACTGGATAGCAATTAAAACCCCACCACCTCTATCGAACCCTGTTGTCGTCGCACAACGATCTTTACGATATACATTATATTGTCTAGCATTGAAAATTTCACTCGTTAAGTGACTATCATTCAGCCAGGTTTCAGTTAATACAATAATTTCATAATCTTGAGATGCAAAGTAAAAGTATAAATCATTCAATTTAGTTCTTACTCCTCCTACGTTTTGGTAGTAAATACTGAAATTTTCGTATCGTGGATTAACATCAACAGCAACAACAGCAACATCAGGAACATCAGCAACATCAGCAACAGCAGCAACTTGAACTTCGATATTGTTTACAATATCAATATTAGCGACATTATTTAATACGGTTTCATCAATGCAAACGTCAACAGCAACATCGGCATCAGCCGTGCAATCATATTCAACATTATTTGATAGAGAAACATAATCAACACCATCATTATTTAAATATGCAAATTCAGCAGAAAGATCAGCAACACAATCAGCAACTGCAGCAATATCAACCTTAGCAACATAATCAGCAACAGCAGCATCCTCAACCTCGACATTATTTACAATATCAACAGCGGCAACATCGATTAAAGCAATCTCATCAACACCCACATCGGCAACGGTCATTCCATCAAATTCAACATAGATAGAAACATCATCAACAGCACATTTAATTAAGCAGTTCAGTTTTCCAATGTTACTACAGGAGGATTTTCGTTTTTTGACGTATCTTCTTGGTCCTGAGGCAAGTCATGGTTTGTTGGCCTGTCCCTGAAGCTAAACGAACGAATTTTTACTCCACTTGGCCAGAGGTCGGAATTAAAAATAATATTTGTAAATTCTAAAGGGGTTCCTACTTTAAAGTTTACATATTTAAGTTTAGTCATGTCTTCTTCTTCTTCATAATTATGCTTAACCAATTTATAGCAAAGGAATAATGATTTATCTAAACTGGTTAGTAGTAGGAATAAGGATACTTGAGACTGGGAACTTTTTTTACGACTTTTTTCATGGTTTTATGGTTTTTAATGGCTTTTTGGGTTTTAATGGCTTTTTAAACGTTTTGTTTTTCTTTGTCGGCATGAGCGGCCCTTTTTATATTGGTTTTTGTTGGCTGTGTTTTTTTTTATTGCTTTTTAAATGTTTGGTTTTTGTGTTGGAAAAAAAAATATATTGGTTTTTGTTGGCTGTGTTTTTTTATTGCTTTTTAAATGTTTGGTTTTTGTGTTGGAAAAAAAAAGAAAGTATTTTGACATTGTCATTGAGGATCGGTATTGGAAAATATCAGTCAAGTGCATTTTTTTTAAAATGTACTGTTGCCCGTTGATGTTTTTTCAAGTATCTCGTTGCAGATAGGGATAAATATACATCTGTTTGTCATCAGATATACGGACTTTTTACATGAGGACTTTGACCTAGTGCGATAGGATTTGGTGGTGGTTGTTTTTAACACGTCGTACTGTTGCTGTCCGGTTGTGTGTTTCAAGTGTCGTTGTAGCTAGGAACATATTATTTGTATAGATATTTTTGTTTGTCATCAGGTATGCTGACTGTGTTTAGATGAGGGCATCGGTCCAGTCGGATATTTTTAATATATTTTTTATTGTTTTGTTTTTTCTCTGCGGTACGAGGCTGGCTGGTTTTCTTTTGTTGATTTGTTTCAGGGGTGGGTGAATTATGGCTTGGTTAAAGAAGATGTGGTGCATTATGAAAGAAAGAGATCTTTTGTGGAGTTTTAATTGGTTTTTGTATATTGAGGATCGGTATTAGGTAATATATGTCAAGTGAATTTTATGCACTGTTGAAGCTAGAAACATATGTGTTTTATTTTATGACTTTTTAGATGAGGGCATCGATCGAGTGCGTTAGAATTTGGTGGTGGTTGAGGGTTAAAATTGATATCAGTTTTGTGGTGTGTACTAGCGAGAAGTGTGTGTGTTGGAGTTTGAATTTAAATGAGTAACGATGAGAAGGGATATGTTTTTGTTTCTGTTTTTGTTTTAATGGTGTGCCTTGGGGATGATGTATTGTTTGATGTTTGAATTAAAAGATTGGTGGTTGCTTGTGCGCAGATGGGCGCACGTTGGTGTGTTGGGGTCTATGGTTGCTATTTTTAAATGAAATGAGTATGAATATATCTTAAATAAAAGTAAATTGAAATCATTGTAATAAAATAAAGCTTTTTATTTTAATAATATACATAAAAGATGGTTTTTATTTATTTTCTTTTGAAATAGGTATCCATGAATTGTGATCGGATGCAAAACCAAGCCATTTTACAAATAATTGATCTTTTTTCCTTCGCAGCACTTTTTCGATTAGATAAGTATCGGGAAACTTAGATTTTTGTAGTTCAAGCTCATAGAACCCGCCTTTTATGGGGTTTCCCTGATAGTCTTCTAACAGATATGTAACTGGATTTGTATGTTGAACTTTGGTTATTTTAAAGATTTCTGTTGTCCAATTCGGTGTGTATCCTTTATCAAATACATGCTTGTATTTACTAATTCTTACAAAATCTCCCACCTTGAACTTTGGAGTAATATGAATTTTGATGTGATCATATATAGTTGAAAGGATTTGCTTTTCATTTGTAGCATTGACTTTGGACGGCTTCATTTTAATAGTGCGATGTTTTGAATTGTTGTACTTTTTAGTTAGTGTATCTATCATATTTATCCAACAGTATGAACCATTAGCACTGAACTCTTTCCACATAAGGTTTTTCAAAGTGCGATTAAATCGTTCGACAATCGAAGCTTTAAGAGGTGAAAATGTTGAATAATGATTGATGTGAAGTTTTTTCATAAGACTTTGAAAAGTAGTGTTGAAAAATTCTTTCCCGTCATCTGTTTGTAAATTGTTGGGAATGCGGCCTTTATTTAATATATTTTCCATAGCTTCAGTGACACTCGATCCGGTTTTATTTTTAATAGGAGCTGTCCAAGCAAATTTAGAAAATGTATCAATTACCGTAAGAAGATATCGATTATTTTCATTATCTGCTGAATATGCCCCCATTTCTACTAGATCAGCTTGCCATAAATCATCAAGCTCCTTGATAATGACTCGCCTTTTTTGGAAATTTCTTCTTGCTGACTTATGCAGTTCTTCGACAACGTCTCTTTTACTCATCTTTTCACAGAATGATTAAAACAACAAAACATTTTACCTTTTTATTAGTTTATTCATTTAAGATTTGTTTATAAAAATTTACAATTCTCTTAATTTTATTAATTTTTATTTTAATTTGAAAACATGCACAAGTATCTGGTCCTTCATAGCACAAGTTTGGTGACCAGTTTGAAGTACAGTTCAGGAAATGAAATTTATTTGGTGACATAATATAATCATCCTTTTCGAATCTCTTTACAAACAAAATACAATTCATAGCTTCTGAAAAGTGTGCCTCATGTATGATATGTTGGTTGGATTTTAAAAAGGCTTGAAGATCATCAATGACTAATTTAATTTTAAAAGAAGACATGTTTTTCGTTTGAATTATGAATGGAAACTGAATTCAAAATAAAGTAAATAAGAAACATTATTTTTAAAAATATTTATTTTAATCTTTCATACAACGACATTATTTTTTTAATTCTTATCAACCTATTTTCAACCATATAGCATGCACATGTATCTGGTCCTTCTTTGCATAAATTTGAAGACCAAGGGCAGGTAGGAAAATAGCAACCATAATCAGATGTTGTCGAAGATACATTGATAAATCGTTTCAAGAAGACCATGCAGTTCAAAAGTTCCGTATGATGTTCGTCTAGTAAGATGTTCTTATTTTTAATAACGAATTTTAAGATTTGATCAAAAATCAATGTGGGGTTTATTTTGGGCATCGCGATTTAATGACTGTTCACCTAGGTATTTAAGTAAAGACTAAATTGATTTTAAGTAGACATTAGACATGATATGTTTTCCCTTGTTAAAGTATTTTTCAATTTCGATTTGAAAGCTTTGTCTTAATTGACCAGTTTGCTGATCAACATAGCTTTTGGAAGCAGCGTCTCCGTGTTCTTCAGGTTCCTGAATGTTTTTTAATCGTTTTCCATTTATGTTGTAATCACCGTTTTCTGTTTTGAGAAATCCCTCGCCAGGTGGTCCAGGCAATCCTGACTCGCCCTGCGGTCCCGGCTCTCCTTGTTTGCCTCTTGGACCCCTAGGTGGGGTCCTATATGAATAACGAGCAAATTTATCAACACTCATTTTTTTATTCGATAATATCGGCTTCTTTAAGTTCTTCAATAATTGAAACAATTTCGTTAAAATGATTGTTATTTCCAGCTTGTTGTGAAGCAATGAGAAGTCTCATTCGATCTACAAGCTCATTAGGGTTATCCCAAAATATATAGTCCTTTTTCAGTTTTGATAATTGCATCAATCCATTTCCCGATTGTGGTGTTGGTAGTGAATGTGTTGGATTATTAGAAGTATTTGTATTGAATCCTAATAATTTCCTAATTATTTTCGTATACTTATGACCCCGATTGCCACGTATTTGTCCGTGTGAATCATGACTAACCCTATGTGTATTTGTTTCATATAATATGGTCTTGTAATTTTTTAAATCTTCATCAGTGTAGATGCTTTTATCTGGTATTTTCTTAAATATAAGCTCATACAAACCATTTGTTCCTTCAAAGGTTTTATTTTTTATTTGTATATCTTTTCCAAGAATGATTAATTCACCATTTCCAATGTACCACTTCTCATCTTTTGAATATACCCCATACGTTTTATCAAGCGTGTTTGAATTATTTATAAACAAATCTACGTATTTTTTAGGTGTATCATGGAATTCTTCTTGTAATATGAGCTCTGAAAAGTTACGGTGGTTAAGGCTTTTTTAGGTCGTTTTGGGGTGATGCTGTCAGTTAATTCAGGTGAACTGTTAATAAAAGTGTTTGGTGTGATGAATTCATCTCTTAAATATTTTTCCTTTGCTGGGCTTTCAAATTCATTTTCTTGTACTTGTTGTTGTTTGAATTTGCGTTTTGTTTTGTTAATAGAACTTTCAATAAAGTAATTTTGATTTTGTTCTTCTTGTTTTGTGTTTGATTTTTTCACTAACTCATTTAGGGGTCTGGTAATGGGTCTTAGAGTTTCCTCAATTTCGGTTTCGTAAGCTTCTCCACCAGTCCTTAGAGCTTTGTATTTCTTTCGCAGAGCATCGGTGGTTTTAATAAGCTCCTTTGTTAGTTTTTCGTCTATGTTAATCATATTCTAAGATTTATTTCTTCATACAAATGCAGTTGAAAAATAAGACTCGAAGTTGTTGGAAAAGCCTTTCGATGGTTTTCAAACTGAATTTTATATTGTAGTTACTGATCTTAACTGTTAAATACTGCGTCTCAAACTGGTTTGAACCGCTTTTTACTGCTATAATCTGCTCACTGAACTGCTCTGTACTGCTCTTATAGAACATAACTGTTCATATGATGCAAAAATAAAAAATTTTGTCTATTTTATAACTTGAGGAAGCAGTCAAAGCCTTTTCTATAACGACCTTCATTCAAAGGGCTGTCCTTATCAATTACCAAAAAACCATAATTTGTGTTCCAGCATTCTGCACATACCTTTTGAAACATTTTAAATGTCATATCCGAATTGACATGATCATTATAAATGTGTTTTAAATTCATATCGTCCTGTTTGAAGATGATTAGAAAATTCGCATTGTCTCGAATTAAGTGTTTCGGTATTCTTGTATATGTTTGGCACAAATAAAAACTATCGATGTGATGATGTCGTCCCATACTAAAATACACTTCAATTGAAATACCAACTGGGACTTATGAAATTGATGACATTGCAAAATTTATTTCCGAAGAATTATTATTGCGAAATTCTACGGCTGTAGTTAGAATAGAAGCAAATAATAACACAATGATGTCTGAAATCGAAAGCAACGAGAAAATATATTTCAATAAGGATAGAACTATTGGAAAATTACTGGGTTTCAGTAAATGTATTCTTGACTCCGATGTGTTACATTTGTCGGATTTACCTGTTGATATAAATAAGGTGAATATAATACGAGTTGAGTGTAATATCATTACTGGCTCCTATTTTAACATTAGTCCTGTACATACTATACATGAATTTTCTCCAGAAACTGGGGCAGGGTATAAAATTATAGAAGTTCCCAGAAATGTCATCTATTTACCTGTGAACGTCAAACGAATAAGCAGTCTAACATTAAAACTCGTGGACCAAGACGGTGACTTGATAAACTTCAGGGGAGAAAGAATAACTGTGCGATTGCATTTAACTCCAAAATCACAATAATGTTGATCTATAATAGTTATTATAAAATAGATACCAAAGGTTATCATTCATTTAGTCCTAATACAACAGCAACACTATCAAGACCAGAACTTTCATCTGAAAACAAAACCTATCTTCTTGCATTAGGATTTAAACTTAAATAATGAGCAATATGAACGAAATATTAAATATTACTCATGGACAGAGCTATGATAACAGCATATCTAAGCTTGAGTACCATAGTTACTCGCCATTTCTCCAGTCCTTCAATCCAAGTGATGAAATTCGTATCCCTATATACAACAACAGGACTTGTGCATTTTACCATGTGAAAGCTACATTTATATAGAAGGAAGTCTAACAAAATCAGATGGAAAGCCTTCTTCTACTGGGAAATTAGCAAATAATGCTATGGCATTTCTTTTCGAAGAAATACATTATGAGCTAAATGGAGTGGACATTGAGAGCAACAAAAACGTTGGCATTACAACATCAATGAAAAATTATATATCATTGAATGAGAATGAAAGTAAAAGCTTAGAAAATGCTTCATGGACTGGAAACTCCACCGTTACACCTGTATCAGGTACTTTTAATTTTTGCATACCACTAAAAAATCTTTTGGGATTTGCTGAAGACTATAAAAAGATTATAGTAAATGCAAGACATGAATTGATTCTAATTCGTACTCGAAGTAATGAGAATGCCTACTATTCTGACGAAGAATTAAAACTTTCAATTTTTAAGTTGCAATGGAGAGTTCCTCATATAACATTATCCGATTCAAATAAACTTACATTATTGAAACAAATTCAGTTAAATCCAATTCAAATTTATTTTCGAAATTGGGAAATGTACGAATACCCAACACTACCAACTAACACTGATCATGTATGGACAGTTAAAACTTCAAGTCAACTTGAGAAGCCAAGATATGTTATTATTGCTCTACAAACCGATAAAAAAAACCAACGAACCAAGGATGTCAGCAAATTCGACCATTGCGAAGTTAGCAATATAAAGGTGCATTTAAACTCTGAATCTTACCCTCGTGAAGATTTAAATCTTAAATATGAACTAGACCGGTATGCCATTCTCTATGAAATGTACAGTAAATTTCAACACTCATATTATCAGAAACAATCACAACCACTTTTATCTCGACAAGACTTTAAGGATATCGCCCCAATAATGGTGATTGATTGTTCCCGTCAAAATGAATCAATTAAAACAGGACCAGTAGATGTAAAAATTGAGCTTAAGACAACAATTCCAGTTCCAGCTTCAACAACTATGTATTGCCTTATACTTCATGATCGTATAATTAAGTATAATCCCTTAACAGGAGAAGTTAACAAACTCACTTAATTTTATTGTCATCATTATTGTAAGCTTGTCAGTAGAAAAAGTGAGTTTATCAAGAACGTATCTTAAATATGAATACCTATATTGTAGACTTTCAAGGATTTGGAGTATTTAACAATGGCTTCATTTTGAAAGAAATCGCTGTATTTCATAATGACCACCATCATCATTTCATTGTTAATTCTCCATTTAATTTAAATCTTCTGTCCACACCACTTAGAAGGCAGGCAAGTTGGTTATATCAAAATTATCATGGATTAACCTGGAATAGTGGGTTTACAAATTTTTCTCGAGTAAAGATATTTCTTCGAGAACAAATCCAAAGTGGAGTTGTTTACGTTAAAGGAACTGAAAAATCACAATGGCTTAGAGAATTACTCAATAGCGAAAACATAGAAGTCATTAACCTAGAAGATATC
Source organism: Philhelius festivus (assembly GCA_963931855.1). Lineage (NCBI taxonomy): Eukaryota > Metazoa > Arthropoda > Insecta > Diptera > Syrphidae > Philhelius > Philhelius festivus. The sequence continues at coordinate 86,117,372 of OZ007554.1, forward strand.
TACAGCTGTCCAAGTTTAAAGGAACTCCGAAGAATTTTTCCTAATCAAATAAAATGCCTAAGCCATGGAAAATGTTGCGCCCTTCAAAATGTTTATCTTTTAAGCAAGTTCATAAGACAAGCAAACCTGTTGTAAAATAAATACAATTAATAAATAAAACAACAAATCTTGTGTATATGTATGTATATATTTTTTTATTTCATCAACTAGAATAATGTCTTTTAAAACCGTACGGTACGGAACTATGATCTTCGAGAAAACGACGTTTTTCTGCTTTGGGTTTATATGTCTTAACCTCTTCCACAGTAATCACTTGATGTTCTCTGGTTCGTCTTATGTTATTAGACTTAATAACTATGCTGTCATCATATTCTGCAGAAAAGTTTAATACCGCTTCTTTTATTGAATCAAAATTAATTTTTTGGGATGATTCATAGTTCAGGAAGATGCCCTTTACCTTACACACAATGTGTTCACTATTATCCTTAGTGCTGTAGACTTTATAGGCGTAATTTTTTGGCCCGCCACTAACAAATTCAGTGATGTAACTCCCTTGACCATAGCTCTCTAATTCGTCAGTCATATCACCTATAAATTCTCCAGTAGGAGGATCCGGTTCTCCTTGACAGCTTACATAGATAACGGAATCAGTATCATAGTAGAGAACTTTTTCTTTAAGTTTTTCCAAGTAAGTGTACAATTTAAGACGGGCTTGTGTTGTTGTATATGCGGCAATACAAACATTTACCGTGGGGAGGGAGTCAGCAGCTTCTTCTTTAAACTCAAAATTAACCACAATATTGTCTTCATTGATTGGTAAAATATGCAAGACTTCAATAGAAGGATGAGTTAGCAGAAGATACAGATCTGAAGGTTTGTTCAAGATACAAGTTTTAGTATGATTTTCCCGTTGTCCGAATTTACCCCAAAAAGAATTCAAAATAAGTTTGGCTAGTGATCTTTTCCCAGGATTGTTTTCTATTTCAGAAAACTCTAGCTCTATATTTTCCTTTTCTAGAAAATCAGCAACATATTTGTTTTTATCTTCTTCAGATGTGCATGTACTCGGCCATCCTGATGCTTCTTGTTTTATTTTTAGGTATGTATTCATCATACGAGTAAATAGACCATCGGAACTCGTATCTGGATTATACTGAGTAACATCATATTCCCAAATTTCAAAAACAGCAAGTAGCTTATACCCCATTTCAACTGCTTTCACAACTTCTTCGATTACCCAGGTTCCAAGTAATGCTCTTTCGTCATCAGAATGAGTGCAGATTTGTTCTTGAGTTTTTTTACTACTGCAAGTTCTACATAAGGAAAACATCAGCTTATTATTCTGCTTCATAGGTAAGACCGGATGAAATAAATTTTCTGGCGGAAGAATTTTGCATTTTACTAGTCCATTTATACCCTCGAGTTCCAAAGCAGAGCAAATATCATCGTTAGCAGTGTGAATTTTTGGGTGACCAACAGGGAATTTTCCATTTTTGCAAACCCAGGGGTAAAGAGAACATACGTCTATGTATTTTATTTTTTCCCCCTCCTTACATTTATAGTAATTAAATGTATTTCCTGTCCGTCCACCATAAAAAGCATCTCGAGGATTCAAAGGTGTGTTCTGTATTAATGGATGATCATCCAAGAAATTGATTTCTTCATTATTTAGGAATTTTTGTTGAGTCTGAAATTCACAGTGCCACATTTCAATTACTTCGTAATCAAATGACCTTAATCGTGTTGTTTTGGCTAACGTTCTCTCATATCTTTGATTCAGGGTGTCGTATTTGTCTTCTGATAAAGGCTCGTCGCGTTTATATTTTAAACAAGTAGGATGACCGTGATAAAAACAACCATGGAACTCGAAAATCTGTTTCGTTTCTTCACAAAATCCATCGACTTTAATCCCATTTACTACCGGTTCTGTCCCTTTAGCGGCATGCTTTATGTCAATTTTTCGCCTCTTTTGCTCCCAAATCAACCATTTGATTGCAACTGTTGATTGATTATCTGTGCATCTATATCCGTTTTTAGGTATAAGCCCAATTGTATTTGGTTGCAGAAAGTTCCGTCTGAACACGAGGTTACAAGCTGATGCTATTGTTGTTCCTTCCAAAAATGGTTCAACATTGCTTTGATCGAGGAACAATTGTCTAAACTTTAAACAAGTCTCAGCCAAAATTTTAACATCGCTAATGCAATATTCTACTAGTTCACGCTCCATGTCAAAGCTATCGTTTTGATGTTCCGCATACCATTTTAAAAAGTCGTCACGATCTTCAGCTTTCATGGAATCCGGACTGTAGTATTCTAATGCAGGTAGCTTCCCGATGTATTTAGCATTTTCCTTTATATTGAAAAAATGCGGAAAATAACCTTTTTTTAAAACAGGTGAAAGTTGGAATGCTTTGGGGAGTTTTGAAAGTGCCATCGGAAAGTAGTTTAATGAATCTAAGAACTTTATATTTGCAATTTCCATTAATATAATTTTACTTCCTCGCATGATTAATATTGGGGTCAATTTTGTATGTTCCAATATGTAATTTAACACAAATTGGTGATCGTAGGATTGCCCATTATGTGCTATCACAACTACTTTTTTAAACTTTTGCCGAACATGAAGTATGTGTTTCAGGAATTGAGCTACAACACTTTCGTCTTCTTTTTCCTTAATTATGTTTAGCGATAGATTACACTTTTGACAGAAGTACAAATTTGGAACATGTAAACAGTGATCACACTTTTGTTGAAAAACACATAAATTGGGTTCATGCAATTTTATCGGAGTAGCTAATGCTTCGCTTGCAATCGTTATCATTTTTTCGCCTATTACTCTCTCTTGGCGACTCTCCAAATCATAAAAGATGTACAGGATGCCTTTACATGCTGGTGTTTTGTTATCTGGCTGAATGAAGCACATGTGATCTTTTGCTACATGTTTACTACACATCTTGCAGAAATATTCATCGCAGATATGTTGGCGACTTCCTCCGTATGTTTTAAGGCATAAAAGACATTTTTGCATTTTTTCACAAATTGAATTTTTACCTGTTGAATTGCTCGCTTTGTGATTGTCGAAACAGTTTTTTCCTCTAAAATTTCGATTGCAATCTTCACACATGATTTCTTTTTCATTTCTGAGGCAGCTTGGTGTGTTTTGACATTGTGGGCAGGATCGTTTACATCTATGCTGACTTTTTGAATTGTATGGGACATGGCAATCTTCACAATAATATCCACAACAAAATGCAGCAGTTAACGATGTTATAACATTAAAATGATTGTTATAATAAAGCAAATTAATACTCTTCTTTTCTTCAGCATCTTGAGCGGGAAATCCTTCAAATATCACCTTTTGTCCCTTTGACCCATACTCGTACACAGTCACCTTATATTCCTTTAAATGATTTTGGAATATTTTCAGCTCCGGAATTCCACAACCTTCAGTCGGTACACTTATGTGTGCATCATTTATGAGTTGAAGGGCTCTTTGGGATTGAATTTTCCCAATGTCTCGTCTGATTTTTGCCTTTAGGTTGTTTTCCTTATCTGCATACACTTTACCCACAACTAAAGCGCGAGGCAAGCATAAATTGTCATTGTTTTTTATGCTGATTATGCCTCGGCGATTAATGCATTCCTCAGTGAATGTATTATATTTCCCACTTTGGACTTTTCCTGTTCCTGAAGGGAGCTTAACCGACGTTATGGTCAAAGAAAAATCATCCGTGCTCAAACCTTCCGAATTGCTCTGAAAGATCTTAGCAATCATCTCCCATACGTCGCTAAATTTCACATTTGCACAATCTTTAAAGTTGATCCACCCATTTCCTCGTTCAGCACTGAAACTCTTCCCGCAAAAAGTAATTCCTACTTTATCTGCAGGGCTGACGTCCTTTAGCGCATGTTTAAACATGTCGTTGACTGCTTCCCTGATCCATGACGTTGGTTCTTCCCTCTCGGGAATGGGTTTAATCCTGAATTGAATTTTTCTACCCATTAGGTCGAACCGCTTAATTTTTGTCTCCAACTCGCTGATTATCTGGATTCGCTAGAAAAGTAACAAACAGAAAAACAACATAATCTTGAGAAAAACCAAAACCAAACAAAAAAATAATAAAAAACAATTCAATTCAATTTTTTTTTTATTTATTTTAAGGTATTAAAAACATATTTTTTCTATTCTATACGTTTCAATGAGAAAACTAATAGATAGAGAAACGCATATCATATGCATTTAGCATATAGCAAAACCAACAGGAAAATGAACGACAATAAGAACAATAAAAAGAAAATGTTTTGAAGTTAGAATCAAGTAAAATTTTATTTTTAATATAAGGAGTTATAAAAAATATGCTTTTGACTGAGAGGAATTGAAAATTCCTCTTTATTTTTTATTTTGCTGCCGGTAGGAAGATTTACCTCCACTTTTTCTTTCGGTTGTTGTTGTTGCTGCTGCTGCTGTTGTTGTTGTTGTTGAAGCTGTGATTGATGCTGCTGTTGCTGATGTTGTTGTTGTTGTTGTTGTTGTTGCTGGATTTTCTCGTGAAAATCCAACTTGAATGATTGGTCCCAGGGCTCGACGACCTCTAACGCCAAATTGGGGAGCTCCGCGATGTCATCGTCGTCAAATTGCCCAGCACATCTTTTTGGCAAGAAGACCGATGAGTTTTCTAACTCCAGCAAAATTTGCTGACCGTAGCGCGTTGTGCATCGTTTTGCTTTTACAATATTATACCGCTTTTTTAGCGTTAAATTTTTAAGGCTGGTCAATGGTTTATTAATTTGCTTGTCAGCAAAAACATTAGCATTAGCGCGTATTTTATTTAATAAGGAAGACATTTTTTTTTTTTTTTTTTGAAATTTACGTATAATTATTTTTAAACTGACGTTCACTTTTTGTGTTGGAATACAACTGAATTAAAAACTAAAGAAAGACCTAGTTTTATACTCTTGAGTGCGTTTTTCTACAAATATGTATTTCATGATGGTCATTGGGGGCGGGATTTTTTTTATGATGAGCTTGGTTTTTTTTATGATTATAAATTCCTATTCCTAAAGTATTGAACCTCCTCTTTGTTAAGAGGAACGTGCCTTTTCTACAAATTATTTTGTGTCAAGTGTCGAATTCCCCAACTAATGCGTTCGAATCTGTTTCTCGTCAGCTTACTTGCATGTTACTTCATGGTGATAAAATTAATGAGACGGAATTTTTCTTATTCATCTTTAGAATTGAGAAAATCAGATTACATTTTCAATTTATTGGTTGATTTGACTTCAAGTAATTTCAAATTATTATTATTGGAGTTTTATAAGTTGAGTTATTGATTGTAGTTGTATTTCGAGAAGTGACCAAATAAATATACTTACCACACAATTGATAATAATTTCAACCCTCAACCGCCATCAAATTCTAAGGCAATGCCCTCATCTAAAAAAGTCATAAGATAAAACACATATATTTCATGCTTCAACTACAACTGAAAAACATCAACGGGGGCAACAGTGCATAAAATTCACTTGACATATTATATTACCTAATACCGATCCTCAATATACAAAAACCAATTAGAACTCCACAAAAGATCTTTTTCTTCCATCATGAATATTACTTCTTAAAACTGCACCACATCCTACGGCGACATTTTTATATATATATATTCATACTCATTTCATTTAAAAATAGCAACCGTAGACCCCAACACACCACCGTGCGCTAATCTGCGCACAAGCAACCACCAATCTTTTAATTCAAACATCAAACAATACATCATCCCCAAGGCACACCATTAAAACAAAAATAGAAACAAAAACATATCCCTTCTCATCGTTACTCATTTAAATTCAAACTCCAACACACACTTCTCGCTAGTACACACCACAAAATTGATATCAATTTTAACCCTCAACCACCACCAAATTCTAACGCACTCGATCGATGCCCTCATCTAAAAAGTCATAAAATAAAACACATATGTTTCTAGCTTCAACAGTGCATAAAATTCACTTGACATATATTACCTAATACCGATCCTCAATATACAAAAACCAATTAAAACTCCACAAAAGATCTCTTTCTTTCATAATGCACCACATCTTCTTTAACCAAGCCATAATTCACCCACCCCTGAAACAAATCAACAAAAGAAAACCAGCCAGCCTCGTACCGCAGAGAAAAAACAAAAACAATAAAAACGACTGGACCGATGCCCTCATCTAAACACAGTCCAGTCAGCATACCTGATGACAAACAAAAATATCTATACAAATAATATACATAAGATCTCTTTCTTTCATCATGCACCACATCTTCTTTAACCAATCCATAATTCACCCACCCCCGAAACAAATCAACAAAAAACCAGCAGCCTCGTACCGCAGAGAAAAAACAAAACAATAAAAAATATATTAAAAATATCCGACTGGACCGATGCCCTCATCTAAACACAGTCAGCATACCTGATGACAAACAAAAATATCTATACAAATAATATGTTCCTAGCTACAACGACACTTGAAACACACAACCGGACAGCAACAGTACGACGTGTTAAAAACAACCACCACCAAATCCTATCGCACTAGGTCAAAGTCCTCATGTAAAAAGTCCGTATATCTGATGACAAACAGATGTATATTTATCCCTATCTGCAACGAGATACTTGAAAAAACATCAACGGGCAACAGTACATTTTAAAAAAAATGCACTTGACTGATATTTTCCAATACCGATCCTCAATGACAATGTCAAAATACTTTCTTTTTTTTTCCAACACAAAAACCAAACATTTAAAAAGCAATAAAAAAACACAGCCAACAAAAACCAATATATTTTTTTTTCCAACACAAAAACCAAACATTTAAAAAGCAATAAAAAAAAACACAGCCAACAAAAACCAATATAAAAAGGGCCGCTCATGCCGACAAAGAAAAACAAAACGTTTAAAAAGCCATTAAAACCCAAAAAGCCATTAAAAACCATAAAACCATGAAAAAAGTCGTAAAAAAAGTTCCCAGTCTCAAGTATCCTTATTCCTACTCTGGTTTTCGAAGAAATATAGGAGATTATATCATCAGGTGTTGTTTTCGGCTTAAAGCTGGATAGATGAAACCATCTCATTCTTCTAATTACATTTCTACTTAGAAAACATTGGTCTACATTTTTACCTGACTTGGCAATATTGGGCAACAAGTGTTTGGTTTGCATATTATTTTCGATCAATTTATCATCATTTTTTACCATAGATTCACTCACTACCACGGTGGCGGCAGCGGCAACAGCAACGGCAGCAGCATCGATGGGCATGATGTCATCAGAAAGAGACTTCTTCTGTAATGCAAGTGTATCGACTTCGTCCGTTCCCCCAGAAGCTTCAGTTGGAGTGACAGTGACACAAACATTGGAGGTTTTTTTTTCTATGTTCGAATCTGAACATGCAGGTAAAGAAATAGAATCAGAACCACCGTCATCGTCATCGTCATTAGTTTCCAAATTTGCTTCACTCTGAGCTTGTTGTGCAGAGGAAGAAAGCGTTAATGAAGACAATGCCTGTTGTTGTTTTTGTTCTTTAGATTCCACTAAAAGTTTATTTTGTGGATTTTTGCTACCACTCAGTTTGGAAGAAACACATGGGGAGGAAGAAGGTGAAAGAGTGCACTTGTTAATTTTGTTTGAAAGTAAACGACTAGGCAATGGAGAAGAATGCTGATTTTTTGTTGTTTTGATTGAATGGTTTATCTGTACATTCGTTTTTTGGGGTCGTTGACTTATCGTAGACGTTCGCACTTGTCTGGTTACATCATGTCGATTGATTTGTTTCAGATTTATTACATTATTTTCATTATTAAAAAAATCAATTTGATGATAACTGTCCATGGATTTTTTTAAGAGCATGAAACAATCATTTAGTTTACTCTGCCATAGGGATAGAGAAACATTTTTACAATTGTCACATCTCCAGCATAAGTTCGAGTTAGATCTCAAAGTTTTAAGTTCATTGGGTTTCAATAGAGAACAAGTTACGTGAAATATAGCGCCGCATATACCACACGGAACAGACGTGCTATCATCGAGTAACTCGGCACACTTTTTACACACTGAACTCATCTTAAGAGATGCAAGCTAAGAAATTTACTTGTGTTACAAATGAAAGCAAAGAAAAGACTGAATACAGGAACAAAAATTATAAATCGTTGTAGTGGTTCCTTAAAAAATAAGCTTTTATGTACAAAATTTTTAAAACATTTTTAAGAAAAAATTTTGGTACGCCAACCTTAAGTTTTTATTATTGTACGAATAAAAGTCTAATTTCCAAAAAAAAATACTAAGCTGTTCTTGAGATATCGAATTTTTCAAAAAGAAAATTACTTTTTTTTTCTAAAAATTGAAAAAATATTTTTTCTTAAGTTTTTAAATGCAATGTTTTTTAAACTTTTTAGGAGCTTCTTTATAAAAAATTTCGTTAAAATCCGTTATGCCGATAATGAGTAATTCAAAATTCGAAAAAATCGTTGTATGGTAGGTACAGTCAGTAATATCTAGATTTCAATTTTTTTTTTATTAAATTATAGATCGTAAAGATTAATCAAAAGAAAAAAAATTTTAGAAAAATTCTCGGAACCGTTTTCGAGAAAAATACGATTTTCGAAAACCATTTTTTTAAATTTGTAAGGAAGGTACCGTTAGTTTTAAATAAAACAAAATTTTTTTCTCAAATCTTGTAGATTATATTAGGAAACTTTTATTTGTCAAGTTTGAAAAAAAATCTGGCATGGGGTTTTCCAAATATTAAGTTTTCAAAAAAAAATTTTGAACTTTTTTTCAAAAATTCAAAAAATAAAAACTTGAAAATTTGAATATGTAATAATATTCAAACTTTGGAGAAGCTTTGGCATAAAAAATGATTTAAATCGGCTGTACCGTTTTCGAGAAAATCAAAAACAAAAAAACTGGACCCAGTGGGGCTACCAAAAATAACAATTTTTTGTAAAATTTTTTTCAACCATTAGCTAGTTTTAACCAAATGAAATTTTTCAAATTTTTTTAAAAAAAATTCTGTGGGTCAGTTTTTGAGAAAAAAAAATATTTATAAAATTTCGAAAAAAAAAATCGTATGGCAGGTACTGTTATTTTTGGTCTTAAAAAAAAAACAGAAAAAAATGTCCGGGGGGAGAAAATTAAAACCCATATCTACCAAGTTTGAAGAAAATCGGCCGAGCCGTTTAGGCTGTAGTCGAACCGACAGACAGACAGAATTGCGAGACCCGCTTTTTTGGTCTTCGCTATCATCGTTTGATCAAAATCTCGAGTTCGGTAATTTTTACGAATGCATAACTTGCCTTATAGTACCTATAAGTCGCAAGTAAATAAGTGATATTGACTGGCCCCCCACGATCCCCCGATTTAACGACGCCAGATTTCTTCTTTTATGGGTACTTAAATGAAAACCACAACCTCATGCTTAAGGACAAGATAAGAAAAGAAATAGTTGAAGTTAAAACAGATGTCTATTAAATTGCTTTGGAAAATGTGCTTTAAAAGCTGGCACTTCGGCTACGGCCAGGAGCACGCACTTGACCAAAATTATATTCCATACAAAATGTTAAAGACCACATAATCAGTAAACAAAATATAAAACATAACATTGTATTTTCCCAAGTATCATAAAATGTATGGGTTTTTGGGTGCACTTATTAAGAGTTTTTTTTTTCATTATTGTTTCGTTCATCAGGTAAAAATAAGAAAACTTTATGTTATTACGCATTTTTTGAAAAAAACTGACCTCAAAGTAAAAATTTTGCTGGGGCAAGAAAAATTGAACACCATTTAAAATTGAATATCTGGCAACCCTAAAAACATATCATCTCAATTTAAACGTAGTTTTAAAGCTTAGTATTTCTACTAAATTAAAAGTACAAAATGAGGTCCCTAGCTCAGAGAAATCGACCTTAACATGGGTCAGGGTACACCAAAGTTAGCCTTTTTTTAAATCGTCTAAAAGTGATGTCAAAGTTAAAAATCAGACTTTACTGTAGAACAATTTTTTTCTTAGAATATGACCAAAAAGCACATCCCAAAGTATGGCAGACGAATTACCGGACACCCTGTATAGATTTCTTGAATTTTGTTCTGGATAAGATAGTGCGCATTGTAGACGTTTACACCAAACGTATAACTTGCTACTTGCATAATAGACCGCTTCACAGCCGTTCCCAACGTTTTGTAATACAGTCCTTCTTGGCATTAAATTAAACGAGGATAAGATCAAGTAAATGCTCAACAAAATAAACAAACTTCCTTCCATCATCTAAGACAAAACGTTAACATTGATTTTTCGGAGTAAAAAATAAACTTTGGAGATCCGCCGAAGATTTACTTTAAGAAACAGCTTCTTCTTTGGTCTACCTCTACGAAATTCATATACTGCCATTTCTTTTTTTTATTTTGCGCAATCTAAAAGGATTGTTAAGACCCTTAAAATGTTTGAACAAAACGCGAACGTTAGGAAAGTTGGAGAAGATTTAAAAGGAGAAAGGGTATGCACATTGGTTTTGAATGTCTAAAAATCGCAATGAGAAGGAAATATTGGGCCGGGAATTTCACACTCATGTAGTGTGGCTAAGGAAAGAATCTCTGAATTTGACAGTACGTCCGAAGTTTGGGTCAAGGGTATAATAAATTTGGTGGTGCAATAGCTCGAAGTGAACTAGGACCTAGTGCCTTACAACTCTCAACCATTCCTGTGTGCATGTTACCAGGAACGGAGGGCACCTACAATTTTTCTACCGATTCCGAACGCCTAATGAAGAGCACTTTCCATGACAAGAGGCAGTACATCCCTGAAAAACCTTTTTGCAGCGGCTGGAGAATCGGACTCGAAACCTTCCGCATGACAGTCCAACGCACTAACCATTATGCCAAGGGGTACTACTCAAGGGTATACTGAAGACAAATAAAGGCTGATATTTAGTCTTTTGTTCAAGAAGGGCGAATGGCAGAGAAGATACGAGCGCGAACTCTATTAGTTCTACCAAAATATGGATGGATTCTATTCAATCAAAATATGTTGACTACATAGGATAGGCTACATAAAGCGAATGGAAAACAATGCTCCAACCAAGAGAATCCGGGAATCCCAGCCCTCAGGTTCAAGGCGATAAAGAAGACTTAACCTCCGGCTTAAAGACAAAACCTAATAATAAGAATAGGTTCATTGACTCAACGAAAAATGTATTCTTTGATAAACAAGTCCATTGAAATATATGTATGATTGATCGTACAAACATATTCCCTACGAAGACCATCTTCGGCTGAATTTTAATTTATGTAAATATTTGGTTCAGTGTAAAATATTTCTTTGTTCTCTTATGGATATTCAAGAAGTCGAAGTCCTAATGCTTAGTTAAATACTCATAGCATTTCTGTTGCATTTTATGGTCAGCTAAGGACACTAAACCAATACTTCCCGTATCGAACAAATTATTCCTTTATGTTTTCTTTAAACTCTTCTTTGAAAATTCATTTATGTACGTATTGAATTTATTCGGTCTAGCGTCATAGAGGCTTCTCCACTGTTATATGGCCATTGGGATATAATACATCACGAATACGAAAAGTCTTCCTAGTCCATCGTCCTTGTCTGTACAAACTCTCAGATATTAAATCAAGCGTAATGACGATACTCATTGTTAATTTCACAATTAACCGATTATATTGAGCGCATAACTTCCTCTTCACTGGCTTGGGGAAATATTCCCTCATGGTGTTGGTGAATAGTGAGTTAGTGCGGGCCTTTTAGATAAAGAGTATAGGTATCTATGAGGTGATGGATTTGTGTGTGTTTGTTTTGTCCTTTGGCACTTGACATCTAATAAATGTCCAAAGTTCACAAGTTAATTGAATTAAGGAAGCAATGAATAAGAGCACTATTGTCAGATAATGGCAGGTGATTTCCGTTTTGAGGTGGTTTTACCTTGACAGTGATAAATTTCTACCGATAAGTCTTGCAGTGATAAACGTTGCGGATATTTTCAAAACACAATACTATAGTGTTCGTTTAGGAATAGAGATTGTACTTGAGAGGTGATTGTTATCAAATTGATATACCTTTTTAACTTTTTAGTGTAGATTTATTAATTTGAATCAACTGTAGGCTTAAGGACTGAGAGTGGACAGGAGGTAGACCGAGGAATCTTATCGGTTGAAGTGATTTAACTTGAAAGTGCTTAAAAGTAATTTATTTCCAAAGACTCTCAAGAGATTTAGAAAATTCTAAAATGTGACCTAGGATAAGTATGAAGACATTTATCAAAGCAATGCTTTTCAAATGAAAAGGAACTTTTTGTTCTTTTTTCGACAGTATAGTCTACGGCAAACAACATGACTCTTCAGCAAGTCCTAGTTAAGGCTTTCTCTCTCAAAATTCGCACACTTAAGGAATTTATGTGCATTTTTTAATGGTTTCAGTAATTTAGGTGTGGTGTTCTACTCATATCTACGAGCTCCCATCTTGAGCGAGTTCTATTATTGTATGAATTGTTTTTCATTCCTCTTAGATAACCCAGGCATATTAATCACCAATGAGTTGGATATAAAAATATCAATAGAATTATTGGACAAAAATAACTAAATTGGGAAACCACTGTTACAAACAATTGAGAAGCGATATTCGCTACCTGATTCAAAGAAAAGTCCACGTCCAGCTTATTTGTTGTTTCATTATTTTTGAACTAAATTGAGGCATCAGCGGCATCAATTCATTGAGCGATCCAGTCAATAGCCCAAAATTGAACCAGATCAAGAAATTGAATTCGGCTGGACGGAGCGTTAGCATAAGATACTAAAGAGCGTACTGTGTGAGCATTTTGATTCATGTCGTGACGCACCATCTTGTCGGGATCTTTATCTGACGATAGCCAAACTTGGGATACCTGGAGAACTGATACAGCTGTCTCGCATGACAATGGAAAATACCCGGTGTAATGAGCAACTAGGAAATAGCTCTACCGTACATGATGTAGTGTTTAGTTCTGAAGCATAGTAAAGATGGTGAGCACTGTAGGTTTTAACACCGAGAGCATGAGTTTCCATAAATATGTACAACTAATTGGATATGGAGATCATCGGTCGTTTTCAAAGTTCTGTATTAAAATCCGTCACAGCGACTGAAGATCAGGCGAAACTTGTTGTTCTTAAAGTAAACGAGGAAGAGATCTATTACATTCTGTCAACATACATATACTGATATATATCTACGGATTAGGACATAACTTCACTTCTTCGCAACAACTTGGTTGTCATAAAGGAGTTCATATACCTCGGAGTTAATATTAACTCCACCAACGACACGCTTTTGGGGAGGTCCGATGAAAAATACCTTAGAAGACTGCTACTACTTCGGCTTGACGGAAAATTGAGTTCAAAAGCCCTCAAGTATATGACGAAGTGTATTCTCTATGTCTATAGTATCCATATGCAACCAGTTATGGTTTACAGCTCCGAATGTTGGATTATAAGCAGAAAGGGAAAAATGATACTGGACTCTTTCGAAAGAAAAATTCTTCGACAAACATTTCGTTCAATGATGCTCATGTAGTCTATATAGAAGTCAAAAGAAGTCAAAACACTCCACTATGAACATCGGTTCGGTCGCATTGACGGAAAATAATAATGCTCCAGCCTTAATTCCATATTCTTCGAACGCCACCCCGTGGTACAGTCGATAAAGAAGACCGAACTTCGGTTTTAAGGACCAAGCAATCGTGGATTCCAGAGGATTTAGTCTAGATGAGTGGAAGCAGCTCGCTGAAGGTCATAGAGGATGAAAGGCCACCGATTATTGGGTAGGTACGTAAGTGAGGAAGTATGTATTTGATTTTCAAGTTGAATTGTAATCCACGGCTCCGAAAAAGAAAACAGAAAATGAAACTGACCCCAAACTTTTGATTGAATGCACTTACTCGTAAATGAAAATAACGAATTGTGTTTTAAATTCATTTTTAAAACTCACATAAAGAAGTGGATCTTATTTCCATTCGAAGTACCCATAATGTGAGATGTTCATAAAACTATAGGCTTGAACTGGAAAAGGCAAATTATAAGGAGTTTCTGCTTTAACATAAAATAATTTTTTTTGTTAAAAACGTTGTATTTATAATTTATTTCAAATTTGTACTATTATAAATGATAATGGAAACCATTTTGACTTTGGGGATTTTTCACATCATTCAACGATTTAAGGCAGATGTTCCCCATTTTTTTATTCCATAGATGTTGCTTCCTTGATATGACTTTCGGGTTGTATTTCACCCTATCTGGAGTGAGACTTTACATTTTCTTAAGGGGTATTTTTTGTGCACATTTTTTCCTACTTTTAATTTTTTTATTTAATATTATTATTCCTTTTCCATCATAAAACCCATACATTCTACAAAACCCAAGCCCAAAGAATTCAATGATTCCCCAAAGTTCAAACATTTAGTCATTAGGTATACCTACTGTTGTATTTTGCTCCAACTTTTTTTATGCTTCAATCTCAAAAGACATCTAATAATATTTTTTTACGATTTTATTATTTTTTTTTATATATAAAATCACATACCTATATAAAAGTTTGAAATTCTTTCAATGTGCTCTTGGTGACCCAAAAACCTTAATAAGGGTAACCCATTCAAACTTTATTAACAAACAAAAACAATATAACAATAAAGAAGAAGCAATACAAACTAGGCCAATAAAAATCGCAATTTAATATAACTTTGCGTCGTTTCTGGGGTCAGAGGCAAGTATTTGTGTGTCTTCTGTCTACCTCAATTCATTCTTATACAGATGGTGAAGTGAAACAGCCCCAACCAGTCCTTTTTACAGGGGACTTTTCGGGGTCGATTGTCATTCTTGGCAGTGCTGGATCTACTGATAAGGCACAAAGAGTATCATGGAGTAAATAACAAAAAGAATAATTGTATTGAAAAGTGAATCAAAAATACGATGTTATACATTTTTGCTTTTGGGCTAAGTTACATTTGCTAAGATTTATGTTTACCCCTATTTAATTGAATATTGACTTTGATTAACACTTTTTTACTTGCGATATAGGTAGATACTATAGGGCAAGTTCTGCATTTGGAAAAAAAAATCGAACTCGAGATTTTGATCAAAGTTGACATGATAGCGAAGACGAATAAAGTGGGTCCGACAATTCCGTCTGTCTGTCTGTATGTCTGTATATCTGTACCTCTCTCTACAGCCTAAGCCATCACTGGACCTATTTTCTTCAATATCGGTAGTTAAGGGTTTTCGGTGATTCCCTAGAGGGGGAATTGGATTTTTCTTAGCTCTAAAGCTAATGGTACCACCCACACACCCGTAATGCAAAATCTTATTTATCTCAAAAACGGCTCTAACGATTTTGATAAAAAAAAAATATATGTGATATTATGGACATGACTACATTTTGGTCAAAAAATATTTTGGGTCAAAATGTTATTAACGGTACCTGCTTAATCATGGGTGGAGCTCTCGACTCAACTCCCTCCGCTGCGCCAAATGTTCTGTTTCATCTCATACCGCTAGATATCGTTAGCAAACAATCGGCCGCTAGCACAGCCATTTGGCTTAAAGCCTCCTCGCAGTGGATCAATAATAATATTGGCAACTCCATTATACTGAACTCGTTCAGATCTCTACCTAGTAACGTCGATTACACCACCCCTCATCGAAAATTTAATAAAAACCCTTCGAATCCTTCCAGGTCTACCTGGGAAAATGAGTCGCTGTTGGTAGATGAAGCGATTCATTTCTACACAGATGGATCTAAAATAGATGACGGGATCGGTGGAGGCGTATACTCCGAAAGATTAAATCTTTGTCTATCTTTTCGTCGTCCCAATCACTGTAGCGTGTTCCAGGCAGAGCTTCTAGCAATAAAAGAAGTCCTCTTTTGGCTCAAAGAAAACGTGATATCGACTACTGATATACGTATCTTCTCAGATAGTCAAGCTGCCATAAAGTTATTGGACCTTGTCAACGGCCCTGGCTTTGATGAAGCATCGCTCAGTCGATCTCGTACTGTGACAGTGTAAAGACGTCCTCGGCTTCACAGTTTCCCTATTCAATCGTGTGTGCTTACTAAAGTATAAAGTTTGACAAGCTTTTTTCAATATAGAGCATAGCTCAGCGGAAGAGGTGGCGAACCCCGGAGCGAGGGATCGCGAGTTCAAGTCCCCGTCGGGCACTCAACTTATTAGTGCTTTTTTTCACAATAGTGAAGTGGAAAGAATAATAGAAGAAGAAGAAAAGCTAATTAAGCGTAGCAACAACAAAGCGGGGGCATCGAAAGGTGTTCTTCCAGCTAGGACAACAACAACAACAATGCAGAAGACAACGGCAGAAAAACCGGGGACATCGAAAGATGCCCTGGCGAAGGCGACCGATGCGATACCGCAAGCATCAACCGATGCAGAGAAGGCAGCATCAACCGATGCTCCGATGAAGAGGAGGAAGAGGGTACAGGTTGTGCCCAACTTGGTGAAGCGTCGCACCATCACCCCAGCTGAGCTGCAAGCGGGTGGGAAGGTGACGGCGCAAAAGGCAACAACACCAGCAGCAGACACAAACAAAAATCTGAATCCCTCGCCAGCTGATGATGACGAGGAGATCTCGTATATGTCCGAGGGTGGAGAGGGTCTCTACACCACCGGTGATAGTCAGACATTTGTGGACTTGTCCACGCCAGAGGCGTCCGCGGATGAAGCTGAGGAAGAGACCATTCAAGCAAAAATTGGTACAATACAGGGGCAGATCGTGGCACTCCAAAGCGATTTAGCCACAATGATACAGGCTTTGAGAGAAAAGCAAGAGGCGCGAAGAGAAAAGGAGAGACAGGAGCGCGCAGATAAAAAAAGTCTCCAGGCCCCACGAAAGGAGGCGCAACAAAAAAGTGCTGATGCGGAGCTGCAAACGCCAACCAAACAGCCCCATCAGCCCCAGCAAAAACAACAACAGCCACTGCTCAAAGATAAGCCAAAGCAGCAGGTAAAACAACAACAACAACAACAACAGCCAACACAGCAGCAGCAGCAAGAACAACAGCAGCAGAGACAACAGCAGCAGAACAAACAGCAGCAGAATCAGCAGCAGCAGAAACAACAGCAGCAGAAGCAACAGCAGCAGCCACAGCCGCAACAAAACAAGAAGAAAGAACAAGTGCCACCAATCAATGTTTATAAGATGGACCTGAAGGAGACCATTGAGATATGTAAGTCGGCCATAGGTCAAAATTTTACTATAAAAAGACTAGGTCCTAACAGACATGCTCTCCACTGCCTCACAGTGGAACAGCACAAAATTGTGAAAAATTTATTAAAAGCCACTACGACTGAATTCTTCAGTTATACACCTAAAGTAGATAAATTTCAAACAGTCCTGTTGAAGGGCATAGATTCCTACACGGAACCGCAAGAGCTCTTAAATGAGCTCCGTGAAAAAGCGAGCGATGATCTCGACTTTATCGAAGTCAAGCCTTTTGCCACAGTTAAAGCCAGACGGGAGAATCGGAAGTTGCCAATCTTCCTGGTTCAGCTTTCACCCAACAGCAAACTGGATAGTTTGAGGAGTATCTCCGTCCTCAACTACCAGGTTGTAACCTGGGATAAATTAAAGAGGCGCGGCGACATGCTTCAATGCATGCGCTGTCAAAGGTTCGGCCACGCCGCGGCTAACTGCGAAATGCAGTCACGCTGTGTAAAGTGTGGAGAGAACCACAAACTAGGAGAATGTAAGTTAGGGCAAGAAAGGGTCCAAGACATGACACTACTTAAGTGTGCACTCTGCCGGAAGGACGGGCACCCCGCAAACTATCGGGGATGTCCCATCTTTCAGGAAATGAAACAAAAAAAAGCGAAGCAAACAGAGGTAGAAAAACGACCAATTACGCGTGTTCCTACAACAACGCCCGTTAATCCCCAAATCTCCTACGCCCAAATGGCGGCAGGAAGGGGTAAGACGGTACAGCCTGCGCCAAAGGCAGCCCCACAGGCCCTCGTGCCTAAGGCTCCGGACGCACAGGCCGAAATAAGAAGCATGTTGCTGGCCATTTCTGGTCAGATAGCAGGTCTTCAAAATCAGATAACGGAGCAGGCGAAGAGGGTGGACCATATCTACTCTGTTTTGCCGAGCTTTACGCAATTTTTAGGTTAAGGGCGCGCTGCCGGAGAGGCCCTTAAGGATCCTAGCTGTGAATGTAAATTCACTGATTAGGATTGAACGCAGAGCAAACCTATTCCAATTGTTGAAAGATCAAAGTCCTGATGTGTTTATGGCTAGTGAAACTAAACTAAGTCAGAAACATAAATTGACACATAACAATTACAATATCGTACGAAGAGATCGGCCCAACTCCACTTTAGGGGGAGGCGTCGCAATCTTTGTACGAAAAGGCATAAAATATAAAGTTATATATAGTAGTGAAGTACGCAGATTTCGGCTGCTTGAGGCGTGCATTGTATGCATTCCTCTCCAACAGGGGAAGCGAATGTATGCGATCGCGGCTTACGCTCCGGAATCATCTCAGCCAACTGACTTTTTGACAGAGCTCGAAAAACTTTTTCAAGTGCTACAACTGAGCTCGGAAGATAATTACTATCTCATGGCCGGTGATTTAAATGCCAAACATATAGATTGGGGAAATCAAGTACAAAATCCGAGAGGTAACCATCTATTTAATTGGATGGGTCAATACGGTATTGAATATATGATCGATCTTCTAGCGACTGATAGACCATCGTTTCCAAGAAGCGGTGCCTATCTGGATCTATTACTAAAGGACTCTAGACTGACAATTACTAACACTGTGGGTCAACGGACAAGAAACTGCTTACAAACGATAGACTACGACAGCGACCACTGTGGTTTCGCCGCAGTAATACAGTTGCCGAACGAGCTTGTAGAGTTGGAGGAGTATGTACCTGCGCATTCTTACAATTACAGTAAGATGCGCTGGCCACGCTTTACCAACGCTTTAGCAAGCGAAATTCGTGCCAATAATATATTCCCACCAAATAACAGGAATTTAACAAACAACGAAATTGACCAATACCTAGAACAAATGGACGAAACAATCCTACGAACTATGAACAGAACTATACCAAAATACAGAGAACGTAACGTAACCGACATGTACCGTAACGCGACAATTGATGCACTACACAGACAAAAAAGTGGACTACTGACAAGACTTAAACGCTTGTACCGACGGTTTACTGACTCACGCGATCTGGAGATTAGGACACTGAAGTCGTCAATCAAAAACATCAACCAATTGATCAAAGAAAATTATAGGTTGTCTATTAATTTGTATTGGAATAATAAAATTCGGGCCGTTAACTCTAGCGACCCGAGTATGTTTCCACAAATTAACAAGATATTTAGACGGAATGATCAAAACGAACTTCCATGTCTTAAGCTCCAGAGAACGACAGAAAACAGAAACGTACTTCTGACAGCAGGGATAGATCCAGATGACGCGGTCTTGGACGATGACCTCTTTATTGTCGAGGATCCACTGGAGAAAGTGGAGGCTGTGGGGGCTGCTTTTCAGCAAGTGTATAAGGTGAATGCAAGCATCCACCCCAACCACGACCTGGAAAACAGAGCTCTACTCCATCACTTCTATCTTCGTAATGAAATGACGCAATGCCGATCAGAGAATCTAGGTTTCATCCGGTTCAATGAAGAAAACTTGGCGAATGCCATCATCGCCGTGCAAGAGGGGAGTAGTTCCCTGTTAGTTACGAGGATGGAGCTCCAGCTCATCTTCGATTCATTAAAGAGGAAAAAGTCAACAGGAGTCGATGGTATATCCAATATTGTACTTCGACATCTACCTAAGGAAGCAATTGACATTTATGCCACACTGTTTAACAACGCACTGAATAATGCATATTATTCAGGGCGGTGGAAGACAGCTGTGGTTCATCCTCTCCCGAAAAAGGGAAAGGACAACTCCAATCCGGCGAATCTCCGGTCGATAAGTCTTCTACCGAGTATCAGCAAGGTATTCGAGAAAGTCATAAATAGAGCTTTGTCCAAGTGGGCGGAGGACAATAATATCATACCGGATAATCAGTTCGGGTTTAAGGCGGGACATGACACCATTCATGCCGCGTCTAAACTCGTTTCTGATATCCAATGGAACAAAACTAAAAATCAGTGTACAGGTGCCTGTCTGGTGGATTTGGAGAAGGCTTTCGACACCGTATGGTTAGAGGGTCTCTATCTAAAATTGACTAGGCTCGGCATAAGTAAACCACTATTGTATATACTTTATGACATGCTCAATGGTAGAAAGTTTGTTGTCAAAAGTGGCAATGTAACTTCTACCGCAATCTTCGATATCAAGAATGGTCTTCAGCAGGGAGCGGTGAACTCGCCGATTCTATTCAGCATTTACACCAGCGATCTGATAAGTAGTCTAACTCAGGCAATTGCGTATGCCGATGACCTAATAGCGTACAGAACAGCTACAAAAGTTGAGGTTATCAGAATTCTCTTACAGCGTGACTTCGACAAGATTCAGCGATATTGTGATGATTGGAAGTTGAAAATCAACTTTCAGAAATGTGAAACGATTCTGTTTAGGACTCCGTTGGCTAGAGCCCCTAGGGATACTAGAAAGAACTGCCGTAAGCTGATGATCGTAGGGCCGCACCGGCAACCACTGGCGAGCAGAAGTGTGGTAAAGTACCTTGGCATCTGGTTGGATCAGTATTTGTATTTCGACAGACATATAAATGCTGCTCTGAACAGAGCTAGGGGAGCCTTTGCCCTGACGAAACGGTTGTTTTACAGCAGCCGGCTTGACACCAGGGTGAAGGTGATTTGCTACATGGCCCTCATCCGGCCGATGATTGCCTATGGGTGCCCGGTGTGGTTCAACGTTGCCCCATCTCAAATGGAAAAGATTCGGGTGTTTGAGAGGCAGTGTCTTAGACGTTGTCTTGGATTACACAGAACACCAGAATCGGAGTCAGGGATGGAAAATGAAATTTTTCAATTGTACTGAAATCCGGAATAAAATTGTACTGAAATGATGTCAATTGTACCGAAAACGAATTTTGTATGAAAAAAAAAATCAATAATTCAACTATTTAAAAGTTTTCCAAAGTATTTTATTTAAAAAAATCAAAGCAGAAATGATTAGTTTGTCTTCTTATAAAGAATATAAATAAATATAAATAGCTCCACAGAAAGAAATACTGGCGCAAAATTTTAGTTGAATTATTACGATGTTAAAGCTGTTTTAGTATGAAACTAAGTTAAAATGACGATTTTGCAAATTTTAATAATATAGCGTCATACTTTCTATACCCTTTTATTAAAGTTAAAACCACCGAATACCTATCTTATTTGTTTAGTATCATGTTATTAGCAAAAGCCACAAATCGTCTGTTTACTTAGTTTCTGCAAGAGCTGTCAATGTTTTAGGTATGTTCAGAAGCAATTTATTAAGAAAATTGCTTTAGTACGATACTAGTTAGAAAATATTTTAAATTAAGAATGAGTTAGTAAGCTATTTTAAAGTTAGCAAATTGTTAAGTAGTATCATACTAATACCTTAATAATAGGCTGTTTAAAATTTTGCGTCATTATCTTCATTTTAAAAGTGCATAACTATTGTATTGTATTGTATTGTAGTGACGAAACTAAATCTTTTACTTGTGCATTTTTCGGCACCAGCTTATACAAAAAAATTGAAATATAAAACTAAAATTTACAAATTAATATCTTAAAAATCCACAACCGAAAAACCGCAATCACATCCACAAGTTTACAATTTAGTGTTAAGTAAACAAAACAATGCGATGTCTGAAAAAAAGCTGATCGATAAAGAGCCAGAAAAGCAAGACGCCATCAAGAAGTGAAAAAAAACAGTAATTAAGAGTTATAATGGCTTACAGCTGAGAGTTATTTTTCTTGTATGAAAATGAATGCGTTTAGGCAAAAATGATGTATTCAATTCAACTTTCAATTTCCTTTTATGTGCTTTTGTTTATTTTTGTGAAATACATAAAATTGGAAATTTTGAAATTGTACTGAATTGAGTCAAATTGTACTTTTGTACTTGTACAAACTCAATTGTATCGAATTCGGTACAATTGTACCGAATTTTCCATCCCTGATCGGAGTACAAACATTACTATTCCAACAGGACTCTATACAACGGAGCCAACATTAACAGAATAGATAATTTTTTGATAAAGCTGATTCGGAGTCACATTGCGAGAGCGATGACCTCAGCAAATAGCTTAATCTTTGGGGCTTACTACCCCAACACAGAATACTTCGAGAGTGTGCGTTTAAGTGGCCATATTGCACCTAATGCATTCCTCTATTTAGATAGTATAGGGTTGATCCAGGATAGAGAGGCGGTTCCGCTAATCTACCACGTCGGCCGTAGGGCTGTGGATAGGCGGCTCCTTTATAGTCGAGACGTCCTCGCACAAGACGGAGCTGAGCGACTTCGGTTCAGTAGGACTGTGTCCGATCGGGACCTGAAAGACAGGGTACGACAGGAGAACCAGTTTTGGTGGTTGTCTATTGATAGCGATAGTTGACAAGTTGTCTTGGCCGACTTACATAGTTTTAAGGGTATTCTTAGGTAGGGACAGTCAGGGTGGCACAAAAAAAAAAATTGAAGTACATTCTTCCAATGTATTTAATATAAAAAAAAAAAAAAAAAAATCTGCTGCTGTGGCTGTTCTAGTTTTTAAGTAGTTTTAGTTTAGTTTTAGTTTATTTTAAGTAGTTTAAGTTGGTTTAGGTAGTTTGTAATTAGTTTTACTTTAGTCTGTAAGTTTTATATAAAAAATATACAAAGATAATGAATCCGAGTTTTTTAAATTTTCTCGAGAAAACAAAAAAAAATAGATATATTTTTTTTTTAATTAAAAATAAGTTTTTTTAGGCCGAAAGGCATTAGATTTAAGATAGAGTTTAGCTTAGAGCGCCCGCATAGGGCCAGTTAGTTAGTTTTAAGTTATTGGATAATTAGGCTAGTTTTTTATGAATTTTTGTCTAGCTTTAAGATAGTTTTAAGATTGAATTAAATAAAAATGAATTATAAAAAAAAAAAAAAAAAAAAATGAAGCATCGCTTCCCATCGATCAGCGAAATCAAGCATCATTGCGCATGGTTAGTACTTGGATGGGGGACAGTTCAAATACCAACTGTGTGCTGTTGACATGTGTTTCTTCTGTTGTTCTTTCTTTCTGTCTGTCTCTCTCTGTTGTATTGTCCAAGACGATGGCCTCAGTTGCCAGTGCTTTCAGTGTCTCTACTTCGTAGATTTATCTACGGAGTAGTGTAATATGTAATGTAATGTAAGTCATTGGACTCTGTCTCCATTAACTCACTAACAGCCCAAAATTGTCGATCATCTCTGGTGGAGATTTCAAACCAGTTTAACATTCACCTTATATGGGTGCCGGGGCATAAAGACATTCCAGGTAATTATAAAGCCGACGAACTTGCAAAAAATGGAACAATCTTACCTTTGTTGGATAGCAAATCTAACATCGGTATACCCCTAGCTACTTGTAAACTTATGCTAAAGCATGATACCATAAAGAAAGCTAACCATAAATGGACCAGCACCCCAACTTGCCAGTCTACGAAACTAATTTGGCCATTGCTTGATGCTAAACGCTCAAACCAAGTAATTTCTATTAGTAGATTGCATATTAGCTCCTGGACACTGCCTAATAGGAAGACATGCTTTTCGACTTGGAGTTCCTGCAAATGATTTTTGCAGAAGCTGCATGGAGGAAGAAGAAGAGGAGTCAGTTTTTCACCTTCTATGTTCTTGTCCTGCCCTAAGCACAAAGACGTAGACTCCACTTGGGGGAGTTCTACTATAATGATCCTAGTGGTCTAAGAAATTCCGACATTCACTGTCTCAAACACTTCATAGTTAGCTCCAAATGGTTTAACGAGTAAGGGTGATTTTTGGAATACTGTGGTATCACAACGGACCAAATATTAGTCTAAGTTTGTTTGGCTCTTCCGGCCAGCAGCCACATAAACCTAACCTAACGTAACCTGTCATAGAACCGACTTTCTCATCAACGGCTCCAACGATTTTAACCAAACATTTTTAGCAGTAGCCCCCTTAAGTTTAAAATAATATTGTATATTCGAAAAAAAGTATTTGTTTTTTTCTTTGAAAAATCAATATTTTTAAAACGTTTGAACGATTATTTTTTGAAATTATTTCTTAAAATCTATACTACTCGTACTAAATACTTAAAATTGGCATCCCAAATTTTGTCCTGGAAATTTTTTAAAGAAATTTGTTATATAAAAAATTACTTTAATAATAAAACGATTTTTAAACTTTGTTTCCGGAAATCAGACGGCAACTCCATGCATTTGAACATTTTTATCTCATTAAATCCATGTTTTATGTAAATTTTATGTAATAATGTAATTTAAGTTCCAAAGTACCTACTTTTACATAAGAGCAAGTTCGTGCGATCCAGTCGTGTATTTTATTTTATTTGATAAACAAATTGTTAGTATTTAATGATATACATTTTTAAACGTGATTTCAAAATTTAATCGTGCACCCGTTTTCAAGATATTAAATTAAAAAAAAAATTGTATAATTTTTTTAAAAATCCAAAAAGTATTTTTTTTTTAATTTTTATAGACCATTTTTTTTTCAAAAGAGCTCCTGCATACAAATTTTGGTTAAGATCGGTAGATCTTTAATCGTTAGATCGTTAATGAGAAAGTTGTTTAAAAAATCCATTATGACAGCTACTTTTAAGTAGATTACGGACTCTTTCTTAATTTTAAACATTTTCTAACAAGTATCGTGGTAAGGCTATTTTTTTAATAAATTGCTTCTGAACACACCTTAAACAATGACAGTTCGTGCAAAAAACTAAGTAAACAGAGCTTATGTGGCGTTTGTTAATAGCACGATACTAAAAAAAATAAAAAAAAGTATTCGATGATTAACTTTAATAAAAGGGTAGAGAAAGTATGATGCTATATTCTATTAAAATTTGCTAAATCGTTGCTTTAAGTTTAACCTAGTTTCGTACTAAAACAGCGTTAACATCGTATTAATTCAACTAAACTTTTGCGCCATTACTTTTTAACTTCCTGGCGAAAAAGTAAATCTTTTATTTATAAATAAAAGGTTAGAAAAGCAGCGAGATGCATTTGTATTTGTCTTTTCAATCTTTTAAGTCTTAATCAACTATCATCCAACTCGACCCGATATATGGCGGTGATTTGATGGTTCATCTAACCGAAAAGTGGAACAAATCTTTACATTGTTTCGGAGAAAGTAAGATTATTGCACTTGATATTTAAAAGACATTTGATAAAGTCTGGCACATTGCTCTTTTATCGAAAATACGTGCTTTCGGTATCAACGAATCCCTTATTCTATGGATTAGAAATTTTCTTTCGAACCGTTCAATACAAGTTGTATTGGATGGATTCAAGCCTGAAACCCACAACATAAATGCTGGTGTGCCCCAAGGTTCCGTATTGTTCCCGACTCTCTTCTTCATTTTAAAAATGATCTCCTGTCTACAACTTCTAATCCAATTAATTGTTTAGCTGACGACAGTATACTCTCAGCTTTTCATATTCGTTTTCAGACTCACATCCCTCCTCTTCGAATGTGGAACTGCAACGACAAAATATGATAAGCTCATTAAATTACGACCTAAACAGCATTGTGCAATGGGGAACGAGAAACCGCGTCGAATTCAATGCTTTGAAAACCCAATGCTATCTTATATCGTTAAAGCGAGATATACCCCCCCTTTGCCACTGTCTATGAGCGACATTTGCATCAGTGAAACCGAACATCTCGATACTCTCGGTATGTGTATCACGAGCCACCTCTTGTCGAACGATTACATACGCGATGTTGCCAAAAATGCCGCAAGATGTTTGGGTTTTCTGAGACGGTGTAAGAAATTTTTCTCTCCTTCTGATCTGGCTGCAATCTATAAAATCTATATATGTACGTCCAAAACTTGAGTTTAACTCCCATCTATAGGCTGGTGCTCCAGTAACTTACTTAAGTCTCTTGGACAGTATTCAAAGAAGAGCTTTTAAAATGATTGGTGAGAATAACATCATTGACTTATTTACGTCACTCGAACATCGTCGTAATGTTTCTTGCCTCACCCTTTTTTTGCCGGTATTTTAATGGACTATGCCCTAGTGAAATAGCCAGCTGCATTCTTCCCCTTAAACAATTCAACCGTAATACTCGCACTTCTAGGAATGCCCATCTGTTTACCCTTGAGCCCAACTTCGGCCGTACTGTGAAGTACAGAGACTCGTTCTTTAGCCGTACTACGCGAATGCGGAATTCCTTACCACGCTCTGTCTTTCCCTGTCATTGCAATGTTCAATAATTCAAAACCAATGTAAACCAACACCTCATTTCTAACCCCTCCCTTTTTTTCTTAATGCTCACACTGTGTCTCTGGCATATTAAGGGTATAAAAAAAAACCTTTGAGTGTGCGCTAATTATAAAAAAAAATTAACTACAATAATTTCGACTGTAATTCAACTTTAAAAATATACTTTTTCAACAAATCCCTGCACTTATTTAAAACTGCAATTCGTTATATTGCCTTTACACGATCGCGATTTTTTGTCTTAATTCCTGTTTCGTTTCCTTTCGATTACTTTTTCAAATACAAGTTTACTTTGTTCAGGTCATTTTTGTCCGGATTCTTTGAGTATTTAGTAAACGAAGTTCAATCAACGACCACCAAAAATGGAGAATGTACGATTAAAAAGAAGGAAAAATCATAAATCAGCAGTTTTTTGTCTCTCGCATCGTTTAAAAGCAGTCTTAGGAATGCCAACTTTTTTTCTGAGTTCCTATCCTCTACTGTCTACTACATAAACTGATTTGTTACCAGAATTTTATTAATAATTTATAACTTTTTCCATTTCCATTTTCATTTTAATTTTTAAAAACTTACATAATGTACATAGTTATTTTAGTCAATTTTTCGATAACAACAGATTTTGAACATGGTGTGAATGCTAAAATTCCGACTTTAAAATTTAAGTAAATGTACATTTTATCTGATTATGCACTGCTGCGCTATTTATTACCAATACAAAATCGCCCAAAATGTTCTAACGTCTTTAAGTCATTTCAAATCCAGCACTGGTCCTTGGCTTGCTATCGTTAGACGGAATGTCTCAAAAGTCATCTCACATGTGGTGAATCGGTTTGATTGTTAGTTTTTATTAGTGCGCCATTTTGCTCTCCTTTTTCTTCCGCATTAAACTCACATTCCACTTTTCACCTCTTATCGGAAAGAGATGTGACCCCAATCATCCTTATCTTTATATAATAACCCACACCGACCAACGGGGACGACGACGCGACAGACCCGTTCCTAGACAAATATTTACACAAAGTTCCTGAATGGATATCTAACGAATGTCCAGGAACTGATCGGTTTTTTTTTTGTGTGTGCTTTACTGCCTTGCCCTATCTCAGATGACTTGGGAATTACTACAAGCCGGTGGTGCTCAGGTCAATAATAATCAGGATGTCAGGGACAAAAATGAAAAGGACCAACAAAGAGAAAAAAAAGCCCTGAAACCCGCAGCAACATTGTATTACGCTCGTTTTTATTCGTTCCGCATCGAGGCGAAGATAGGTGACGGTGAATAAAAGTCGTATGTGTAACCGTATCCCATCACTCCAGGATTCCACATAGATGAAGTAGCAAAAAAAAAAACAATTTTGGATTTATGAACATCACTTTAAGGCACGTGCTTCCTTTCGTTTCTGACAGTGTGACAGGGTCTGCAGTAGGAATAAGGTACAAATAGGTAGTTAGATACGGGTATAGGACCATCTGTATGAAGCTGGATCCAGAACTTGAGCTTGAGCATCAGAGCAAATGGAATACAATGTGTCAATGTGTTTTATTTGCCAATAAATATCGTCCCTATGCGATGCACCCCCCGAAAGAAAACAGAAGCCCTCAGCTTTATTAGATTTCTTTCGTTTTCCAAAGTGGCAAATAAAAACCATGAGGGTTAAATTACCAGCTATTCCAATGTATAAATGGCTTACATGAATGTGGGCCGAAAATATTGGTGTTGGTGTTTTGGGGGGGGCGGCTGAACGAGCGATACCAATTTTGTTCTCTTAACACTGACGTCGACGGAGTTTTTATTTTTTTTTTTCGAGCAAGAAGTATCGAAACAGCTTAAGAAAATGAGCATTTAGTAGAATTTATGGCTGAAATTGCTGCAAATCAGTTATTGAAAGACGTGCCGCGAAGATCGATAAAAATGTAAATTATACAAGTTAAAGCGTTATAACGATGGCAGGAGAGGAGAATTATCGCTCACATTAAGGATTATATAATATATACATTATGGCTGGGTTTTCAGACGAATTTGAAGCTCATCAATTAGACTGCGGCTTTTCATAGCACAGTGATTTGTTTTGTGAAAGTTTCGTTAGATAGGAAAAGGGCTTTATTCAAGAAAAATTTAATCCAATATTTTGGCTTTTCGGTCAAATTTTATGGTATTTTAAAATGCAAAATGACGGCAGGATTTTGCTATTTCGAATGGAATCTTGGATTATGCTTTCCATATAGCAGCATAATGGTAAGTTCGTTGAACTGCCACAGTCTGAATTCCACTTGTCATGAAGAAGTGGTTCTTATTCTATTATATTCGATTTGGCTGAAAATGTTAAGTATCGCCGATGCCGTCGACCAATAAGACGAACACAAGAATACTTGAGAGTTATAAGTAGGGTTCGGATTTCCATGCAAATGAATATTTTTTTAGGAACACCTTGGAAGCAAGGCAACTAATTATGTATACGAATCAAGAAATTTCCTTTAAAATGGCATTTAACCGTTAGTGCATATTTTTGCATATTTTACTATAAATGTATATTTTGCATTTTTTTGTGCATATTTTACTATAAATGCATATTTTGCATAATTTGGCATATTTTTATAATAAGAGTAGAGTACCTACCTATAATGTTCAAAAACTAAACTAGACAGTAAAAAAATATAAATTTTATGTCATTGCAAACGAACCTTAAGACTATTATCTATTTCTTTTATTCATTTCACAATCTTGAACCATTTTCAAATACCACAATATAAAGCATTATATAAACAAAGGTGCATATATGAACTTGACTAGATTGTGCCGGCAAAACATTGAAATGAAAAATAAATTAAGTCTGTGTGTTTGAAACTGTATAAATGAGATCGACATTTAAACGATCATCTATCAAAAATGAAATTGTGTGGGTATAATGAGGTAAAGCTTAAAGCGCGAAACCGATTAAACCAGCACCAGCAACGTCAACAGCGTCGTTTGGTCAAAATCCAAAATTTGCTGTTGCTGGTTACAATAACACAAAATGCAACAACAATAAGACGTATAAATGTCAAAAAATATAAACACGATGCTGGTTTAATGTGTTTGATTTGCTGGCCAGCGTGCTGTTTGCTGTTGACGGCACTGGTGCCGTTGCTGGTTTAATCTGTTTCGCGCATAAAGCTTAACACATTTCATGTACAACAGCCAACTGTTTTCGGTTGCGACTACACATAAACCACTACATATAAACTGAAAATTGTTGACCGATGCACTCATGCTTAGTTTTTGAGTCTACCAAACCATATGCAGTGATCACATTACCCAAAGAACTTTACCGTCGATGAGATTGGTTCTTTAAAACCCTCAAATTACTTCAGTTGACGTCGAGCGATCTTTTTCGTTATATGTATATATTATCATTCTTGATATAAAATAAAACTTTTCAAATAAAACTTTTCAAATTCATTGAGGAATTTTCTGTTATTTAGAATAATTTATTTTAATTACACAAATGAAGATGTTTATTTTTTATTTAACAATGTTTTTTTTTTTATTAAATGTTAATTTCATTTTAAGATATTATTTCATTTTAATAAAAATAAAAAATTTAACTTGATTTTAAAGATGAAAAAAATGTGTTTTTATATTGAATAAAAATTAAATTGAATTTGTTTTAAGTGCATATTTTAAATGTATATTTTGCATTTTTGAGCGCATATTTTAAGCGCATATTTTCAAATTTTAAGTGCATGAGAATCCGAAGCCTAGTTATAAGTAACTACATCCCGGTCCTCTTCGAGGTGGTAAGTGACAATTTGTAAAATGACAACTTGACAATAGTCAAATTTCTGTCTCACAAGCAATTCGAAAAACTTGAAAGTTGTCGGGAAATATGCGACAATTTTCAAGGTATTGTAACATAAAAAAACATGTCAGGACAATAAATTGTGGAAAATTGTCATGAGTTATCTGAAGAATTTGTATTGGCAATTTTTTCTATTTTGTGTCTTTATCAAAAATAATTGGGTAAAAATGCGGTTAGCACTACTGTGAGGAAAAGAAATAATTGAACTTTTAAATTTGTTTAAATCTTTGAACATAGGCTGACTAAGTCCATTTTTGGTTTCAAACACAATATGCCAAAACTCTTCCAAACTACAATCCCTGTTTATTGATTCATTATTGACCATATTAAAAGATTTAACATATTCATTAGGGGGTCAAGAGAAGGATATTTAACTTTGTGGTCAATAATGTTAAGTGCATTTGTTTGCATAGCTGTATATAAAGGGTGTTTTTTTTTGCTATTTTCTTTTTGGCAACACTGGTTTTGACAGCTCACGCACGTTTCGTGTTTTGTGTCACTGTCAAGCATCTAAGTTTGGTCTATAATTTAAACATGAATCTTCTTACAAACGAACAACACTTGCAAATTATTGAATTTTATTATCAAAATACGTGCCCTGTTAGGAAAGTTCATTGCGCGCTTCTTCCATTTTATGGTCAGCTTAATCGATCTACTGAGGTGGATATTCGGGCTTTTGTGACTGAATTTTGCACCAAATTTACATTTTTCGACATTAAACCACCAACACGCTTACGGTAGAGTGCGAACTGAGGAAAATATCTCAGCTGTATCGGCCGGTGTGACCGTGAATTATCGATTCTCTGTTACTCCACTACGTGGAAAATTTTGCGAAAGGATTTAGGTGTGGATTTTTTCAAAATACAGCTGTTGCAAGAATTGAAGTCGAACGACCTACCACAACGCCGGATTTTCGGTGAATGGGATCTTGAAAAGTTGGCCGAAGATCCACTTTTTTATCGAAAAATTTTGTTCAGCGACGAAGCTCATTTCTAGTTGAATGGATACGTGAACAAGCAAAACTGCCGTATTTGGAGTGAAGAGCAGCTAGAAACATTGCAAGAGCTACCACTGCATCCAGAAAAAGTCACTGTTTGGTGAGGATTATGGGCTGGCGGAATCATTGGGCCGTATTTCTTCAAAGAAAATCGCAACTTTACTGTGAATGGTGAGCGCTACCGTGCGATGAAAACAATTTTTTTTTTGCCCAAAATGGAAGAACTTGACATGCATGACATGTGGTTTCAACAAGACGGTGCCACATGCCACACAGCACGCGTAACAATGGACCGATTGAGAGGCAAGTTAGGTGAACAGTTAATTTCACGTTTGGGTCCGGTCAATTGGCCGCTTATACATCGTGCGATTTAACGCCTCTAGACTATTTGTTGTAGAGCTGTGTTAAGGCCGATGTCTATAGCGACAAGACCGCTTCGATTGACGCATTGGAAGGCAACATTGAAGCATTTATTCGTGAGATACCGGCTTAAATGTTAGAAAGAGTATGCCAAAATTGGACTAAGCGTATGGATATTTGAGGTGCAGTCGCGCCCAAACATTTACATGAAATTATCTTCAAACATTAAATTATATAGACCGTACTATCGATTCAATAAAAGATTTCATGCATTTTTCTGAATTTTATGTTTTTTTTTTTTTAATTTCCGATAACTCTTAAAAAATCAGTCGTCAGTATTTACGACAGTCTTCTAAAATATGGTTTATTTCTCCAACTGAAAGTTGTTAGCACAAATATAAGTTTTTTCAAGGTAAATCTCTTTTTTTGAAAAGTCGATGTTATTAAGTGCTAGATAACTGTATTAAAGAAGACTTTACAAAAAATTTTAAAAGTTTTATAATACATCTTAACTGTTGAATATGTTTTCTTGGATCCTCTGCTTGAAACACTAAAGTCTAAAATTTTTTTTATCATTTTTAAAATGTAGGAAAGAAAATGAAAATAAATTTTGTTTTTATTATTCATATCTAAGATAATATCATTGGCCCTGCCTGCATCTGAATCTTTGTCTAATTAAAATGATAGAAAATAATGAAATGAATCAACGCGTTCAATTGCTCTAAAATTCTATTGACTACTTGTTCTTATGAAAGCCATGTATGGTGGAAGAAGTTTTTAAAATCTTACGAAATTTGATATTAAAATAATTTTGAAACTCTTTGAAATCTTTCTGTGTCTTGCAACTATAAGAAAAATGATAATAAAATTTCCTTGCAATACTGTGTTCAATTTATATTTGCAGTACAGGCCTTATGAGAGATTTTTTCCAGAAACGCTGGTGCCTGCTGCTGTTTACACGGCACCTTAACTTAAGAAATTGCCACTGAAATATGAAACAGAATCACTGAATTATATTTCAATTGTTTGTGTAATCTTCTTTGAGCTCACGTACATCCCACCACGACCTATCCGCTCCCCGGGTGAAAAGAGTAGAGTTGTGTAGTTCGTGAACGAACCAGTTCAATGAACGAACGAGTTCAATGAACTAGTTCACTTAAATGAACTAGTGAACTTAGTTCATACCTCTAGTTTTATAGTTCATTTAATTCATTCCACTTTTCCAGACGGTTTTTTTCTGACGGTTGCTTTGAATATTAGTTTATTTCAAGGCTTTTGAATTTAAATAAAATAATTAATTTATTTTTTATTAATATATTTCTATGGGTATTCATTACTTAATTGGTCGATTCATTACTTAATTGGTCGATAGATTCTCTAAACATAAAAAATTTTAGAAAATTGTCGAAATTTTAAGAAAAATTCAATAAATCACAATGATCTTGGAATGTAATTTGATGGAATTTTTGGAAAGATAAAATACAAATATTTTACCCATGTTTGATGAAAGTTTGATCAAAAAAATATGAGATTTTGATAAATAATATATTATTTTATTACTATAGTATTGAAGGTACTTGTTGATTACATATTCTTTATTGTAATTAACATAAATATGTTATAACTAAACAATATTTGCTCTTAGGGATACTACCTATCGGAACAATTTCATACAGCTAATCGCAAAAACAAAACATCATAAAGATGTTGCAACGGATACCTATTTGGCAAATTTGAATAATGTTACCAAAAGTTTGAAAATATTCACTACGAGGGCGTATTTGGTGCTTCCCATTTGGGCATTTTTATTCCGTAATAAATTGTTAGACATAGACTTTTACTACGGGCCCTGTAATGGAGGCCATTATTTGGTTCGTGTAATACCATTAATGCAACAAAGAAAAAAGAGTGTAAGTGATTCCATAAGTGTACCTAACAATAGATTTATAATAAGTTCTAGGTTCGCCTAGTGGTCCAAATCTGCAAAGCTAATTCCGGCATATATTAATACGTAAAGTTAGAACTTGTACTTACGGACACCAGCAACACTCAATTGGTACCTACTTTAACTATACTACATAATTATAACCAAAACGCTCTCAGAGGGTGCTGTATGCTACTCATCTGTAACTGTTACTTTCAACAAGTGATATGAGTGATATTTTTCTATTGCTGTAATTCAACACCCTCCGACCTTGGAGCCATCAATAACTTAAACTTGCTCCGTTATTCCGTTTTCTGCCCTATTTATGATGTAAATTATCAAAAACGCAATTGCTGTTCGCTTCGAGTCTATTTGTTAATCATCAATTCAAATTAAGACAGTTGCGTTAAAATATCAAAAATCAAAGGGCACGGTAGTGCCCAGCCAAGTTCTGGCACCACACCCTTTTTACAGGAACAAACTCAGGCGATTTTTGAACCCTCCCTATCTTCAGTACCAATCAAGTCAGAAACTTAAAATTCTGAATATTTGCTAAGCTAGTCAGGCACAGGCACCTCACCAAATTTCAATTTTCTAGCATTAGCGGTTCCTGAGATATAAGGCCTCACAAATCACAAAAACCGTAACTGACTGACTGACAGATTACGAGTATTAGAATTATGGAGCACTTCCCGACATCGTAGAATCTTGTAATTTTGCACAACGGTAGGTCTTGTCATACAAGCAGAGGAAAAAATTGAGGTTTTCCATTCAGGGGGCGTGGTATCCTCCCACTTTCTGAGACCATGTTTAATTTATATGGAGCACTTCCGATTGCTGTAGAATGATGAAATTTGGTAGAGCGGTATAGCTTAATGCACATTTAAAGCGAAAAATAGAAAATCTAAGATTTTTCATTCGAATTGTCTTTTTATTGTCATTTTGAAACTATACATGCATCTTGAAAATTCATGACTTTTCTTAGAACTAGAGTGCTCTATTTGGTACTCTATGTTATTTTAACATGAATGAAAAAAGAAAACATTTGCATACCTGAAAAAATTATGAGTTTACATGAAAAGAACTCTTAACTGTGATGTGAACTACTCGTATAATCAAACCACTAATTAGGGTATTAATTGGTGGGCTACCTTCATTTAAAAGAAGGAGTTAAAATTGCAACAAAAACATCATCGCATCCTCAACAATTATATGTAGCTTTTTTATGACCTTGAACGGATGTAGGTACTAGTATTTATAATTAAGGTAGGTATGTTAGTGTAAGGTATCTTGCCAGGACAAGAAGAAACAATTGAAGCGTAAATCAAAACAAACAAAAACAAAAAGAAAACATACCAAAAGAAATAGGAAGCTATAAACTAAGTTGATTTTAGTAGGTAGAGTCCACCCCTCTATCTTTCCGTATCTTTCATGATTTTGACATGGCAAAATATTAAAATCTTTGCAAAAAGGATCGATCAGGCCAAAATCATAAATGTTAAAAAAGAGCCAAGTTCTTCTATACGAAAACCTTTGTGTAACAAGTCAGCCGTGTAATCATGAAATAATTAAATTCGGTATTAAACCTTCATGAAGTAAGTAGTGAAGTTGGCGTATTTTTAGATCTCAGTACTTTTCACGGCTGACTTGTTACACAAAGGTTTTCGTATAGAAGAACTTGGTTCTTTTTGTAACATTTATGTTTTTGGTCTGATCATGTTTACACGAGCAAAGCCGCCCCGTCCGTCTCACACCGACCAGTCTAAGATGGAGAAAAGTATCTTTGACGGATGCACTTACATACATCATTTACTATTCCTAAATGGTGAGGAGAATTCCACTCCACTCAAAAAGTTACAATTCTTAAAAATGTAGACCTTCTTGAAGATTTGAGGGATTTAGGAAGTCACCAAACAAAGTTTTCTTCCTTTTACTTACATAGACACTCTATGGTAAGCTCTCGGCCGTTTGGCTTATAAGTTACGCTCTTGGCCATTTTTGTTTGGATAACAGGCGTTTTTAGTTTTAACTTGTCTGTCAAACGGAAGTTATGTGGACCAACTGTCATATATGTCGTTGCAAATAGACCATCTGTCACATGTCTTGCGATCTTGAGAGTGGAATTCCTGTTTTTTGTTGTTTTCCCAAGATGCTTAAGGAGTAGACCTTGGCTGATGGCCCAGGTTCACACTAAACTCTGCCAGCATTTTGGAGCCACAATACAAATGGTGGGGTGGTAAGGAAAAATGGAAAGAATGGTTACACTGCAGTTATGGAACATATTTGAAAACTGAGTACCGATCAGCATTTTGTCGCAATCCCGCTCATTTCATGGCCATGGATGGCGTAAGGTAACAGATTCCGGCATAAGAGTCGAACGCTTTCACACTATCCATTACGCCGAGTGGTACTTCACTTCTACCGAACGCATTGCTTAACCCATTAGATTAAATCCTTTTGGCAATTTGACAATAAACTCCTGATCCTAATCCTAAGAGAAATGCTCATTTTCTTAACAGTATTAATTTTTTTTATAGATTTTTAAATTTCAATGTTTAAATTTAAACGAATTTAAAGAATCCATCAGATGTTAAACCCTAAGAAGAAAGGAAAAATAAATTTACC
Source organism: Philhelius festivus (assembly GCA_963931855.1). Taxonomy (NCBI): domain Eukaryota; kingdom Metazoa; phylum Arthropoda; class Insecta; order Diptera; family Syrphidae; genus Philhelius; species Philhelius festivus. Next base: position 86,153,566 of record OZ007554.1, read on the forward strand.
ACCTTTAACCTAACAAGCTCTTAGGTAGGTACCTTTCTAACTTTGTGGGCGGAAATATTTTAAAACCGGAAGTTATACAAACTTCGATAAACCACATTTCCCATCCTTCCGTAAAGAAAGCAAAACCCAGAATTCACAAACCAAAAAACCTCAAGTGAAAACGAAATCCGAAACAAAAAAGTTTCCATCAAACAACAATGGGACAAATTAAATTATTAACAAACTCCAAGAATTCAAACCTTTTACAAGTTAGGCTTCATGGTTATGAACATATTTCATATGTATACGTGTATAATATGCATGGCTGTAGCCATCAGGAACTTACACCTACCAACATGCAAAAAAAAATTCTTTTCTTGAAAACTGTTTCTGTCAGTCGAAGATTACAAATTGTTTTCAATTTAATTCAAACAAAACGCACTCGACCGCAGCCACACTCTTGGCCAAAATCATATACTCGTACCCTCAACTCTCGTATATTGAAGCAGTCCATGAGTTCTAGCTAACAATTGAGTTGACTTAGTCAATGAGCACGTCTGGCTCTGCATACATGCCACACTCGTGATGGCTCGTCCTTTATTTTCCTCCTATTGTTGTATTGTTTTCGACAAGAGGTGATAAATAATGGCCAAACAACAGCCAACACCCATAAGGACTATTTCTTCAATCGAATCTGCTAACAATGGAAAACGTTTTTGTCCGTTGTCCCGCACAATGCAGCACAATAGTGTTTTTTGGAAGAGATGCGTTAGGGCAGCTCTGTTAAGCCTGGCAAGGAGGGCGGGCGGTCGGTAAAAGGACTATGGATCGTCCTTTTCCCCTTTTATTTTGTCGTTGACATTGCCCTGTCGGTTGGACTATATCTTTTGTCAAGAGTAAGGACACTTGATAAAAAGGACAACAAACTAGCTTCGTTTACGGTTGTTACCTTGTCCATTTTCACAGAGGCAGTCCTCCGAAGGAGGACCATAAAAACGAATACATTTCGTCCAAAAGTTCCTCCTGACGGACGTTCGTTGGTGGGGTATTTCCAGTTTGGGCAAAGTGAATATTAGGTTCTGACATATTCTGACGGAAAGGGTGTTTGTTTCTGTTGTTGTTGTTGTTGTTTTTTTTTTTTTTTTTTTTTTGGCTTTGGGAAGGAGTTGAAGTTTGGTGAATGACAACAATGACGTTGACTTGATGAAGGAGGACGAAATTAAGAAATGTCTGTATTTTACTTTTTTTTTTATGTTGCACGAATGAGAACCACGTCATTCTTCGTTTCTTGTTTAACTAACACGAACTGAGAGGACAAATAATGCTTTTTAGACCCTATCCTTAACCTGTCACAAAGACACCCTTACATTCTACGTAGCTCTGCTTGCTCAATAAAACAAGCAGGTTAACGATGATGATAGAACAAAAATTATAGAAGGTCCTTCTCGCAGTGTACAGCATGTTTCTTTTCCAAGAGATGTCCTTGCGTAATGGTTCATGGTAGAAATAAATTTTTTAATTGACAGAAAATTAACGTATGTATTTAGTTGTTGCTCAAGCAAATATTTAACATAAAACATACAATAAGCTGGTGCCATTTTATTACTTCAGTGGCACCAAGTGAATTCTAATAAGGTTGTAGGTGCTCATTCTGGGTTACAGATGTGGAAAGAAGAGACTGCTAATCATCGTAGACAGACAACGAATCACTGTAAGAATAATAGTTATTCGTTGATGAAACCAATATTTGTCCACACGACCAAAGAAGTGAGAATATCAATGATACAACTCAAGTCCAATAAAGTTGGTATTCAATATGGCATACTACCGGAGCTTTTCAAAACAGCCAGGGATAAAAATTTAAGCATCTTATCCGAAATGTAATGCTAATTTATTGTTAGTTTTGCAGTGTTATCAATTCAAAACTTGGCGGCTTCTCAGCTAGAAGATGTGCCAGTGGAGGTACGCCGCAGGGCGTACTTTTAAACTGGCCTGCAAAGTTATTGCTTATGCGGATTATGTTCCAGTTGACGTATCAGGAAAATATCCTAACATCTTAAAAGAACTTAAACTGGATAAATTGGTGTGGCCTAGGGGTCAAACCCTCACAAAACGGAGCTTGTCACATTTCATAAGGACGTACAAAATTCCTTATGTAGATCCCCCTTCTATTGAAGGTATTCCACTAGCTTTTTCGGAGGAAGTTAAATTATTGGGCCTTATTTTAGAGAAAAAACTGAGCTGAAAATTTTATTTGCAAGAAATAGTCAAAAAAAATCAGAACGGTGCGCGCTCTTCTCATGCAAAAAAAGCAATTGGGAACAAATGGGGCCTTTAATCCCGCAAACTCACTAACCTTATACTTCGGTATTGAAACCGATCCTCAACTATGGTGCAGCAGTATAGTGGACCATTCTAGAAAAGGCTGTAAATCATGACAAGCTGAGTAAAGTCAAACGATCATATTGACTGCATAATCGGAGCACTATCGAAGCATCTTCGCAACGGATCAATAACGAAATTGACCATTCTATCATTCTGAACTCTTTCGGATAACATCCAAGTCACATCGATTAAGCTATCCCAAGACTACAGTTTGGCAAAAACTTTTAAGAAACCATTCCTTCAATATCCTTCTGGAGGATATTAGTTTCTTGGAAGATGATTCAATCGATTTTTACACCACCGACGCATCGAAAACTGATGTTCAGGTCTAATAATTGTTCTTTGTTCCAAGTGGAACTTATGGCGATTACGCCGCACCTCCATTAGCAATATTTATTTCTGACATTATATCAGACACTATATCTGAAGTTTATATTTCTTTAACTGTGTGGGCAAATTATGTCGTGATTATTCATTCCTCGCCATAATCTCACCAGGTAAGTCACGTCATTTGATTTTAGCGATAAACGCAGTGGAAAAACTGGAAGAGGCAAAACGGAAAGAATACAAAAGGACCTTGAAGAACATTTGCTCCAATACATAATTGAGTAGTCCCACAAGCATGAAAAGTCTCTGAATGCCCTAACTAATTTTAAAAAAATTAATCAAAATACTTACTATCTTCAATGTTTAATTCTTTTAATGTTAATTTTGGCCTGCAAACAAACAAACAACATTATATTTATGTACTTCAACACACAGTAAATGGTAGAAAAATTACAACTTGGCTTCACAGGACATAATTTCTATACGAAGTGAAAACATAACATGAGTTCGTCAATGAAATGAAGGAATGTTACATGAAAATGTAGAAATTGGTGTCAAGACTCGACGTCTTGTGAGAAATTTGTGTCTAGTGAAGTCACAAGTCATGAAACGTCAAAATTTATATCTGCATTTATTTCTTCTACGAAGACAAGAAATAAATAGAAAAAATTATGTCTAAAAATAACAAAAATCGAGACATAAGGGGGCTCCACAAGAAATATTGGCTACATGACACCTTTCTTGCAATCATTTATTTCAAGTGGAGGCTCAGTGTTAAGGAAGTCCTGCTATTACTACTGATATCCGCATCTTCTCGAACGGCTATTAAATTTCCGCACCCGATATCTACTAACTCTATAAAAGCCCTAAAATACCGTTCATCTCTTATGGAGATGGTGCAACAGTTAAATACTCACCTCTATTGCATGCCAGTGCATAGGGACATTCCACGGAACTGTAAAGCTGATGAACTCGCCAAAAGTGGCACACTTAATATACTTAAGGTGGCGCTACAGTCCAACAAGCTTTTCCAGGTAGCTCAGTCTCTGGCTATCTGTTTCCAGTTTCGCACGTCAAGTTGGTTGAGGTCCTCCCACTTGTGTGCGCCACCCTAGTCCCGGTCTTTCTCTTTCTACAAAGTCCTAGTCTTTGCACTATAGACAAGGACCAGGGTGATAAGGCTTTTATAGAGGGACACTTTGCTCGAGAGAGGACTTTGATACTCAATAGTTATTCTCCGTTTGATTTTAAGCACTGGTGTTATTGTCTCAATTAATAGAGGCGCCTAGGTATATAAAGTCCTTAACTACATCAAAATCATAGCTGACTATCATGATGTTCTGTCCAAGACTTCTGTGTTGTTTGTCTTTGTGACACTATACATGCAGCAGTCCACCAAATTTCGGGTACAATTCAGTCTTTGGTTCTCCTTTTAATTTGAACATCAGACTTTTCATCTGGGTCTGTGAAGACTTTTCCTTTCTCTTTTGCTAGTTTTAGTGTTGTTCCACCTTTATGTATATACTTTATGTAAAATTTAAAGGCACATGTCGTAGTGAACTTAAAGCCCAAATATTCTTACGGCAAATCCCTTTCTCATACTCATCGTCAAGTTCGGTCATTTTAAGATGGACCCATTTTTCTTCTACCTCTGGTAACTTAGATCCAGGGCTAACCCTAACTTCATTGAGTTTTTTGAAAGCTATAACTGACATATTGCCTATGACATCCATCATGCTGGTTTGAATCTGATAGGTGAATGTAATACATGTAGAGCTTGAATGCAATTAATTTACAGAAATGCTTTATTTATTTCAAAAACTTACAATATAATTTAATAATAATTATTTTAAGTTTTATCAAGTACTTTAAAATTAGATAAAGCAAATAGTTTTAATTATAGAACGTGTTCTATTTAATCCAAATAACATCTAATTCGGTTGGTATTTGGCAGCAAACGAGACAGATGAAATGGCATTTACACATCGGTTGCATTTTCTTCTTTCTCTTCTTTTGCAAAATGTATACATGGAATTTGGTATTTTCTTTTGCTATCTATTCTTGGAGCTTGGAATATCGTTGTCATGAAATGGTGTTGCCATTATTGACTCCCTACAATCCGGCCATCCTTAGGTTCCGCGGCTCAATGAAACTCGCTCGCCGTTTGTAAAATTTGTTGTAAAGTCATCTCAGATACTTTTTAGTCGGAATTTGGTTTTAACATCAATTCTTCATCTAAATTCGTCTTGAGGCTCACATCAGCGATTAGTAAATCATCTTAGGGGAACTTCGCAATCGTCTCGGCAGGTGTTTTATTTTCTCTGGTTTCATCTGGATTTGGTTCATCTCTGTTAAAATCATTTCTAGGTTCATCTCAGCTTGGGTCATCTCTGGGTTCATCTGGGTAAGGGTCATCTCGGTTTTATCTAAGATATAATAAGAAATTTGTAAGTCATATCAGGGAAAATTCATCTCGGATTCTGAATATCTTTGTTGTTCTAAGGTACATAATTGAATTGAATTGTTTTTTTTTTTTTTTAGTCATCTCCGGTTTCATTGTAGTTTCATATGGAGGTCTCACAGCTGTACCGAACCAAGTCATTTTAAAGAAATCCAAAACTAACGCCAGGATTTCCGCAAAATTGAAATTTTGGCGTTGTTGGTTTTGGATTTTTTAAAATGACTTGGTTCGGTACAGCTGTGAGTCCTCCATATAGTATAGGGAATTCATGACTTCATATTGTCAGCGCTGCTGCTAGTTTTTTGGGGCCTTCAGACTCTTCAATTTTTTCGACTTCATAACGATCACTTTCGCCGATACTCTGAATTTTTATAAGGTTTCCGAATTGCGATCGACGTATAGCAAGAAGATCACCAATGTTGTGGATTTTCTTTTGTTGCTGAAAGTTGAGGAGGAGTTCTCCTCTTGGATTTTCTCAATTTCTTCTCGGACCTTCTCTCGTAAGTTATCACGTTCTTCGTTTAAGATCTCCAAAAATTCCTCGACGACAACTTCAAGACTCCTCAGGTTTTCTTTGTTACGCATCTTCACCAAAAAATCACTTCAAAAGGACATCTTTTTGTACTTCTGCTAATTCTGGAATTTAAAAATTGTTGGACTTTGTTAGTAAATTTGTACCAATTTATAAGATTTTCAAAAGATAAATTGGTTAAAATTGGTACAATAGTTGTTGCATTCTTCAAATGCTTAATACCCTCATCCTCACAATAGTCTTCTTCAAAAGTGTTGGATGTTAAAGCGGTATCTTTGTCCTTTATAACTCTTTGTGGATTTAAAAAATTGAACTTTGTTGCTGAAGTTCATTCAAAACCTCAGTTGTTATATGTACATACATATTCAAACAAAAAATTGAACCGCTGAGAAGAAAAAGGAAAACATTCCACTAATCATAGTTTTTGGGAAATCGCAGAAAACTGTTTATTTCTGAAACTGAAAGTTATTCTTCAAAACATTCTGAAGGAAAAATGTAAAGCTAGTAAAGAAGACTGACATACCAAACAATTGAAATTAAAAACTTTAAGATCTGGCTTAATAATTCCTGTTAAAGTGAGTGGAATGTTTTCCCTTTTCCACTAATTGAAAAAAAAATCAAATAAATTATTTTAAATTAAGTTTTTTTATTCAAATATTAATATAAATAATGGGTTCAAAAAATTTTATTTATTTAATATTAAATAATTCTGCAAAATGAAAATTAAAACAATATTTTAATAATAATAATTCAAGGGAATAAAAATAAACAAAAATAAAATGCACGAACTTGCTCTTATGTTAAAGTACTTTGGAATTTAAAATACATTTTATAAATATAAATCATGGATTTAATGAGATAAAAATGTTCAAATGTATGGAATTGCCGTCTGATTAATACTTTTAATATTAAAGTAATTTTTTATATAGCAAATTTCCTTAAAATTTTTCGAGAACAAAATTTGGGATGCCAAATTTTAAGTATTTAGTAGTATAGATTTTAGAAATAATTTCAAAAAATAATCGATCACACGTTTTAAGGATATTGGTTTTTCAAAAAAAAAACTTGGATTTTTTTTTTTAATTCCAAAACAAATTTTTTTCGAATATTTTTATATACAACTTAAGGGGCCTCTTGCTGAAAATTTTTGGCTAAAATCGTTAAAGCCGTTGATGAGGAAGTCAAAAAATCAAAAAACGGTTCTATGACAGGTACCATTAATAACATTTTACCCCATGTCCATAATATTACACCTAATTTTTGTTTAACAAAATCGTTAGAGCCGTTTTTGAGAAAAATAAGATTATGAATAAATACGATCATATCTGCGAACAATTCGCTTTATGACAGAAAAGTTCCTGTCACAGGGGAGGAAACTATGTCCTCGGACTGGGTAATATTGTTGAATGACTTTGAATCTCCTACTCATAGTCAGTGCCATCAAGACTCGTGTCAAAGTTTGATTGAACTTCTCATCAAAAAGCATAATAAACTTAAACAACAAAATAAAAAAATTATTTCAACGGAAAATTTCAAATGTTGAGTGGAAAAAGGAAAATATTCCTGGAATCTCTTCCTTTTTCCACTCAATGATATTTTATAATCGCATTTAAAAAGTAGGTTTACACGGAATGTTTTCGTTTTTAGGCTTATAATGTGCGCTATAAAAATAGCTACTATTTACTTCAGTTTCCCATATTTTTGTGCAAAGTTTTCCTTTTTCTTCTCGGCGCTTCAATTATTCTACAGTAAGGTCTGATTTTCAACTTTGAAGTCACTTTGGACGATTTAAGAAAAGGCTATCTTTGGTGTACCCTGACCCATGTTAAGATCAATTTCTTTGTCAGTTCTAACGGTAGGGACGTCATTTTAAATTTTTTTATTAGAAGAAATACTACTCTTTAAAACTATACGTTTAAATTGAGCAAATATGTTTTTAGAGTTGCCAGATATTGAATTTTAAAAGGTGTTCAATTTTTTTGCCAGAGCAAAATTTTGTCTTTGAGGTAGATCCTGCTGACATCGTGTTTTTAAATTAGGCTCTAGTGTGTAGGGCTTATAGTCTTGAATCCAATAATTATAGGTTTAGTTTTTTGGTGGACTAGGAGACATACCCTAAGCACATACTGTTTGGACGCCAATTGTTCGGAAGCATTATTTTCATGTTCCTTTTTATTAAAAACACCAACCTGATTTTTCTCTCAATTGTTGTATAGATTGACACCTAAGGCAATTTAAAAAAAATCAAATCGTTTAATGGAGTCGTCTGTTTTTGAAGTTTGTTATTATCAAAGTAATCATTTTCTGCCTCCCACCAACCAGATTTCGAATTAAAAACTTAGTAAAGTTGATAAGAACGATATTTAAATTTAAAACAGCTCACAAAAATAAAAAGACATATCACTAGATTGAAAAGTTTTTTATACCATCTCTAGTCTTGCAAATTCCCCTCTTTTTTAACAATTTCACACGACAGATTTGCCTTATCTAAAATAAAAAAAAAAGAACTTTCTAAACGACACGAGAAACGCACACATTGAACAATCTTTAAAAACCATTTTTCACAACGAAAAAACTTGATTCCAGAAAACAGTGACTAACATTTTCATTTCCTTAATCAAAACAAAATAAAAAATTTCAACATACATCTACCGCATACCCACCCCATACTCTTTATTGCCTTAATTGCTTCTTTCATCCTCTTGCGTGTTTGGGTATTTCTTATCAGCATGTTCAAATTATAAGCCTCTTTCAGCTTCCATCTTTTTTCCTTCACTCCTCCGAGAATATAACCCACAATACAAACAGATTCTGCTGCCTCCTAAACGAACACTGTGCACCATTCCCTAAATCCCGGCCCCCAATCCCACGCAAAAAATACAGAAATTTACATAAATGATCAATCTCGCAGAATTAATGGCTTTCGTTGTGATACCATTCTATGTTAAGCCATCACAAAGGAGGAAAACGAAACTCCCGGAAATATAATGGCGACAAACACTGCGCGGATTATTATTAAACCATCACATAGCATGTGAGCTTTCAAAAATATTTAAGCACACACACAATCAATCTATTGTGACTGTGTGACATGCGACATGCGGGCCTAAGTTCCTAAATGTCTCATCTTTTCACGTCAATAACCACTGGTTTATGAATTTTGAATGATTCCAATTTATAAAGCTGCTGGTAAAGTGAGACTTAGTCACATTATTTTAACTAAAAAACGGTGGCTTTAGACAGAGTATACAAATAAAGTCCAAGACCTTTTTGTCTAATTTTTAAGGCTAATGATTCGAACGTTACTGTTTATTCTTTAAAAATTAAACCAATGATATGTTTACCATAATTCGCCTTATGACGAAAAATCATTTTTTTTTTGCTGCATTATAATCTGCATGTTCCATTCTGTTATAGAAAAAAATCCTGGATTTGTAACTCTTTTTACTTGCGACTTATAGGTACGTACTATAAGGCAAGTTATGCATTCGTAAAAAAAAAATCGAACTCGAGATTTTGATCAAAGTTGACATTACGATTATAGCGAAGACTAAAAAAGTGGGTTTCGCAATTCTGTCTGTCTGTCTGTCGGTTCGACTACAGCCTAAACGGCTCGGCCGATTTTCTTCAAACTTGGTAGATATCATTTTTAATTTTTTCCCCCCGGACGTTTTTTTCTTTTTTTTCTTAAGACCAAAAATAACGGTACCTGCCATACGAATTTTTTACGAAATTTTGTAAATATTTTTTTTTCTCAAAAACCCCACGACAGATTTGAAAAAAAAAAAGATACAAAATTTTTTTATTTAGTTAGAGCTAGGTACTGAATTAAAAAATTTTTCCGAAAAATGGATATTGAGGGTACCCCACAAAGAACTATTTTTTTAGTTTTTGATTTTCTCAAAAACGGTACAACGGATTTTAATCATTTTTTTTTGTGCTAAGGTGCCCAAAAATTTAAATAGAATTATATCTTCAAATTTTCAAAAAAATTTGTTTTTGATTTTTAAAAAAAATTTCAAATTTTTTTTTTTAAACTCAATATTTCGAAAACCTTATATGAGATTTTTTTCAAACTTGATAAATAAAAGTTTATCAATATATTCTACAAGATGTATAAAAAAAAGTTTTATTTTACCTAAAAGTAAATGTACCCACCATACAAATGTCAAAAAATGACTTTCAAAATTTGTATTTTTCTCGAAAACGGAGCCTAGAATTTTGATAAAGTTTTTTTTGTTTCAATTAATTTTAACGATCTTTAATTTAATAAAAAAAAATTTGAAATTAAGATATTACAGCTTGTACCTACCATAGAACCATTTTTTTAAATTTTGAATTACTCATTATCGACATGACGGATTTTAATGAAATTTTTTGTAAAGATGCTTCTGAAAAGTCTAAAAACCATTGCATTTCAAAACTTAAAAAAAAATATTTTTTTGAATTTTTGAAAAGAAAAAAATCTTTTTTGTTTTTTGGAAAATTCGATATTTCAAAAACGTCTCAATATTTTTTTTGGAAAATTAATTTTCATTCGTACAGTAATAAAAACTTAAAGTTAGCATACCAAACTTTGTTCTTAAAAATTTTGTATATATAAGCTTTTTTTTTTAAGAAACCAATACAAGAACTTATAATTTTTGTTCTTGCATAAATTCATATTTGCATAGCATTCTGTTTTTGTCTCTTACTACCAAAAGAATTTAAAAAATTAATTTTATCCTTATAAACAGTTTTCTCTTATAACATTCGTTTTTAAAATTCCTTGTCTATTACATAGGAGCAAGTTCGTGCGACCCAGTCGTGCATTTTATTTTATGAAGCTGAAGATCGCTGCATCCAAATTTATGTTTTCATTTAGGATAGCATATCTCGATAAGTATCTTTGATACTGGAACATTTTAAACGCCAAAATGTTGGGCGCAAATTTTCCTAGGGGCGATGTCCGTTACTTTTTTTTAAATTGGAACCCGTTATATTTTATTTTAGTGAGTTTGAAAACTTTTAAGACTAAAATTTTTTTAGGAGAGGATATAGACCACAATACCTTTTTTAAAAATAAAATAAAAATGACTCTATGTAGAACATACCTTTCTCTAGGGGCGATGTTTCTTACTTTTTTTAATATTTTTTTTATTAAACCTTTTTAACTATGAAATGTAAAAAAAATTCAAAAATTTTGTACCCTTATAACTCTGGATCAAAGAATCGTAGGTAAAAAAACAGTACATGAACAAATTAGAATTTCCAAACTCTAAAGGCGAAGTTTCTTCTTTTTTTTAATTTTTTTTATTAAACTTTTTTAACCATGAAATTAAAAAAAAAAAAATTGGACCCTTATAGATGTCTGGCATTACGAGAGGACTAAACCTAGTATAATTTTGTTTTAGCTAAACTAAAAGCAATAAATATTTTTCAATTCGAATTTTTTAAACATATCGCATCATATCTATCTAATTACCTCAGAATTCCAGTTTTAATTATTCAATAAAGTATAGATATTCATTCTTTTTCTTGAAATGTTGCTTTTGTTTGTATAACAATTAATTTTTTTTTATATAATTCCAATTTTGTATTTTCTCTCACAATATTAAAATTTAAAAACTAACCGGCAGGCGGCCTATGAGCCATGCTTGCAAATCTTTATATATATATTATAAGTTTGTATACTACATAATATGAAAACAATAAAGATTATTATTATTAGTATTATTAAAACTTGAATCGAAAAAATAAAAATTCGTATGAAGTAAATATTATAATTTTGATAATATACAATTATTAATATAATGCAATAAAAGATATAAAAATATTACAAATAACCAACATCTAAACTAGTTTTGTGTATCTATTTTTCTTTTTGTTGTAATTTGTTGCTAGACAACAAATGACTCAAGAACATGAAATAAAAGAAAAAGAAAAAACATCGCCCTTAGAGTTTGGAAATTCTAATTTGTTCATGTACCGTTTTTTTACCTACGATTCTTTGATACAGAGTTATAAGGGTACAAAGTTTTTGTATTTTTTTTTATATTTCATAGTTAAAAAAGTTTAATAAAAAAAAAATTAAAAAATGGAAGAAACATCGCCCCTAGAGAAATGTATGTTCTACATAGAGTCATTTTTATTTTATTTCTAAAAAAAATATTGTGATATCCTCTCCTAAAAAAATTTTAGTCTTAAAAGTTTTAAAACTCACTAAAATAAAATATAACGGAATCCAATTTTAAAAAAAAAAGTAACGGACATCGCCCCTAGGAAAATTTGCGCACAACATTTTGGCGTTTAAAATGTTCCAATATCTTTGATACTTATCGAGATATGCTATCCTAAACGAAAACATAAATTTGGATGCAGCGATCTTCAGCTTCATAAAAAAATTTGGAAAATTCGTATACACATAATAATATTTAAACTGATGGGGAGCCTTAGCATAAAAAAAAATTATCAAAATCGGTTATACCGTTTTCGAGAAATTCAAGAGCCAAAAAAAATCGTTCCAAGGGGGAACCAAAAATAACTATTTTTTGGATTTTTTCTACCATTACCTAGCGCTTACTAAATGAAATTTTATGATTTTTGTTTAAAACTCTGTGGGACAGTTTTTGAGAAAAAAATATTTATAAAATTCCGAAAAAAATTCGTATGGCAGGTACTGTTATTTTAAGTCTTAAAAAAAGAAAAAAAACGTGTGGGGGAAAAAATTAAAAATAATATCTACCAAGTTTAAAGAAAATCGGCCGAGCCGTTTATGCTGTAGTCGAAAAGACAGACAGAAAGGCATACAGAATTGCCAGACCCATTTTTTTGGTCTTCGCTATCATCGTAATGTCAACTTTTATCAAAATCTCGAGTTCGATATTTTTTACGAATGCATAACTTGTCTTATAATAGGCGTGTTTTGTTCAGCTTTTTAATGTACACATTAAGAAATGTTACATTAAAATTACTGAAGAGTGAATGTGCTGTTAACTTGTTGTTGTTGTATTTACATGTGCAAAATAAGCTTAATGTGTAACATTTCTTAATGTGTACATTTAGAAGCTCAACAAAACACGCCTAATACCGCAAGTAAAAAAACAAAAGTATGAGATAATGATTTATTCAGTATTTGTTTTGAAAGGTAAAAAGGTATTGAAGGAAACCTCTTCAATTTTGACGGGACTTTTGTTTAAAATATAGATTTTTATTTGGTGTGAAAGGATTCGCTGATCTTGCAGCTAAGTAATCTTGAAAGTTTTCTGTTCAGATGATCGATACCGATTGTATATCTGCTTCGAAATATTTGTACTCATATCAACAGGTTTCTGTTCTGGCTTTGAACCTGGTAGGATCCACCAAAAAACAAAGCTTCTTCAATGTTAACAGCTCATCAGGCCGGTGGTCACTTACTGCTTTCCCATATGGTATACGACAACTTATACGTACATGAATAAATTGGCAATCTTCCTCTGAAAGAGAAATGCGCTAAGCATGACAGGAAAAGTAAGAAACAAGTCAGTCAGCAGTAAGAGATTGTATGAACAGTCCAAAATTCGACATCATCAACTCCTCAAGGTCGATGCAATTGCAACAGAACCTCTTAGGCACCGCTACAATCTGCGTAGCCAAAATCGCATGTAACATCCAATTGGCAGTTTCCCGGTGACCACGCTCAATGAAATTCGTAGCAAAAAGTTGGGGATGAGTACAGTATTGCTATATATCTTAATATATATAATTCTTCTGTGAGTGTGTATGTCACTGAACTTCTCTTAAACGACTGGACCGATTTTGATGAAATTTTTTGTGTGTGTTCAAGGGGATCTGAGAATGGTTTAGATTCACAATTAAAAAAAAATATTCGTAGTTAGCAACGCGAGCACGGGCGGCTAGTGTATATCTATATATATAAAAATTAATTGCTGTTCGTTTGTCTCGCTAAAACTCGAGAATTTCTGGACCGATTTTGCTAATTTTGATCTTGAAATATTTGTGCAAGTTCAGGGAAGGTAGAGTGAGATACATAAATAATAGGTAACGGAAAATACTAAAAACGACAATCTAATTTTCCAATACAAAATGTTCCTAGCTGTAAAACACTTGATGTACTTACACGACAAATTTACTGCAGAAATTCATAAGAGACATTGATCATGATAGAAGATATGTGCTTATTGATGGTAAATAAAGTATTTTTGGGCATGACAGCACCCAATCTTCCTATGCGTGATACATTTAACCACACGGGTTGCAAAGAGAACAACAATACGATATTGAAGTATTGGCCGAAAATGTTCCGCAATTAAATAAACAACAAAGAATTGCGTATGGCGGCCAAAAACAAAGATTTCGATGATCTCAATGCAACCATTGTTATGGTCACCTGCAGTAAATCCAATCAAAGCAAAAATGATTATTTCTTTTAAGTAAAAAGGATTTTGGTTTATTAGCACCGAACTGTTTCGAGTAACATATAAAAAAAAAAAGAGAAAATTATTAAGCATTGTTGCTATAATTTTTTTTATATACAAATAAAACTGCTGAGCATTAAAATAAACGTTCACCGGAGATTTCCTAGTCAGATGCATTAGCGTCATCGGTCCTGAGGGATACGGCACTTTTAGATTTAGATTTTTTAGATTTTTATTCATTACAATATTACTCAGTAAGATACAATATCTTATAAATTAGAGCAAATATCAGTATCGCAATACTATAAGCTTATGTACATTATTCTGGTATTGACATATTTGAAAAAGTGAAAAGTTAAAAGTTTGGTACATTTCCGGTATAAGAAAGAAAAGAAAAATACAAAAGATAAAGAAAAAAAAAAAAAGCATAAAATAATAAGTTAATCCTAAATATAATAATACAAAATATCATCACCATAATTATCATCATCCCAACCATCCCAACCACAATCACTGTAGACATCATCAATGTGTATCAAAAAAAAGTCTAAGCGACTTTCCAAACTGGGTCGTGCAGCTTATCATTCTTAAAGTACGGGGGAGAGAATTCCACAATCGAATGGCATGTACAAAAAACTGGCGTTCAGACACAAGAAAAGAAAAACGAATTGGTATTAAGTCGCAAGATCTATTAGATCGTGGGAAATTAATTTGTTGATATAAATATTCAGGTTGACGGAATTGTAAGATGTTATGAAGGAGGGTTAATGTTCTCAGTTTAAACAGATTGTCTAGAGTAATTCCATACATTGATTTCGAAAAATTGGAAATGTGGTTGTATCTTCTAATTCCATATACATAACGTGCAATGCTATTGAACGCTACATTAAGTAGCCGTTTGTGCTCGTAGTCACAGTTACTGAAAATCTCGCTACCGAAGAGCATTACTGGAACAATCAACGCCTTTACCAACATTAAACGAGTTTTCAGCGGTGTTAAGTGATGAGATGCCCAAAGCATGCGAAGACCACCGTAAACTTTGCCTAACGTAAGTCTTATATGGGTGTTCCAGTTAAGTGTTTTATCAAACGTTATTCCAAGATTTTTTGTGCAATCAACAAACTGAATGATAGTATTGTTAAGATAAATTTTTGGGAAATAGGAAGTGTCAGTTACTTTCCTTGAAATGACTAAGCATTTTGTTTTCTCAGGATTTAAACAGAGCTCATTGTTAAGAGACCAGAATACAATTTTATCCAAATCCTCATTAATTTCATGCACGCCATTTTCAACCATACCAAGAGGAAAATTGTTATAAAGTTGAACATCGTCTGCATACATATGCATGGAAGAGCTCAGTAAACAGGAAGGAAGATCATTTATATACATAGAAAAAAGCAATGGACCTAATATAGAACCCTGAGGAACACCTCTATGCAAAGGAAGGAAAGAAGACATTGAATTGTTCATAAAAACAGCTTGAGATCGATTAGTTAAGTAGGAAAACATTAATTTAGCAGACTGCAGGGAGAAGTTAAATTGATCTATAAGTTTTTTACAAAGTATGTTACAATTGACAGTATCAAAGGCTTTCGAAAAATCCAACAGAGTAAGAATTGTTACTCTATCCCTATCTAAAGCTTGTCTGATATTTTCCACAACATTTATTAAGGCTGTTGTACAACTATGTTTAGATCGAAAGCCTGACTGATTGGTGGATATCATTTTATTGTTGTTTAAAAAAACACGTATTTGTTTATTTATGAGCTTTTCGAAAACTTTTGAGAGAAAGGGTAAAATAGCTATTGGTCGAAAGTCCTCACAATTACGATTTTTAGGGATGGGTATAATTTTAGCTTTTTTCCAAATGGATGGAAAAGTACTAGTCGTAAGAATAGTATTAAATGTGTGAGTTATATATTTTATTACAAAAGGTAATATGGCTTTCAAAAAAATCGGATGTATGCCATCGATACCAACTGAGTTAGACTTAATTGCTAAAATACTTTCTAAAACATCGACTTCATCAACACCTGAGAAGCAAAAATCAGATGGTCGGTGGGTAGGTCGGTCACTAAACAGATGTTCAAATGATTGAGATTGATTTATTAGATCTTCAGATCTACCTGTGGAATGTAAAGAAGTGAAATTTTTGTTGAGTTCATCACAATCAATTTCTATGAGTTTGCTGTTCGTTTGCTTTCCCACTCCAATATCTTTTAGATTGTTCCACAGTTTTTCTTGCCAATCTTAGAGTCTAATTTAGGTGCATAAAATCTTTTTTTGGTTTCACGTATTATATATATTACTTTATTTCTTAATATTTTATACACATTGCGCAGTTCCTCAAGCCTACATAATTTCCAACGTTTATATGCTAGGTTACGTTCTCTTATTAAAGACCTGATATTGTAATTAAACCAAGATCGATCTTTCGCTCGAAATTGCTTTGTAGTTAATGGGACATGTAAGTCAAAGAGATAATTAATATTGGTTTGAAGAAACATAACTTGGTCATCCACAGATGGCATACCGTATATTCGAAACCACTCAAGTGAATTTAAATCAGTTTCTAGCTGATGAGTGTCAACTTTTTTAAAGTCTCTAAAACTATAAGTAGAGGGTTTAACCATCGGTGAACATTGAAAAGCTAAGAAAATTAAGTCGTGATGAGAAAAACCAGAAACAGACAGTTGGTCGTAAAGAAGCACTTTGTTCGAAAGGCTAACGAAAAACATATCAAGCAAGGTACTGCTATCTTTGGTAAAGTGGGTGGGTGTTAATGTGTTAACTGGAAATAAATTCATCGACCTCATCCTATCCGTCAGTTCAGGGCTTCTGAGTACATTATTATTAAAATCTCCGGCAACAATAACTAAAGGTGAGATAAAGGATAACTCATCTAATACTGAGAACAGGGGTGATAAATCAATGGTACGATTAGGACGATATACTGTTCCCAACATTATTTTATTATCGAAGCACTTTATTTCAATAAACAAATATTCAACTTCATCACCTGGCGCTGACCTGCGTAATAACCTGCAATGTAAGTCACTGCGTGTAAAAATTGCAACACCACCACCACGACCACTTCTATCGCAACGAAACACATTATACCCTTCCACATAACAAACGGAATCACTGGAAAACCATGTTTCAGAAACACAGACCACATCAATTTTAGAATTTTCAAACAAAAACCGAAATTCATCCAACTTTGGACTCAGGCTCTGAGCATTGATATGACAAATATTCAAGCCAGTGTGCTGCTTTCCTAAAACTCGTATCATAGAACGCGTAGAATCATGATTACATTCGATTGACTCTCCAATACGACCATTAGGATCAATCATTTAACAAAATAAACAAAAAAAGACTTAAGCGACATGGTCGCAAGGAAAACCACTTCAAAGAACGGAGCTGCAATATCAGCACAAGAAAGGACATGGTCAGTTTAGGGATGAAAATAATGACTGTGATAATTAATGTATGTTTACAAGATAAAAAAACAATATTGAAATTCATATTTTAAAAACAAAAACTAAATTTGATTTTAATAAAAATATAATAACTATTAGTAAAAAGAAAATTCAAATTAATCAATATTATAAGGCTTTTTTAGATTTAATGAAATGCAATGATAAATCAATAATAAAAACAAAAAACAAAGCTGAAGGCGAAGAAAAAAAAAAAAAATGATATAATGAAAATAGATCGTATCGTTAATCAGCTGTCTCTGTTGTCATCAATGGTTCCATGGCAATATAATTCAGGCTATCAGTGTTCTCCACTAGAAGAGCTTTGTCGTTTCGGTGCTTTCTTACATAAACAAAACCTCTCATAGTAAAAGCCGAGAACAGTTTACCATCTTTTTTCAGTTTTAATGAACTTTGCAAAAGTGATCGGTTTTTAGTTGTCAGGCATTCATGAATAAAAACAGTGCTATCAGAGGATTGTCCAAGGTCGCGGAGGCACAGTGGTTTTTTTGTTTTTGTGCGGTGATTGGCAATCGAGCGAAGTACAAAGCTTTTATCGCGAGGTGAAAGAAATTTAACCACCACAGGTGGATTTAGTTCAGTTTTCTTTCGAAGACGGAAAATATCTCGAATAATTATCGGCTTGATACCTACACTGTGGCACAAGTGATTGAACGAACATTAATTTTAAATTTTCGTCTGGAAGCAAGGGGAAGCCATGAACAAGAGCATCACTCTCTGTTTCCTTGTATTGATGGCGCTCTTCGTTCAAATCAATGCGTGTTATTATTCTTTTAAGCTCCTCATCGTGTTGTTTGAGTTGTTTTTTGAGTGACAGGTTTTCTTCTTTAATGACGTCAATTTCGATTAGTTTACCTTCCAGTGTTTTTATTCTGTTATTAACGTCATCAATTGATATTTTGAGTTTTGATACGTCGGAATCGATTTTCGCCGTTATTCTCTCTTCGAAATCGTGTAATTTAGACGAAAGCAGTGAGATTATGTATTCACTTTGTTTGCGAAGAGCTTCATCGGATTGTGATTGTGATTGTGACATTTCGGGAGTGTTATTTATTAAAGAGAAATTTGTTGGCGACGTATTGTTTACCAAATAAGAATTTTTAGGCTGTTTTGGATCTGGGGACTGCTCCTGTTTTACTGGAGATGATGACGATGATAAAACTTTTCTGTTCCGTTTTGAAGACATTAACACGTATTTAAATATAACTCAATAAGTGTATGGCGTGTTGTTGTTTGTGGGATTTATTGAAGTTTATTGCAGCAGTGTGATGGGTAAAGGGGTGAGGGTACTTTTGCAACTGCTCTAATGGAATTAAGAGAAGAATATTCCGTTTCACAAACTTACGAGTGTATATAGGTAAATGAGAGAATTTGTCTGTATATGCTCAGTTGATTATATATAATTTAAAAGTTAAATTCCACGATAAAAAAAAAAAAAACTTTATATTTTAAGCACAGGAATATTATCTAAGCTGTTGTTATTTTAGTCAATATTATTAGGTATTTATGGCACTCTTTTAGCAAAGATTGAAAAACTTGGTACGTTCAAATTAACGCTTGAAAACTCGGAATTATATTACCACTAGATCAAACACGTCTACTCAGAACAACATTCGCACTTGCGACTGCTTACATGTTTGAGGATAGAATTCTCACTGGTATATTGTTATAAATGTTACATACATGCATCGAACTACGTTGATTTTGTGGCCGCATAAATGCATCTTTTTACGGGAGGTGAGGAGCACTTTGAGAAGGCATTCCAACCCTGGCTCGTTCTCGATGAGGTCCCTGACTGGTCTCTCGGATTCTTTTTAAGAACGGCAGCAGGTTGAAGCAAAACTAGTGCAGTTTGGATGCTTGCAGTGGCAGCATTGACATGGTATAGTGTGTCAATGAGTATCGGACTTGGTTTCGGGCCGTGAAATTTTGTTCTGGCCTGAAGCACATCGCACCGTGCCTTCTTCCAAAGGATCTTATAGATTTTCCCGACTGGTTTTGCATCACCGTTTGGCAGGTCTTTGTGCCCATCCGATGATGGTGGCTCATTTGATGTTATGCACATGTAAATGGAAATGCTCTAGTGATTTTTATTTTTGTTGGTTGGGATGGGGGTTCCGCAGTAACATTATTCGTTATTTGGGGATTCTGTAACAGAGCGATTGTAAGTTCGGTATATAAGTGGACTGTATTATTTTTTCTAAATTTTATTTTTTTGGTTAGCTCTGTCTCTTTTAAATTAAACTCCGATTTTGACCTTTCTTGGTATAAGAACAAACTTGTAGTAATTTTATTGCACCGTGATAGCCGCGGTGAACTTTACAAAAAAAACATAACGAAAGAGAGAAAATTGACGAAACATTCACAATAGCAAGTAGAGAAAAAGTTAAGGTTAAGTTAACAAGAGAATAATTATGTGAGTTTACAATAGCAAAAAATTAGAAGATAAATTAAGTCTGGTAAACATCCTCCCGCCGTTGAAACATGTTTCAACTAAGTATCTATGAATAAAGGACATAGCTTGGAAATCGATCGCTTTGCTTCTCCCTTTGATGTAGTAACAGATGCAACTCTAACTAAACCATCAGCTCCTGGATAGATTTGTGTAACTCTCCCAATGAGCCACTTACATGGTGGCTGGTTGTCATCCTTGATGATTACGATATCATTGATTTGGATGTCTTTGAGCTTCTCAGCCCATTAATTTCGTTTTTGAAGCTGACTGAGATAATCACTTGACCACCTTTTCCAAAACTGCTGAACAATTCGCTGAACATGCTGCCATCTTCTTAACGTTTTCACTCCATCATCTACAGGTTGGTCAGGAACACTTGTCATTGGACGCATAATCAAGAAATGCGCTGGCGTAAGAGGATCAACATCTCCTTGAAAGCGGGAACACAACGGCCGGGAATTCGCACAAGCTTCTATCTGACAAAGGATTGTAGTGAACTCTTCATACGTAACGGTCATGTTGCCTAGTACCCTACGAAGGTGAAACTTCACCGTTTTGACGCCGGCTTCCCAGAGCCCACCAAAATGTGGAGCATGCGGCGGTATATAACTCCAATGTATGCCTTGGCTAGTTAATTCGTCTGTGACATCACCTTGAAATTGGTCTGATAGAAACTGGTTGGACCATTCGCGAAGCTGGTTATTGGCACCGACAAAATTCGTACCGTTGTCGCTGAAGATGGTGTGGCATCGACCACGCCTGGCAACGAAGCGTCGTAAGGCAGCTATGAAGGCGTCCGAGGTTAAATCAGTAACGGCTTCTAAATGAAGAGCTTTGGTAGCTAGACAGATGAATACGGCGATATAGGTTTTAAACCGTTTGGCACCACGACCCTTCCATGAGGTAACGGTAAAGGGTCCAGCGTAATCGACACCGGTGTTTTTAAAGGCTAATCCTGGCTCCAACCGTTGCCTAGGCAAGTCTCCCATTTGTTGCTTAAAGGGAATAGCACGCTGTCTCATACAATCTGGACATTTATAGACGCACCTCTTGACCGCGTGATGTACATCGACTATAAAATGATTTAAAGATAATAAGTATGTCATTTGGCGAACTCCTGCATGAAGATTACGTATATGACAGTCAAGAACGATGAGGAATGTAAATCGATGGTCTTTGTGAAGGATCACAGGGTACTTCTGATCAAATGGGATCTCGGCGTTGGACAACCTTCCGCCTACACGCAGTATACCATCCTCATCAATAAACGGGTTCATCCTAGAGATCTTACTTTTTACAGGAACCGGTTTCTTACGAAGTAGGCAGTCAATCTCATCAGAAAACGATGTTCCTTGTGATAATTTAAGAAGTGCGAGTTTAGCCGAATTAATGTCACTCGGTGACAGCCACAAACTATTCAAAGGAGTTCTAGGCCTTCGGAATCTTCGAATTAAACGTATACATCGTGCAACGACACGCAGAAGTCGACTGAGACTACTAAACCGTTCAAATAACTCCCACTCAGTCTCGGCTGAGCTAACGAAATAAGAAGCTTCGGGTTCTTCAAAGGCTTCCTTTGTGTTAGGTAACTGTGTGAAAATAACTTTGGATTTTTGAAGGAATAACGGGCCTTTCCACCAAAGTTCCAAGGAAGGTAAGTATTTAGGCATGATTCCTCGAGTGCCACAATCTGCGGGATTTTCTGCAGACCGCACATAATGCCAAGCCGAAGCCGGTAGCTGAGTAGTAATTAGAGCCAGTCGATTATCGACGAAAACATTTCTAGGGCGAGGATATCCTTGGATCCATTGAAACACGGTCGACGCGTCCGTATATGCAAAGCATTCGATGTTATGTGAGTTGAACGACTCTTTAGTCTTGCTAAGCAACTTGATTAGCAGTAAAGCGCCACACAGCTCCAGTTTGGGGATGGTCAACTTCGTTCTAACTGGTGCGACACGCGTTTTAGCACAAATGAGCGATGTGGAAACGCACCCATCAGTTGTAATGACGCGACAGTATACTGCTGCAGCATATGCGGACTCAGACGCGTCCGCGAATCCATGCAGCTCAATCAATTGCCCCCTAGTATGCTGGATCCAACGAGGAATTCGTACAAATGCGATGCTTTTTAGATCAGCCCTAATATCAGCCCACTCTTCGAAGAGTTCTGCAGGAATTATTGCATCCCAACTAATCCCCTTGAGCCATAACTTCTGCATAAAGATTTTCATTTTGATTATGGTAGGCGAAAGCCAGCCTAGTGGATCGAAGATCCGAGCGATATCAGACAGGACCTCTCTCTTGGAGATTTGAGATCGTAGCGACGGCAACCGTAAACTGAATTTAAAGATATCAGCTTCGGTATCCCAAACCAAACCAAGCATTTTCACACTAGAATCACCCATCGGCAAGTCAGTTGAGATTTCGAGGCTCCCTGGTTCAAAAGTTGACAGAAATTCCGAAGAGTTAGAAGCCCATTTCCGCAGATCCATTCCCGACTCCCCAAGAATTTTACATAAATCATTTTTAGTTTGCACGGCGTCTTCAACCGAGTAGAAACCTTCATTATAATCGTCGACATAAAAATGGTACTTAAGGCTATTGCTTGCCTGAGGATATTTCATTGAACCGTTAATACCTATCTGCTTGAGGACTCTGGTAGCAATGAAGGATGCAGGAGCAGTTCCATAGGTCAGAGTCAGAAGGCGATAGTCGATAGGCTCTTTGCCAACGTCCTCTCTCCACAAAATTCGTTGGTAATTAGTGTCGCCCTCGCGGATCATAATTTGGCGATACATTTTGGCAATATCCGCCTTAACTGCTATCGCGAATTTTCGAAATCCTGTTAGCGAGGTCACAAGGTCATTTTGGATAACAGGTCCTACCATCAAGCAGTCGTTAAGTGAAATCCCATTACTTGACTTGCAAGACGCATTAAACACTACCCTCAGCTTCGTCGTTGTGCTGGAGGGTTTTAAAACTGCGTGGTGAGGCATATAAAAGGAAGGCTGATGTAGCTCGCTCGGCGAAACCGGTGCCATATGACCTAATAGCTCATACTCGCGCATAAACTGGGTGTATTCCCGTTTTAGATCAGGATTATTATTGAACCTTCTTTCCATTGAATGAAGAACACGAAGGGCTGCATTCCGTGAGTTCCCGAACTCAACGGTTGGCCTTTTAAATGGTAGACTAATTACATATCGACCATCGGCTCGAACAGAGTGGGTTGAAATGAAGTGATTCTCGATCTGCGCGTGTACATCGGATTGCGAAGAGCGGATCTCTTGTACGTCTTCATATTCCCAAAATCTCTGTAACAGGTAATCGAGATCAATGACGGCTTGAAAAACATTAAATTGTTGTTGCCTATTCGAAGAAATGTTTCCTGCGAGTACCCACCCAAAAGCAGTGTTTTGGGCTATCGGTGAACCGGAAGGATGAACAATTTTTCCATCCGTTAGAATTTCGAAGAAAACATCAGACCCAAGCAAAATATCGATTTTGCTGGGTAGAAAGCATTGAGGGTCAGCTAGCATGAGATTATCGAAAAACGCTAGCTTTGATTTCGGAATTGATAGCGTAGGTAGATTTCCAGTCAAATTTGACAATATATAGGCATTGGTAGATATTACAAAATTCGACTCACCTGATGAGTGTAAACTCAAACTTACAACTCCTCTTGTTCCCAAAGCATTTCCGTTTTGCCCAATTCCAAGAATAGGAATTCTTGCATGGGATCTCTTCAAATTTAGTCGTTGTGCACAATCTTCCGTAATTAACGTTGACTGCGATCCGGAATCAAGCAATGCCCGGCATTTATGTAGCTGGCCGCAGTCGTCGACAACAGAAACTATAGCCGTCGGCAAAAGTGTGTAGCACTCGCGACGAGCATGATTAATTGATTGCACCGACAATCCACACGCGATATTTTTTGAACATCCCGGTAACTTTACTTCAGGTCTTGCGTGACCTTGATGTAACAGCGTATTATGTTTTTGCGAACATAATCTACATACAGCATATTGACACTCTGAGATGTTGTGCTTAACGCGGAGGCAATTTTCACAGATTTTGTTTGTCCTTACTAACTCGACGCGAGCCGGAACGGAAAGATTTCGAAATTCGTTGCATTGGTATAGATAGTGGTTTCGTTTACATTTTATGCACGGTTGAACCGATGTGCTAAACACACGCTTACTAGGAGTTTTGCAGGCTACCTTTCGATTAACACGTACGTCTCGCGATATGGTAAGGCTTTCGAGCTCGTTTATGCGTTCCTTTAAAAATTCAAGTAAATCCTCGAGAGTAGGATCAACTTTATTCTTAATGTATCGGACCCACAAAACTCTGCTATCTTCGTCCATTTTTTTCGTAAGAACATACACTAAAAGCGCACTCCAAGAATCAACTGGCTTCTTAAGACCACGTAACGCATTTATGTTTTCAGAAATTAATCTAAAAAAGCACTGTATTTCATCTAAACCCGTGCCTTTAAGTACTGGTGACTCGAAAAGGTTATCTAAATGCGCGACCATTATAAAATGAGGTTTGTCGTAAAGCGATTTTAACAAGTTCCACGCCACGTCAAAATTTGCATTATTCGGGGATAAATGTTTTATAACCGACGAAGTGTTACCCTTTAGACACGAAAGCAAATAGTCCATTTTTTCGGCACCAGAAATATTATCTTTCGACAGCACCATCGCAACAAACAGATCATGGAAACGCATCCACTCATCATAACCGCCATGAAACTCCGGTAATTTAGTTTGAGGAAGTCGAGTACTCGAGTCTACTTTTGTTATACTTATGGGACGACGCGTATGATCGTTTAAATTGTTTACCAATTCAGTTAACGTGCTCTGATTTTGAGTCAGTATTTGAAGCGATTTGTTAATTTCATCATTCACGCCACCACCGAATGGATTAGTAACAACTTGCGCCTCGATTATATCAAATAATTTAGCACAACTATTATAATACGATTCTTCGAACTCTACGCGGTATTCTGTTTCTACGGTAAGATCTGCTTGCTCATCTAACAACAATTCTATTTCATTTTGGATTCGATCAAAATCAATCATATAAGAATCTAATTTAGCTTTCAAAGCCCGTGCTTTCGACACTTGTAGCGAAGGTATTTGACACGCGGAGGAAATTCTCGTAACTTGGCCTTTAAGGGCAGCCCGTTGACGTTTTAAAGCATCCATATCGATTGCCAAAATTTAACACACGCTTAAACCGTTTCAAAACAATTTACTGAAATGTACTTTATTTTTAACAAGTGGGAA
The DNA here is from genome assembly GCA_963931855.1 of Philhelius festivus. Taxonomy (NCBI): domain Eukaryota; kingdom Metazoa; phylum Arthropoda; class Insecta; order Diptera; family Syrphidae; genus Philhelius; species Philhelius festivus. The sequence goes on from OZ007554.1 coordinate 86,178,898, forward strand.
CACTAATGCAATGACGTCTGTGCATCCGTCGTTTAACGAAACTCAGCTACTTCACGCACACATACACATATGAATTTTTTCCCCTCTTTCCTTTTTTATGTGCGCGCACAAAACAAAGAGTAAAAGCACCGTTGGAAGAAAGTAACGGGCGTCAGTGCAAATTTCGATTTGCACTTACGACTTTAAAGAAAATCAAACCAAATGTAGGCACATGAAATTATGTTTGTTGTGCATTAAACAATTGGGATGGTTGTTTTTTTTTTACTTTAGGTATTTCGTACCCACAAATGCACTAAGCACACGGCGACACAACTGAACCGACAACTGATTTTTTTTACACAAAAAAAATGATTATACCGCTGCAAGAAAGGTAACGGGTCGTATGCAAATTTCGATTTGCATTCGTAAAAAAGTATGTAGGCAAGAACACAAATGATAAACTATTTCAGGCGTTGGTTTTTGCACTTTATGTAGGTATTACGCACCTACGAATTGAATTAAGTTTGCCGAAAACACAACGCGACCGCTTATAGATATCTTTTTTCTTTTTGTCTCCCGCCGTCCGAGATGAGACTGAAAGCCAATAAAACTTCGAATTATACTAAATTAGTAATTCACTTATCCGGAACGATAGGACCAGATGTAAGTTCGGTATATAAGTGGACTGTATTATTTTTTCTAAATTTTATTTTTTTTGGTTAGCTCTGTCTCTTTTAAATTAAACTCCGATTTTGACCTTTCTTGGTATAAGAACAAACTTGTAGTAATTTTATTGCACCGTGATAGCCGCGGTGAACTTTACAAAAAAAACATAACGAAAGAGAGAAAATTGACGAAACATTCACAATAGCAAGTAGAGAAAAAGTTAAGGTTAAGTTAACAAGAGAATAATTATGTGAGTTTACAATAGCAAAAAATTAGAAGATAAATTAAGTCTGGTAAACAGCGATAATATATATTTTGATTCTATTTTTTTTACTATATACTGGTATCTACTTACCAATTATATGATAGAGCTGTCTTTTCTTGTTATTTGCCTGGTATTGGTATTTGTTTTGGACGGACAATTTTTTTTTGCGTCCGTAGTAAAGCACTGTTTTTTTTTGTGTCTCCTTCTAGAAGGTCTGACATTTGTTTTTTTTTTGTTGTTATTTTTTTTTGAGTGTTGGTAGCAATGATTTCTGCTGAATTCATTATGGCCGACCATTGACCTATTAGTCAAAGTGGGCGACGATTATTTTTTTTTGTATATTGCCATGCACCGATAGGTGTAGCTCAAATCGGCCGGATGCACACGGGACATAACATAACAAGAGAGATGCAAGAGTTGGCAAAGCACGGATTAAAGTGCTTTGATTTGATTGGCATTAGGTATGATCTGATTTAACTGATTAAGCTTATGAACAGTTTGGATAAGGCGAATTAGGATTGCAACTTGGTTGATGACTTAGCGACAAATTAGATTGTAATTGTCCATCTATCGTGTCGGTTGGCACAAGAAGAGTAATCAGTAATCTGTTTGTTAAATTTTTGTTTAAATTAAAATTTTAAAATTGAAAGTGCGACTTTTCCACTCCAATAGAAGCGGGAAAACTTAGTTGTTTCTAAGTGTGTTCCAGTAAACCCCCTCAATTTCTATGAAAGAAGAATAAAAAGAAAAAAATAAGCTGGAAAAATTTAACATAAAAAAGTAAGACATATTTTCTTTTTATATATATCCAATTTTGTTTTAGTTTTCAGGTATTGCAACATATATGCTAGATATGATAGAAAATCCTACTAGATACGATACAAGAACAAGTCTGCGGCGCACGCTCGCGTCTGGCTTCCGTCTCTGACTTCACTCGACTGAGATCAAAAACACTCGCAGATCTGTTTATTGTCCTTTTCTCACTCCATTCCTTTGTGTTGCAAAAGGAATCAGGAAAACTGAATACAAGCAAACATGTGCACACCAACATGTCTACATTCACATGACTTACACTATTAGGTGTTCGCACTCTAACACGGCCATCCTGCACCTTTTCATCGCTCTCGATGAAAAAAAAAAATAGATCATTTTGATACAAACTTTTAATTCAAATCGTAATTCATAATACATAGGTATTCAATAAAAGAAAACAAAAAAAGAACAAAATCAAGAACAACAAAAGTAGCATGGCGGCGACGTTCCTCGTCTTTAATAATTTTCATTCACCGGATAGGCATGGTTGAATCCGAAAATTCTGTAATAATTTAAAATTTTAAAATTTTAAAAGAACGAAAACATACACAAAAAAACTACAAAATCTCGTTGTGCCAGAGACTTAATATTATTAAATCTATTTTCTAATACTGAAATCCTGAGTAGATTCATAGCTCAGAGGCAATCTTAAGCTTGTCTATGATCCAAATTTCTTCAAATACCGAACAGATTTATAGCTCAGAGGCAATCTTAAGCTTGTTTATAATCAAAATTATTTTCACATGCCGAATAGATTCATAGCTCAGAGGCAATCTTAAGCTTGTCTATGATCCAAATTTCTTCAAATACCGAACAGATTTATAGCTCAGAGGCAATCTTAAGCTTGTCTATAATCAAAATTATTTTCACATGCCGAATAGATTCATAGCTCAGAGGCAATCTTAAGCTTGTCTATGATCCAAATTTCTTCAAATACCGAATAGATTTATAGGTCAGAGGCAATCTTAAGCTTGTCTATAATCAAAATTATTTTTACATGCCGAATAGATTCATAGCTCAGAGGCAATCTTAAGCTTGTCTATGATCCAAATTTCTTCAAATACCGAATAGATTTATAGCTCAGAGGCAATCTTAAGCTTGTCTATAATCAAAATTATTTTTACATGCCGAATAGATTCATAGCTCAGAGGCAATCTTAAGCTTGTCTATGATCCAAATTTCTTCAAATACCGAATAGATTTATAGCTCAGAGGCAATCTTAAGCTTGTCTATAATCAAAATTATTTTTACATGCCGAATAGATTCATAGCTCAGAGGCAATCTTAAGCTTGTCTATGATCCAAATTTCTTCAAATACCGAATATATTTATAGCTCAGAGGCAATCTTAAGCTTGTCTATAATCAAAACCAATGTTCCTAGCACAACAAGATGATCTATGAAAAAAGCTAGACTAATGAGACGTACCATTTCGATCGACTTCATTGTCAAGGTTCAAGGGACGGATCATTTCTCTTGCAGCAAACAAAGATGGTGTTAGAATTGGCCTTCTTTAATTTATAACTATCATTGGGCAGGAAACCAACTATTTCATACGGCCCACGATAATGGACATCTATTCGGAGGAATTATGATTTTGGCAGAGATTGTCATTCTTTCGATCTGCCCTTTGCTTTGCCCAGCAAGTATTTTCCTCATGTCCGGATTTTCGGCAAAACGTACATTTTCTTGCACTCGGCGCCTTTTCAACAATGCTACTTCGTGGCTGAGTCTGTTTAGGGCATTTTGCTTTAAGATGTCCTACTTGACCGCACTCAAAACAACGTCTTTCTGTTTCTAATCGAGGACATTTTGCAGCAGGATAGACTGGTTGAAACTCATTAAATTTTCGTGGAAACGAGCGAGAAGCTGAGGTATTGGGACTACGGTTAGGAGTTTCGCGGATGGAAGACAAATGGTCAATCAAACTTTGGATTGAGGATGGCATTACAAAGGTTAAGGAGTTTCGCAAGCCAACTTCCGAAATGTTTCCGACAACAATTCTTACTATCATGTTTTCCGGGACTTCGAATGGCAGTCGGTTTATCTGCGAAACTTTCTCCATAACGAACTCCGTGTAAGTTTCAAATTCTTTGCTCTCAGAATTCGCGACTTTTCGAAGTTGCGTCACAACATCAGCACCACTCGAAAATGTGTGGATAATAGCCGCCCTTAAATCGACCCAGCTATAATGTTGATATCCAAATTGTTTGTACCAGGTTTTTGCCCTCCCCAGCAGGGCATTTTCAACTCGAGGCACAATATCGAAACTTTGTAGCTGGTCCCGACCCACCCTGGCGTCAACGTCAGCGCACCACTTTTGCACATCAACTCGAGAGTGGTCCGGGTCGAAACAAGGAAAACCAACGGTGGCAATCCTATCTCGCTGATGTACAACAGAATTTAACATTTGGGATATAGCATCCGTTGTAATGACGTGTGTGCTTTGACTTCTTTCTTCCGTCCCATCTTCGCTCTGCGTTTTCGTATTTCTCTTCCCTCTTGGCATTTTTTTTGATAATAAAAAGAAAGAGAACTTACCAGCCCAAAGAAGAGTACACACAAATACTAATACTAATATATTTTTCTTTGTTTGTTGTTTATCCTTCTCTTCGTTTTTCTTGTTGTTCTTTTCTTACTGCTACGACGATTCAAAGCCACTACCGCACAACAATAAACAGGAACAGGGGAAAAGGCACACAGACTGGTTTTTACACTTTCCCTCGCACAGATTCGTTTTTTTTTTTTTGATTTACCGTTTCGAAACAACTAACGCACAGCAATAAACAGGGATAGGGAAAAAAAAAGCGCACAGATTTATTTTTGCACTTTCCCGTACAGATTCGTTTTCTTTTGTTATTAAATTAACACGAGGGAGGGATCCCGCTTCTGATGCTAGATATGATAGAAAATCCTACTAGATACGATACAAGAACAAGTCTGCGGCGCACGCTCGCGTCTGGCTTCCGTCTCTGACTTCACTCAACTGAGACCAAAAACACTCGCAGATCTGTTTATTGTCCTTTTCTCACTCCATTCCTTTGTGTTGCAAAAGGAATCAGGAAAACTGAATACAAGCAAACATGTGCACACCAACATGTCTACATTCACATGACTTACACTATTAGGTGTTCGCACTCTAACATATATGTATTTGTCATGTATTTATTCAGTGTTTAATTTCTAGGGAATTTATACAAAAACAGTACACGATAGTGGAAAAACACTCAAAAGAAGATGAAAATAGAATATTACGAGTAAATCAAAAAAAAAATATATAAAAATTTAAAGTTGTTGGTGAGTGAATTTTTTTGTATACCTTTAATAACAGTGCAGTTTGATTAATAAGAATGAAAGAAATAGACATGCATACAAAAAATATAGTGATCGAGTTAGTTATTAATTTACCCTTTTTTTGTTCGGAATAGGACATTGGCGAAACGGCGATCAAGGACTGCATAGCGAACGTCCTGGTCGCCCAACAGTTTTTTTTTCGCACAAAAGAGTTCAACTTCAAGAAAAATAATCAAGAATTTAGAAGTCACAATCCTGAATGTTCAAGAAAATTCAAGAATATCGACATCACGAGACTTACATATAGATTCAAATTCAAAAATTTGAAACGTATAAATTGCGAAATCCTCACCTTGATCAAGGTTAATGAAAACCGAGGATTCAAGCGAGGAGTTAATGATCCAGCTATACATATACATTATATTTTTTGTTGTTCTTTTGCGATAATTTTTGTTAATACTTTGGTTTGTACAAGTTAATAGGAATTCTTATTTGTTATATTTTTCTTGTCATCGTCACTTTAAAAGTTTATTAAGTTACATTTTTTTTTGTTGTGTGATAGGCCAGGTGATTCAAAACCCTCGTTGAGCTCAATTCAGGTTTAGGAACCCCTTAGAGCCCTAAATAATAATACTCGTATAAAAAAAGGCAAGATATTATAATTATCTTCGAAGTTGTGTTTAAGTGAAAACAGGTAGAAGTTTGGAACTTAACATTAAGAATTCCTAAAATCTTAAATAAATAAATAAAATAAAAAATTTTTTTTTTTAGCAAGTTAATATACATATATATATAGTAATATATACTAGAATTTTGTTGAGGTAAGAGTACTAGTTTGTAGGGTTTCAATCACTGTTTTTTTTTATGTTTCTTAATTTGTTCTAAAATCTTTTTGTATTCTCTTTGGATTCAAAACTTGTTAAATGATAATTTAAGATTTAATAAAAGTTAAAATTTGTAAATCGAACTATTATGGTTGAAATTTGGTATTTCATTCAAGCACATAGCTTGATGCCTTTCTAAGTTTTCTTTTTCCAGGGGATGCTAAAGGTGACGAAGTAAACCGGTGAAGATGAACTGAACTGAGACAAAAGGTGAGCTTACCGAATCAGGGGAAGTTAAAACTTAGGCCAATAACTTCCAAGGCAGGGTGGGTAGGCCGTAGCTGATAACTTCTCAGCGCCCTCGGGTGGTAATGTCCGTCCGCTTTTAATTGATCCGAATCTTTAATCAATTCGATTGGCATGATATGTGTAAATAGTTATAGGTGAGATTGTGTCGATAGGACAAGATCCCACACCATTCCGGCGAGCTAAGGCCGAGCATCCACTAGCATGCCAGTCCTTCGCGCACAAAAACAGATCATCGAATTCTCGATTATAACTCACCAAGCCTATAACAAATGGCGCCCGCAACGTGTTGTCTAATGTTTTTGTTTCGTTTTTTGCCAATTGTTCCCGTCATCATCATAAGAAACTCGTAAGTCATGATTGGGAAAGTTTCAAACAAACCACTTTCATTTGCGACGAGACAACAAAATGATGATGACGATTACAATTAAACCGTGTTTTGTATTGTCTTAACCCTTCCTTCTGTCTAATAATTTTTCTTTACTATCCTCCTTTTTTTTTTTTTCTTCAAATTTTCATTCCTCAGTCCCGTATTACTACAAAAAATTGTGACCTGATAGATGACCTCGAGTCGCACAGTTGCACAATTTTCTTTTCCTTTTCTCTATTCAAGTTAGTTTCAATATGTTGCCTATCTGCCAGCTTCAAGTCTTTTGGCAAAAGTCACAGGCTGGACTAAAATTGCGGAAGCTGCCAGATGGTAACGAAAACGACATAAGTCTTACGTTATATTTTTGTTTGCCTATTTACCACTAAGAGGGAAAAACTTAAACAATAGTCCGTCCGAAAGTCTCCTAAAGTAACAAATAGTAACCTTTTCATCTCAGTTCATACTTCGAAAAAAAACCTCATCACCGAGTAAGTTGCCTGAAGCATCCCCGCAATGACTTATGCACACACCATACAACAAAATACTAAAAGTTTTTTTTTTGAAAAATAAAGTTTGTTCATTTGCAATTTCGATTTTTTTTTTCGAAATTAAGTAAAAATTTTTTTGAATGGTATATGGAATCTTCTGGAAAATAAGTTATTACAATTTTGAGATTTTTTTTATTAGTTTAAAAAAAAAAAAAAGTCAATAATTTCTTTGAAAGTTATTTTATTTTGAAATACAGTTTTTTCAAAAATATTATTTTTTTTTTGAAAAATAAGTCCTTGTTTTTGAAATTAATTTGCTATTTTTTTTTCGTTTTGGAGAATATACCTATACATATTTGTTAAATCGTCGAAAATAAATTATAATGTCTGGTACCAATCAAGGTGGAAATAATAAGAACACTGGTACAACTAGAAAAAAAGGTTCTAGGTCATCGGCCAGGTTGCACCCTAGTGAGCAACAACGATTGCTTTATAGTTTAAGCCCACTAGTTCAGCACAGCCCACCTTCTCATAACGTCATTAATAATAACAGCCAAGACATGCCTCTCACTAAAACAACAACATCTGATGTCCGATCAAATTCGCCCCAGGATATCGGAAATTCTTTTTCTGCTACAGGTCAAATAAACAACCTAAATTCACCCTTAGACAATATGTTGGGCGATTTAAATATACGATCGCGACCCCCGGTCCGACACACACCTCCTACAATTAGCAACCAAGTTCAGCTAAAGGGCGATCAGTCGAACGAGTTCGATCCCTTGAATGCCACCTTAGGTGTTGAACAACTCAATACATCAGCAGGATCTGTGTCTTTGACAGCCCCAAGTTATAGTAGCTTGAGTGAAACTGGTGCCCGTGCCTTGGAACAAGATACCAGTATCCAAACAGTTCGCAATGAACAAATTTCGGAAAATAGGGTCGTTGGTAATGACAAAGCTAACGAAGATTCTTTACCTAGTGGCATAAAAGCATATGTCAATTTAGCAATTGTTAATGCCCTTTCTTCATATTCTGAGTCAATGAAGTCTGATATCTCAGAAAGTATAAAGAAATCTATTAAAGATAATTTTATCGACTTTTTAGGAGAAATCAATGCAGTAATCCGTCCCCTAACCAGTCGAGAAGAAACAATTTCTAAACCGAAACCAAGTACTAATTCTGTTCGAAAATCACCGCCCTCAAATCCCCAACATCAGCAGCCACAACAACAACAAAAATCAGTACAGCGTCTGCAACGTTTACAGTCAAATACAACCAAACAACAACAGTTTTTTCAAAATCCTAAACAGCAGCAAGAACAATCAGTCCAAAATCTTCACTACCAACAACAACATTTCTCTAACCCTTCCATTCAACAACAGCAGCATTCAATACAAAATCCTTTAAACCAACAACAACCTTTTTCTAATCCTTTCATTCAACAACAACAGCAACAACAATCCTTACAAAACCCCATACAAAACATTCCCAGGCAACAACAACAATACCCCCAAACCTCTCATCACCCGCCTCAACCACCAAAGCTTGATAAAATACCAGTTCAAAACTTTCAGACTAACCAATATAGTGCTTTCTCACAACCTTCCTATAGTTTTAAGCCCATAAATACTGAAAGACCGAACCCTGGTATACAACCTCCAAATTATATTTTACCTCTTCAATCTGAAGAAGATATCACGATTGATTACAACAATCAAAGTGCATGTAACCCTAACTATGAGCCGAATTACAGCTTTGTAAGAAATCATAGAGACCAAATTAAGATCGACCGATGGGGCTTAAAATTCGACGGAAATCCTTCAACGTTAACCGTTGAAGATTTCATCTTCCGCTTGGAAACCCTTCAGAGCCAATATCAGTGTCCGTGGTCTGAAATCCTAAGACAATTCCATCTCACCTTATCAGGTGATGCACAGATCTGGGGCCTGTTTCTCAAATCATACACATCATACATTGTATGATATTGACAGTTCTGCTGTATGATTTCTGTTTCTCAGATTTGTTGTATGATCCGCTGTCATACAACAATGTATGACCGAAGATTACACTGGAAATATTGGAATGTTGTATGATTCTGTTTCTCAGAAATTTATCATACACATCATACAGCAAATTAACCTACAAATTTTCATACATTTAATACAACACAAAATTCTGTTGTAAACTGCATGTACAACATGAAAAGGAAATATACAAAAGTTAGTATTTTTTGAACTAATAAAATTATAACAATTTTGAATTAATTTTCATTGTTTTTTTTTTCTGCAGTCGTCAAAAGAACAAACAATTCTAGTGTGCAGTCATTTCTTTGAAAACAAGACATTTTATTTGTGGAAAGTTCACTGGCTTGAAACTCACAAATCCAAATTATCTCATAGTTTAACAAGAGAATTTCATGTTTGAAGTGAAATCCACCTAGAAGACTCAAAATAAATAGAACCCCAGCCTTAAGCCATGAAGCTAGTGCTGTTAGTTTTTTAAAATTAATTTGTTCATTTATGAACCATCGAAGCATTTTTCTGATTCTTTCAAGAATTTTAATTTTGTAATCAACTATTATCATAATCAATTACAGTTATTAATTTATTAATGAATATAGTAATTCCATAGTTTTATACATAAATTATCTCCCATATTACTTTTAAATTAGTAAAACTTTAATTTTCTCATCTAACAATTAACTTTTTTCTTTCGCAAGAAAACAAAGTTGAGATTTATATTAACCTAACACTCAAATAATAATGAAATGTCAGAATCATACACATCATACAACAATACAAATATCATACAACACTTCCAGTGAAATCTGAGAAACAGAAAATTGTATGATGTGTATGATGTATGAAAATGTTGTATGTTGTATGAAATGTATGATGTGTATGATCTGAGAAACAGGCCCCTGGTATTGGGGGTTTCTTAAATCTAACAATCGACCAGATTGGTGTTTGATGCGTGAAAATTTATTGCTTCATTTTCGAAACTGCAAATCTGATTATCAAATCTTGCGAGAACTATCAGATCGAAAGCAAGGTTTGTCTGAAACGTGTGATAGTTATTTCGGAGCCATAACGAAAATCCGATCTCAATTGAAAATCCCTATGCCTGAGTTCGAACTCATAAAAATGATAAAAGCGAATCTTAACGAAAGAATTGGTAAGCTGGTGTATCCTATGGCGATATTTTCGATGGATCAACTTCGATTCGCTTGCAAAGAAGCTGAAAATACATTTCCCGTAAAGGAGGTTCATAACACACGGTTTTATAGACCGCCGTCTAAAATGCAAGTCAATGAACTTCAGCATTATGATGAAGATCAACTTGAGCGGGAAGATTATATTGCCGCAATGCAATATGGTAATACCAATAGTCCTAGACCACCAAATAAATTTCTGACTTGCTGGAACTGCAAGGTAGTTGGACATTTATGGTGGGAATGTACATCTCCCAAACAAAATGTATTTTGCTTCAATTGTGGAGAAGCAAATTATATAATCGCAACATGTCCAAATAACTGTAAAGATAAAGTTAAACAGAAAAACGGACAGAGGAGCGCGATTCAAGCGGGGGAATCGCGTTCGAAACAGGGCCCCGATACAACGAATTGTCAAAAGAAATAGTAGAAAAACCGAGTAATGAAAGTGATGAGACAAAAATAACAATATTGAAAAGAGAAAAAAATGATTTAGAAAATAATAAGAGTACTATTTATAACAAAAATATAAAAGTGAGTCAAGTTAAGCCATTACATTTAAGAATTAAAGAATACAACGAAGCTAAAGAAAGAATCTTCAGTGGCCAGGTTAAAAATAAAATACTGAAAGCCAGAGATAGATTCAAATTGAGAAAAATGTTAAGATCCAACCTAGAAAATACGTTAATACGTTTATCTACAATAATAGATGTATCTACAGATCCTAGACCATATGCCAAAGTCAAAATAGCTGACAAAGAAATACTGGGCTTGCTAGATAGCGGTGCATGCATCAGTATCATTGGCAAAGGCTGTAGGCAATTCATAAATGAACTTAACGTTAAAGTTATTCCCATAACATCAACAGTGAAGACCGCTGATGGAAAAAGTCAATTCGTCCTCGGGACGATAGAATTAGATGTTCAATATAAAAATAGTGTACGTAATATAAAGTTTTACCTCGTACCTGGTTTAGATCAGGAACTTTATCTCGGTGTCGATTTTTGGAGAGCTTTCAATCTTGCATCTGAAATAATCTGTGAAATGTCAATATCGGGGGCAAAAGATACTTCAGATACTCATCAATTGTCGCCAGAACAGCAAGAAAGATTGGATGCAGTCAGTCGAAAGTTTCGGTGTTATACCAAATACGGACTCGGAAAAACGAGCCTTGTCCGGCACGTCATCGATACCGGAGAGGCGGCTCCAGTAAAACAGCGTCATTATCCTGTCTCTCCAGCGATACAAACCCTTATGTACGCCGAGATAGACAGTGTGTCTCAACAAAGCAGGCCTCACCATCAACGTAACGAAATCGAAATTTTGTTTTAAAGAGTTGAAGTACTTAGGATTTATCGTCGGTGGTGGGAATGTCAAAACAGACCCCGCTAAAGTTGAAGCAATTGTAAATTTTCCGGTCCCAAAGACGACAAAACAAGTACGTAGGTTTCTTGGGCTCGCAGGGTGGTACCGTAGGTTTATACGGGAATTTTCGACCTTGACGGCTCCAATCACAGATACCCTGAAAAAGAGCAACACAAAATTTAAAATGACAGAAGCAGCTCTGGAGGCCTTTGAAAAGTTGAAGAAGACCCTATCCGAAGCTCCAATATTGACACATCCAGATTTCGACAAACGATTTTTCATCCAATGCGATGCGTCCGACACAGGTGTGGGCGCGGTACTCTTTCAGAAGAACGATGCCGAGGAAGAATTACCACTATCATTCTTTTCCCAAAAGCTTAACAAATGCCAACAAAATTACAGCGTTACCGAGAAAGAATGCCTAGCCGCTGTCTTAGCTATCCAAAAATTTAGACCTTATGTCGAAGGAATGTTGTTTACGGTCATAACTGACCATTCTAGCCTAAAATGGCTCATGAGTCTTAAAGACTTAAGTGGACGACTTGCGCGATGGAGCTTACAACTCCAAGCATTTTCGTTTGACATCGAACACAGAAAAGGTAGTTTGAATGTAGTCCCTGATGCGTTGTCGAGAGTATACATGGAAGTTGAGAGTATCGATATAGGAAATGTATCACCGCTTATAGATCTGGATTCAAAAGAATTCGAATCGGAAGAATATAAAAGTTTATTAAAAACAGTTAAAGAAAATCAAGACCGACTGCCCGATTTAAAAATCGAAGATAATTTTGTGTATAAACGATCCTTCCCTTCTCACTTTGACTCCACTGTAGTAGAACACACATGGAAATTATGGGTTCCATCAGGACTAACCAACGACATCATTGTCCGCGCCCATAACCCCCCCTTAGTTGCTCATGGTGGAGTGGCGAAAACACTACAAAGAATTCGCGAATATTTTTACTGGCCGAACATGACGGTCCAAATACGAGAATTTATCGCCAAATGTACCACTTGTATTCAATGTAAACCATCAAACCAAGTCTTACGTCCTCCTATGTCAAGTGTGTATAGCGTTGATCGTCCATTCCAAAAATTATATGTCGATTTTCTAGGTCCATATCCGCGTTCTAAGTCTGGTAACAGTTTTGTCTTCGTCGTTCTTGACCATCTGTCTAAATTTGTCCTCTTAAAATCACTAAAGAACGCTAATTCCTCGAGCGTCATTAAATTTTTACAGGAAAATGTCTTTCATATGTTTGGAGTTCCGCAAGTCATACACTCAGACAATGGCAAACAATTTTTGTCAAAAGATTTCCAAAATTTCCTTCAATCCTATGGAATAAGACATTTCAAAACGGCGAACTATTCCCCCCAATCGAATGCGTCCGAGAGAGTAAATCGCACTCTTTTAGCGGCCATTCGATCCTACCTCAAAGATGATCAGCGAGATTGGGACTCACATTTGAGCGAGATAGCTTGTGCTCTGAGGAGTGCGGTTCACACCTCAACCAGTGTATCGCCATATTTTGCACTTTTTGGCGTCAACATGATGACTCACGGTAGTTGCTATGAGCTAGCTCTGAAACTCAATTCCTTAGAAGATGGTGAAGTAATGACTCTAGCTAGGCATACTCGGTTGCAGTGCATGCGAAATAAAATCAGGGACAATATACTCAAAGCCAGTGAACAAAGCACGCTAAAATATAATACTCGTACTCGAAACATTCGTTTTCAGCCTGGACAAGAGGTATTCCGAAGGAATTTTATTCTTAGCGATAGTTCCAAATACCTCAGCGCTAAACTATGTCCTAAATTTGTCAGGTGCCGAATTGTGAAATCTGTAGGTAAACACTTATACGAACTAGAGAACTTATCCGGAAAACCCATTGGCGTCTATCATGCTAAGGACATTAAACAATGAACCGCGTTCAAATTAATAAGTTATTTCTTTTTGTTATGGCAACCTCATATTCGCATATTAGTGTATTTATGTATATTTATGTATTTCTGTATTTTTCACAAGCAAAAAAAACAGGAAAAACATTTATCCCTCAAGTTTAATAATTTTATTTATGTATTTTGTTTACTATGTATATGAGCCTTTAACTCACCATGCATCTGTTTATTTTTTTTGTTAATTATTTTTGGTTATATTTATTTAGTTGTTGCCATAATACTATAGACAACGTTAACTTATTAGGTATTCATTTATTCATTTGTTTATTAATTTGTTTATTAATTTATTAAAACAGTGAAGTCCATCAGACCCTGTGATATTTATGTTAATTTATTTTTAGGTTAATGTTGCAATTTTAGGTTTAGTTTAGTTTAATATTTATTTAATTATAATAATTCACCTTAGTTATTTATTTATTTATTTAATTTTCTCTTAGTTATTTATTTATTAGAATTTTTGTTTCAATTATTATTTATATATTTGTTCACTTATTTATTAAATCCATTTATTTTTTTGTTAAATTATTTATTTATGTGTGCGATACCTACCTTGCTTATTTATTTATTCTTTACTTGATCTACTTAATTAATTTATGTATCTATTTATTTGTTTAGTAATATATCTATTTGTTAATTTATCTAAACAATCTGTTAATTCAGTTAATCGTTTCATATTCATTTCCTTTAAACGTTTATTTAGTTATTTATGTATCTATTAGCCCATTAGAATATTTGTTAATTTATTTATGCATTTTATTTGCCATTGTGCCATAACTTATTTATTTATTGCAGTTTATCATTCATTTATTTGCTCGTTTAATTATCTATTAACTCTTTTATTTGTATTGCATTCTGTCTATTCAATAAATTTATATGTATTGTATATCTATTTACCAAAGAATCATTCTTTAGCATGATAAACACCACTACTTAATAATAAACCTTCACACAAGATTCATTATTATTCGTAAACATAAACCCAACAGGTAGATCGTTATAGATCGAGATCTTAGGATGCTAAGCAACCCTAAAACGAAATTTCACAAAGAAAAAAAAACTACCCGCAGGCATAAGAAGAAACAAAACCTATCGCCCGGCTTGTGAGGGTTCTTCCCCTCGTTGGCATAATTCACAGCAAAGATTAAACCATTCCCCTTTTAATCCACTTTTGGAGAAATGATATTTGTTTTTTTTTTGCGAAAGCATACATAATTTTATCGTTGAGCAACCCCTAAACTCGATTCGTCTATTCTTATACCTTCTATACAACAATAAAAAAAAAAAAATATATATATGAGAAAGGAAATAAAACAACCCGGCACTTAACATAGAATTATCTTACCAATGCAAATTGAAAACCGTTGCATGCAATGAATGAAGATTGTAACCCACCAGATACTAGTAACAAATCATGTAAACAAATCTTAATAATTATTAATCTTACGTTTTCTTTATCAACGAAGCAGGTGTCTTTTCTCTGTCTTTGGCGTCGACGAGCTCTACGGCTAATCCAGAGCTTTGTTATGGTCACCTGCAGTAAATCCAAACAAAGCAAAAATGATTATTTCTTTTAAGTAAAAAGGATTTTGGTTTATTAGCACCGAACTGTTTCGAGTACCATATAAAAAAAAAAAAGAGAAAATTATTAAGCATTGTTGCTATAATTTTTTTTATATACAAATAAAACTGCTGAGCATTAAAATAAACGTTCACCGGAGATTTCCTAGTCAGATGCATTAGCGTCATCGGTCCTGAGGGATACGGCACTTGCGACTGCTTACATGTTTGAGGATAGAATTCTCACTGGTATATTGTTATAAATGTTACATACATGCATCGAACTACGTTGATTTTGTGGCCGCATAAATGCATCTTTTTACGGGAGGTGAGGAGCACTTTGAGAAGGCATTCCAACCCTGGCTCGTTCTCGATGAGGTCCCTGACTGGTCTCTCGGATTCTTTTTAAGAACGGCAGCAGGTTGAAGCAAAACTAGTGCAGTTTGGATGCTTGCAGTGGCAGCATTGACATGGTATAGTGTGTCAATGAGTATCGGACTTGGTTTCGGGCCGTGAAATTTTGTTCTGGCCTGAAGCACATCGCACCGTGCCTTTTTCCAAAGGATCTTATAGATTTTCCCGACTGGTTTTGCATCACCGTTTGGCAGGTCTTTGTGCCCATCCGATGATGGTGGCTCATTTGATGTTATGCACATGTAAATGGAAATGCTCTAGTGATTTTTATTTTTGTTGGTTGGGATGGGGGTTCCGCAGTAACATTA
The DNA here is from genome assembly GCA_963931855.1 of Philhelius festivus. Classification (NCBI taxonomy): domain Eukaryota; kingdom Metazoa; phylum Arthropoda; class Insecta; order Diptera; family Syrphidae; genus Philhelius; species Philhelius festivus. The sequence goes on from OZ007554.1 coordinate 86,194,718, forward strand.
TTCGTTATTTGGGGATTCTGTAACAGAGCGATAATATATATTTTGATTCTATTTTTTTTTACTATATACTGGTATCTACTTACCAATTATATGATAGAGCTGTCTTTTCTTGTTATTTGCCTGGTATTGGTATTTGTTTTGGACGGACAATTTTTTTTTGCGTCCGTAGTAAAGCACTGTTTTTTTTTGTGTCTCCTTCTAGAAGGTCTGACATTTGTTTTTTTTTGTTGTTATTTTTTTTTGAGTGTTGGTAGCAATGATTTCTGCTGAATTCATTATGGCCGACCATTGACCTATTAGTCAAAGTGGGCGACGATTATTTTTTTTTGTATATTGCCATGCACCGATAGGTGTAGCTCAAATCGGCCGGATGCACACGGGACATAACATAACAAGAGAGATGCAAGAGTTGGCAAAGCACGGATTAAAGTGCTTTGATTTGATTGGCATTAGGTATGATCTGATTTAACTGATTAAGCTTATGAACAGTTTGGATAAGGCGAATTAGGATTGCAACTTGGTTGATGACTTAGCGACAAATTAGATTGTAATTGTCCATCTATCGTGTCGGTTGGCACAAGAAGAGTAATCAGTAATCTGTTTGTTAAATTTTTGTTTAAATTAAAATTTTAAAATTGAAAGTGCGACTTTTCCACTCCAATAGAAGCGGGAAAACTTAGTTGTTTCTAAGTGTGTTCCAGTAAACCCCCTCAATTTCTATGAAAGAAGAATAAAAAGAAAAAAATAAGCTGGAAAAATTTAACATAAAAAAGTAAGACATATTTTCTTTTTATATATATCCAATTTTGTTTTAGTTTTCAGGTATTGCAACATATATGTATTTGTCATGTATTTATTCAGTGTTTAATTTCTAGGGAATTTATACAAAAACAGTACACGATAGTGGAAAAACACTCAAAAGAAGATGAAAATAGAATATTACGAGTAAATCAAAAAAAAAATATATAAAAATTTAAAGTTGTTGGTGAGTGAATTTTTTTGTATACCTTTAATAACAGTGCAGTTTGATTAATAAGAATGAAAGAAATAGACATGCATACAAAAAATATAGTGATCGAGTTAGTTATTAATTTACCCTTTTTTTGTTCGGAATAGGACATTGGCGAAACGGCGATCAAGGACTGCATAGCGAACGTCCTGGTCGCCCAACAGTTTTTTTTTCGCACAAAAGAGTTCAACTTCAAGAAAAATAATCAAGAATTTAGAAGTCACAATCCTGAATGTTCAAGAAAATTCAAGAATATCGACATCACGAGACTTACATATAGATTCAAATTCAAAAATTTGAAACGTATAAATTGCGAAATCCTCACCTTGATCAAGGTTAATGAAAACCGAGGATTCAAGCGAGGAGTTAATGATCCAGCTATACATATACATTATATTTTTTGTTGTTCTTTTGCGATAATTTTTGTTAATACTTTGGTTTGTACAAGTTAATAGGAATTCTTATTTGTTATATTTTTCTTGTCATCGTCACTTTAAAAGTTTATTAAGTTACATTTTTTTTTGTTGTGTGATAGGCCAGGTGATTCAAAACCCTCGTTGAGCTCAATTCAGGTTTAGGAACCCCTTAGAGCCCTAAATAATAATACTCGTATAAAAAAAGGCAAGATATTATAATTATCTTCGAAGTTGTGTTTAAGTGAAAACAGGTAGAAGTTTGGAACTTAACATTAAGAATTCCTAAAATCTTAAATAAATAAATAAAATAAAAAATTTTTTTTTTTAGCAAGTTAATATACATATATATATAGTAATATATACTAGAATTTTGTTGAGGTAAGAGTACTAGTTTGTAGGGTTTCAATCACTGTTTTTTTTTATGTTTCTTAATTTGTTCTAAAATCTTTTTGTATTCTCTTTGGATTCAAAACTTGTTAAATGATAATTTAAGATTTAATAAAAGTTAAAATTTGTAAATCGAACTATTATGGTTGAAATTTGGTATTTCATTCAAGCACATAGCTTGATGCCTTTCTAAGTTTTCTTTTTCCAGGGGATGCTAAAGGTGACGAAGTAAACCGGTGAAGATGAACTGAACTGAGACAAAAGGTGAGCTTACCGAATCAGGGGAAGTTAAAACTTAGGCCAATAACTTCCAAGGCAGGGTGGGTAGGCCGTAGCTGATAACTTCTCAGCGCCCTCGGGTGGTAATGTCCGTCCGCTTTTAATTGATCCGAATCTTTAATCAATTCGATTGGCATGATATGTGTAAATAGTTATAGGTGAGATTGTGTCGATAGGACAAGATCCCACACCATTCCGGCGAGCTAAGGCCGAGCATCCACTAGCATGCCAGTCCTTCGCGCACAAAAACAGATCATCGAATTCTCGATTATAACTCACCAAGCCTATAACACCATTCAGAATGTTCTTCCGGGAGAGTTGTTTCCTTAAAAATCAGTTGACACAGTTAAAAACCAGGATGACTTAGTCAACTATTCCACAGAGTTTTTAAATTCCCTGGACTACCTCACAATTTACAATTAAAAGTAGGAACAGTTTTGATTATGCTGTGTAACATAAATCAGCCACGACTGTGCAATGGAAAGAGACTGGCTGTAAAAAAGCTAATGAATAACGTCATCGAGGCCAAAATCATCAAGGGAAAACACAAAGAAGAGGATGTCTTGATCCCGCGTATACCGATGATTCCAACGGATTTACCATTCGATTTAAAGCGTATGTAGGTGCTACGAATTTTGCCGGGTCATCTAGTCTTTCATACAATTATAACATGGCTAATCCGAAAATTTAAAAATGTCATGTGTTAACAACCGCGAAATTTTCATGCATTTAAACATTTGTATCTCATTAATTTCATGTTTTATATTTATTTATATAAAATTTTTAAATTCTAAAGTACTTTTACATAAGAACAAGTTCGTGCGATCCAGTCTTGCATTTTATTTATTTCGGAATGCTTATGACTTTAAGGACATATACCTATATACTCTTGAGTCTCTTTGATTTTCATTAATATAATTTTAGTGTAGGCAATACCCCCATTTATTAGGTTTAGTCATCTTAATCTAACTTAAATATAGCTCTTAAATCTAGGATTAGAAGGATGATTAAGACGGAGTTTCAGGAAGGGTGAACTAAAGTTGAAGTCGAAATAGTTAATGTTACAATTAGTCTTCCAAAGCATGCGAGTAATAGGTTCGTTGGAGCATAAGTGGTACGGTGGGTAGGCAGATAGAAGAAACGAGGATTTCTTATATTATAACGGGAATCAGTGTTGAAAGAGATGGAATTGTAGAGAGTTGTGCAGTCAACAGACCCTGAATGTAATCGATGAATGAAGAGAATGTTTGGATGCGATGAAATATTTAGCTCTTAGCAATTTTTCAGGCACCAGACAGAGAAACTGTTGAGATCAAGTTGAGAAGAGTAGAATCATGTGTAGAAGAAATGGTCGTGAAATATGGTAAAATTAGATGAACGTTTCAATATCGTTAATATTAAAAAAAAGGAGAGGTGATAAGTGGCTGCCTTGTAGAACCCCGAAAGCAATAAAGAAATCACCACAGAGAAGGTAGATCTGAATCGAACTTCGCAGTAACGGTTTTTCAGGTAGGAAAAATCCATCTTAAGAAGCTAGGTTCAAACACAAGGGTGAACAGTTTGAATGGAATAAGCTTATGTGAGATTTTGTGAAAATCGGGAAATGAGAAACATCCAATAAAAGCTTAAAATTTCGTACAAAATGCTTTCAAAGAATTCGGGAATATGTGAAAGCTTAACGATAGTTGGACGATAGCTTGTAACTTCATACTGTGGGCCCTTTTTATGTAATACGGTTATGAAAAAGGTCTTGCTTAACTGATGGAATTCTCCTTTAGATGGACATACCGAAGATTTTTAAGAGAAGTGATTGTGTTGAAGACTAGTTTTTGAGAACTATGGCGGGGATACCATCTGGGCCGGGAATATACTCATCATTGAGTTGATTCAGCTTATTTTTGATGAGAAATGGGTCAATGGTATGAGGTCAAAATGGACCGAGGGAGAAATTTGGTAAATAATTGAACTAAAATGCACGACTGGGTCGCACGAACTTGCTCCTATGTAATAGACTAAGAACTTTAAAAACGAATGTTATTAGAGAAAACTATTCATAAGGATAAAATTACGAGTAATTTTTTAAATTCTTTTAGTAGTAAGAGATAAAAACAGAATGCTATGCAAATATAAATTTATGCAAGAACAAAAATTATAAGTCGTTGTAGTGGTTCCTTAAAAAAATTAGCTTTTATGTACAAAATTTTTAAAACATTTTTAAGAAAAAATGTTGGTACGCCAATCTTAAGTTTTTAGTATTCTACGAATAAGAGTCTAATTTCCAAAAAAAATAGTAATCGAATTTTCCAAAAAAAAAATGACTTTTTTTTCTAAAACTTGAAAGTATATTTTTTTTTTAAGTTTTGAAATGCAATGTTTTTTAAACTTTTTTAAGAGCTTCCTCATAAAAAATTTCATAAAAATCCGTTATGCCGATAATGAGAAATTCAAAATTCGAAAAAATCGTTCTATGGTAGGTACAGTCAGTAATATCTAGATTTCAATTTTTTTTATTAAATTATAGATCGTTAAAATTAATCAAAAGAAAAAAAAATTTAGCAAAATTCTCGGAAACGTTTTCGAGAAAAATACGATTTTCGAAAACCATTTTTTAAAATTTGTATGGAAGGTACCGTTAGTTTTAGATAAAACAAAATTTTTGTCTCAAATCTTGTAGATTATGTTAAAAAACTTTTATTTATCAAGTTTGAAAAAAATCGATCTTGGGGTTTTCGAAATATTGGGTTTCCAAAAAAAAATTTTGATTTTTTTTTTTAAATCCAAAAAATAAAAAATTGAAAATTTGAATATGTAATAATATTCAAACCGTTTTTAAGAAAATCAAAAACAAAAAAATGGACCCAGGTCTTAAAAAAAAAAGAAAAAAAACGTGTGGGGGGAAAAAAATTAAAACCCGTATCTACCAAGTTTGAAGAAAATCGGCCGAGCCGTTTAGGCTGTAGTCGAACCGACAGACAGACAGACAGACAGACAAAATTGCGAGATCCACTATTTTGGTCTTGGCTATCATCGTAATGTCAACTTTGATCAAAATCTCGAGTTCGATTTTTTTACGAATGCATAACTTGCCTTATAGTATCTATAAATCGCAAGTAAAAATTACAATCAGGTGCATATAAAGGAGTCGTTGGTTAAAGATTGTTCAAAAAACCTTTCTTGTTTTTTGGAGTAGGAGAAAGGACGGTAACCATCGCATTTTCGTTAAAAGCTGACAAATTGGAAGAAGGATTTAGGGACTTTATTAAGATTGCTTTGGGTTTGCATTAAATAGCATTGATAGAATTCAGTAGATACCAAGATAATTAGAGTAGTCAGTCGGAGGTCGAAAACAAAGGGAAATTAACCCAGATTTATTCGTCTTGTTTCCCAACGATCGTAGCCTGTAATTATACCAAGATGGCGAATAAGATGAAATTTTACGCTGAGAAATATAATAAAATATTTCTCTTTAAAATATGTCTATTGCATCATTTACAGCAAGGTTGTCAAAATTAAAGGAAACTCCGGTGATATATTCATTATTTTGAGAAAATTTAGCTTCATGAAATTCATGTGAAGATAGATTTGTGAGGGGATAAGTCGATATAGAAGAATCATGATAAAAAGGGGTTGATAGTTGTCGATAGAAGATAGTGAAAGGGGACTGAGTGAGACTGAAGATTTGATGGGATCAGTTGTGAAAATTAAATCTACTTGCCTATCCATTAAATTTGGAATTGCACTAACTTGACAGAGGCTTGATTCTGCAAGGCTATCTATAAGAGACATTCCTTTACAGATATAGGATTTGAAATAACATACATAATATGATTCATCATCAGATAAGGTCCATTTAAGATGATTAAGTCATCGAAAAGTAGAGTATCATCATAGGGACAATAGATATTTGTAGTTATGGCAAGTTCATAGGATTCAATAGGTTGTAAAGGCAAAATGTAGCAATATACAAAGTTAAGTGACTTGCAAGGAAGGGTTATTTTTATTGAAACGTAGTCGATGTTAGTGGAAGAGAATATGACAGTTATGGATGATCTTATGTGTTTTGGATAGCTAGTAGTACACTTCGACAAGGAAAATCATCAGTAGGTATGTTATGCTCGTCATCGCGATAAAGATAGAAACAATTTCTTACTGTTTTTCTATGGAGGGACCTACAATTTTAAGCCGATTCCAACCGGCTAATGAGCAGAACATTTCATGATAAAAGATACTCTTTAAGGATTGGGTCACTTCCTTGCAAGAGGCAGTACACCCAAGAAAAACATTAACGAAGATTTTTATATGAAATAAGAAAATTACTTCAATTTTAAGTGTACTGATTGAATTTAATTCAATAGAAAGCTTGAGCGACCTCTAAACAAGTGTCGCTAAAAGTCGACAAAAATAATAATTGCGTCTTAGAAAGGTACTCAGCATCTAACTGATGAGCCCACTATTGTACCTGGGCGAAATGCGCTTTGGAGTTGAGGTCGCTCAAGCTTTCAATTGAACAAGAAAAACATTTTTGAGAATCGAACCATTATACCAAGAGGTACTACATTATTATTGATTAGAGTCGAGACCTCTTTTGATTTCGACTTATATTGAATATTACTCCTTACCTCGGGTGGGGGGTAGTAATAACAAATGAAACAAGTATTTTGACTTCTAAATTGAAAGTGATTTTATTCTTAATTTGTAAGACTATTTATACTAAAATAAATGCAATTCGACAATAATAATTCTATGGGAAGAAAAATGTAATTGGATAGGAAGCACTTGTATAGAGCGTGCATAATTCTATGAGAAGAAAAATGTAATGGGATAGGCGAGCAGGCACCTGTAGAGAGTGCTGATCTTGCAGTATGGATTTGTGGGAAAATAAGTTGTGTGAATATAAAGTGTGCTGATATTGCAGTATGGATTTGTGGGAGAATAAATGTGTGATAGGGTGTTCGAAATTTGGATAGGGTGTTTTTCATATGCAGGTACATGGTACATAGTAATTAATTTAATTTAAAGTTGATAGTTTAAACATTCTCCCCGGCGTTGAGATCTTTGAGCTCAAATTCTATGTTGTTTGGAGCTCGAGTTGTTTTCATTTTCCTTCGGTTGAGTAATAATAGGATGCCTAGGACCAAACCAATTCCAAGTGAAAGATACCCAATAGAATATTGATGGATATCGTGATGAGAAACTTTGGAGGGTAATGCCTGTTGTGTTTTTTGATACGAGATCTTCTTCGCCAGAAGTGTTAAGTCGTCTTCCCCTCGAATGATGATTTCCTTCTTCTTATGAATTTCGTTTTGGAGTGGTTCAATGTGGAACATATCGATGAATAGACTTAAGTTCAGTGTAGGTAAGAATGGTGCTGTTGACTTTGCTGTGTAGAAATTATGAGCATTAATAGTCATGGTTGGTTGTTTAATGACACAGTCAGTTGCCAGTTTCATAAGTCCTACGCTTTGGAGTTTTGTAGTTAAAATATCTGATCCGCACACTACAGACAATACTTCATCGTGATGAAAGGCAAAAATCCAGTGATTAGGATTATGAAGTTGAATCCACATTTTGTCAACAGTGGTAGATTTTAGTTCGCAATATGATGAAAGTTTCTTATTATGATTTAACATGTGAATTTCGCATTGGTTTTCAACTGAGTGAGTATTGAAGATAGGATGTCGCTGTTTACATAGATATTTTTGGTCATCAATATGTATACAGCCCTGGTATTCCGTTTGTGATAGCGCGAAATGCTGATCCCTGAATGGAGTTATTGCTAAGAATGCTGTTGATGGTTGTATGAAGACGAAGGATGTGTTATGTTGAACTGGTAATGGTACTAGTTTGAATATCTGGAACATTTGCGTATTTAGTAAAGGCAATTTTACAAGGAATACAATTGCTGATGATGTAACTCGTCCCTTGACTCGAAGGAGCTCGTATAGTTTTGGAAGATTATGTTCGTCATATCCAGGAAGTGTCAATGAGCTTGGTATCATCTTACGAATTCTATCCAGTTCGCTCAAAAGTTGTCTGGGGGAAAGAAGTAAAGCGTTTATTCTTCCTTGATGGGTATCTGAAACAGCTTCCAGAATTGCTATTTGAGTTCGTTGAAAACTGTCCATTATTTGAGTAACATAGATTGTAATATAGTTGAGGATTTCTCTTCTCTGTATAGTTTTATTCAGATTGTCTATTGAATCGTAAGCTATGGTCAGCTGCTGTTTAACTTCACTAAATTGTTCTTTGATTGAAGATAATGATTTGTTGAGAATATTTGTTGTCGATTCGATTATTGATGTTTGATTTTTGCTCAATTCAAGTAGATGCCTCTCATTACTATGGGCCATTTGGATGTTATCTTCAATGTATTGTGCGTATTCTTGGTCAAGGACCCCGAAAAGTTTGTTTGCGACAGTGCCTATAATGTCAAATGGGGATCTTCTCTTTCTTATTGCCATGCCATTTCTGTAGTTTAAAATTTCATTTAGGTTCTCAGATTCCATGAGACGCATTTCTAAATGATTGACGATGGCCTTGCAAAGGTTATTTTGAAATTGTTGTTCCTCACATCTGGTCTTTAGTAGGGTGAGACCTTTCCGTATTCCTTGCAATTCCTGCCAATAACTGGTCATATTGAAGTAAATGAACAGGTTCCATTCATCAGTTATTAGTCTTGCTTCCCCAATTTCATCGAAATATAGCCCAGGGCTACTGTCAAAATGCTGAATGTCTACTGGAATTGGTTTAGTGCCTTGTCCGGATACGGTGCCTAGTAGAAATAAGCAAACCAATAGTGTTGTGATTGTACTTATTTTCATCTTTTGAGTTGGCACTGGCGATGGTTCTGGGTTACTTCGTTTTTTCTTGGAGCATTCTCTTATCGGGAGGAAGCGACCTTGAAGTGGGTGTTTAACTTTAGTTTTGGTTCTTGACAGCAGAGACCGATCATTAGTATCAGCCGATGTTGTTGGTTTGTCTTTAGTAGATAGCGGTTGAACTTCAGTTGGAAGTGGACAAACTTTAGCAATTGATCGTCTTAATTCTCCTGAATGGGTTTGGATATCAACCACTCTTGCAAATTTGTCCGGTCCGCATATTGTTCTTAGAACTCTTCCCATTAACCATTTAAGGGGAGGTAAATTGTCTTCTTTAATGAGGACTAATGTACCTGGTTGGATATCAGCTTGAGGATTTTTCCATTTATATCTCTGCTGAATCTCTTGTAAGTACTCGTTCGTCCATCGGCGCCAGAATTCCCGATGAATAGATGTTACTAGATTCCATCGAGCGATATGTGTAAGTGTAGGTGCCTTCGCGGATTCTGGATCCACCATTGCAGTTAAGGGTGCTCCAATCAAAAAATGTCCAGGAGTTATAGCTTCAAGATCATTAGGGTCATTGGACATTTGCGTTAATGGTCTAGAGTTCAGGACAGCTTCGATTTGTGCAAGAGCTGTTGTTAGTTCTTCTTGAGTTAATGATGCACTTGCAAATATCCGCTTCATATGGTGTTTGGCCGATTTTACCGCTGCCTCCCATAAGCCTCCAAAGTGAGGAGAACGTGGGGGGATTGGTTTCCAGTCGATGGTTCTTCCAGCACAATAATTCTTGATGGATTCTTGACCTTCTTTTGTAAAAACCTTGGAGTTGAGCTCATTTAGTTCATTTCGAGCTCCAATGAAGTTTGTTGCATTGTCGGAAAAGATTTTTGCTGGACATCCTCGCCTGGCTACGAATCTTTTCAAGGCTCCAAGAAACGCCTGAGTAGTTAAATCAGTGACTAGTTCTAGATGCACTGCCTTTGTTGAGAAGCATACGAAAACTGAAACATAAGCCTTTGTTGATTGCTTACCACGTATTCTGTAGTGAATATATACTGGACCAAAGAAATCCACGCCTACATTCATAAATGGTCTTGAAGGTTGGACACGTTCCGGTGGTAAATTTCCCATTAATTGCTCAATACCTTTTGGTTTAGCCTTAAAGCATTTGATGCAATTGTTTACGATGGACTGGGCTAGTCGCTTTCCTCCTAGTATCCAGTAAGTTTGTCTTGCAATGGAGAGTAGAGCTTGAGGTCCCGCGTGCTTATTTTCTTTGTGTAGTTCAGACATCAATAATTTTGTGAAGTCATGCGAGCTTGGGAGAATCATTTGATGTTTTGCTTCATATGGTAGATGAGAAGCATCTAGTCGTCCTCCCACTCTTATAACGTTCCTATTGTCAAGAAAAGGTGCGAGCGAGTTAAGATGGCTTGTTTGAGATACACAACCATACTTCATAAGTGCCTTTAAATCTTCTGGAAATGCCGATGATTGAATATGCTTTACGATAGTGTACGTTGCTGATTTCAGTTCTTGTGGAGAAAGAACGGTGTCCACCAGTCTGTAATTTTTGGCTCGTTTTAGGTTACTAATGAAACGTATGCCGTATGCTGTAACCCTTTGTAGAATTTTGAACGAGTTTTTGTGGTTAATTCTTTCAACAAAATGGTAGTTGGTTTTTGGTGTTGCTAATAGAACAGTTTTCATAACTTTCATCTCTAAAATTTGTCCTTCTTCTTTCCTTAATGGTTGTTGGGGCCATTCTGACTTAGGCTTCTTCAAGAATGTTGGACCTGGGAACCAAACAGTTGACTTCAACAGTTGTTCAGGCAATAACCCTCGAGATAGAAGATCAGCTGGATTTAGTTCCGAGTTTATAAACTTCCATTGAGATTTTATGGTTTCATCCTGGATTATAGCTATACGATTAGCTACAAAGGTCTTCAGTGGTGATGTTGTGTTTATCCAAGACAGAACAATTTGTGAATCAGTCCAGTATGTTGTTTGTTTAAATTGTATTGGAAGGCTTTCCTTTACGAACTTAACTAGCTGAACCAATAGTTTAGCGGCACAGAGTTCTAGGCGAGGAATGGTTTGTTGTTTGAGTGGTGCTACTCGAGTTTTGGCACACACCAATTGTACATGGACTTCTCCTTTGAGGTTTGTGGATTTGATATAGACCACAGCCCCATAAGCTCGTTGGGAGGCATCTGAGAACGCATGAAGTTCAACCCAAGTTGGGTTGTCCACTATGATGTGTCGTGGAATTTTTAGGTTGTTCAGCTTGAGAAGGTCTTTTCTAAATGTTTTCCATTTAGTATTCATCTCCATCGGTAACGCGGCATCCCAGTCGAGTTTTAAGGCCCAAATTTCCTGCATGTAGATTTTTGCCAGTACAACCACTGGACTCACTATTCCCAATGGATCGAAAATGTGAGCAGTGTCGGATAATATAGATCGTTTGGTAACCTTTGTTATTTCGTTCCAATTTGTTTTGATGAGAAATTGGTCTGATGCTGGTAGCCAGGTTAGTCCCAAAGTTTTTATAGAACCTTCCTCTTGGTCGTGAAGGATCGTTTCAGTTTCACAATCTTCTGGTGGGATTCCTTTCAAGAGTGAAGGTGTGTTAGAGCACCATTTTCGGAGATGGAACTCTCCTTGAGCCAGAAGTTGTATTAGTTCTGACTGCTTTTGAGTAACGGTTTTTAGATTGTCGCTTCCGGTTAATATGTCATTCATGTATATATCTTGTCGGATGATATTTGCGCCTAGCAAATGCTGGTGGTCTGCTCCTTCTGCCAAATCGTGAAGGCATCTTATAGCGAGATAGGGGGCAGATTTAGTACCATAAGTGACAGTGTTTAGTTGATACGTCTTCAGAGGTTGATTAGTTGATTCCCGCCAAACTATACGCTGAAATCGTTTGCTGTAGTCGTTTACTAGTATTTGGCGATACATCTTGGAGATATCTGCAGTAAACACATACTTGTGAATCCGGAATCGCAAGAGAATTGAGACGAGATCATTTTGTAACGCTGGTCCCGTGTGCAGGATCTGATTGAGTGATATGTTTGTGGATGTCTTTGATGATCCATCAAACACCACTCGCAATTTAGTTGAACTGCTTTCAGGGCGTAAAACGCAATGATGTGGAAGGAAATATTGTGGCATTTCACGAGAGATTTCATTGGTTTCTATCTCTTCCATATGCCTCAATGCAATATAGTCTCTCATAAACTCAATATATTGCTTCTGAATTTCTGGGTTCTTTTGAAACCTTTTTTCCAGGCTAAAGAATCGTCGAACAGCTATTTCTCTTGAGTCACCGAGACCTTCTGGGTTATTTGAAAAAGGGAGATTTACGATGTAACGTCCAGATTCTGACCTGGTGGTAGTTTTCAGGAAAATTTCCTCACATTGACGTTCTTCTTTGGTAAGTCGTTTTTGAATAGTTTGTGAGGGAGTAGTTAGATTTTCTTCTAGGTTCCAGAAACGTTCAACCAGACTGTCCAGGTTAGGAGATGTAGTATCTACTCCTATGCCGCAAAATAGTGTTGACGGACTGTTAGTGACTATCTTTCCCATAACTATCCATCCCAGTAAGGTGTTTTGTAGAGTTGGGCCACTGTTGGTTAGTTTTATCTGGCCCACTGAAAGAAGTTCCGGGTAGAGCTCAGCTCCGATGAGAATATCAATGTCAAGAGGTTTATTGAAGTCGTTATCTGCCAATTTGATGTTCTGAGGCATTTCCCAATGACTTGTGTCGATAAAATCACTGGGTTGTTGTGTAGTTATCGTATTGAGCACAAATACTTGAATTTGTGTCTGATAGCCAGTAACACGGGATTGAAGACATATATCGACCTTTTTGCTCAGGGTGATTGGTCTGTTTCCCATTCCTGACACCTCCAGGGGTTCGTATTTTGTTAAGAGGTGCAATTTTGAAGCGAGCTTCTCAGTTATGAAGCTCATTTGAGAACCGGAATCGAGCAACGCTCTTGCTTTGACAGCATTATTTGTCCGATTAAGTATGTTAACCACGGCTGTCCCCAACAGTACATAATTGGATAATTTTGCTTTGCTGGATGTAGCTGACAGGCTGGTTCTGTTGTCTATAGTCGGAGCTTGATGTCTTTGGTCCTCTGTTGTCACGTGAAGCAAGGTGTGGTGGTATTGATTGCATTTAGTGCAGTGAATTGATCTACATGTTGGAGCTTGGTGTCCCAAGCGTAAGCAATTTGTGCAGCGATTAAGTGATTTAACATTTCTTAGTCTCTCTTGTGGTGAGAGCTGGAGAAACTTTGGGCATAGATATATGGCATGTTTTTGCTGTCCACAAACTAGGCATCTATTGGTTTTGGTTGTTGAAGCAAGAGCTACTTTTGTCCTTTTGTTCAGGTCTTCTGAGCCCGTTTTTGCTACTTTTGGTCCAAGGGCTTCCAATGATTGGAACCTTAACTCTAGAAATGACATGAATTCGTTTAGGGCTGGCAGTGCTTTTGGTTGCTTTAGTGACTGCTCCCAAAGCGTGAGCGTGTTTCTGTCTAGTTTCTTGATTAAAATGCACATCAGTATAGGGTCCCAATTGTGAGTGTCTATGCTTAAACCCTTTAAACTGAGCATGCACTCTTGTGTGGTGTCATGCAAGACCTTTATTGCCTTCGAGCCTTCACTCTGGATGGCAGGTTGCATCAGCAATCTCTGAACATGCGCTGTTACCAGTAGTCTAGGATTGTCATATCGATCTTTGACGACTTGCCATGCTGCCCTGTAGTTGTCATCGGATGTCGAGAAGTGCCTTATCAGTTTCTCTGCTTCACCTGCTAAAGTCGTCTTTAAGTAGAACAGCTTTTGACAGTTGGCTATGTCTTGCTTGTGCACAAGTTCAGTGAATAGATCACTGTACTGCTTCCATTTAGTATAGTCCCCATCAAATTTGGGCAAGGTTACCTTGGGTAATTTTAGGGATTGCTTGGGTGTGTTTGCTGTGGAAAGATTCATAGCTCCATTGGATTGTAATGAGTTCTGTGTGGTGAACTGCTCCAATTTGTCGGTCAGAGAAATCAGGAATTCTTGGACATCGTTTTCCAACTTGTAGAATTCATCTATGTTATATCCATCTCGTTTTGGATCTTCTGAGAGCTCGTGAATCAAACGATGAGTTTCTTCCAGTTCCATCCAGTATTTCTGCAGCGCGCTTAGTTTTACGCTACAAAAGGTTGAACTCCAAGCGTCTTTTGCAGTGGCTCTGATACTAGCTAACAATCGCTGTAAAGACTGTATGGTTGTGCCTTGTCTTCTCACAACTCTTGTTAACTCAGATGTTGGGGCTACTACGGGCGTTAACTTTTGCTTCTCATCTGTGGTTGTGTTGCTTGATATGCCATCAGCACCAGCTGACTTCATGGATGGGTCGATGTCGGCATCTACAGGCACAATTGACTCTAAGATATGCTTAAGTTCAATATAAGCCTTTTTCACCTTCTCGTATGTGTTAGCTTGAACATACGGAGTGTCCGCCTTGACATGAGCCTTTATCTGGTCATGATTATTAGAGAACTCCAACCAGAGAGCTTCTAATGACCTTAATTTCTTGGTCTTATAATCGACCGTTTTTCGGTCGGGACCGTCTTTGCCAACATTGGTCTTGAGTCGTACCAAGTCGTCCGTTATGGCCTTCTGCCTGGCCACGATGGTAAACACCTTCATTTCCTCCATCTGGATTAGTTATGTCTATGAACTTGCTGGTAGAAACAGGAACTCTGGAACCTTGTCAATATCCACTTGCTGGTGGACTCAGGAACACCGCGATCGCTGGAACTCTGGAACTCTGGAGCTTTGTCAATACCCACGTACAAATCACGTCGGGGTCACCAATGATTAGAGTCGAGACCTCTTTTGATTTCGACTTATATTGAATATTACTCCTTACCTCGGGTGGGGGGTAGTAATAACAAATGAAACAAGTATTTTGACTTCTAAATTGAAAGTGATTTTATTCTTAATTTGTAAGACTATTTATACTAAAATAAATGCAATTCGACAATAATAATTCTATGGGAAGAAAAATGTAATTGGATAGGAAGCACTTGTATAGAGCGTGCATAATTCTATGAGAAGAAAAATGTAATGGGATAGGCGAGCAGGCACCTGTAGAGAGTGCTGATCTTGCAGTATGGATTTGTGGGAAAATAAGTTGTGTGAATATAAAGTGTGCTGATATTGCAGTATGGATTTGTGGGAGAATAAATGTGTGATAGGGTGTTCGAAATTTGGATAGGGTGTTTTTCATATGCAGGTACATGGTACATAGTAATTAATTTAATTTAAAGTTGATAGTTTAAACAATTATTACCTACTGCTTTTTGTGGGCACTCGATGAATTTTAAATAAATAATAATAATATTAAAGCATGATAATATCCTACAGAAACATTACATATTTTAAGTCAGGACCTATACGCAATTGGAGACTCGAATTATAAAGCTTATTGAAGGTATTATTTAGGAGAAGTAAGAAAAGTAGGTTTAAATGTCCCATTCACTATTGTATTTGAGTCAAATAATGTTCACTTTGCTTAAATAATTCTATCTGGAAAACGTGAGTTTCTTAAATTAATACCCATCTTGTGAGCCTTGTTAAGAAGTAAATCAATATGGACTCCTTCTGCAGACATCACAAGTAAAAATGATATTTCATAATGAAGTAGAACTTTTCGAGAAAAAAAAATATTAATAACAATAATACCATCCGGACATTCATCCTTCCTCCATTTGCAATGAACAAAATTCGTTTCATCCTTTTTCCTTAGCTTTGAAAGGAGGTAAATTGAAATGCCTGCTGCTGGGTACATAATTTAAAGTTATTCAAGCGAAACATTCACTTCATGTTGGAAACCATTTCTTCTTCTTCTGTCATATGAAGCAAAAGCGATAGAAATGACTTACACCAATGCACTGCAGAAAGGGAGCAAGAACTTTTCGAATATAAGTAAAACATTCCTTCGTATGTATGTGAGCGTGTAGTCAAACATATTGCGCTATGTTCCTTTAGGTATAAATATATCATAATGACGGATGTTTGTACAAATAGCAAAATAAAAAGATAAAAGCAAAGAAAGAAAAAAGCCGAAATACACAATTCGAAAGAAAAAAAAAGAACACGAACTGTTTTCTCATTTATCTTTAAGAAAGAAAATTCTCCCAAGTAAGTTGTATAAATCTCAGTCGTTCATCTTGAACCGGAAAATTTGTCTTTTTTTCTTTTTGATTTTAAGGGAAATTTTTCTCCATTCAAAAGAAAATTTCCATTTTCACAAGTTAAATGGAAACGAAGGGAACAAAAACAGCACGGCATTCCACACATTATGTGTGCAGTGCAATTGGGGTTCAAGGATTCTTCCATATCATGCTAATGCTCGCAAGGACACAAAATTATCTGAGCGAGCGGTCCTTTGGGGTTCAAACCTACCTTACCTTTCTATTCATTTGACTTATTTTCGCCGCTTTGAGGCGGATGTACTCAATCAGATTTAGGGCAAAAGTAAAACATTACCATTTTTTATTTCTGTCTGTTTGCCTAATGCCAGCAAGACATACCGAGGACGGAAGGCTGTAAGGAGCTGAAGGTTTTGTTTTCAGCCCCCAACCCTAATGCGCCACACACAATTTTTTACTGTGGCAGGCCATTTTTACCTCTCAGTGTTAATACATATACTTACTTAGAAAAGTGATTTCTTTTTGGAGGTGTTAGAGGGTGGTGGGTTGTGGTGGAATAAGAACGTTATAAATATTTATTTAAGTCGAATTTTATTTGTAATTTTATTTGTCTGGAAGAACACAAGTGGGTCAAGACTCATAAGGAAATGAGGTGCTACTGTTAGGGAGATGTTTGATTTGAGATATCAACAAAACATTTTTTTGATTAATTTAAAAGGCCTATCATTGAAATTATGTGTGAGATATGGCATCGTACGAATGGTCGCCACCCGAGCTCATCCGATAGATCCAATTTTCAATGACTGGTTCATAAATTAGACCAAATTTAAATAGTTGCACGCGTCATGTTGACAGCGATCATTTGCGCCTTATTAGCATAGACCTGGGTTTTCAAGAAAACAGTGCGACCGTTAGGGAAATCGCAGCAAAGGCTGGAAGAAGAAGATAACATGTAGGTACATTTGTTCTAAATTTTCGGATATTGAAAAGTGAAAGAGGTTTGCTAGAGAATTCTAAATATTTAATGTACGGCTGAAGAAGTCTGTGTGCATAACTGTTCGTCCGAAATAATTCATTGCGGAAGCAGTATGACGACAAAATTGTTTGAGGGGAGGATTGCAGCCGACTATACCTCGCTTAAGCACTATACATTTAAAAAAGAAACGATATATCAGTTATGGGCAAGAAACATGCCGAAGATGTTTCAATGATACCTATATGGGTTTTGAAATTAAGCTACCAGCCTTAGATATCTATCCTGGAATATCCAGAGTCCTTTAGTAATTTTACAAATAATTTATAATATGTTAAATTGACGATTATAAATAATGTTTGACGTATTTTCTTAAACAAAAAAAAAACTACAACAATAACTCTTTTTTTGGTTGCATCCTTTTTACTTAAATGTTACTAAATAGCTCCGGCCGATATTTTTGAGCGCATTATGGCTAAAAGATAACACAAAACTCGTTCTTCTTTCAGTAAATTGACCATCATGTCTTCATTCAGCGTGGTGGATCCGAAGCATTCTCTGCGTATCCCTCTAAGTACTGGAAAAATTCCCATAAAGCGGGTAAAAGTTTCAAATTCATTTAAATTGCAGCGTGAGCAGTTCATATCCATCCATCTATCTGATCGTTGAAGTCTTCAAATTATTACGGATATGGTACCTGCCAACATCGTAACTAAGGATATGGTAGATGCCCTGTGATCTTGGTAGATTCGCCCTCTAGAGTGCCTCTTGATGATCTTCCGCACTAATATTTTCTACAGTATTTCGAACAAAATTGTTAAAAAGGTTTCTTTTTGATATCAGTTGTTCTAGATTAGTCAAACCAAATCGGCTTAAACTATGATTCAGCCCAATATATTTGTTTCTCTCGTACAACCCCTGTCAGCACATTAGGTAGTCTATTGACCTCATAGGAATTGAGAATGTTTCCTATGTAGTTTATATGGCATCGAATTGTAAATTCAGTGTCAGCACCAGGGTTCGGACCTAGGATTTTAATTTTCGGAGTAAATACGGAAAAAACTGAAGTAGGTCCAAATTTTTCGAAGTAGTTTCATTGAAATTAAAAAAAAACTCGAAACAAAATTCTTAAAAAAACTTTATTCAGTATTATTTGATTATTTTTCATTGAAAACTAAATAATTAATTGTGTACAAGTAACCATGAGGTACAAGAAAAACAGACTTAAAATAAAATAAATATAACTTTTGAAAAACTTTTGACTTAAATAAAAATTAAATATTTTTTTTTTTCGTGGGTACTCAGTGTGAGATTCTTACTCACTAAAAAACACCTCCCTTTTGTTCATGCGACTGCAACTAAATTACCTTATCAAGTAGTTTTAATTTCATAATATAATCACGTTTGGGGTAGCTCCCTACTGAGATGACCTGCGGATACTGCGTTTGAAAGCGAATACTCTTTATGGCGCTAGGTCGAACGATCTCGTTCTTTGAAGTCGGCGCACAAGGTTTGTCTCAACAATTGTTTGTCTAATAATTCTATTACTATGGTCATTTAAGTGAGTTTGTAGCTTCCCAGCGAAAACTGCTATTTTATCTTCAACAGTTGGTAATCGTAAGTCTCTGTGTAAATCACTGTTTCTAATGTACCACGGAGCATTAACGATTTCTCTGAGAATTTTGTTTTGATAAGATATAGTAATATTTGTCTATTGCTTGGTTTAATATAACCCCAAAGTACCGTACGTCCATACTGGTTTTAGCACTTGCTTATAGATAAGCAATTTATTGTAGATGTTGAGTTTGGAATATCTTCCAATAAGCCAATTCATTTCACGTAATTTATTTTCAAGTTGTACTCGTTTCTTTTTAACGTGAGTTTTCCATTTAAGCTCAGCGTCTAGTGTCATTCATAGGTATTTTGCTTCATTAGCATATGGAATTTGCACCGAATTAATGTAAGTGGACAGATTGGTAATTTTTTTGCATGTTTATCAGAGATATTGTTACTCATCATATCAATTGTCCCATACTACAAGACTTAGTTTGTGGTGGAAATGCACCATCAAGGACTACACGTTACCGTTTTTTTATTTATGAACAGTTTCATCGAAATAATTACGGTCGTAATGAGCCTATATCGCCCGTTGCATCAGAGAGGTCAATGTTATTTGTAATAGGATTGATTTATATTTGGATGTTTCTAGAGATACTTTTAAGTCATATGTATTAAATAATATTCGTTCAATTTCTACATAACTTTGTTAAAATTTGTTTCCTTTCGTTTCATATGTTAAAATTCTGTTTTATAGTTTATACCTAAGTATTTATTTTTATATTTATTATATATGTGTACATTAATGTTAATTTCAATATAATTGTATATAGCCCCCATTAATATTGTATGTAGTCTAATTGATTGATGAAATAAAATTAAATTAAATAAAATTAAATTAAAACATTGGCTTTTTCTATAGACATAATATGGGGGGGTGGCCGTGGCGCGATGGATGTGTGCTCGCCTGTCAATCTCATGATCACAGGTTCGATCCCTGCCGTCGTCTATGTCGCTTTAATTCCATTAAAAACCTTCTAAAAAATTGTCATCAATGGGTTGCTGGTTTACTCATTACATGTTGTTCAGGCATAACACTAACAGCATGTAATTGAGTTAAACTAGTATGCCCAACAAGGATGAACACGAATAAAATAATGTGAATTATAAGCGTCATAGAAATAAGACACGGCATTTCTCCGCTTTAGCTCAGCCGCCATCCCTGGAGATAAAAATATCTGAGACAACCACCAACAGTCTCAGAACATCGTGCCACACATCTTTCCTATCCTTCTTTCTCTTCATTAACTTCACGCCCGCGCTGTGTTGAAACATTTAAAGGGTAATCATAATCCCTTGAGCGCGGGTAGATTATAAAAAAAAAAAAAAAATAAAGGCATATCATTGAAGATGAGCAAGTCGATCAAAAGGTTAAGTCCTGTCCGTATATCGTTTTCGGTACATTTGCTTGCATTTAATAGACCTTAGATCTAACAAGCATATATCTAGTTCAAAATATTATTATTTCTAAAAACAAAAATGAATGAAATTTTGTATTTGATATACAACAGAAAATTGTACAAGATATTTAGCTTCGATTCAAAATTATAACTGCACCATTATCTATGGCCTATCTATTTTATGAGTTATGCCATACTCATTATTGAATTTTCTTAAAGCTGTAAAATGTAGGTTCTTAATTTGACAGTCTTCATATTGATAGTAATTTATATCTTTTTGAAAACTTGACATACTGAATACTCGTAAAAAAACATCCTTTTATCTTGCGTTCCTAGATCAAACAAAAATTAAAATACCTCACACCCCATATAAAATACCCCCTAAGTCTCTGATTCATTACCCATCAATATGCCTCATATAATTTACAACAAATATTCACATGGTATCCTGACAAAAATCAACTCTATCCAAAGGAAGCATCCACTTCCTTGGTCTGGAACTTTTTTCCTGAAATACTCGTAAATGTTTTGCAATTTATTTTGTAGCATTTGCTTTTAATAGGCAACCAAGCCGCACCAGATGGTTTTAACTATGCTATGCAGCACGTTCCACACCGGCGAGAAATTAATTTAACAATATTTTGCACGTGCAGGAAGGATATTTCTGTGCGTTGTTTTTTTTAATTCCTTCATAGACTGTGTAGTACAATAATATTGTGAATACAAAAGTTTGAGAAAAAAACACATTTTGGAATGCTAATATAACGGCGACCGCAATAAACAACATCAACATCAAAACAACAACAACAATGCTCAAAACAATATCTCACTCTAATGCTATATTCCCAGTAGTTTCCAGTCGAGTAATTTAATTGGAAAACTTGGTGGAATGTCCTCCTCTTCGATTAAAAAAATAAAAAAAAAATACTTTAACTGAAAACAACGGTTATTTTTGTTCTTTGCTGTATTTCTGTATTTTTATTGCCATACACCGAAAAGGACACGAACAAAACAATACACAAAACGCAATAAACCAAATAAACAGGATACAACATCAAACAGGAAAAATAAAAAAGTAATCGCACAACGCTCGGTGACCTCCCCCTCTTCTGCTGTTTTCTCCTTTAAGCTATGAATCTTTTTCATGAATAAATTAACAAAAATTTATGAGCAAAGTTTTAAACTTAGAAAAATGTTGACAAAATAAAAAGGACGATAATGGAAGAAACACTAAGCTAGAGTCCGTTTGCAGCATAATGTATTGCACCCTATTATATCTTTATTTTTTGTTTTGAAGTTGTGGGCTTTTGAAATTATTTGCATTTTCATATACTCGTAATTTATGGTCAATTACCAAATATATCAATTACTATGATAACTATTTTCTAAAAATACTCCTGAAATGCTTAAAACAAATCACTTACGAACATTCCATGATATATCACACGGATCAAGGCAGTAAAAGAATGCATTCTTTTGTGTAAAAGATTGCATTCATTAACTTTACGTCACCGTTCAATTAAGATTCAAAAGATTACAATCATTTTCCACCCTTCACTTGAAGCCAAACGATTGAATGTAATCTTTAATATTCAGTTACAATCCAGCTGCATCTAATCTATGGCGTATGCCGCTATACACTCTGGAATGAAATTTGGAGGGCTCACAGTAGTACCGAACCAAGTCATTTTAAAAAAATCCAAAGCTAACGCCCAAATTTCCGCAAAATTGAACTATACATAGTTCATTACAGCTCTAAATAGAGGCCAATTTTGCGGAAATTTTGGCGTTAGTTCTGGATTTTTTTAAAATGACTTGGTTCAGTACAGCTGTGAGCCTTCCATTTAACAGAAATCCTCAAAAAAATAATAGAACTAAAATTGAATTTTGCACGGCACTGGAATTTTGTAACTCAAAAAATATGTATTGTTATATTTGAAACAAATAAAATGCACGATCGAGTCGCAGGAATTTCCTCTTATGTTATACGACCCAAACGCAAAATAGTTGGCCTACTCATCAATTAACAAATTAACATTTTTTATGTGCCTATATTTTCTGATGCAGTTGTTTTTTAATTTTTTTTTGTCAATGTTATAAATTAAATTTAATAAGTAAATTAGACCAAACAGAACTAAATTCGAGAAAGCAGATATGGCTCCAGTTTGCATTCCCTCAAACAAAGATAGAGCATAATAGTTGGACTACTCTCTCTGGGATGCAAAATAGTTGGCCTATGAAGATTTAAATAGATTTTAAGTTAACCATTATTAAAAAAATGACATGCACTTATTTTGTTGTTTATTGATCTCTTGTTTTATGCAAGCCAGCAACAATTTAATGTCAACCATGGTGCGTGGCGTTGCATTATCAAGAGACCTTAGGGAATCCATAAATAAAGCCTTCGAAACGGGATTATCGAGCTATAAAATCGCAAAACAATTCAATTTACCGCGCTCATCAATTCGAAACATTATCTCAAAGTTCAAAAATAGTGGAAATGTGGAGATCGGTTAAAAAACGGGACGCCCACCAATTGCAAAACCTCGAGATTGCCGAGTTTTAAAAAAAATAATAAAAGAAAATCGACGTCAAACGGCCGCTGTAATAACTGTTCAATGGAGGGAAAGAATAAAAAAAGTGTTTCGGTCGACAGTTGCGAGCGGACTATGAAAAAAATTGGATACAAATTTTATAAGGTTTGTTTTAGATTTATTTAAATTAGAGCAATTTTAATTCGTTAAAAACATAGACCAAAGAAAAACCACTTTTAACACCTAAACAAAAGAAAAAGCGGCTAGAGTGGGCCAAACAACGTAAAAACTGGACTTTAAGTCAATGGCGGTCCGTTATTTGGAGTGATGAGTCCAGGTTTGAAGTTTGCGTGGGCGACGAAGGAAAACGAGTCATTAGAAATTCAAGAGGTTTTTCACAAAGATTGCCTTAAAAAAACGGTCAAGTTTCCAGCATCTCTAATGATAAGGGGAAGCATTTCGGGGCGGGGTTTGGGCAATTTGCATTTTGTAAATGGAAGTGTCAATGCTGCCAAGTACAGGGATATTCTGGAAAATGAGCTTCTCCCATCAATACCACGACTTCAAGCTAGTGATCGAGACTATATTTTCCAACAGGATGGAGCTTCTTGCCATACAGCAAGGTCTAAAATGGCGTGGTTATCTGCTGAAGCTATTCCTTTACTGGAATGGCCTTCCAGCAGCCCTGATCTTTCACCAATTGAAACTGGCTGGCATAAAATGAATCAAAAACTGCGAAAAGAACCATGCCGGACTCTTCAAGACCTTAAAGCTAAAATCATAAATATTTGGGAGTCTTTTGGTACGAAGAATGTCAAAAATTAGTTGACACAATGCCACGATGCATAGAAGCAGTTATCAAGGCCAAAGGCGACGTAACACCATGGTAAAATAAAAATTAAGACCCGTAGGCCAACTATTTTGCACTTAAAAAAATGTCTAAATCGTTATTTTATTTTGTAAGATTGCTCTATACCGTTATTTAATTGAAGTCATTTTGTTTTTGTTACTTATTCCTATTCAAAATAAATATATCTTAAGAAAAATACCAAAATATTGATTTTATTTCCGATGGAATTTAAGAATCAAAAGATTTTTGTTTTTTATCATAGGTAGTCCAACTATTTTGCGTTTGGGCTCGTATAGTTAGAATTATTTAAAAAAATTAATGTTATTAGAGAAAACTGTCCATAAGCAAAAAAATAATTTTGTAAACTCTTTCAGTAGTGAGAGATAAAAACAGAATGCCATTGGATTTCTTAAGTATATATGAATTTTTGCAAGAACAAAAATTATAAGTCGTTATAGCGGTTTCTAAAAAAATATGCTTTTATGTAAAAAATTTTTAAAACATTTTTAAGAAAAAACTTTGGTACGCCCATTTAAAGTTTTTATTATTGTTCGAATAAAAAAATATTGAACCGTTTTTGAGACCTTGAATTTTCCAAGAAAAAATAGATTTTTTTTTTTGAAAAAAAAATATTTTTTTAAAGTTTTGAAATGCAATGTTTTTTAAACTTTTTAGAACCTCGTCTATATAAAATTTCATTAAAATCCATTATGCCGATAGTGAGAAATAAAAATTCGAAAAAATCGTTCTATATGGTAGGTACAGTCAGAATTATCTTAATTTCAATTTTATTTTTAATAAATTATAGATCGTAAAAATTAATCGAAAGAAAAAACATTTTATCAAAATTCTCGGAACCCTTTTCGAGAAAAATACGATTTTCGGAAACCAGTTTTTAACATTTATATGGAGGGTACCGTTATTTTTAGGTAAATTTATTTTTTTCTTACGTCTTGTAATTTACATTTCAACAGCCTTATTTATTAGAATTGGCTAAACGGATGAATCTTATGCAATGCATAAGGACTTATTCATCCACTATACAAATTCATATTTATAAAACATTTTCCTACCCAGCATAGTTATAATGAGCTTATGTCAAATGTGTTGATTAAAATCAAAACCCATTTTATCCACTTTTAGAGATTTCGAGTAAATCGAGAAAAACTTATTTCTTCTAAACGAAACATTTTTAGATCTTTTTTGTTTCAGGACTGTTCAAATTAGGATTCTCCACAGTTTAAGTTTAAAAATTGAATCTGAGGGTTTTAGCTTTCGAGTGGCACCAAACGAACATTTTTATAAAATGGATATTGAAACAAAAACTCAATTTGATAAAAGGGGTTTTGAAATTAACTAAAATTTTGTGGTCTGATTTATATGGCAAAAAATGGGATTTGGGATTCAAACTTGGGCCCATTGTATGTGTTTGAATGATACCAACTAAACCTCATACCTAAGTCATTTTTTTTAAAAAGTGGATATAATGGGTTTTGATTTTGATCAACACAAATATAGTACCAAAAAGTGTAAATCTATTACATTTACCCGCCATTACACAGCTCAGCTGTTTGATAACGAAAAAAAAAACATCTGGTCTGCCGGTCTAATTTAGTAAAGAAAAATGGAACTACCAAAAGCTTAAAGAATTCCAGCAATTAACAAGGATTCTTCGGATAAGTATGTCAATTCTTGTAATCAAATTGATATTTCTTTTATATCATAATCAACAAATACTCCTCGGACAACTTATTGTGCACAAAAACTCAATTATCGAAAGTTTAATGCGACAGTAACACGTACCGGTAGAAGAATAATGCGCGGATAGAGATAAAAAAAAAACATATTTATTTGATTCTAAACAATTTTCAATTTTTTTTAATGTAATGTAATATTTTATTTTCAATTGATATAAAAGAAGGTTAAACTTTCAATAAATAAATAAACTCAACAATGAACTACAAGTAATTTTTGTTTTGGTAATCGCAATATTTTAATGTAATGTCAAAGTGAATGTGACAGTTCAATACTAAAATGTCCTTATGTAGGCACTATTCAACCTCCAAATGCGTTTAGCTTATAATGCCTCTGTTCAACGCCACATAAGTTTTATAAATAACGATTTTGCGTTAAGAGGCATTATAAGGGCTGCATAGCCTATATGTACTCACTATAATGAGTTTATAAATATGGCTGTACGAAGCTAAGAAGGTTTTATATATAAGGCAAGTTATGCGAATGGAGTTACGTCCCTATCAGTTGGAGGAAAGTTAAAGTAAGTAGTCTTTATTCCAAAAGCTGGAAAATCGACACACTCGACTGCAAAAGATTACAGACCGATAAGTCTCTCTTCGTTTCTCCTCAAGACAATGGAGAGAATTATGGATCTGCTTGTTAGAGACCTACTCAAACCAAGCAACCTGTGCAACTATCAACACGCTTACCTGAGAGGTAAGTCAGTGGAGACTACGTTGCACGAGGTTGTCTCACAAATTGAGAAAAGTCTCGAGCACAAAGAATACACCATGGCAGCATTTTTGGACATCGAAGGAGCGTTTAACAACGTAAAAACGGAGTCCATTAAATGTGCTCTAGAAGAAGTTGGCGTTGAATCTGCTATTGTGGACTGGATTTATACCATGCTCAATGGTAGAATCATTAGCTCGCAACTAGGGGATAGCAAAGTAGAGAAATCGGTTACAAGAGGCACTCCACAAAGAGGGGTAATTTCACCTCTTCTCTGGGTCCTGGTTGTTAACAAAATTCTCACAAGATTTAAGAATCAGGGCATTAAAATAGTAGCTTAAGCGGACGACATAGTAATTCTTAAAGAACTATCTTCTTGGACAGCACAAAACGGTCTCGGAGTTAACCCTTCCAAAACCGAACTAGTCCTGTTTACGAAGAAAAGGAAATTGGAGGATTTTAATCCCCCCCCCCCCCCAAAAAAAAAAAAATTAGCGACATTCCTCTGAAACTTTCCAACGAGCCTAAATATCTTGGAGTAATTCTTGATTCCAAGCTAACATGGAAACGTAACACAGAGGAAAGAATGAAAAGAGCACTATGCGCTCTCTACACAAGCAAAAAAACCTTCGGTACACGGTGGGGCATGCGACCGCAGGTCATCCAGTACACGGCGATAGTTCGTCCCATACTTACCTATGGGTCGATCGTGTGGTGGATGGCTGTAGAAAAAAGAAGCTATCTCAAAAACCTGAATAAGGTACTAGCCTGTTTAGGAATAACGGGGGCACAGAGTTCTACGCCACAGGCGGGGCTGGAAATTATTTTAAATCTTCCAGTCCTGGACGAGCACATAAAATGCACAGCAGCCAAAAGCGCAATTCGGCTTAAAGAAATGGGCTCTTGGAAGCACAGCAGTCATGGTCATGGGTCTATCCTGCAAAGGTATGACAAAGTGGCAGAATAGATTTCAACAGACACTTCTCCACTACTATACCCCAAAGACAGGAATGGGAATCCAACTCACTAATTAGTGAACAAGGTATTTCATTCTACATCGATGGGTCAAAAATGGAAGAAGGAACAGGAGATGGGGTGTTCCGTGAATCTCTCAATATAAAAGAATCATTCAAACTCCCAGATGAGTGTAGTGTCTTTCAGGCTCAGATCTACGCTTTTGAAAAGACGGCAAAATTGGTACGCACGAAAGAATTGAAGTCGTCGGAGATCACATTTTTCGTGGACAGCCAAGCTGCCATCAAAGCTTTAGCATGAGAGACTATAAGATCCAAGACAGTAACAAAATGCCTAGACATGCTGAACAATATTTGTAACACTAACCAAGTCAATCTCTGCTGGGTTCCTGGACATAGTAATATAGAAGGGAATGAAATAGCAGATGAACTGGCAAGGAAAGGGTCAGAATCAAATAAAAACAGCAGTAGCCATTTAAATTTGGGACCAAAAATCCCGATTGGCGTGATTAAAAGAAAAATAGACCTAATAACGAAAGAGCGAATCAATAACTCCTGGTCCTCCAGGGACGACTGCGTTATCTCTAGAAGTTTATGGCCTAGAATTAATGAAAAGGAAACTCGATATATCTTATGGCTCAGTAAAAAACACATCAGAATCCTGATAGGTGTACTAACGGGTCACTGCGCCATTGGCACAATGGCCACAAAAATGGGTGCATTTGCACCAGATTTCTGTAGGAGCTGTCAGGATGTCGACTAGATTGAAACCATTAAACACCTGCTCTGTGACTGTCCGAACCTCCAAACAAATCGCCTCCGTTACTTTAAAGACAGGTTTGTTGGAGAACTAGACGATCTAACGCAGGTCTCAAGTGCAAATATGAGAAAATTCATTGTAAGTACAGGCTGGTTCGAAAATGAACTAGTCTACATAAGACATAAGTTAGGAGCATCTCTGCTTTTATTAATAGGGGATCACAATGGACCAATAGGCCCCCGTGTACGCAACAGCCTTGTGCTGTGCACACCCCTCCTAAGCTAACCTAACCTACCATGCATTCCGAATAAAAATCGAACTCGAGATTTATTTCAAAGTTAACATTACGATTACAGCGAAGTCTAAAAAAGTGGGTCTCGCAGTTCTGTCCGTCTGTCTAAACTTGGTAGATAACATTTTTAATTTATTTTTGATTTTCTCAAAAACGGTACAACCGATTTTGATCATTTTTTTTTTTGCTAAGGCTCCCCAAGAATTTAAAAAATATTAAGAATTCAAATTGTCAAACAAATTTTGTTTGGATTTTTTAAAAAAACCTCAAATTTTTTTTTTTTCAAAACTCAATATTTCGAAAAAGCCATGCTAGATTTTTTAAACTTGATAAATGAAAGTCTCTCTATATAACCTAAAATATGTGAGGAAGCGAAAAGTATATTATGTACTTTAATATAATGTCAAAAACTGGTTTTCAAAAATCGTATTTTTCTCGAAAACGTCGATTAGAATTTTGATAATTTTTTTTTCAATTAAAATTTATGATCTTTTATTTAATAAAAAAAATTGAAATTAGGATATTTCAGCTTGTACCTACCGTAGAACCATTATTTTCTAATTTTGAATATCTCATTATCGACATTACGTAGCTATTATGATTTTTGAATATTACAACAACAACTTGAATGAACTAGTAATCCCCGCTTAGTTGCACCTCGCTTAATTGAACATCCCGCTTAATTGACCGAAAAAGTTGCATTGCAAAATTTCCCGTATTAGTAGCATAGCTTTTTATATGGTTAATTGAACCCCGCTTAATTGAATTACTCGGTTAATTGAACTTTAAAATATGCACCCGAAAAAAAAAATATTTGGACATTTTTCGGATAATTGGACGTACAAAAAAATTATAATGAAACAAATATTAGAAATATTTTATTACTTAACCTACGTCTGAAGCCTAGTACTCAGTTCAAGTGAAAATGAAAATTTCATATAAATGTGGCGGCTGGTTCACTCGCATGAAATCCCCAAAGAGAGGTGGGTACCAATATGTGGATTGGAAAAACAATTATGTTCCACAACTTTTTCCACGCCAAATTTTCATTTCTCAATGTACAACCATCAAGAAAAAGTTTAAGGCAGCGTGGAAAACTGTGACATTTGTCAGTAAATTTAAATATTTTGTTTCAAAACAAAAAATTGAAAATTTTTAAACAGAAATAAAGAATGGATAACGAATTTTTTGATACTTCTCTCGAGAGTTTACTTAATGAAAGTATTCAGTATTTCAGGTGAGTATCAAAAATTCACGTGGAAAAGTTTATTCTATTTTCATGTTTATTCTCCGCGTGTAATTTGGAACGTATTTATTTTTCATTTCACGCTAGCTGAGTACTAGGCTTGAAGTGGTTTTTTAAGACAGGTATTATTCAAGATGAAGAGCAGCCGGAAAATGATATCGTGGTCATAGACAACATACTTAAGTACAATGGTTAACAGACGCCGAAATTTTAAAAACGGTTAAAAAAAAGAAGAAGTTGAAGCCATATTATCGACTTTCGAAATTCTACAGGACATTGCAATTCTACGTTTATACTTCTTACCACTAAATAAATTTACAGTTGAGCTGAAAAACATGAAGACATTGTTCAAAACAAAACAATCAATCAAAATCAAATCACAAATTTTTTCAAACCAATGTATGCAAATAACCATTATGATATGAGCCTTTTGAGGTACATACCTGCTATTGTATTTATTATTTTTTTTTATCCTTTTCGAAGCTAACAGTGACTTTTTTAAGAATAATTTATTTCTGTTTCATAGTTTTAATTATGTATGTATTAGTGTGGGTCAAAAAAATCAAGTATCTTTTTTTTTGGATCCGACACATGAAAACTAGTTCATCATTTTGTATCAATACTTATGAAATTATAAAATTTCATATGGTGAAATAGAATTTTTTTTTCTGCTGACATGTTAAATTATATTTCTTAAATAAAAACCTTCTTTTCCTCCTGAAATAGAACATGAACTATCTTAAAATTCAAAAATTAACTGGGTAAATTGGGAATATTTATTGAAAAACTACTAAATTCAGTAGGCATTGGAATTCTACTGCGAATATCTTTTGAATGGCTAGAGTAATCGATTAACTATACAGAGATCTTTTTTGTAGAGCGTTCAATTTCCTATAGAAATAATTGAAACTTATTTGACAATAATTACTTTTTATTAAGTTACAAAATTCAAAACAAAAAAGTTATTTTCCTTAAAATACTTCAATCTTTGACATTGAATATTGAATATTGAACATTGAAAAAAGTATATAAGACCATTTTTGTAGAGCGTTCAATTTCCTATAAATATTGACTATGCGATTGGTTAAACGATCTATTGTTGATAAGATATGACCATTTTTATATGATACTAAATTGAAAATGGAAAACTACTCGTATGATGAGCATAATCTTCCCGTCAATATTAAGAGCTATTATTTGGTAAGTACTTTCTAGAGGTACCTAGGAACTTGTTTTCATGTGTCGGATCCAAAAAAAAAGATACTTGATTTTTTTGACCCACCCTCGTATGTATGTTTATTTTTTAAATAAAACGTGTTCAAATATTTTTGTGTGTGTATTCTTTTTCAGTTTTTTCAAGGTTTTCGTAAGTTGAAAATGAAATGTTCATAGTAAATTTCTGGGATGAATATTTTAGTTTTTAGTTGACCGACTCGTGCAATTATACAGGTTTCGTTTAATTGAACAGGTCGGTCAATTAAGCGGGGTTTCGTTAATTGAACCACCCGGATAATTGACCGAAAAATCTGACAAAATGGTCAGTGCAATTAAGCGGGGAATACTGTACCACCAAGTGTGTTTTTATTTGGCTAGAGTTATAGCTGTTGGCATTGGCTTCTAAAGACGCTAGGTCTGGGTTCAAATCTCAGTCAAGGCAAAAAGTTTGTCGATTAAACTTGAAAGTATAAAGGCTAAGCACCACTAATAAAGGAGTCTGATGATCGGCTTGGCACCCGCGAAATAGCTATAACTCCAGCCAAATAAAAACACACTTGGTGGTAGTTCATTCAAGTTGTTGTTGTATTCAAAAATCATAATATATTATGAAGCTTTGAAGGCAACTGCACGTATGTAGTCATACAAAAACCCCTTCAAGACATTACGTATCTTAATGAATTTTTTATAGAGATAC
Source organism: Philhelius festivus (assembly GCA_963931855.1). Classification (NCBI taxonomy): domain Eukaryota; kingdom Metazoa; phylum Arthropoda; class Insecta; order Diptera; family Syrphidae; genus Philhelius; species Philhelius festivus. Next base: position 86,225,877 of record OZ007554.1, read on the forward strand.
CTCCAAAAAGTTAAAAAAGAACATTGCATTTCAAAATTTAAAAAAAAAAATATTTTTTTGAGTTTTTGGAAAAAAGTCTTTTTTTTTTGGAAAATTCGATATCTCAAAAACGACTCAATAGGTTTTTTGGAAATTTAATTTTCATTCTTACAACAATGAAAATTTAAAAACCAAAATTTTTAGTTAAAATTGTTTCAAAAATTTTGTATATAAAACCTTTTTTTTAAGAAACCACCACAAGGACTTTCATATTTGCATAGCATTCTGTTTTTATCTCTTATTACTAAGAGAATTAAGGAATTAAGAAATTAAGTTTATCCTTATGAATAGTTTTCTCTAATAACATTCGTTTTTAAGATTTTTAGTCTATTACATAGCAGCAAGTTCGTGCGACCCAGTTGTTCATTTTATTTTTATTTAATTATATATCGTATAAAATAATCGAATGAAAAAAAAAACATTCATCAAAATTCTAAGTGCAATTTTCGGGCAAAATAAGATTTTGGAAAATAAATTGAGTTTTTTTAAAAACCCAAAAAAAATGTTTTTAATTTGAATACACAATACTATTCAAACTATTGGGGAGCTGTACCATCTTTGAGCAAATAAAAAAAAAACTAATAAACTGATTCAGAGGGGAGTAGGAACCATTAACAACTATTTTTGTTGAAATTTTTACTTGCGACATGTCTGTACTATATGGCAAGTTATGCATTTGTAAGAAAAATCAAACTCAAGATTAAAATTGACATTACGATGATCTCAATAGCATCTTGCTTCAACATAATGTTTACATGTAGGTATACCTATGTAATATATAGGTAATGTTGTTCCATTTTTGGCGACTTCGTCAACCTTAAAGTTCCCTGGAATGTTCCTATGCACCGGCAACCAAAAGAGGTCATTATTTAACTTTTGCGCCATCTCCATAAGAGATGAACCGCAGTTGAGTGCTGCTATAAAGTTAGTAGAAATTGAGTCCAGAGATTTAATAGCCCCGTGACTATCCGAGAAGACGCGGATTTAAGTATTTGATAACACGTTTTCTTTGAGCTAAGACTGGACCTCTTTAATCGTAATAAGTTTCGCCTGAAACACGCTACAATGACAAGGAAGACGGAAAAGAGACTTCATTTTATTATATCTGAATACGTACTCCCAACAACCCCATCATCAGTTTTTGAACCCACGGTGTAGAAATGGAGAGTATCATCTCAGAAAGATCTTGGAGGAATGGTGAATAGGAAGTTTTTGCAAACTTTAGTTTCGGGATCCAAAAGTTTATCTAGATTGACAAGAACTGAAAATGTGATATCTCTCAGATAAATTTTAAGCTTAAAGGCTACAAAATCCTCTGCTTTAACATCATTATTCAGATGTAAGCTCCTTTATTCGCTTTCAGGAAAAATCGTATCGCAGATGTAATTAATTTGAAAAATATTCGAACACTTATCGCAAACAATATTCGCCAACAAACAACAGCGGGACGTTCAAGGAAGAAGTTAAACCATGATAAGCACGACCTTTGTATTTAACAAAACTTCCAGGGGATTTTATTCTTTCTTGCCATTTCCATCTTCATTTACACTTTTGAAATAAATTGAGGACACAACTTTTACTAGACTACTGTTTCATTTTGAAATTTAAAACACCGAAGTTTTGAAGTGAGTTTGAGCTTTATTGTTCTGTTCTTCTTCAAAGGACATCGCCAATGGCAGAAGACAAAAGCAGATGCTGCATAATATGAAAGGTATGGTCTCTGGATTTAATCGCATTTGTTATTGTGACGTCTTGACAAATAATTTGCTACAAAGGTGAGCATTTTTTGGAAGTAAGGTGTTCCTGACTCCTGTGGCGATTATTTCTTAGATATCATTGTAGTTTGGATTTTGTTTTGAATTTAATTGCTGACACTACGGTGCAGTTTATATAATGGCATTGTTTAGAGATTGCACTTTGTGTACAACATGGTCATTACAATTTGAACTTTTTGATGGGGAATATGGCTTGTGATAAGAGTTTGCTATTTTCTTTTTGTATCTTAAGCTAAAGCTCTTATGCTAGATATGATTTTTATATTGAAATGACCTTTAAGGAATAGAGGTATGGTAGAAGTTCATACTAAGTCTCACAACTCTGTAGATCATAAGACTAAAAGAATCAAATGGATCAAAATAATGACTTTTAGCCTTTAGTACTAGATTTGGTTGAATTGGATTTCACCAAGAATCCTTTGACCTATGTTGGGAGCAGTAGAAATTTATAACTTATCGAAAAATAATTAGAGTGCTAGCGTTAGTTAAGAAAATATGGAAGGAATTGAGAAGAACCACCTGCCCACACATGACAACTATACTCAACCTTTGTCCGAATGGAGGCTTTTTTATTATTTGCACAAACTCAAGGCATAGTCACGTACTTATAAAATAATAGTGCAACACAGGGCCAAAGGTAAAATGAAGTGGAGACTCTTAATTGGAGATGTCGAAGCGCAATGGTTTTGAAAGATTGTACACTGAGAAAATGAAGGTATTCCACATTCGATTAGTGTGGGTAAGGAAACAACCTCCGAATAATAACTATTCGTCCAAATTGAGACAAAATTGAGAAAAAAAAGCAACTGTCTATTTTATTTGAGCATCCTTAGTAAAAAGAAAAGTGATAAAACAATGGAAGAAGACGTAAGGCAGAGACGGTGTTCAAGAGAAAAAAAAGTTTATTAAGGGTGGATTTTTTGCTATTTTCTTTTAGGCAACACTGGTTTTGACAGCTCACGCACGTTTCGTGTTTCGTCTTTCGTGTCACTGTCAAACATCTTCAGTTTGGTTCATAAGTTAACCATGAATCGTCTTGCAAACGAACAATGCTTGCAAATTATTGAGGAAAATATCGCAGCTGTATCGGCCAGTGTAAGTGATGACCGTGAATTATCGATTCGGCGCCGTTCGCAGCAATTGGGCTTCTGTTACTCCATTACGTGGAAAATTTTGCGGAAGGATTTAGGTGTGAAGCCTTTTAAAATACCAGCTGGTGCAAGAATTGAAGACGAACGAATGGGCTCTTAAAAAGTTGGTCAAAGATCCACTTTTTTATCGAAAAATTGTGTTCAGCGACGAAGCTCATTTCTGGTTGAATGGATACGTGAACAAGCAAAACTGCCGTATTTGGATTGAAGAGCAGGCAGAAGCATTGCAAGAGCTACCAATGCATCCAGAAAAAAACAATGTTTGGTGCGGATTATGGCCTGCGGAATCATTTGGCCGTATTTCTTCAAAGATTATGCGAATCGCAACGTTACTGTGAATGGTGAGCGCTACCGTTCGATGATAACAAACTTTGTTTTGTGCCAAGTGGAAGAGCTTGACTTGCATTGTATGTGGTTTCAACAAGACGGTGCCACATACCAAACAGCACGCATAACAATGGACCAATTGAGAGGCGAATTCGGTGAACAGTTTAATTCACGTTTGGGGACGGTCAGTTGGCCGCCTAGATCGTGCGATTTAACGCCTCTAGACTATTTTTTGTGGGGCTATGATAAGGCTCATGTCTATAGCGACAAGCCCGTTTCGATTGACGCACTGAAAGCCAATATTGAAACATTTATTCGTGAGATACCGACCGAAATATTAGAAAAAGTATTCCAAAATTGGACCAAGCGGATGGACCATTTGAACCGCAGCCGCGGCCAACATTTTTGCATGAAATAATCTTCAAACATTAAATTATGTATATCGACCGTACTATCGATTCAAAAAAAACACTTTATGTATTCTTCTGAATTTTATGTGTTTTTTTTTTTTAATTTCCGATAGGTCATAAAAAATCACTCGTTATATTGAATATGTCTTCTTTAAGTTTTCTGCTCTCTAAGAATTCTATCCCAATATTTAAATAACTTATGGGGACGTTCACATGGATATGAGAGTTATACTGAAGTTTTGGGTGCATTTATATGCCGTATAAATAGAAGCTAAAAGAGAAGGCAAAACAAAATTTCTTGCATCTTTGGGCATTTGCTTGCGTCATTCCATAACCGATGGTCAGTAGTAAAGGGCTTTCCAATTGAAGTCCAAAACATAACGCGCTGCATTGTAAAAAACAACGTTAAATTTTCTGTGAAGCATCATCTAAACTTCAACAAAATTCATACCTGTTCGTTAAAATAGGCAGGACTAATGTTTTAACCAACATTTTCCTTAGTTTCTACTGGTGTGTGTGTGAACAGATAGTGTTCTCAGAGCACCATGTTCATAAGCTTTTCCTACCACAGCATTTATGTACATGATTGCTCCATGTAAGGCTTAATGTACTCAACTGTAGTGTTGCTTAGGAATATTGTCGGAAATTAGCTTAGTTCTAGAGTCTTCTTCGAAAGAAAGAGATACTTATTCTTAAGTGGATTGAGAACAAGACCATTGGCGTCAGTACATTCAAATAATGCCTTCAGATCTGTTTTGATATTGTAAATACAATTTTCAATTAGACCCAGTGCTGTACTTCAAAGATATTGTACATCATCAGCAAACATTCCCGTTTCACCATGCCTCAAGATACTTGGTAAGTTATTTACATAAGAAGAGAATAATAGTAGACCCAGAATGGATCCGTGTGGTTGTGCGATAAAGAAATTAAATAATATATTTTCGTTCTAGAGACCACATGATAAGTATGAAAAGATGAAGTTAACTGCTCGAGTTGGAAATCCATGATATACAGAATTTCAAAACCAGTGTGCATCGATCGATACCTGCTTTTTAATTCTCTCCACTTTCCCTAATCTTTGCACTGTGTCGTTCATATCCACTTAAGTGTGCGTCGATTATTATAAAAAACGAAAACAAAAGATATCGACAGGCTTTCAGAGCAAACTATACTTGCTCTAGTGCAATCTTCAAGAGTCTTGAAGACATATAGGTGCAGTGCGATAAAGACTGCAGTCGTAACAGTGTTGTGCTCATATTAGATTTCTTAAAGGCTTTGTTGAAAGGCGAGCACATTTTTGTTTGTCTGTTTGTCTCACTTGCGTTACTTTACTTGTTTAAGATAACAGAGTGTGTGGAAATTAAAGTTGATCTTTCGCAACCTATGTTCCAGAACGCTCTATTTTACTCCCAATTCTTTTTTGTAACGTTATCCCTGTCTTTTTCAATTTATTTGCTGATATGGATGATATACAAATTTACCTTAAAACAAAAATTGGCCTAATAGATAATTATTGTATTTGTCTCATCAATAAAGATTTTGTAGAACTTAGCATTAGTTGTTTTCTATAAGTTTTTCTTGATAGCCTTAAAAAATGATATCCTATATGAATATTGTGAGTGTGACCAGCTTTTGGTATCAAAATTATTAATGGCAGGGAGAAAATTTGCTATTTGAATGTATAAGCATGTACAGAACTTTTAAGCAGTTGCTTACCTTTATAAACCAGAATTTGCTTAGTCGAAACTTTGTGTAAATAATTTTGAGGTTTAAGAGTTAATAGTTCTATAGGTAGTTCATACCTTACTCAAACAAATGATTTCTTTCTCTAAAGATGTATATCCTAAGTTAAATTCCAATGAACTTGAATTGCACAGTTTAATATTTATCGGCTTGAGGAATAATAAACAAGTCTAAGGCCCAATTTAGACTTTCGTTCTTCATTCGATGTACGTTGTTCGTTCTTCTCTCAACAACGAACAACGAAGAAGCATTTATATTAATTCAGTTTTGTTTTTTAGTTAATTCGAATTAAAAAAAAATGGACAACAACACATTGTTGGCAGTGGCGGCACTAGTAATAGTTGCAAAAAAAGACAAGAACTAAATGCAGATCAATAGGACGAAGGGTTAGAAAGAAAACTAACGTATACTTAAAAATATATGTAAATAAGGAGCGCAATAGAAGTACACTATAATTCTAATACAAACAAATTTTCGTGTATTCGTACATTTTTCTACGTTATGTACATACACATAAGTTTTTTACTAGATTTTTTATTTAGCCAATACTTATAACGACGGACCGGTAGTTTGGACTCAAAATATTTAACATTTTTTGACTGTGCGGACTTTGTTTATACATATAGAAAGTTCACGCACGCCATCCAGTTGCGCACCCCAAGGCTTCGGGCGTCCTGGTCTACGCCATCTCTCCAGCGCAAGCATGGTCTACCACGCTGTCGTCTACCATAGAATGTACCACAAAGAACTTTCCAAGCAGGTTCCTCTTCGCTCATGCGAGCTAGGTGCCCTGCCCACCGGAGTCTACCGAGCTTAATTTTTGTCACGATATCTGCTCCTAGGTAGATTTCGCACAGTTCATGATAGTACCGTCTCCGGAATCGTCCTTCCTCACATATGAGGCCAACAATTCTCCTTAAGACTTTTCTCTCGAACGCAGCTAAGAGGTCGGAGTGCCTTTTGCTAAGCACCCAAGTCTCGGATCCATATGTGAGTACTGGCAGGACCATGGTTTTGAAGTTATGGTGAGATTTCTGGATTTGAAGAGCTTTGAGCTAAGCTTATAGTTCTCATTATACCCCAACATGGCCGACGAACTTGCATAAAATGGAACAATCTTACCTTTGTCGGATAGCAAATCTAACATCGGTATACCATAAAGAAAGCGAACCATAGGTAGACCAGCACCCCAACTTGCCAGTCTACGAAACTAATTTGGCCATTGTTTGATGCTAAACGCTCAAAACAACTAATTGTAGATTACATATTAGCATATTGGTATTACATATTAGCTCGGTTTTAGGTGTCCTTACTGATGGACACTGCCTAATAGGTAGACATGCTTCTTGACTTGGAGTTCCTGCAAATAATTTTGGCAGAAGCTGCATGGATGAAGAAGAAAAGGAGTCAGTTTCTCACCTTCTATGTTCATGTCCTGCTCTAGCCGAAGGACGTAGACTCCACTTGGGAGACTTCTACTATAACGATCTTAGTGATCTAAGAAATTCCGGCATTCACTGTCTCAAACGCTCCATTACTAGCTCTAAATGGCTTAACGAGTAAGTGTTTTGGCTTTTCCGGCCAGCAGCCACCTAAACCTAACTTAACCTAACCCCAATATGGTTATTATCATTGTCATCGAGAAGCCAAACAGTACCATAAACATTATAATGGAGAATATTCCACCGTTTAAATGTCCGGCTTTTGGTTAGGGCTTTGGATTGTGATGCCGGACATCCCAACCGCTGTCACCTAAAACTAAAAAAAAATATTTGTCTGGGTACTATTCGAGGAAATGACAAATTCTTCAATACCTATTACAACAGTATTTTCTAGTTAGTATTTATATCCAACAGATACACATGACTTCCTTTAAAGTTATCAATTTTAGGGCATAATGTCTTAATTCACTTGTCAAGCTCTTGTCAACCTCAAAACGTATCCATTCAAATACTTTTTATCTGAAAAAACATCATCATTTCAGCCCAATAAGTTCCCATCTACTCACTTAAATTCAAATGAATTTAATCCAACTTACTGTTTGTTTTTTTTTTATTATTTTGTGAAACTCTAGTAAAATTATCTAAACGTAACCTGGATGGAAACAGGAAGATCCTATGTGAATTGGAAATCATTATTATCAGCCTTTTTCGAGGAACAGACAATTAGTAACTTCCCCTTTGGCAACAACACTTGCGAGGTAAGGTTTGGTGTAATTTGATGCCGGTAATTTGTGTATGTATGAACTTCTAGTTATTTTTGTTTTATTAATTCACTGATAATCCTAGTGAGCGACATGGTAGCAATGAGATAGATGTTAAGATAACCTCATTACCATCATCATAGACATAGTATTCGTTTAGTTAAATTCTTGTGTTTGTTATCAAGCCTTGGAAAATAAACTTCTCCGCCACTTTTTGCACCCTTAGAATTAAACTGATGGCAATAACAACAAAAAATCTTAATTAAAATTCTAAGAAGAGAAAAACCCAAAATTACTCTTAAGACACTTGAGTCTATCTGGAATCCACCGCTTTTCGTAGTCAATTCATTCTAATTTCCACGTTTTTATTATCTTGACTTTGGCATCTCGCCCCCTGAAGGAGCTCTACCTTTCGGTAGTAAAATGAGAAAAATACAGTTCAAATTCCAATTCTATTTTGTCTGTCTACGTTAATATATCCGATTAGTGGGGAGGATAAGTGTCTTGAGATAAGACAGATAGGTAACTGGCAACTACACTTCTTTTTTCGAAGGTATATATGTAGATTTATTAGCATGCTGAAAATGTTATATGAATTTCACCAGAAGATTTGATTTTATCAGCGTCAATTTAAAAAAAAAATTGTATATTATTTATTAGACAACTCAATGTCTATAGTTCATAGAAGACAACATTTGAAATGACCGCCTTTTGTCTTAAAGAACTAGGAATCGCTAGCATGCCTCAATATTGGGGTCTCAAGCTCGTAGCTCAGACATCAACACAATAAATCAATCATCTGATGATAATAAGTCTGATATGTTGTTTGTTTTTGAACCACTTTTGAGCTGTTTTCATCACCTTTCAAGCTGTAAGGGAATCCTTTTGAAATAACGAGACGCCTTCAAATGTCTTCCAAACAAGTCTTTCGTAAGCTTACAAAGCTTCATTGCAAAGAACATGATTACCATCCGATGGGTTCTGGAACAAAGTGATATATACGGAAACGAAATGGCACATAAACTGGTCAGAGCGGGTCATCTATAAACCTGAGCCAAACCGATACCTCGGTAGTCGGTACTTATGCAACTGGAGCAAAGCTAAATTCACCAGAATTTCTTTGAGGCCGCGGTCGTCAGATGGTCAACAATCGACCCTTGTCGAATTTTAAGAAACATATGGCTAACTCTTTCGAAAAAAAAAAACAAAAAACAGAATATTTACACAAATCAATCCAGTTTTAGATATCTATCCTAATTGGGGTTCTAACAGGACACAAAACAATGGGAGCCCAAAAGAGCAGCATAGACAGTTACCCTTCGTACTTGTGTAGACGGTACCAAGATTATTTGGCAGATGAGGGCTCAGCTCACTTCCTTTGTGAATGCCCCAGCCTAACCAGAACCAGAAATTTGCCCTAGGAAAACATTTTGTCTACGAATCGGGCGACGTCTCTAACCTGCCACTACAGAACATCCTAAATTTCATTCAGAATTCAAGCAGGTTGAGGGAGGTATCGAATACTTAAGCCCTCTTAAAACCACTCCCTCTTCTTCCACAAATCTTCCTCACCTACTTTCTGGGTAGCGCAATGGATCCATTGAGATCCGAGTGAGATAGCACGCCTTTACTGTATCATTACCCGTTCTAAGATAACCTAACCTAAGCTAACGAAGAATTTTCGACAGCAATATATTGAAAATGCAGGTTTCCTACTTTGAAGCAAACCGTCTAAAAGTAGGAGAATAGTTCATATTTGAGCCCTCTGAATGAGTTCTGATGCTTACTTTGATTTCCCAGCATAAACTCTATTATTTATCTAATAAAAAAAATTCAAAAAGGACGTTTCAAATTGGAAATATTTGAATCGACTTAATCGAAGTGCAGATTCATTGAAATATGCTCAGCATAGCGAAGGCGAGAAGTCCGTCGCACTGGTCACCTTCTTATTCCAAATATATAATTGAAGAATCTCTGCATCCTGACGTATAATGTTAGGTCATTATACCGCCTGGACAAGAGGACGTCTTTTAAGTTGTTTTTCGAGAACAACACCCCGATATTGCGAGACAAACATCACTAAACGTAACAACATAAACATCAAGGGATTCAAAACTTACCAGAAGGACAAAAACGATGACTGAATTAGGACGGCAATATTCGTTAAAGATTCTTCCACAATAAAACCAAAGTCACCATCCCAGTAGCACGGACTAGTAAAACCACAGCCGTTAACTTTGGTAAGAGGATTTTGACCCTTTCTGTCATCAGCACATACTTCAAGTGCTCATCCTCTGCAAGGAACTTATAACGTGACCTGCACATCCTCAACGGCGGCGTCTTGAAGCAAAGCAAGTATGGAATCATTGACGGTGACATCAATGCAAGACATCACCTATGGCTAGACACAAAAATCAGCAGCGAAGGCAAAGCATACGTAGACTGGTTGGAACTAAACAGTAATGAAATGAGTATTCTCTCGTAGCTATATCTCAAGTCAAACCCACCTTCCAAATAACACCATCGACGCTGAACTTCTTCCTGTGCACACTCTGGTCAACTATCGATCAATTTCAACTAACCCAGACTTTACAACAGAGATTACAGAGGATGTCATTAACTTCAGACACTGGATATTGAAAGACTTCACAGGGACATCGAAGACAGTTTAACTCTTCCACCTTCAGACAGGAGTTTTCTGGATACCGAAATCCATTCAGCAATTGTTAACTTTGAACATGCCGTATCTGATGCCTTGGACAATCAAAAACAGTCTAGAACGTCAAAGGTTAGTAACCAGCATCTTCCTGAATACTTTCAGAGTCTATATGTTCACAGACAACGTCTTAAAAAACGTCCCCAGGGGATCTCTCAAAGTGAACTGAATAAAATCATCAGAAACTACCAGATAGTTTGCAATGCGCTACAGCAAGTCAACATAATGTTCCGAAACTCCATTCAACACGACAATAATACCCAGTAACATAAGAGATTGCAAGCAATCAAGTCGGAACCTCATGCTATCAAAAACATCAATTGAATCATTGGAAAACATCAACAAGAACAACACTGAAGCTACCTAAGCCTTAGACAAGGTGGAAGCGTTCGCCAACTACTTCAAAGGAAACTTCACACCGAATCCACCTACTGGCCCAACGTTTTTACAGGAATTTGAGGCAACCGTTCAACAAGCCCTGCAGCCGAACCCAGATACTCGTAAAATCAATTTCGATAAAATTAACCCAGCAAATGATTCCACCGATAGTACATATTTATGCAATCTAGAGGGGGTTGCAGAAATCATCGACAATTCCAAGCCAAAAAAGTCTGCTAGACCAGATGGTATCTCCTACATCCTTAAAAGGCTGCCATATGCAGTAAATATTTTCCTCACAATCATTTTAAACAACTGTAACTTCCTCCAGAAGTGGAAAACTGCAAAGATTGTGTTAATTCCGAAGAAAACTGTTTCCAAACTAGCTTTCAAATGAATATCGATATCACTTCTTAACAACATCAGCAAATATCTGGAAGAAGTAATCCTCTGAAGACTGAAGAAATTCTGTAGTGAAAACTCCATCATCCCTGACACGCAATTTGGCTTTCGAGAAAAACACTCAACTTTACATCCACTGCTTAAATTCCAACACGATAATTATAAAAGTCATCGATGCTTCCTGAATGTCTATGTAGATGGCCTTATCCACAAATTTCATCTAATGGTGGAGGTGCTTCCACCATTAATGAACATTTTCTTTTCTTTCGGGAAATTTTTCGTCCAACAAGACAACTGCAAAACACACGTCAAGACCACCAGAGCTGGACTCGCCCAAGGGTCAAAAGCTTCCTCAACAACTTGATGACATCTGACCAAACTTATCCAATTGAATGCAAGAACCTTCTGTATGCTAATCACTCGCTCACCTACGCCACATCAATGTCACCACTAATCGCTGTCCGAAAAGTAGAAAGCCCACATCTACAGACGCTTTCAATTCAACTAGAAATGGGGCATCCGGATCAACACTTCCAAATGGGAACTTGTTTACTTCAGGAGACCTTCGACTCGTAGAGGCATTCGCACTGCACCCATTTGCAGAAACCTGGTCCTGTGACTCTGACGGGTCCACCTTGGCTGCCAAAGAAAACGTCAAGTACTTGGGAATCTACTTAAACGAGTTGCTTAGGTTTAACTTGCACTCAAGAAATGTGCTGAAAAAAGCCAGCTAGGCCTTCACCCGTTTTTACCTATTGCTGAAAAGAAGATCATGTGTAAGCCAACCGACAAAGATACTAATCTTCATTCTTCAAACAGATAATTCGACCAGTTACCAGCTAATCCTTCGCAGTCTGGTTTTCAATCTTGAAGACAGCTATGGAGGAATTTTTATTATTCGAAAGGAAGATACTGAGGATCTGTACTGGAGTCTACTTGGCCCGCAACGACAGAAACACTACAGGAATGAACAATTTTAAACAAAAGCTAATTCAATCCCACTGGGCAAACACCTAGTATTAATATCGAAACTAGTACGGAAAATCATTGACTACTCGAATCAACCAATGAGAAGGATGACAAGGAAATATTCGAAGCTCATTGACTCATAATCTGTTTCCTATTGTCGACTGGGAAGAGTAGAAAATAAGTCTTAAGTTGATCTACATAGTTTGTAGCAACTGATTATATTCCCGGGTTTCTTAGTAAAATTCTTATATAAATGTAAGTGGAGGACCTAAATTGAAATTCTCGAACATATCCTGGTTTTAGAAGTGAATTCTTATTACCACTCCAACTTTCATTATAGCTTGTTTCTCGGCAACTGCTATAACGATTTCGATGTAATTTCTGGAGCTTGCAATAAGCGATGGATGTGTGCTCGCCTGTGAACCTCATGATCACAGGTTCGATCCCTGCCGTCGTCTATGTCGTTTTAATTCCATTAAAAACCTTCTAAAATTGTCATCAATGGGTTGCTGGTTTACTCATTGCATGTTGTTCAGGCATAACACTAACAACATGAGTTAAGCTAGTATGCCCAACAAGGATGAACACGAATAAAATAATGTGAATTATAAGCGACATAGAAATAAGACATGGCATTCTCCGCTTTAGTTCAGCCGCCACCATCCCTGGAGATAAAATATCTGAGACAACAACCTTCAGTCTCAGAACATCGTGTCACACATCTTTCCTATCCTTCTTTCTCTTCCGTAACTTCACGCCCGCGCTGTGTTGAAACATTTAAAGGGTAATCATAATCCCTTGAGAGCGGGTAGATTATAAAAAAAAAAAAAAAATACGCTCACTGCCCCATCCATCTTACTTACATCTTGGTTTTCCACAAACGATTCGTACGGTTTGGATGAAAAATGTTGGTCTTACGAATATTAGCGAGAAAAAGATTTCGATTTTTTTAAGTTAAATCGCTCACTAGAAATTTGATATTGTACGTGGAGGTAGTTTAAAAATAACTTAAAAAGAATTGTGATGTAGACTGATGACTGCTCGTTGATAAAAGGTAAATAGAGCATCTTGTAAATATTGTTGGGTTTACGTCTCCGGTTGTGTTGATTATATTGGATAATTGAATAAAACAAAATATATATATTAATTTTTATATGTTTTTATTTAAGTTTTATTTTTTATTATTCAGTTTAAGTAGCCCGAAGATGGAATTTTAATTCCGAAACGCGTTGCAATTTAATATAAAAAAAAGAGCATCTTGGTTTGTCCGTAATGTTTGTTAGCAGTGACTTTTTTTAACTAACCCATTTTAGCCAGGGACATAGACAAGCGATTTGATTTGCTATTACACCACAAGTAGTCGAATAGATTTAGCGCAACCAATCTCAGCAGTGTAAAAAAGAATACTGAATAATAGCGACAATAGTCAGGAGGCCAGCATTATTCTCACCCAAATAAAGGGCGGTCCAATGAAAACGCACGACGTTCCTTGTAAATTAAGTCAAAAATTTTCAGAGAATTATCTTAATATTTTTTATTATAACAACTACTCGTAGCTGCCCCGGCAGACGTTGTGCTGCCCTATTTTCTCTAAAATAACACAATATTGATTTTTTATGTTAATAGTTCCTCCTCGACAGATTTTGATCTGTCAGAAGTCATTGGTCCTTCGAAGTAATAAAACATATTTCATAGTAATCACTTTATTTATAGATCTATCTCTCCATTATAAACAACGATTACTAACAAATATAAATTTTCTATTTTGTACATTGCAAAAATTTAGTAGTAGTAGTAGTAATATTGTATTATCATTGTAATTTACACGATATTTTTTGTTTGATTACAGGGCGCGTAAATAAATAAAGCTGTCGGTTTTCCGACGCGAGAGCAGGCAACATACAACTGTCCACGAGAGAAGCATGGATTTTCCAGATTGATGATTGCAGTCGTTTAAATTCAACCTTGTACCATTGGGATACGGGGTATCAACCCATCCTCTCCCTTATATTTTCCCTTCATAATGGTTGCTTCAATCACATATAATAATAATAATTTTTTCACTGCCAGCCGTGTGCCGTTACAGAGTGGTGGTTGTTTGATATTTCGTAACATTATGACCATCTATCCTACTTTTAATTAAGGATTATGGGGAAATAATCCTGGCAAATCCAGTGAGTTCAAAAATTCTGGTAGATAATTGACGACATCATCTTGGTTAGTTGCAAAATCAACTGATTTATATGTCCTTAATTCACCAGCAGTTTCATTTCGGATTTTGAAATTTATTTCATTTACATCCGTGTTTTTGGCAGCTAATATACGAGTAGCTCGTTCACTCAACCAACAATGATATCTGTAATTTTGAGCGACGTTTGGGAAAAACTTTTCTATAAGCTCTGTTTTTCATTCTGTGAACTGACAAAAATTTACACGAAATAATGTAGCCTGTCATAACATCTACAGGGATTTTACCATTACCAATAACAATTCGTTGTTTTGAAAATATTTCTCTAGGTAGATCATTTTGCAATTCGACACGCATATTCTTGCTCAAATTTAGTTCTTAATTTTTTTCCACAAAATGGAGGACTTCAAACATGAATTCAGTTGATACGCTGGTGTAGACCGGGGCAAAACTGGTAATGTTTGAATAACTGGTTCGATCCACCGAAGTTTTGATTGTTTCACAGATCTTTCAGAGTTCTGTCTAATGCCTCTAAAGACTTTTTATGTGCCATCGTACATTCATCCCATACTATGAACTTGCATTGTTGCAAGACCTTTGTAATTGCAAAGTTCTTCGAAATGTTGTACGTCGGAGTTTCGTTGCTTTGAATATTCAATGGTAATTTTAGTGTTCGATCGCCTTCCAACAATGTAGCTGCAATACCAGAGGAAGCAAGTGCGAGCGCAGTTCCATTCTGTAAGGGAATTGTTGCCAAAATCAATGAAATCCAACATTTACAACTTTCATAAGTGTATCAAAGACATACTTTTGTTGTAGGCTCAATAGCGGAACAAATTTTCGAACCGATTCCCTTAAAAAATCGAGATCGAACAGTTTTTCACGTTGGAACTCATTGGGCTATTAGACGCGGAAATGCCTGATTGAGATAATGCTTTGTTTGACATCATCAAGCACATGTCTTCAATTGATATCAGCGCCTCCTTGTAAATGTTGAATTCCTGTTCTATTGCGTATTTGATGCAAGATATCGTCACACATATCATCTTTGTATTTGATCTATAAATCAATTGGGTTTGACGGAAAGCATCTTCTTCTTCTTCCTTTGCTTCGGCGCTGTTATGATCTCGATGTCGAGGGGATCATAACTCTCCCACGTATCTGCTTCACACTAGTGATCCGCCTGTGGGGTTCGCCGGGTTGACCTCAGAAATCGGCGGCAAGCCTCCCGGTTTTGTATTGTTCCATTTCTGAGGCCAACTGAATGCTGGTGTTTTTGCATTTGTTTGTACCAGGAGTGTTTAGGCCTACCTTTCTTTTTATTCCGAATTGGAACGTTGTATGATATTGCCTTTTTGACGGGGTTCTCAGGATCTCTCCTTTGAACATGGCAATACCAACTGAGTCGGTCGTGTTCAATTTTTTGGGAAATGGTATTCTTAACATGAAGGCTTCCTCGGATCTTCGTACTTCTAATTCGATCAAGCTTTGTAACTCCTGCTGTCATACGAAGCATCTTCATCTCAGCTGCCGTTAGCTTACTCTCATACTTTTTGTACATTGTCCAACATTGTGAACCGTATGTGAGTGCTGGACGCACAACTGAAGTGTAGAGCTTTCCTTTCAGCTTAGGGGGCATTTTTCGGTCACAGAAGATAGCAGAATTTTCCCGCCACTTCATCCACCCTACGCTTACGCGATGATTGATATCGTCATCACAAGTAGCTTCGTTATTTATCATAGACCCCAGATATTTAAACTTTTCACACTTGGGAAGCACTACTCCATTCAAATAAATGTCTGGAATAGGCCTGTGTGGATCAGAAAATGGGCAGCATAGGTATTCTGTCTTTTTCGCGCTTATGCGGTACCCACTTCCTTCTAGAACATCCACCCATACGTCAAGTGCTCGTTGTAGGGATATCGGGTCTTCACTTATGATGGCTCCATCGTCAGCAAAGAATAACTGATGCACTTTTGGATCCGTCACTTTGCCTTCAAGCAGGTAATCAAGAACTGTAATAAAGAGCAGGGGACTCAAGACACTTCCCTGGTGTACACCTACTGTGATTTCGAATTCTTCGGTGACTCCAGCTGCGCATCTTACTTTAGTAACTGCTCCATCATACATGTCCATAATTATCCGCACATAGGTTTCTGGAACTCCTCGTTGCCTGAGGGCCACCCATATTAGATCTCGTGGTTGCCGATCGAATGCTTTTTCAAAATCAACCAATACGACATGCAAATCCTCCAAAGAATCCCGATGTTTTTCCATAATTATTCTTATACTCTGGATTGCATCCGTGGTTGACTTACCCCCGACAAACCCGCACTGGTCATCAGATAGCCTAATTATTTTTCGCAGTCGGCTACCCAAGACTCGCTCAACGATCTTCATGGTGTGTGACATCAGCTTAATCGAACGGTAATTATCACAGCTTCGAGTATCACCCTTTCCTTTATAAATTGGAAGAAGGTAACTTTCCCTCCATTGATTAGGCATGCGATCACCTCGTATAAGTTTGGAGACAAGAATCATGAGCCATCTAAACCCGATGTCTCCCATCTTTTTCCAAAACTCTGAGGGTATTTCGTCTGGGCCAACAGCTCTTCCCTTTTTGGAGTATTTTACCGCCTCACTAACTTCTTCGACTGTGACGTCGGATACTTCGCTTAAGTTAGGTGAAGCTATTGGAAAGTATAGCCTTGGAAATTGTTCGTTTAGAAGTCCGTCACAATACTGTCGCCACCTGTGAAGAATTTCGTTGTCTTCCACAAGTAGTTGGCCTTGAGCATTGTTAATGAACTTTGGCGAACAAATCTCCTGGGCATTTCTTCTTCTTTGAGCGGCTATTTTGAAGATAGTTGCGCCCTTATTCGTGTTTTGCCGTAGCTCTTGAATAGCACCAGCTGTCGGGGTAGAAATTTTATCCAGCTCCCGATACAGGTTTTCTGTATTCTTTGCTTGAATTTGGGCGCACTTCTTCTTCGCTTCTTTCTTGCAGTTTCTATATTCCACTTCGAGGCGTGACTTTTGCTCTGTATCATTAGAGGGGCACTTCGACCAAGCCTTGAAAGCCATTTTCTTTTTACTTATAACTGATTTAGCTTCATCATTCCACCACCATGTTTCTTTGCCTTGTTGGTTGTGTCCTTTTGAAACCCCTAACAGTGTTTTGGCTTTTTCTTTGCAAGTTCTCTGTAGGAGATCCCACATACTTTGTGCTGTACTCTCTTCATTTCGAACTATATCGGTGTTGTTATACAGAACGTTTTGCATATTCGAAATGAAAGCTTCGCCTTTTTCCTTATCCAGATTATACCATTTGATCTTCCCAAAAGTTTTTGTATGTTTGTTGTCGTTCACTGTCTCCATAAAAAATTCTGTCAGTAGGAGACGGTGTTGGTGGGCGATCGCTTCTCCTAGTATCACTTTGCAATCTTTTACCCGGGGTTTCATGAAACTAGATACCAAATGGTAATCAATCTGGGTTTCATTTCCACCACTGCTGTAAGTGACCAGGTGTCGGCTTTGTTTGACGAACATGGTATTTAGTACGATAAGACCGTATGGTTTGCACATGCTCAGGATGTCTTCACCAGGAGGGTTCCTGGTGCCGTATCCGAGGCCTCCATGGCAATCTTCATAGTCTTCGTTTGTCTTCCCGACATGTCCGTTCAAATCTCCGCCCACGAACAAAAACTCTTCCTTTGGGATGTCCTTAAGTAGATTGTGAAAGTCTAGCCAAAATGCATCTTTTTCCACCTGCTCACATCCAATTTGGGGAGCATATGCAGTGACAATATTCCACAACTTTCCTTTAATCACCAATTTAAGGGACATCAAACGGTCGCTGGATTTCGAAATGGTCAATACGCTGCCTAATAGATGTTTTGCAAGGATGATTCCGATTCCGTTTTTACCCTTTTCCGTTCCATAGTAGAACATCTTATAGTTTTTTGTCCTCGTATCCAAGAAACGGGCCCTGTTTCCCGTGTTTCGCCATTTTGTTTCTTGAACACATAAGATGTCCACTCGCCTTCTTTTCATCATCTCTTCCAACTCGAAGCTTCGACCTGTCATACTGCCAACGTTCCAACTCGCAACTCTCAGATTTTGTATAATCTGCGGCATTACTTTGCTAGCCCCCGGTTTGACGGAAAGCATATTGATATAATTATAGAAAACAATGTTCGTATTTGTTGAGCTTTTGAAGAAATTACAGCATCATTAAAAGTTTAATCCCAATGAGCATCACTTTCTAACAGTTGCAAACGCTGACAGGCTTCTCTGTAAGAGCCACATAATTCACCATTAACAGTTCTTAAATGTTGTAATGATATTTGGCCTCGAACATTGACTAAGAGTATTTGTTGGCGGACGTACGTACTACTAATTTTTTTTTTTCCTTGTAATTTTTAGGTTCTCGAGTTTTACGCTTAGCAACACATTTTGCGATTCATTTTTATTTATATAGATTATGTGAAAAACTAAATATCGGCCAAATGCTCGCCACGGCTTCGGTGGCATACCTCTATCCGATGATCCATATTTTCAATGACTCTGAGACATAATTGAGGTTCAATGTCGTTAATGTGCCGAATTATCTCATCCTTTAGCTCTTAAATTGTTTTTGGCTTATTGACGTACAATTTTTCTTTTAAATATAACCAAAGAAAGAAATCCAACGGTGTCAAATCACATGATCGTGGCGGCCAATTAACATCGCCACGACACGCGACGTGAGATAACAAGGCCATTGAATTTCTCACATAAAAGAGCCATTGTTTCTTTGGCTGTGTGGCAGGTGGCACCATCTTGTTTGAAGCACATATTTTCCAGGTTCATATACTCAATTTCTGGCCACAAGAATTCCGTTATTATCTCGCGATAGCGAACACCATTCACGGTAACTGCTTGGCCGAGCTCATTTTCGAAGAAGTACGGTCCGATGACACCACCAGCACAAACCGCACCAAATAGTCACTCTTTGTGGGTGCATCGGCTTTTCAACAATCACTCGTGGATTCGCATTTGCCAAAATGCGGCAATTCTGCTTATTAACGAATCCAATTAGGTGAAAGTGTGCCTCGTCGCTGAAGATGGTTTTCTTTGTAAAGTCACCATTCACTTCTGCGTATTCACGACGATGGAAATGGTCAGTAGGCTTCAGCTCTTGAGTCAATTGAACCTTGTAAGTGTGTAAATTCAAATCTTTATTCAAATTTCGCATCAGTGATGTTCGTGAGATGTTCCATTGTTGGGCATAACGACGAGTCGAGGTTGAAGGCTCTTCTGCCATACTATCGCGAACAACAGCAACGCAGAACGAACTGGGCGAGCATGCACAGGTGTTTTCACATTTTCTACAGACCCGGTTTGCTGAAATTTTCTCACAATTCTACTGATTGCGAACACATTTGGTCGATTACGCTTACCAAAAATTCGATTTGACCGCCCATTTTCGTAAAAGACTTCAACAATCTTAAATCGCTGCTCAGTTGTGTACGTACCTCTGCATGGTGCAATTTGTCAAACACTGAAACAAAGAAATGTCAAATTCAGTTGGGCAAAAAACTTGACGTTAAGGTGTCACTCACAATTAACATCGTGCATTGTGGTTGGACCACCCTTTGTATAGAATTACTGTATTGAGAACTTTTTTCTATTGGCAATACTATAAAAGAAGCCACCTTCTTTCATTTAGTCCTAGAATTTTTCCTTCGTTTATAGAATGCAGAATGTCAATCATGGCGTCTGCTGTGTGGCACGAAGTGCGGTCCTACTGGAACCACATAACGTCTAAGTCCATATGGTTCAATTCGCGCTTTATTTATTTTTTGGTTATAATATTTATAAATTGGTTATCATTGTTCTTTCATTGAAGGTGACCGCCTCACTTTGAAAAAGTACTGACCAATGACGCCATCAGCCCAAAATCCACACCAAACCAAGAATACCTGATGAACCTCAGTGGGCCATTTATCCAAAAATGCGCCTCGTCGTTGAAGATGCCAAATTGAAAAATGACAAAATTGGGGTTGTCTTCCAAACGCTCCGAAACACAGTCAGCAAACACGCGGCATTGTCTATAGCCATGCACTTTGAGGTTCTGTGTCATTTGCGTCTGTAGGCGATGCCAAATTCGCCAAATTGAGGCTTGCGAAAGACTGGGTTCTTTTGCGCGGCTGGAAATCGACTCCTTCAGATTCTGCTGTAGACTTTTACGGACCGCGGTGATGTTTCCGATCAATCTTGCATTCCTTTCACGTACGAATTTTTGCTGTTCAATATTTTAACTTGCCATGCTTACGTATGTTTACTTTATCATAAATCTGACGCTTATATTTTGGTTTTGATCCGAATCACATCCAGATGAACATTTATCGGCTTAAATTCAATAACACCTATTACTCAATTTCCAATCAATAATTGTTTTCCATCATATTGGATCCTTAAATCATAACTCCTGGGGGCAGATTCTAGACTTAAACCGATTTAAAAGAAATCGCTTGCGTACTCCGAGCTGTTAGAAATAATTTCCCATTTTTTCATTTAAATCTAAAACCAATAATCTATGCTCCTTCAAAAATTCTTCTCATTTCTTCTTGTGCAAGAAATATTTCTTTTACCACTTTCCCATTTTTCACTTGTCACTTTGTCAGTCCTTAGATTTTAATTTATGTGTGTGCGTATGAGTAATTCTATTTGAGTCTTGAAAAAACGTCAACATCAATGTCAACCTTTTCCAACAACGTCAACGTTCGGAGATAAATCTAATTTCGTTTATTTAACATATCAGAATCTCGTTAATAGTAACACGCACGCAAATATTAGCACAAAAATGGCGGAGTAATATCTGTGTGGTTTAATCTAATGAGACGAAGTTATTGCAACAAGCCCCACGCCTCTATTCCGTCTGAGTGATGATGATGGGCTACACTTGCAAGGGCTCGGGGCTCCAAACTAATTTTTAGAAAATTTTGTTTTCGAAATTTGCTAACTGCCACTCACACTCAGAGTCTTTGTTATGGCTATTAAAATAAGATCACACTTTACAAGTCAGTATCGGCTGAATTGGAGGATATGATGGTAAGTGATGGAATGGAGTGAGTCCGTATCCTGATATGTGTCTAATAATTTCGGGACACGATATTCTTTGATGGGAAATAAATTTTTTTCTTGCGTTGGGGTGAATAACGACGGAAACAAATGGGGTCTTAACAAATTACCCGGAAGACGAAGAAAATCAATTTATCGTTAAGCTCCTGCGAAGAGGATGATGTTGGGCTTGGTGGAGTGTGTGTGATGGGAGATTGTGTGCCTTTTTACATATTATTAGCTTTATCACATGACTCGATTGAATGTAGAATATTTACTGAAAGCATGCTAATCTGTATCGATTTTATCACGAAGCTTCATTGTGTGGGGTGTTTAATTCGGTTCTTTCTTTTTATAACATAATCCTGTTTGTGTATTCTTCTAATTGGAGTTTTTTTTTTGAAGTGGGAAATGATTAATGAAAGTAGCAAGAAGATACAAAATTTATATATAATGTTAGCGAACAATATTAGCTGGAAAATGCAAACAACAGATGTAAACAGCGCACCGACTAGGATAAAATGTCACTACATATTGATAGAAAAAATTTCGAAGCATGTAGTTAAAGAGTTCCTCTTACATGGAATAAACATTAGTACACATCTTCATGATTAAGACAGAGTGCATACTCTATAAAAATCTTATACTGCCATGCCACGCTTTACTCCGCTGAGTGTTGGTAGATAAACTGAAAGGGAAAACTGACACAGGGCTCTTTCTAAAGAAGAGTTTTTCGACAGGTATATGGACCTGTGTGACAGGAAAACACACCGGATAAAGCAAAACGTTTTTGATTCGATAGTCAAAAAAACATTTTTTTTGAACACACACCAAGCGAAACAGAATAAAACAAAACAAAAGGTTTTGTGTTTTTGTTTCGTTTGGTGTGCGTTGAAACGAAACAAAATACGAACTATCGTAAAAGCCTAACTCCGGCTGTAAGATTATAACTCTACGGCAAGTAAATACAAATAACATTTTTGTGTTTACAAAATAGACATTATGGTGTTATTAAAGAAAAGAGAAAAGCTTTTAATCTTGCCAATCTTCAAATGTCGTAGTAGGAAGTAGCAACTCACAGCTTATCAATAGTAAGTTTATTGGCATGTTCCATATCTTTATAATTATAGATAGGCCTTCTTGCCTCAATTACAAAAAATGAACTTTTCTCCATGTACATTCATATTTATTTAAAATTTGCGCACAGAGTAAACGTAGAAGCAAATAAATCTGTAAAGTGCAAAGAAAGAAGAAAATAAAAAGAACGGAATCAAAATTTTGTTTTGCAAAAAACAATAGGTCAGCTATCGGCAACGAAACATGTTTTTCTGTTTTGCTTTTGTTTTTATGTTTTGTTTTATTTGGTGTGCGTTGCGCCATAGGAAAGTATGCAATTATCGTCAACGACCCCTGTTCGAAGCAGTTTTGTTGCATTTGGTGTGTGTTGCTGGTATACAATAGAATGCATTTTCGACAACCACCATCGAATCACTTCAAAACAAAAACGTGTGTTTTGTTTCGTTTTCTTTGGTGTGTTTAGTCTCATAAGAAACAATGTTCTCTTGTTTCACAAAACAAAAAAACACTTTTTGCTTTATCCGGTGTGTTTTCAACCTAAGGGCTGAACCACAATGTGAATGGAGTCCAGAAAGTCAAAATACGTCGACTAGATTGACTTGGCCATATCGATCGAATGGATTACTATTTACTATGTTCCAATTAAGAGAGGCTTCGAATTGGAAAACCTAGTTTCGATTCGATATCGAAGATCAACAGTGGTGCTTGAACGCTTGTTTGGCATTGGCATGACTGGAGACACCCGGACTGGCCGCAGTACGCATTTTTTTTTTTGGATGTAAGAATCGACCAAAAGGTAAATACCTTTATTGAATTTTGGAATTCAAATTACCAATATCAGAGAAAACTTGATGAAGCATTAAGCAACATTGTATTTCAATAGTAAAATCTGTGGCCCGAGGTGGCTTCCTTTCGGACTCAGTGGTATTCGATGGTTCGGGATTGTCTTCAACGGTAAGAAAAGATTTCTTGAGTTATTCCTTCAAGGAAAAAGGTGGTCAACGGTCTTAGAAGAACTGCGAAGTAGCTTTTCAATATAATTGACGATAAATTAGGGTCTCCAATGTCATACTACAAATTTGATGGCGAATATCAATTTTTTTTTACTTTTCGTATTCCAACGAAGGAAAGACTAGTTTCAATTTAAACTAGTTTAAGCAGTTTTGAAACTTGGCACAGTGTTTCAGGACTGTCTAGCGATGAAGTGTAAAAAATACGCAATGTGCTAGCGGCAGTAAAGTGCAACATGCAACAATGGTCTAATAGGCTCGACCTTAGAAACTGGAATTCGAATATTATCTTTGATGGAGCATTGTTGTGCGTACGTTCAATGTGGCTGCGTCAATAAAGTCTTGACTTTCTGTACTACATCCATATCCACATTTGAGTACAGCTCATAGAGTTTTACAGCTAGCTATCTGCATAGCTGGGCATTAACTCGTTAATCCGTTAATCGGTAATTAACGAAGTTAAAATTTTGATTAACGGATTAACTTTTAAGTTAACTTTTAAAAATGTTAACGGACACGTTAAATCCGTTAATCCACGTTAAGTCCGTTAATCGTTAATCCAATGTCTACTATTTATCGCGAGGCGCAAAAAACAGGTTCAGACAAGTATGAGACAAGTGCCGTGCGGCGCGTGCCGCGGGTGAAACAAAAAGAGCTAGGTACGTATTATATTTTTGAGAAAACTGCGAAGAGACTCGTTTCGTTTGATCATTTCATTATGCCGGTCGTCCACTATGTGCGCGATAAGTTCAACCAACTTCGTTCAACTCTTTATTCAACTTTTTCGTTGGATAAACGAATTTACAACCTTTTACACTAGTGCAGCAACTTACGTAATTCACGTTGAGCAACTAAAGTTGAACAAAATGCGTTTGGAGCCCTGTACACATTATTGACCAACTTTCCCAATGTTGATTGACCTCGCACAACTAGTTGATCAACTCTTAAAACTTATTCCAGTGTTGCTCCGTACACCTAGTTCACCAACTTACTCAAATGTTGAATAACCTCGTACACTAGTTGATAAACTTGTTCGATTTTGACAGAAAAATTTTTTTTTCGAGTTGATCAACTGCGTTCACGATATTGTTGCTCAACCAGTTGATGAACGAGTTGATACCTTCGTACACTTAACCAAGGATCACTCGTTGGGGAACGCGTTGAACGCACCACCATAAACAAAAAACTCAAACGTCAAACCTGAAATAATTTTGACTTCAGTTCGGTACATACATTTACTGTCGACGCACGCCTTCGCTTTAAAATATTTTTAAATTTGTTCCTTATGAGTATGATTTCCTCTAAGAAAAAAAAGTGGTTGCTTCATTAATAATATTAGAAAATGAACCACAAAGTAAGAAAAAACAGCCAAGACGATTCTGGGTAGACGATTTTTTCTTGAGTCGCGAAGAAAAATGTTTTTTTTCAAAATCGATTGATCCCACCGCACCTGTGAATTCGAATTGAAAGTTTAGGCAATTGCATTTTCGAGGAAATTTGAGACCAAGCCAATTCCCTTGCATCTCGATTTTTATAAGAGGGGCTCTTAATGTCCCATATATTGGGCTTTTCCTCAATTTCTGAAATCATTTGCAAAATTAATTCCGTGGTCCACTCTGATTTTTTATCACCTTCCATGACGAAAAACCAAAATAAACTACAGTTTGCAAGTTGCAACAACTGCTTGTTCAACTGTTCATGGCAACGCAATAGTTCAACCACGTAGACACATTTCACTGCAGCCAGCGCAACGCAACACAATATTACGTCAAGAAATTCTTTGAGCAACGTCCAACAACTAGATCCAACCCGTTGGTTGAACAGTATTGAAGGCACCGTACATTAGAGTTGAATGCGTTGAATTCGAAATTTGTGCGTTGATCGCCTAGTGGACGACCGGAATTACTTAGTGCCGGTGCTCAAAGTAAAAAAATATAAAAAAATGCAATTTTTATCACATGTTAACAGATTAACGATTAACGTTAACTTACGTTAATTCTTCCGAAATTTAACGCTTTAACGTTTAACGAAGCTAACTTTTTTAGTAGCGGATTAACGATTAACGAAGTTAACTGTTTGATTAACGGTGCCCAGCTATGGCTATCTGTTTCTACTTATAGTTGGGACATTGAAACAGGCCTTTCGCCTTACCCGTGAGGAGTTTTAAATACATTTGCTGCCCTAAACCAAAGTACAAGCAGAGCAGATGAACTCCTTAATTACATCGAACTTGTTGCTATCAATACCCATGTCCCAGTAGATGAGCAGACCTTTGTTTGTTTGTTGATACGAGTAGCATGGACTTCGTTACAGACGATACGATACGATACGATTTTATCTGCAACGGATGTTCATAAGGACATGATGCCCTTATGATTCTTGCAGGAAATAGGATCATAGGAACACATTTTTTGTAGATGGGATATAGGAAACCTTTTGTAAAGTTATGGGTCTTGATTCTTTCTGTCCATATTTGAAATGATCTTGTGGTGGGACATCAGATTCTGTAAAAAAAAGAAGATAAAACTTTTAAATATCTATTCAAAGTAAGGAGCTATAAAACATGAAAGAACTCTTTTATTATATTCTTTTTCAACGCTGTTGAGATTTATTTTATGTTTTTGCTTACCTAAACGGTGTCTGATCCACGAAGGATCTCTGCCTGAGACAGGGTTTCGAATTTTTGAATTAAAAAAAGCATAAGTCTGTAGATGATTTGTGAATTAAAAAAATTTAATTCATTAGCTAGTTGGTAGATTGAAAATGTTTAAGCTTGTTTTGGCTACATAATTATTTAGTTATTAACGAAAGTAGATTTCAAGCTTTTGTGTGTCATAAAATTATCATGCTAGCTTATAAATTTTCCAATTAATAATTTTTTAATCAGATTTCATCCATTAGCTTATGAATTAATATGTTTTTAATTCATAAGTCAGAAGGTAACTATTGAATTAATTTTTTTTAATTCTTAAGTCACTTACTTGCTCAAGACTTAAATTTTTTGAATTCATAAGTCACTAAGAAGCTTAAGATTTAAATCTTTAGTAATCAACTGACTTATGAATTAAATTTTTTTAATTCATAAGTCAGTAACTAGCTGCTGCATGAAATTTTTTTTAATTCATAAGTCACCCACTAGCTTGTGAAGCTTAAGCTAAAAAGTGACTTAAGCTTTTGCAACCTTGGCCATGTCTCTCATAACCGTTTGCTTAATACTTAATAGATTGCTTAAAAATAAGAACGGAGATGAATTTTCAAAACCGATTTTTTTTGTGGGATATCATTTTTTTCCTTTAATTCAACAGTTTTTGATGAAAATAAAATATTCCTTTTGAAAATCTCGTATGTTTTTGTTGAATACTCAATAGAGCGCTGGAAAAGAGGTAGCAGAGATAAAATTTCAACACACATACTTTGTCTCTGCGTGGCTGGGGATATCGTTTTTCTCTAATTCAATATTTTTTGTTGAATATAAATTGTCTCTTTTGATAATCTCGTAAAAGTGACAAAGCATAAATGGCCAAATCACAATCTCGCGTTCGTCGGTCCGGCGTTAAATGGGCGTTTGATCGTATATACGATTTTGTGTGTCAAAAAGCGCGACCGTAGCATTTGTAAAACGAAATTTAGCTTCAAACCTCGAGCGTTGACTGACATTTCCATGACATCTTTGATAAGTACCTACTTAATTGTTATATTCTAAAAAGAAATATATACCTTCCTTGGTGCGCTGGCCAAGATAAGTAGGTAGGTAGGTTAGTTTTTAATTGAAAACAAAGAACTTGGCCAGCTTTGCTGGACTTTTTTACGGTTTTTTGTCTATATTTCTATCTGCTGTAATAAATTATACAAAAAGAAAATTAAGGTACTGTATAAATATGTATGTATGTACGTATGTTGGATTGTAGGTAATTGATGGAAGGGAATTCAAATGTGGAGTGAAATCAAGTGTCTGTAAGTTAATTATGATTAAGTGTATTATCTTTTTCGATATACATACATTACCTACAAACTGTTCAAAAGAATCGCAAGATGTGCTTCCAAAATGCTTTCATGATGGTGCACCGTGCCGCTATCCACGCCGGCGCCGCCGATTGTTGATAGTTTGGTGGTTCAAAGTTAATAGGGTTCATACAGCCGGGTTTAAGATTTCTGAAACAATATAATTATTTAAATAAAAACAGAACCACACTTTTTTTGATTTAATTATTTATAAAAAAAGAACTTCAATTCCTTACTTCTTATTTCACTTCAATTTTCAACTTTCAAAACAAATACAAAATACGGCCGACAATGAACTGTCAAACGCCCGACCGAATAGAAAATAGATCTACTTTTGCTTTGGCCTGGCGTTGGTCTGACGTTTACGATATTACGATATAAAGCGGTCGCAACGCCGGAGGTAACATTTCAGATTGCCTCATAAGAGTCTATTGTTTTTATTCAAAATGTCAAAGCCCGACCGACCAAACGCGAGATTGTGGTTTGGCTAAAACAGATAACAGACTGCCAAAATGTAAGAGCGTAGAAAAATGTTCAATGCATCTCGTTCGGTTGTGTCTCCTTTCTTCTTTTCTCGTTAAGTAATACGTGTACGTGCTAGGCACTCGCACTCGCACCTTATCTAGAAGAATCAGTTTCGCAGTCGCAGTCAAAGAGTAGAGTTCAGTTCGTAATTTGTGATTGTGATCAAATTACTATATTATATAACTAGTACATTATTATGTGAATTTTTTGTATTTATGTTGAAAATTTAGAAATTATCGTTGAAAAATCAACAGAAGTTGAATATTAAAAAATAAAAATCGCTTTGCAACAAGTTTTTTGAATATATTGCTTACTATTAAACATTTATGTTGAAAAAATGTGCTAAAGATTATGTATGTTGTGTTTTCAACGAATACATAGTAAATTGCATATTATGTATGTTAGTTTTTCACCGAATATTGATATACGATATACGATCAAATGCTTACTTTTTATGTTGATGAAAATTCAACATTTCACCCTTCAACAAGATGTTGAAAGTTAAACACCACAAATTTCTGTTGAAAATTGATACAATTATTGTAACGGACCGGTTGTAGGCCAAGCCCTCTGGCATCCGCGATGGCTTGATCCTTAAACCGGAGGTTTGATCTACTTTGTCACCTTGAACCTGGGGGCTGGGACTCGATGACTCTCTTAACTGGAGCATTGTTGCAAATTCTGGCTTTTTGGACTATTTCCACATCTTAGTGCAGCTGATACGTGTCAATTACCATGCAACACATGGTCGATTTGGTTGGAAGTTGAAACATATGGGGAGCTACAGGTTGCTTAGTTGATTCTTAGCCTTAGGGAACTAAAATAGAAATAATAAAATAATTGGCTACCAAATGTGGACGGTTAGGATGAGAAGCACTTTTTATTATAAGAAATACTCTTGGAGGATTTTTCAGTTCCTTGTAATAGGCAGTACAGTTTTGTTTTAAGATGAAGGTTGTCCTATGCACTAATCAATGCGTCACAGGGAAGTCGCCCAAGTCATGAAGATATTTATGACCTTACCAGCAGTGTTAAGATAACTCTTTACATTGGCTATTAATGATGCTCTTCTATGTGTTTGCAATAGCGAAATTCTAATCTTTGCAGATGATATGAAGATTTATAAAAATATAGTATCTTCAAATGATCGGGCTCTACTGCAAGATGATATTAACCATTTTGCCTTGTGGTGTGAAAAGAACAGTCTGAACCTCAACCCGACAAAATGTCAAACTATGACTTTTTCTAAAAAAACGTTTTCCTTACTCTCATGAATATGTTATCTCACGGCAGATTTTAACTCGTGTTATGACTGTAAGGGACCTTGGAGTTCTTTTTACAACCAATTTAGATTTTTCTGCTCATATTAATAAAATCGTGAATAAGGCCAATTCAATGTTAGGGTTTATTAAGCGCTGGTCTAAAGAATTTGTTGATCCCAATGTCACCCGGGCTTTATACAACTAATTGGTGCGTCCACATCTTGAGTATGCATCGCAGGTTTGGACTCCTCTTTATGATATTCATATTGAGAGATTAGAATCTGTGCAAAGAAACTTTACTCGTTTTGCCTTGAAAGGACTTCAATGGAGTGATCCTTCGTATGCCCTCTCTTATGACCAACGATTATTTATTCTTCAGATGCAAACTTTGGAACAAAGAACAAACAATGATTTGGTATTTTTCCACCAATTAAAAACAGGCGTCACAGATGCACCAGATCTTTTATGTTCGGTTTATTTTAGTTTTCGGGGAGGAGGTTATAATCTTCGAGGCCTCGATATGATTAAGGTCCCAACACATAGGACCAACTATGGCATGCATGAGCCCTTGGCACGTATGGGTAGACTTGTAAATTGGAATTCAAATATTTTGGATTTTAATATAAATAAAAGTAAATTAAAAAACCTACTCAAAACCAGTGGTCCACGCTCCGAAATGTTCTTTGTTTCATGTTATGTTATTGTTTTATTCTTACGTAATATTATTTGTTTATTTTTCATGTTTTCTTGTGTCAGTGTTAATTGTAATAGAGTTTGCCTGCTAACAACTAACACTGCACTAAATGATGAGCCGGTGGTATAACACAGTTCTCTGTGTTGGCAAACCATTGGTCGAAAGATGGAGCTTGCTATAAGCTTTCTTCGACCAATTCTGATAGTGAAAAAAAAAAAAAAACCGCTGCCGAAATGAGTTTTGGTTTACCAGCGCAACGAGCACAGCTACTCTCAGATGGGTCCCGAAATATCGTGATATAAACTGTTACGAAATGGCACATGAACTGGCTTTAAACGGGTCATCTCTTCATCAGAGTCAAACCGAAAGCTCGGCAGTGGGTTCTTATGCCCCTGGAGAAAGAGAATAGTAGAATTCACCAGGATTTCCTCGAAGCTGCACACGTCAGATGGTCGATATCTATGGCCCAATATTTCGAAGAAAAAAACGGAATACTTGCAACCCTAATTAGAGTCCTAACCAAAACTCAATGGAAAACGTCATAAGCAGCTCGTAGCTCATCGGACTTGTGTGCTGAGTTTCTGGATGAAGAACTAGAGGAGATCTCATCTCATTTCCATTGTGATTGCCCTAGCCTAGCTAGATCAAAAAAAGAATCATCAAAACCCTATTATAACCAATTTGTTGCATCAATACTCAGACTTTACCCATTTATTTCTTTTTTTAAATTATATTGTGAAGGTTATAGAAGCTTTAATTTTCCAAGCACATATATATAGCACGTTCAGGCAATCATCCCCGTTTTACACAAAACAAATGTTGATCCTCTTAAAAATAAAACCACTCAATATTCTCCTTTATAAACCTAAGGTTTAATCAAGATTTTCCTCCAAGAGCGATGCCAAAAAATCAATATTCATGAGTTAGTGCCACTCAATTAAGGCATCATCTTCTTTCAGCCCAACGCTCTTCACTATTACAAACAATCGACGGCATAATGATAACTCTGCGAGACTTCAGGTCTCTGGAGTGTGAAAAAGTATCTCGAGTTTCGTTTGCCTTCTACATCTCCATAACCTTAAAATAAAGTGAATTCCTTTGCACTTTAACAAATCCTAATTGCGAATAACGGAAAGATAAAAGAATGAAGTTTAAAACAGAGCAAGACTTACAAACTGAAACTCTATCTTTTGTCTTCCTGGGTAAAGCTATCACGTCTCGAATGTGTGAGTGTATTCGTTCATAAACTCCTTCCAAGGAAGTGAGTTGAAGTGATGGCTTCCTTGGAGGATGGAAGGATGAAGGATGCTGCATCACGTAGGCACGCTACTAAAGTTCCATTTAGAATTTACGATTTGCCAGGATGAAGCAAAGACATGAAAATAGTAAAAGAACAACCAAAGAAAAAAGCACGAATAAACTTTGAACACCCTTTATCAAGACATCCATCGCATTTTTGAAAACTGTGGGAGCAGATTTGTGAAGGGCTTGCTGGGTGTACAGCTTCACAAGTGACATTTTTTTGCTTAGGCGAAAAGGTGTACGAACCTCCCACTCACTTCACATTCGAAGACTTTAACCCGAATGGTAACAAACGATGAAAGTAGCAAGAAGACGCCATAAACTTTGTTCAACTATATGGCGAAGCTATAGCAAGCATGTTTCGGAATTCGTAGCGGCTTAAGAAGAATTTGAGAATAAAGTTTTGTATACCTGGCACCGTCACATCCTGATCCTACCAGGATATAAGTTGAGGGTTGAACGCCTGTAGATGATTTATAGTTAGCTTAGTTTTTTTGTCCCTTTATTTTTGTTATTGGTGGTGGGAAGAAGTGACAGGTACTTGTTTTCCACAGTTTTCTGATTTAAAACCACGCAGTCTTGTGTGTTTTTAGAAAGTTTAAGTTTCAAAAAGAAAAGAAAGAAGAAATTTCTTTAAAAAAAGAGATGTTGGGTGACAAGATTTTCCAATTCCGATAGAAAATGATTTTATTCTGATGTAAAAACAAAACATCGTTTCCAAAAATGGCTCCTTCCTTCCTACCACTTTTGCCGACTGATTTAAAAATGTTAAGTGTGTTTCGAAAAAAAAAAAAGATTTAAGGCGAACTTGGCGTAAACCTTAGATGAATTTCTCACTGATAAAAAAAAATTTAAAAAGGAAAAAAAACTCATTTTTCAGGTAATGAAAATGCGTGGTATTCTTATACCACTAATTGACAATATTTTTCAACCAAGAAGCTTTTTCTTTGTGAATTTTATTTTGGTAAAAATCTTTTAATGATATGATAAGAATTGTACCTCTGAGAAATATTTCACTATGGATTTCCGATGCCTTCAGCTACATTTTTAATCCCGCCAACAAAAAGGAATTTTTACTGAGGCAATAAATAAAAATAAATAATTTCCACATCACGTCTCTCCTATCTCTGTTTTTTTTAAAGTTATTGAAAAAGGTGAATGCAATTTTTCTTAAAAATCAAACTTGTTCACTAATACCAATAACTCGTAGGTCTATGGAGGATACTGTTTTAAGACTGTGTGGATAAACTTATAGAAGTCTTTTCTGTTTATTAATATAACAAAGGCTTGGCTTTTGTTATAGTCGATCATGTTTTGTTGCTCGGTAAATTGTGTGTAGGGTGGGCCATCTAGTGGTTTCTTTTTAAATCATATGTTATATTAAGAATGAGAGCTATTTCTCTCTCGAAATCTAGGCAGAAAATCAGTATTACACCTCCGCGGAACGAAATGAGTCGCTTTACGCTTGAACAGCGTTAGGAAATATTGAAAAATTATTGACAAAGTGAGTGCTGTGCAGCCCAAGCAGTGCGTTTTTGAAAAGAAGTTTTGCCCGAAATGAAGGATCCAATGTGCCTGCTGTACCCAAGTTTGTTCAAAAAGTTCGTGAGACTGGAATGCTAGTGGACAACAGTCATGGTCTCCGTCATCGTACGGTGTGCACAGACGAGAATGTGGCTGCTGTAGGCCAGAATATGGGACTCAATTCCCAAACCTTATCTCGTCATCGATCTCAACAGCTGAACAATTCACGCACTAGCCTGAGAAGAATTCTGCACAAATATCTCGGATTATTCGCTCACGAGGTCCAATTGAAGGCGCACGACGGCCCGACCATCAGCATCGTTATCGCCTTGGAGTTTGGGAATTAGAGCAGCTTGAATTGGACAACGATTTTGGGCGAAAAATTAATCATATTTTCTGACGAAGCGTGAAAGAACGATATTATGCCAACAATACGGAAACGATTCAAACAAGGTCTTGGAAAAGTGGAGTGACAGATTGCGCTACTGCGAAGCCAGCCGAGGCAGCCACTTGACCGACGTAGTGTTCCATAATTAATGGGAATGTTTGCTTTTATACTTATAAAGCCAAAATACATGGAAAGAATTTAATTTTGTTAATTTAATTGCATTTTTAAGAAGAAACTTGTATTTCTTCCACCTGGGTTTAGAGGTACTGTTAATGATTGGTTAGCATCTAATTCAATGAATAGAAAACAGAGGGTGAAAATTCGGGATAATCTTAAATCAGAGAGGTTTACTAATATAGGTATTCCGCAAGGATCCGTCTTAGGTCCAGTTCTTTTTTTATCTTTGTCAGCTCGTTTTTTTTCAATAGCATTTTTTGAGGATACTGCATTATCATATTTTTCGAAAACTTATTTCCCAGTAATTATTATTGATGGTATTATGATCTAGAGCTTAAATATTCAACAACGTATTATAACTGACAAAGCAAAATTTATGAATTTTTGACAATTTTAATAAGTACATATGAAGATAATATTCATATTCGATATCGGCTTAACGATGTTTGCCTGCATGATTCAACAGAATTTTTTTTCTTTTTGTTGGCAAACAAAAATCGCAATTGAGGACATGTAGATATTCATCAGTAATAAAGCAAAAAAACTGTACAGAAAAGTCATGTAAGGTGAAACAAAGAAAAATGGTGGAATATTTTTTTCGAGGGACCATGAGGAACGTGATATTACTATTTAGCCGAGTGCAGAATTGGATTGCGCTCATAGTAGCTTCATCAGGAATTACACTTTTGTACGATGGACACGTATTCAGAATTTGAATAAAACGGAAACACCAACTTGCAAGAAATGGAAAAACTCAGGCGTAACCACAATATTAAAAATGCCCATACGAAATAACTCGAAGCGCTTGACCCTGTTTCATTATACATATACAGTCCTATTAATAAGCACAAAATAAAGGTGAAACAATTTTAACAAGTATTTTAACTTATAACTCTTAATAATAAATATGTGTTAGCCTTAAATGACGTTTGACAATGAGAGGATAATTTATCTCACCGATGTTGGTGATTAACGAGCGGATATCTTCAACTTGCTGGTTAAATTTGACAGAAACATTTTATTTAATAATACATATTCCTCCAAGTATCCAAGTAATGGCTGCCATACGCTATTGTGTTAACTAACCTTGTTGCCAGAACTCCAATTTCCAGTCCTTTTTTTTCTTTTCTGGTATATTCATTTTTTTACAAATATATTTGAACTTTGACACAATAATTAAATAACCGTTTAGAATTTGTCTGACAGCTTTCAATAATGAAAAAAGTACTAGAATATTTTGTAGAATTGAAGGAAGTTCTGCTAAATTTTCCTTGTTATTCAGTGAATAGATAAAGTGAAGAAACAATAGTTTTATTAATATTTTAGTTTATCAAAGGGATAATTTCACTATCCGTGTATTGGAAAAAGCGTGTGTTAACGGACAAATTGTGTGTTTTTATTAATACGGCTGATAGGAAACAATAAACCAATGGGAGGCTCTTTTATTCTTCTTGGTGGTGATTCTCGAATAAACTTTGCCTGTTATTCCGCGATCAATGGTGGCAACTGGAACAAGTGAAGACATGCTTGAAATCAGAAGAAAATTACGCTATCGACGAACATATGTACGTATACAATTACTGCAAGACCAGTCTACAAAAAATTCTCAAAAAAAAAATCTTTCGGACATCCAAAATGTCAAAATTCCGATTGATAGCAACACATATACAGCTATGGAAATATAATTAAGACACCTTCGAATTCAGTGAAGTAAACAGGGTTTTTTTTTTTAATTCTATAATTTTACTTAATTTTCTTTTTAATTTTTTTTTGTTTTTAAACTATGAAACTTATAAATAAAAACAAAAAATCTTCTGGCTATTTTACAACTGAAAAAAAAAAATATTTTGATCAAAACTTCATTTATTGCTTTGGAAAAATAATTAAGACCACTTACAAAAATGGGGAAAAAATCGGTGGTAAAGTTTAGTTTCTAATATTTAGTAGAAAATCCTCTTTGCCGCAGAACATCTATACATCGGCGTTGCATTGACCGGATAAGAGCTTGACATCTGTCCACAGGAATGGCGTACCAAGCTGTTTTGACCTTGTCGTAGAGGTCGTCCAAATTTGTTATGTTCTGACCACTTACAGCAGCCTTAACGTCGCCCCAGAGGTGCTCTATAGGATTCAGGTCGGGACTTGCTGAAGCCCATTCAAGCACGTTGACTGAATTGTCCTGGAACCACTTTTGAGTGAGCTTTGCCGTGTGCTTTGGATCATTATCCTGCTGAAATCTCCATATTACAGGCAAATGCTCCTCAGCCCACGGCAGCATCACGTTTTGTAGTATCTCGACATATTTCTCTTTAGTGAGGATGCCATCAATTCGATGAATCGGTCCAACGCCGAGCCATGAGAAACATCCCCACACGTTTATCGATCCTCCTCCGTGCTTCACAACGGGTAAAGTGTACCTAGGAACGAATTCAGCATTTCTTGGTCTACGCACAAAGCGTCTACCATCAGGACCCAAACGATTAATCTTTGTTTCATCGCTCCAAAGAATGAATTTCCATTGATTTAAGGTCCAAGAAGAATGGGACCGAGCGAATGAAACACGCATTTTGCGTTGCTTGGATGTCACTAATGGCTTCTTTCGGGAAATTCGCCCATGTAAACCAATTTCAATCAATCGATTTCTCACGGTCCTTGGTGTTATCTGGACATCGAGATCGGCAGAAATTTCCCGATGAATATCCGCAGAACTTTTTCTTGGATCCTTTTTTGACAAAATTGCGATTTTGCGATCAATTCTGGGTGTTGTTTTTCGGGCTCTGGCTTTACGTGGGACTTTGGCAATGCTTTTGTTTTGCTGAAAATATTTAATTGCATTTATCACCATTGTTTTGGATCGACAAATCTTTTTGGCTATTTGATTTAGTGATAGGCCTTCCTCTTTTAGTGCAATAATGGCTCCTCGTTCTTCAGAAGTGCAGCTTTTTGCTTTCCCCATAGCTTATGTCTCTCGCTTTACATAATGCAATTAAATCAAAACAAATTCAAAATCAATAAAAAAATTGGTACTTACCAGACTTACAGCAAAGTTTTATTTTTAAAAATGATAGAAATGGATGGTCTTAATTAAATTTCCAAGTGGATTTTGACTCCCGTTGTTAATTAACAAAAATCACAAACACTGCGCATCATTATCACAAAATATGATTTGATATTGAGTGACCGTTATCTGAATTGCAAAATGCAAATTGAAAGATAGAGTGAGATAGCCCTAGTTTGTAATTTATATTAAGATGTGTAAGCAAGTGCAAAGGTCTTAATTATATTTCCATAGCTGTAGTTCCCGCTGAAATTTTTTAAAATGGAAAACTGAATGTTCAAGCTGTTGTCGACAAAGTGTCTACCAACCAACTAGAAAAATCCGAATTAACAGTGCAACGTGCAATTTTGGAACAAATGATATAAATAAAAATAAATGTAATGTTTTAAACAAATAAAATACACGACTGGATCGCACGAACTTACTCTTATGTAACAGACTAAGAATCTCAAATATGAATTTTATTAGAGAAAATTTTTTAAGACCATAAGATTAATTATTTTAAACTCTTTTAGTATTGACTGATAAAAACAGAATGCCATGTGATTTTTTAAGCAAATATGAATTTATCAAGAACAAAAATTTTAGGTCGTTGAAGCATTTTCTTAAAAAAAGGTATTTTAACCCATTAACACCCAAGGATATCAACAATAAAAAATATTTCATTTTTATGGAATTTTCCGTTTATTTAGGTTAAATTTAAGAGATATATAAGAAAAAAGTATTTAAAAAAAAAATATTTTTGAGGTTATGAAGGTGTACTTTATTAAGTAGAATGCGATCATGCATATTACATTTATTTGTATTTATATGAAAATTTTTAAAACAATTTTTCTGAATGCATAATGTTACATTACACATTTCACAGCACCACATTGAACTTGAATGGCACTGACGACATCTGAGTTGATTTGGTAGTTTTTTTTTGGAAAATGGTACCCTGGGCTCTCCGCAATGCTTCGTTTAACAGTGAGTCTAGGTGTTACCGGTTTCATAGTGTGAAATCTGAGGTAAATGGAGTGTAAGAGCTCTCGTGAACTCAAGTAGATCACCCTTGTAGTTATTTACAAGTTTTTGGAGCTTCCATGCGTTGGACGTTGTTGATGAAATCATGGCTGTGAAAAGGTTCCACCACGACTTCTTGCCTCTTATTTCAATTGAGTAAGTATTGATGAATAGGTCATGCAGGTCAACACCGCCCATGTTCATATTATAGTTTTTGAAGAGCAGCGCCTGAGGAATATTTATCTTTTTCTGCTGTTCCTTGCTCCACCTCTTCACATTTTCACATGGTTCGATTTGGTCGTAGTTCGTGGCCATTGTAACGATGTTGTTATCCTTCCATTTAACAAAAAGTAATTTGTTTGTCTCATCAAACTGGTGCTCAAAAGTTCCTCTATCCTGTTTTTGAAATTGTTTGTTGTTTGGAAGAGGGCACTTTTTCAATCGATTATCTCGAGCTGTTCCAGTTGCTCTAAATTTTTTTTCCTTCAAGATCTTCATGAGCCCATAGCTTGTAAAAAAGTTGTCAAAATAAAGAGCATGGTCACTTGGGTAGTCAATATTCTTTAGAAGGTCAAGAACCACTCTTGATCCTAAAGGTAATGTTTTCAAAGAAGGCTTTACATTTTTAGCTCCGCAGTAAGTTTCAAATTCATACATGTAAACATCTTTGCTACAAAGCATCCAATTTTTGAACCCGAATGTCACAGGTTTTCCTCTAAGGAGTGTCGACCAAAATATTTCACCATTGATTCATCGATAGATAAATGCTCATGCATATATCCCGACTTTTGAAATTTTTGGCACAACAGCTTACTGAGCGGGCAAAGTTTTGCCATTTTTTCATTCAAATCAAGGTTGTTGTTATCAGCAAAGTGTTTGAATCGTTTTATTTCTTGGAATCTGTTCCTGGACGTACTGTTAGCTACAAAAGGAACATGCGTATCAGCTGATTGTTTCCAATACATACATATATTCTCTTGCTTGAGAATGATATCCCGAAAACAGTAAGATTCCTATAAAAAATTTTAGATCTTCTTCATTGAAAGCAAAGGTGTGTTGGTTTTTTTGCCCTACGTACAATATTGTTGTCTTACATCTGTATCAAACAATTTTTCAAAAACATCGACTTCGCTAAGTCCAAGCAAATCTGAAGCACAGTTTTGGATTCTACTCAAATGATTTTCTGTTCGTTCAAATTCTGTTGTTGAAATGCACTTTGTCCATACCGGTAGTGCAATTGACTTTTTCAACTCAGATAACGGAATTTCATCATCGCTGTCAAACCCATCATCATCTGCTGTATAAGACTCCACAAAAATTTCAACCTCACCTGGAACACCTTTTGGTAGCTCTGCTGTCTTTATGTTTTCTTCATCGATGTCCTCTTCATCCGTAACATTTAAAAATGCTTTCTACCCAGTTTCAAGAAAATCGGCCGAGTCTCCTAGGCTGTAGTCGTACTGAATTGCAGACAGACAAAATTGCGAGATCAACTTTTTTCGTCTTGACATCGTAATGTCAAGTCTGATCAAAATCTATAATTTTTTTTATGAATGCATAACTTGTACCATCTATCCACCAGAAGTCATCTGGATATAGAAATTTAATGCCTCCCGTGTGTAGCGAGGCAGCTAAATAAAAAAAAGAGAGGTGCAACGTGCAACAGCTCGCAGAAAACCTGAATCTAGTGATTTAGAACTATCAACTACTCCTGTGTGAATGAGTGTTCGACAGAATGGATGAGATTGGCGAATGAGAAGCACCTTTTATGACAGGAGATATTCTTGAAAGATTTGTCAATTCTTCTCAAGAGTCAGCACCAGGAAAAATAAATTTTCGGTTTTAGGTAGCTACGCCTGGGAATCGAACCCAGATTATAGGTATGACAGTTCAACGCCATTATACCATGTGGTACTAAACTTCGAAGATGGAATATTTTAAAATATAAAGAATGACTGTTTTATTTTATTAATTTATTTTCTTGTATTTATTTATTTATATTTCCCGATAGCTTAACCACTGTAAGATACTATATCTTTTAAGACAGTTATAAGCTAATTCTACAAATTTGAGCAAAATAGATTAATTTAATATACATACATATTTGAAGGAATTAATAAATAAATTCAAAAATTTTAGTTAATATTTGAGATTGCAATTAGATACATTCAGAAATTTACAGAAAAATAAGATCTTAAGTTATTTTTGATTGCTAGGTAAAACAGGACCATTTGACTCAGACCAATTTACCACTTTTTCTGAGTCTTCATTTACACAAAAAGCTCCATGCTCAATTAAACCAAGAAGACAACTAAAGTTCAGTTAACCATTATTTGCATGCATAGGAACAGTTAGCCAACAAAGATGGAAGTTCTTTAACATAAACTGAAAATAAAAGGGGACAAAGAATGGAACCCTGATGGACACCAGTGACATTTGGCAGACAATTCAACAGTCTTCAATTTAAACTGCTTGTTTTCTATTTGTCAAGTAAGAAAAAATTAATTTAGTTGCTCCAGATGAAAAATTGAAGTTTTGCGTAAGTTTTTCAAATAAATTAACGTGATTGACAGAATCAAAAGCCTTTGAAAAATCGAGCAAAACCAAAAACGCTTCTTCATCTTTATCCAGTGCTTGCCTTTAATCATCAGTCACCTTTAATAGTGCTGTGATGCAACTGTGTTTCTTACGAAAGCTTGTTTTGTGGTAAGCATTGAGTTGGCCGTGATTGATTTGTCCTCGTAGTATCCTTTCAAAGATTTTAGACAAAAAGGACGGTTGACTGTATCGTCTTCAGGGTATTCATTCCCGGTTATCAGTGGTGATTTCTGCGGTTTGTGGGCAGGGATGGCGCTTAGCCGCGGTAGTAGGCTGACCCAATGTCAGCCAACAATTGTTTGGGTGGGTCAAATATTTCGTTTTTGAAACATTTTCTTGTTTCATTCCTTGCAGAGCATAATACTTTCTACATAAGCATAAGTTCAAAGAGCTTTCGAAACATTGGTTTTTCCACGGTATTTTTTACTTGTTTCAATTCGCTCCAAAACCTAACAACCCCTATTTCAGGTGTAAAATTTTTAACGAATCTATTGTCAGCACCTAAAAGTAAACGCCACTGTGAATTCAATTCTTCCAAAACTGCATCTCCATGAAATTGAAATGCTTTTAAAATGAGCAGAATTGTTCGCATGATACTACCAGTTTCTATTTTTGTTGGATTATGATATTGGAGTTAATCCATGCCCGCAGTATCAAACTCAAACCTTTTCAGTATTTATTTAGGTAGGTACATAAAATTAAATAAAATTGTAAACAATTGTTTTTTTACTTCTTCAAAATGAGGAATTTCATTTTCTGTTTGATACTGCTCAAATTTTACGTCAAAAATGAAAATCTGCATTCAAAAAATCAGTATATATTCCAACATGGTTATTAATTAAAAAATTTGATTGAATTTTTAAGAAAAACATTTTAACTGAATGGAAAATTGTATTGTAACGGGTGATTTTTTAAGAGCTTGAGAACTTTTTTTTAAAAAAAAACGCATAAAATTTGCAAAATCTCATCGATTCTTTATTTGAAACGTTAGATTGGTCCATGACATTTACTTTTTGAAGATAATTTCATTTAAATGTTGACCGCGGCTGCGTCTTAGGTGGTCCATTCGGAAAGTCCAATTTTGGGTAACTTTTTCGAGCATTTCGGCCGGAATAGCCCGAATTTCTTCGGAAATGTTGTCTTCCAAAGCTGGAATAGTTGCTGGCTTATTTGTGTAGACTTTAGACTTGACGTAGCCCCACAAAAAATAGTCTAAAGGCGTCAAATCGCATGATCTTGGTGGCCAACTTACCGGTCCATTCCTTGAGATGAATTGTTCTCCGAAGTTTTCCCTCAAAATGGCCATAGAATCGCGAGCTGTGTGGCATGTAGCGCCATCTTGTTGAAACCACATGTCAACCAAGTTCAGTTCTTCCATTTTTGGCAACAAAAAGTTTGTTAGCATTGAACGATAGCGATCGCCATTCACCGTAACGTTGCGTCCAACAGCATCTTTGAAAAAATACGGTCCAATGATTCCACCAGCGTACAAACCACACCAAACAGTGCATTTTTCGGGATGCATGGGCAGTTCTTGAACGGCTTCTGGTTGCTCTTCACTCCAAATGCGGCAATTTTGCTTATTTACGTAGCCATTCAACCAGAAATGAGCCTCATCGCTGAACAAAATTTGTCGATAAAAAAGCGGATTTTCTGCCAACTTTTCTAGGGCCCATTCACTGAATATTCGTTGCGTTGCTCGTTAGTAAGTCTATTCATGATGAAATGTCAAAGCATACTGAGCATCTTTCTCTTTGACACCATGTCTGAAATCCCGCGTGATCTGTCAAATACTAATGCATGAAAATCCTAACCTCAAAAAAATCACCCGTTATATGCAAGCGAATCTTCACTCTGAAACAATTTATTAAGCATGTTGATTTCTTTTAAAATATATGTATGAAAGAAAAAAAATAAGCTTTATTTGTTGAATTCAGACCAGTAAAACGTGTTCATTAAATCCATCAAAACTTAAAAGGTGGAATGAAAATTCTTGTTTTTGGAGGCGAGATGCCATCTCATCTCTGCAATATTGTGCAATTACCTACCTCATTGATAAATCGATGCTGTTTTTGTTCTGGCGCATTTTATTTGTACTTTAGTTTTACCAAAAAGATGAATTAATAGATTTGGAAGTGAATACATAGTCGTAAACGGCAATGAGTTTTGTATCTACTCAATATCTACATGACACACACAATTTCCATATCAAGTCTTTTTCTATCTGGTTCTGGTCTGGTTCCATTTTAGAATAATTGTTGGCTGTTATTGCCTTTGAAATTAAAGGTTGTTGTACCGTGGCTTTTAATATGCCTTTGAGTAACCCGCATGCTGTTTTAAATTACTTATATTGTTTGCCAATGCTACCTTACATACCTTGCAATAAGCATCCCCTTCATCGTTGCGCAATGCGCAACCAGTCTAAATTTGCCTCCCATTCTTTTTTATATTTTTGGCCATAGATTTTTGTAGACACACCGTCCTCTTCATCAGGTTCGTTCTGATTAAGGCTCGCGCTGGCGTGAAGCACAGGTTGGTCAGGTTCTTGGTGGTCAGCTTCGCGATGTTCGGGCTTGCGGATGTCAGGTTCTTGACGGTCAGCATCGTGATGATCAAGCTCGTTTAATTCAAAACTACTTCTACTAGTATTATAAGAAAAGGTTGCGTTAGCAATTATAATTCAAATTTCTTTAAACATTCCAACAAACCTTTCTTCCAATTTTTTGGGATTACTTGAAAATATCTTTTCATTTTGAAAAAAAAAACTAGGTACGAGTACTTCATAACACAACACAATCGAGAACTGAATCTGAAAACGAATAATAAAAAAAAACAGTTTCAAGAAAAGATAGAGAAGTTCAAGAGAGAAACAGAACAAACCAAAGATTATCAAACAAGAGGAAAGGCCAAAATTATAATACCAATACGAGAAAAAAGATTCGTGTACACATGAGTGTGGTGAGTTTCTACGCGTTGCAAAATTAATCATTTGGATTGTATTGAACGTTCATTTTTTTTGTTGGTTATTATGGAAGTTCAGAATATAAATATGTACATATTAGAGTGAAATAGAGGAAAAGAGAGTAGATTTGGCTTATTTTTTTGTAAATTGGAAGTAGATTTAAAGAGAAATTTTTAAAATGAAGTAGATATCAGTATTTTGCTGATGGTGCGAAGTAGGAAGTATAGATTTTTAAATATTTTGAAAAAAAAGAAGTAGATTTACTTCAATTGAAGTAAAATGGTACCACTGGTAAGTACGCGTATTTTCTGTCAGAAGTTTAAAAGGTTGCAATTAAATTCTCTACAAAGGACAATACTATAGGAGCCTAAAGATATTTCACATTCACTGTAAAGCCTAGTACGCAGATCGAGAGAAGACAAATTGGATCTCTTCAATTTTAATCTCTACAAAACTTTTCCAAATCTCGCGCAAAAGTTTGAAGTTGGAGATATAAAAAAAAACCTGTCAAGTATCAAGAAGTATCTGTCAAACAATATCCGTAAAAAAAATATAAACAATGTCGAATTGAACAATAATTTCAGATACCTAAGACCTAACTAATCATGGACATAAATTTCATGGGGGAAATATAGTTGTTTTGTGCGCTACAGCTGTGTTGACGACAATAATTATATCCAACAAAATTAAAAACAAAACTCCCTTCAGGGTCAACCCCTACCTGAAAGAAAGAAAAGATAAAGGGCGTTTTGTGAAAGATGTAAAAAATTTAATTTATTTTATGTTAGGTATATATGTACATATGTACATACATATAATCTTAATTACTTTCTTTTTAGTTTAAGGATATGATGAATAACATGGCAGTATTCAGTGGAACCATATCTACGCCCAAAAAGGACACAAGGCCAATAGATAAAATTTATCGATTAGAGACGTTTGCGGTAGTTATGGAGTACGTGTAGTTATGTACACTTAAGAAAAACAAATAATTTACCATTTATTTAGTCTCTTTATCTAGCAAGTGGCTCCATACAACGACATGTTGCATTTACATATATACAGGATAAGCAAGCAACACTTTGGAACTATCCTGGATAAAGTTTTGTGTCGGAATCGTGAA
Organism: Philhelius festivus; assembly: GCA_963931855.1. Taxonomy (NCBI): domain Eukaryota; kingdom Metazoa; phylum Arthropoda; class Insecta; order Diptera; family Syrphidae; genus Philhelius; species Philhelius festivus. The sequence continues at coordinate 86,269,993 of OZ007554.1, forward strand.
GGCGTTGGAAAATGAGATTCCTCCCTTTAAAAGAAATGAATTCCTACGAATTTCAAATGAATTCAATGCTTTTTGGAACTTGGCAAACTGCTTGGGTGCGATTGACGGCGAACATGTAGCCATTAAGTGCCCGGCCAATGCAGGAAGACTTTTTTATAATTACAAAGTAAATATTATTGAACAATTCAAATGTATTTTAACTAAGATTTACTTTATATAATTTTTAAGGGGTTTCACAGTATTGTGCTAATGGCAATAGCAGATGCCAACTGCAAATTCGTCTATATTGACGTCGGGGCATCAGTGCCGGATTAGCCACGAAGCAAGAGTAGCAAATGCTACGGGCCCCGCGCATTTTGGGGCCCCGCGCACCAACGTTTTCTGACCATAAAAATGTATTATTTATATATTAGATTTAGTCACAATTACTAAGAAGAAAATATTTGCATCAAAATGATCAACTAAAATTTTATTTTTCTATCTGCTGGTCAAACCAAAAATCATGTTTCGCACCGCACTACACGCAAATTGGCAATACTGCCAAGCAAAACGGGGAATTCCCTAATAATTTCTCCGTGCTTGTCGTAGTAATCCGACCGATTTGAAAAGTTTCGATATTTACGTTTGGATGATAATAATAGTACTTTCGATATGAACCATTCCTAAGTATAAAGTGGTTTCGTAATTGTGTTGAGTATTGTTTTCTTACATAATATAGCGGTGCAACCGATTTTTTTAAATATTAAGTTATTTCTTAAAATATACTAAATAGAACAGTGTTCTTACGTAGTCAAAAAGAGATAAGAATTCAACGATAATAACTGTGCATCAGTGGTACCACTTTACTTCAATTGAAGTAGATCTACTTCTTTTTTTCAAAATATTTTAAAATCTAGTTCCTACTTCGCACCATCAGCAAAATGCTGAAATCTACTTCATTTTAAAAATCTCTGTTTCAATCTACTTTTTCTCTATTTCACTCTAGGTACTCGTAGTATGTAGTAGCAAGAAAATTACAAAAAAAGTATGTAAACGCAATAAAAATACATAGGTAAATGAGTAATTTTAAAAGCATAAAAACTCGAATCTTATGAAAATTTCGCTTGCTTGTGTTTTGTTAATAAATTAATTCTTTAAAAAATTTTGTTCGAAATCGGTAGGGTCAGAAATGAGAAAGAAGAAAATCAAAAAAAGGATTTATGACAGGTACCGTTAATAACATTTTATTTTACCAAAATGTGGACTGTATTGTTGGTATGGGCTGAACATAATTTTTTTTATAAAACCCCTTAGAGCTTAGAGCCGTTTTCGAAATAAATATGATATTTCATAATGGCTGTATGGAAGGAACCGAGCTAAAAAAATATTTCAATTTCTCATTTAGGCTGCAGGTTGAGGTACAGACTTGCAGACAGACGGAATCTCTACTTTTTCGTGTTGTAATGTGAATTGATGAAAATCTCGAGTTCTAATTTTTCAGAAGGCAAGTAAAAAGTCATTTTAAAATCTACTTCGATTTTTCTCAATTTACTTCACTTTACTTCACGGAAGTGGTAACGCTGCTGTGCATAAGGTAAGATATTTTTAAGTTAAAATTTGAAATTATTATTACTTTTCACTCTGAGCAGTTGCTGGGTTTATCTGAAAGATCTGACCGTAGCCAACCAAATTAAATTATAATTTATTATGATTTTTTACATTAGAAATGTTTTTAATTAAGGCATACAATGTGAAAATTTCAAAAATGTGAAACGCCGAGTTGGCAAAGAGGGCGAAACGTCAGGGGAGTACACAAATTTATTGCGTTCATGCTTTGGTTTGAGGAAACAGAATACGAAGAAGATGATAAAACGGAAATAAACAAAAAGAGAATAGTGTTCGTAGGCTCTCCCAATTTACCGAGGTTGAAACAAGAGGGGGATAGACAAAATTGTATTTATTTTTTACTTGGGTATTTATTATTGCGTTTTTTCTTTGTTCGACTCGTCACCAGGGATGTAAAATTTCGGAGCAGATTTGTAAAAAAAGGGGAGTAAATCGAAAATTTCTGGAGTAGATTATTTGAAAACGAAAAAAAAATTCAAAAATTGTATTTTTATCAAAACTAAATATGAAAAAAAAAAATAAATAAATCAGATACACAAATTCACTTTCAGTTTTAAATTTAAATATTCAGTGCCAAAGTTGTTTAGCTTGGCTAAAGTAGTTGTGATTTGTTTTAGTGTGGGAAAAAGGGAGTAGATCTAAAAAGTAGTAGATTTAAGGGAGTAGATTTAGTTTTTGTCTTAAAATATCTACTACAAAATTTGATTTATTCAAAGTTTTAAAATGCATAAATGCTTTTTCATTTCTAATGTACCTCAACTATGCTGTAATGACAATTTATTTACTATTGAACATGATTTACTCCGAGAAGTCGATATCAACAGCATTATTTATAAATTTTCCCAAATTAAATCAAGAAAAGTTTGTTTGTAACAGTTTTGTTTTATTTAATACCATAAACTTGATAATTACCTAACCTAAAACAGTCTAAGGGCCCCTTGATAGAATTTGCTACAGGCCCCGCGCTGGCTTAATCCGGCACTGCGGGGCATATGGCTCTGAAGGAGACGCCAACGTGTTTGCATCAACAAAAATAGGGAAACGGATTCTGAAGAACGAATTAGACCTTCCATTAGATGCACATGTCGGAAGTAAGAAATTTCCCTACTTTTTTTGTTGCAGATGACGCTTGGAAAGCGAATCATCAAGCCATATATCCCAAGAAAGCCCAAAAGACTGGAATACGGTGAGCGAGTTGCCAACTATCGCATAAGCAGAGCAAGGCGGTGTGTGGAAAATTGCTTTGGCATTAGATAATGTCCTCCAAGTTTGTTTGTCTTGCAAGAACGATGTTTTGCAGTCCTGACAGAGCTCAAAATATAACGTCGGCCTGTTGCTACTTGCACAATTTCCTTATGAGAACTAACCGAGCTGCTTATTGTCCTCCAAAGTATTGCGACTTCTACGATGGGTTCCTCATATTGGGTGAATGGAGGCAAAATATATCCGGAATTTCTTTATCAGAATCGTCAATTTCACCTACACCTGGAAGACCAAAAGAAACTGGCAAAATTATTAGGGACAAATTGAAATGTTTTGTCAACTGTCCTCTAGGAAGTCTACCCTGGCGAAATGAGGACGCGTTTTTTCATGGTAATCAGTACAATCAAATATCAAATTTGGATTGGAATGACCTACAAACATGGTAGATAGGGGAGAGTGGGGCACATTTGAACACTTTTTGCTTTCCAGACTGATAAAACCTAAAATATTCGAGCAATTGGCCTGATATTTTACTTACATGGAACAGTGGTATTGGCGTTCAAGTTAGAAAAATATTTGGTCCATTTAACGAAATATTTATATTGAATTTTTTTCTTGAATCAATACAGGTTTTTATGTTCAAAAGTACCCCATGTATGGGGCAGTTTTGAACTTGGAAGGGGCACTTTTGAACAGTAATATAATTTTTTTTTTACTGAATAAAAGAACTTTTAAATTTTATTTGAATATTAATTTTTTAATAAGAACTTATCAATAAAACTCAAAATTAATACTTTTGTTATATCATATTCATGTAACTGTAGAAAAAAAAAAAAACAAAAATCCACAAAAATTAATAAGAAAAAAAAAACTAAATATAAAACTTCGATTTTTAAGTAAAAGCTGTACTTTTAGTGAATAAGAATAAGCTTAAGCTAGCTAGTTAAAGATGTTTTCTAGTATTTTAGTTCTAGTTCATTTAGTTTTAACTTGTTTTCCAAGCCCAAGCTTCAATTTGTGTGAATAAAAATAGCTTAAACTAATATATTATTGTTAAAGCTATAAAAAATTCATGATTTTTTCGACCTAGAAAGATTTAACTAGGCCTTATTTTCAGTATTCAATAGCTCAAAAATGAGACAGAGAACGTATAGACGCAGAGACTGATGGTAGATATGACAAAATCATTTTTTATCTGAAACCAATACTTGCCCTATAGAACAGATAACAAATTGCTTGATTAATTGCTTGAAGGTGAAGGTGATTAAATGTTAAAAAAAAAACTAATCATGGCAGTTTTGAATATGTTCAAAAGTGCCCCAACACGCTTGTTCAAATCTGCCCCAACTGTTGCAGTGACATAAAATTTATTTTAAATATTTAACTAAAATATATCCAGTAAGAAACTTGCCGCCATTAGGTTTAAAATTTATTTTTCCTCCAAAAAAATGTGGTCCTGTTTTAAAATCGCGCCGTAAATTTTGTTTAAACTCTTACAACTAAAAAACGAAAACAAAACACTTCCACTAGCAAAAGTACCCTTCACCTCTAAGTCCGAGAGACAACTGAGATATTCAAGGAAAGTCAATGACGTTTATGGATATGGTATTGACAGGTTAAAATTTTAAATTACTTTTAAAAAAGAGTAATAAAGTAAAATTTTATAAGCATTGTTCAAATGTGCCCCGTGTTCAAATGTGCCCCACTCTCCCCTTCCTTTTTGGAATCTACTCTTAATGCTTTAAAAAGAAACATCCAAATCTTTTACATAGAAGCAATATTGAAAAAATCACTCTTGGAATACACATTGCTGATTCTTCGTAATGTGTATTTCAAGAAAAATTTTTGCCAATACTACTTTCATGCTAAATCTGTTAGTTTCTCTCTTGAAAGCACTTAAAGTAGATTCCAAAAACATTCCAAACATGGTTGATGTTTGTAGGTCAATCCAAGCATGTACTGAAAAAATGAAGTCTATATTTCATTTTTTTTTATTTTAGAACTAAAAACTACAATAGAATACAAAAAAACTTCACTTCGAGCCATGCCTTCGAAACTTACGGAGCTCTGTGATGGCCTGTTGCTGGAAGCTAAGCCCCAGGTCCTCTACTGCCTCCATAGGGAGCTCTTTGAGAACCCTATCAAGGTTAGCCAATAAGGAGTAGTTAACCAGATTTGGTTGTGAGTGTTGCTCCTTGCTCCGGCTGTTCCTTCCTAAGGCTGACCAGCTCCGCCACAGTCTGCATCAACGTAGCAACATTTTCGGCTATTGGGTTCTTTTTCTGTGGTTTTGGACTCTAAAATAAGAACATTAATATAAATAAGTTGGTATAATATATAATTCTCAGTTTTACTCACAAAGCTGTAGCTTGAACCCAGTGTTTAGGACTCCTGTTGTGTGCAGGTAGCAGGGACTTCTCATGAGCGATTTCCATGTGGTCATACATTCCCCCACTACAAAACAAATAGAGTACCTAATAACTAGATAGTCATTATGATAGACTTATAATTACAAAAATGTTTTGCCAATCGGAGTATACTGCCTCGATGTTACTGTGGGATTGATGCCCTAGATCCCATATTGCTGGACGTTCTTCAACCAACCTGCACAAATTTTTTCCAGGTTCGTCAACTGGCTCTTTTTTTCGTTTTCTTTTTTAAATCCTTTTCCTCAAAATATTCGGTTAAATAATTTTCTAAAAATGACATTTTTTTGGAAAAATTGAAATATGTTTGCAAAATTATAGACCAAACTTTTTTTTTTTTTTTGAAATGCTTTGCGGACTGTCAAAATTTGTACCGCAAAATAATGCTTGTATCATTCTTTTTCCAGGCAAAACTTAGTGGAGACTTTTTGACGTATTAAAGTAGAGGAATGCACAAAAGTATGAATTTTGCGCGCGAACTGCGTACTGCGCAGAAAAATATCCATCAAGACAGAATTTATCCCAGGACAAAAAATGTATGGGAGACAAAATTTTTCCCGATCTGCGTACTAGGCTTAAAGCTATTAGGACCTCTTTTAACCGTCCTAATTCTGTTAGGGATGGCGGTTATTCAAAATTAACCGGTTTTCGGTTTTTCCGGTTATTTTCCCTCTCGATTTAACCTGACGGTTTTAACCGGACAAAATAACCGGTTTTTTCAATAACCGGTTTTTGGTTTTTTATGTACAAATTTTGTGAAGTCTTAAAATACATTCATATCAAATAAACTATATTATCCACATATAAAACAAACAAACATGTATACATATGTATGTAGATAAGATTTTTTAAGAAAAGAAAATCCTCTAATTAAAGTGTTGTGTTACTTGAAATGAAATAAAATATGAGTTTAAAAAAAAACAAGCATATCTAGTTAACACAAAATTTAAATTTTTTTTCGAAAAATTCTTTTTTATTTAACGAGGAAATAGCCGACATTTCATTTTGAAAATTAATAAATAATAAATGTGTTCCTTTTATTGTTTTATAAGACTTTCATCACTTGGTCGGGAAATACGGTTACCTCAATGACTTAATTTTAAAAATTCAAAAAGAGTTACATTTACACAAAACAATACAACGCAATTTTGCGAAAGTGTGTAGTTTAAAACGATTTCACATTGCTACCACTACACTAAATAACTATAAAACAAAAGGTGGAAGTGGTGAATAACGTCGCATGTTGCACACAAGTGCAGTTCTTAATACAGAGAGATCTATCTTGTTTCAAAGACGTTTTCTACACTTTTTTAATTCTGTGGTACCAAAGTAAATAACCGGTTTCCCGGTTATTTGATTTTAGAAAAAACACCGATTTTAACCGAGGTAAAAAAATCTACGGTGAAAACCGGTTAATTGAAACAAAATAACCGGTTTCGGTTTTAACCGGCCGGTTTTTTCCATCCCTAAATTCTGTTCTGTATGTAGTGCAAAAAATTGATACTCTTCTCCATTCAATGAATAAATACCTTAAACACATAAGTCATAACATATTATTGAGCCACATTTAAGGTGAAAACGAACATATAATTTGAGTCCCACGACTTGTTTAACCAATTTTTCGACAATAACTTTTAAACGTTTCCATCCAACCGCACCAAACCGATTTCCAACTAATTAAAGTGCCTTCGGTGAACATTTAAGCTGAACCTACGCACATCCTCGGGTTGCTTTGGAATAAAACGTGAGTTGTTGTTATAATGTTATCTAAGATTCAAACTTAAAAAGCCTCCCGACACAAGAACGAAGAACCCAAAACAAACCCAGCGCGTACATGTATATACCCCAAAGTCTAAAGCCAGAAAAAGAGAATTCTATTTCAATGATTTTCCAGTGGGAAAAGTCACGAACTAAGCGGAAATAATGAATTCTGAAAATGGAAGTTTATTTGATGGGAATATAGGCAAAATCTGCTGCCTCCCACCACCGCGTGCCGCATCGCTTCGCTGCCGTTCCATGCCACCCAAGGGGCCGGGCGGCAGTAGCAGCGTCGCGGGTTTCGAAGAGCAAAACAAAAGCAATTCAAGAGGAAAACTAATAACCCGAGGGCGCATAAAGCACAAGTTGTATGGAATTTCATTTCATGCTGCACAGCAAGGCGGTGGTGGTGATGGTGGTTGTTAAAGTTGGAAGAGCGGGATGAAAGGATCCAAGCCCGGAAGGGATTCTGTAGACTTATGTCCTAACATAGACAATCGAGCCTCCACCAATGTTCGTTACTCTATACTGCGGGAATAAACTTGCCTCGTGTTGGCACTTTGACTTTGTTTCGTCGTTGAATGGCTTTTCGGAAAAGTTATAGATTGTTTTTCTTATCACAGATCTATGACAGAGATACTATAAAGGAATATTTAGTAAATATGTTTTATTTTGTTTGCTCTGTTTTGTTTTGGGACTTCGGAAATCTCATGAAAGGGAATAATTTAAAGGCAATTAAGGCCACAGCGGAGAATTTGATAATTTTGAAGAAGTTTTGGCGTGTTTATCAAGCGCAATTAATGAGGCTTTTAGATAGTAGAGCTTTTGCATTCATAAATCATTGGTAATGTTATGTGAAGTATGATGGAGATGTGATAAAGTGGTAAGCAGCTGTTTTGTGGAAACATTCTACCACTTAAGACGCACAAAGGCTGTTTAAAGCTGAGCCTTGAGGAAGAATGATTTAATAGGTGGATGATGTATGTGAATGAAGTTAAGCATTACACCACGTAAGCAGAACAAGTTTAAAAGTGTTCACTTTTTGATTGAAGGTCTATATGATTATGATTCCTAACATGCCTTCAGAGCATTTTGATTATGAGGAAAATACAAGAAGACTCTGATAATGATTATTCTCAAATGGTAGCAAGATCAAAAACTTAAATCTGGGAACACTTAATTTATTTATTTTTGTTTCGCATGAAATAGAAGTTAGAATTATATAAAAAAAATACATATATTTCCATGAAGTTATGATTTGGTGTCTTAACTACCGCCCCATATTGACTTTTTTGAATTAAAAACATTTAATTCATAAGTCAGTTGGTGACTTGTGAATTAAAAAAAATTTAAATCATAAATTTCTTAGTGACTTATTAATTAAAAAAAAATTAATTCGGAACCTACTAAGTGACTTATGAATTAAAAAAATTTAAGTCATGAGAAAGTAAGTGACTTATGAATTAAAAAAATAATTCACAGCCTACCAAGTGACTTATGAATTAAAAAAATTAAGTCATGAGCAAGGAAGTGACTTAAGAATTAAAAAAAATTTAATTCAAAAGTTACCTAGTGACTTATGAATTAATTTTTTTTGAATTCATAAGTCACTTATAGGTAGTGAATTCATTTTGTTTTAATTCATAAGTCACTTAGTAGCTTGTGAATTAATTTGTTTTTAATTCATTAGTCACTTAGTACTCGTAGCTTATGAATTAGATTTTTTTTAAATCACAAATCATCTACAGACTTATGACTTATGGTTTTTTTAATTCAATAATGCGCAACCCTGCTGGAGAGTATCGTGCTTTGAGGTCTTTTTCGGTTTTAAGGGGATCCGATGACGCTGCAAGCATGTTAAAAAGGTCTTCATTTTGCCGCATCCTTGAAACCTTACAGGTATTTTGGTACCTACAGTTTTTGTAGTCTTTATTTTTGGATTCCTGAGCTTCTTCTGACAGTTTTCGACCCTATCCAATTTATAAATCTTGTCCGTCTGGTCCTTGTACCCATAATCTCGCTAGTACGTTCCTGGGTCTGGTTAAGGTGGTAGTCCAGTACAACTCGCATTTCTTGGTCTTGAACGTGTTTTTATATCGTTTGTTCTGTTCAATCAATTACACTCAGAAAAAAAAATTGTTATTTTTGTAACTATTGCAATAGTCATTTGATAATTTTCCATGAAATTTATGAAATGACTATTTTTCATCAAAACTAATTCAAAAATAGTTAAATATAGTTAGAATTAACCTATGAAATAGTTAAAAATATAAATGACTATACAAAAAAGTAATGTGCTACTATTTTGAATAGTTATACTTTGATTGTAATAAACCACTACTAAGAATTGTTGAATGCGACTATGGAGAATTCCGACTACTTAATAGTAAGTTTTAACTTTTTAGTAGTCAAAATAAGAAAATATCTACTTAAATAGTTACTCAATTCTTTAACATTTAATAACATTTATTAACATTTTAATAGTCAAGAAAATAATAAATTAGTTTCAAATAGGTAGGATAAATTGTTTTCACAAACGACTTCTTAAAATAGTTGAACACGACTATGGTGTAGTAGATATTAGTATGTAATTTCAAAAAAATATATGGTAACCCTTTGTCTGATGAAAGTTATAAATAAAATAATTTAAATATGCATCATTTTGAAGGCGCTTTGTTTTTTTCGACGTAAAATGTTAGACTTAGTAGATAAAATTTCAACCGCACTTATATTTCGGTTCCCATATGTGCAAAATAATAAATATAATACATCGCTGTTATAATTATAATAATTTATCGACTTACAAAATAAATACTTTCACAACCATGAAGTTGTTGACTTAGCACATATATTATATACACAAACCTAAAAGTATTTTGTTTCTTTCTTTATTCCGTTTACAAATACTCTGTTCTCTTTTTACCTACCTCTAGAGGTAACAACAATGTGCGTATAATAGTCAAATTTAACTATATGTATAGTTATAAAAAACTATTCGATATAATCAAAATAAACTATGTGCATAGTCAAGTTTAATTGGGATTATAGTTATAACCAAAATAACTATTTGTAAAAGTCGTATGTAACTTCTTTATAGTTAATATTAACTAGAAAAAAAGTTAAAAAGTGAATAACAAATAGAAATAGTCATAAATAACTATTTTGTAACTATTTTGCATAGCTGTCGCTATTCGGACTATGAAAATAGTCAAAAAATAGTCATTAATGACTATTTATTTCTCTGAGTGTACATTGCAGTATTGTTTCAAGTCAATGACATGTATGACCTCAAAGAACCCACTAGTGATCCAGGCACTACCTTCTCTATCGGGATCTAGAATGGGCTTGGGGAAGACCGGAGATGCTTGAATTTTCAGCAGTATCCTTGTAATAAAATGTTTTCCAGCAGTGTTTTTTTGATGAGGTTTTCAAAAGGTGAAGATCCAGGGTGTAATGTTGATTCTCTAATAGGTTGGATGTTGTCTTTGTGCTGTTTCAAATGATGGCCCTTATTCTTTCATCACCCCTTGAAATTTTGTTTTATTTTGAGGTGTTAGTCTTTGCATGATAGCCAAGGGGACCAGGCCTCGACTGTAAAGAGTGCTTGTGGAAATGTCATTGACGGTTTCGAAGCTTAATTCTTGCACCACGAGAAACAGGAGCCCCTGTACCAAACGGTTCTGGGGTCATGGCACTAGTTGGATTTACTCAGCCTGTTTTTATAGGGTATGCCTCTTTTTGTGAGCACCAAGATGGCTGTGGGGAATAATTTTTGTTTCATAGTTCGATTGTAAAGCCTTGTGCTAGAGGGGCATTCCTAATATCATCATTGCTATGGTTAAAGTTATGTTTAAGGATATACATTTCTTTATAGCACTTAGTTGTCAGAAGCTTTGAAAGTCTTAAGCGTAGTTCAGCAGGCTTGTATTTTACTTATGTTCAATGATATCCTACCGGATGAAACATCTTTAATATGCTGATAATAAGTAGTGGAAACTTCGGTCTATAACACACAAAGTGAATGTGAACATGGAAGCTGAAGCAGCTTAAGATCCTTCCATTGCTGGAGGGAAGGTTGACAAATCTCCGAACTGTCGTTACCTGGGAAGCATCATCCAGCTGTAATAATGCACCATTTATATACATACTTAAAAAACAAAAAAAAATGGAAATGCCAAGGCCATTTTCGGAATTCTGCTAAATTTGTTGACAAGCAAGATCAAACTTGGATTAATTTACACAATATATTGCTCCATCAATAAATAAATGGAATTCTAAATATTCCCATTATGACATGTATATTATCCTTATGAAAAAGAAAGCTAAAGTAGACAGAATTTCTACAGCAACCAAGCTGATTTATTGAAAAGACCCATAATTACCATCCAGCCAGCAGCAAACACCTCCTGCGACAAAGACCATTAATTTGCCAATAATTGCCAGCGGGTATCCATCCTATGGAGTGACTTCTGCTGCCCTGACATCTTAATGACGAAGTGGGCCATGATAACGACGACAATAATTATTATAGTGCCAGGGTGTGCTGGATGTGCAATGCCAAGTATAATAATTATGGTGATTTCGATGCTGGTAGCCTGCTTTTCTCAACGGAAAGATATAAATGGAGCACAAATCCCAGGAAATCATAAATTAAACAAGGATTGTAGATTAATTGTGCAACCTTTCCATTCTCCCATAAATAAATTGTGGGCCAAACAAAAAAAAAGATGCGGAAGACGCAAATACGAGCAAGTGGGGGCGAACCAATTAAAAGTCCTAACGTGGATTTTTATAGCCTCGTTTTCGCCTCACTATGACGTATGTGTCCTGTTTAGTGTTTCTCTGTCGTAAATCTTACCAATTACTTCCGGTTTTTTCCTTTTTGCTCAGATTGTTTTTGTTCTTCTACACCTTGTTCTTGATAGGGTTGGGGCTGTTATTTTTGGCATGCAGCAGGTTAGTCTCCACAAATAAATCCTTGTCCTTTTGCAAAAAGGAAAAACAAAAACAAAGCAGCAACAAAGGAAAAAATAAACAGGTTTTTGGCCAATTCTATTGGCAGTGGTAATAATAATTCAATTTTTGTTTTTCTGCTGTCAAAAGAAACCAACGCAAAAGGTCGTCAAAACAAATACCTACGTGCGAACTAAGAGCCTTTCTACGAATCACAATGTCTACACCCACTCCACCCACTCTTTTATTTGGATATGGAGTATAGGTACGCACATATTAATAATTCTGCAAGGCTATAGAGGAAAAGGCAGATAAGTATAAATATGGCGAATCAATAAAACAAAGCAATCGGCCAGCCGGTCGGCCCGATGCGTGTGAAGTGAATATAAAATAGGCTGTAATTAATGTTTCTTAAGAGTTTTGTTTGGTAAGTAAGAGGCGGGTGGTTTAATAAGTGTGAAGTCCTTCCGTTAGAGCTTTTATTAATAGAAGGGGTATAACAGTTAGGAGAATTATTAGAAGAGAAAACAGTTGAATAAATCGTAATAAAAGGTTTTATGGTCGAATTTAATTACACCTCGGAGAATAGTCTGAGAAACGTGCGAGTCAAGGGTATTTATTTTCATCATGCCACATAATATCAGTAAAGCGGTTTCTTTTAAGATAAGATTTATAACTTCAATCAATACAGAGATACAAACAAATGTAGAAATAAAATTTGATAAATGGCGCCCAATGCGCGACCACCGACCACATTGATTATGGTCTTAACCGACGTGGAATCAAATATATTTCCAGAAAATTATATTCATGGATTAGTATGTACAGCGCATACATATGAAAATACGCCTAAACTCCACATAGTCTATTTCTGCACGACTTTTAAGAGATAGTAGGAGAATCCTAGCATTATTATCATATCCATTAATTCGAAATAAAATTCAGTAAAATGTTTAAAGCCGATTTGCAAATTTAATAATAACGACTTTAAAGTATCATCAAAAAAATCCTAAAAAAATTGAATAGCATACGAATTAACAAACCGAAAAAAATTGCTGATGAAATAAAATAAATGTTGACAGAAGTTTAGAGAATACAAAACAAAAGCTATGTACGCAACATGGGAACGGCGACGACGACAGACGAAGTGAAAATTTGCAAATTGCTTTGCCATTAAAAGGACGACAAAAAAAGCTGCCAAATCGTTGACCATCATCGAGGGAAATTGTGAAAATATTTTATTTTTCGGCGCATCGATTGCATTTTCAGCTTCATTCAAATATCCATTACAATTTTCGATTCACAGTTCACAGACAAAAGGATGTGTACTGGCGAAAACAGGGGCGGAGTTGACGAGAGTTACGTTATTTCTTTTAGTTTTTGTTAATTATTTTTAATGTACGAGTAAATCTAAAACATACAACAATTTGAATTTAAACCAAAAAAAATTAACTAGAAAATCTGGGGCCTATTTCACAAATCATACATTACATACAATGTATGATTTTGAAAGGTTTGATGTATCATTTCTGTTTCACAGAATTGTTGTATGACCACTGTCATACAACATTGTAATCGACTGGAATATTTCCAATGAGATTCTGTAATTTGATGTAATGTATGATAATCAATTTATTGTAATGATGTATGTAATGTATGTGATGTATGATCTGTGAAACAGGCCCCTGATCAGTACTTAATCTCGACAAAAATCGGGATAAACATAATTTTAAATTTTTTTCTTATTTTTCTTAGTGTTAAATATTTTTTTTTGTCAACAAAAAAGAACAGATATCTGATTTAAATGGAATGTTGGAACAAGAACTAAGTAGTGTTTTAAAGATTAATATTTCAAATGATAAGTTGTATTTTGTTATTAAAATTATAACAACGTTTGCTTTATATTTTTAAATCCTAAAATGACTTTTGCACAGGTGCAAATATCCAAATTTATATCGATAGTTTAAATTACAAAAAATTAAATTAATTTGAGTTATTAAATCGTTTGCAACACTATTTCGCAAGAACACTATTTTTGTCAGTTCGCATCACCACACAGTGTTATGACTCTTCCTGTACTTGCGAAAATGGACGAATATTTTGTCGGAATCGCATAGTCACAAGAGTCCTTAAAGATCTTGAATTATACAAATCTGCTGGTTTGAACTGTACATTCCCTTAAGTTCTGAAAAAGTGGTCTTCTATGCTGGCAAAACTACTGCGTGACCTTTTCCATTTATCCCACTTTTCGAGGCACATACCAATCCAGCCGATCCCGAAAAAAGGCGAATATTTCTCACACATCAATTAGCGAACAATTTTACTTACTCGCACGTCTTTTCTTTACAAGATCCTAGAAACTCTTATTAACAATCAGCTTAAGAAATATCTTGAAGGACGAAAAGCCAATCTTTATACCGTTTTGGATAAATAAAAGAAATAATGATATTTCTAAAGTATTCGATAGAATTTGGCATGAAGCTCACTTATCTAAAATGTGTGCATTTTTGGTAACGATTAGTACGTCATTCTTTGGATTAAAATAATATAATTTTTAATATAATATAATTTTATATAGCTTAAGTTGACCCCTAATAATATGATTTATACAACATACCCTTATCAACAGATTAATTATGCTCTTTCTAACAAAGTTTAAAACCATGTATGATGCGTTCATAAAACAATCAAGCATACGTTCGATCTGAAGCCAACAGGACATCTCATTGAATCCTTAAACTTTTGAATAATGGTACCGATGCGAGACATAATTAACATGCATGCATACATATGAACGAATTAAAAAATCCTATTACAGGAACAAGATGATCGATAATGTAATGGAAATTCAACCAGCAATTCACAAAAGAACTGTTATTCCTTATGAAATTAAGTTATGCTCGATTTAAAGCCTTCTTCAAAAACCATTGAAATTTAAAGATAATTATATTTTACTTGCGACTATAAGGCAAATTATGCATTCGGAAAAAAAACCAATCCGAGAATTTGATCAAAGATAATATTACGATGATAGAGAATACGAAAAAGTGGGTCTCGCAATTCTGCCTGTCTGCCTGTTCGACTACAGCCTAAACGGCTCGGCAGATTTTCTTTAAACTTAGTAGATATCCCTTTAAATTTTTTCCCCTCACACGTTTTTTTCTTTTTTTTAAGACCAAAAATACCGCTACCTGCCATACGATTTTTTTTCGAAATTTTATAAATATTTTTTTTTTTCAAAAACTGTTCGACAGCTTTAAAAAAATAAAAGTACAAAAAAAAAAATTCATTTAGTTAAAGCTAGATAATGGTAAAAAAAAATCGGAACCTATGAAACGATTTTTTTGTTTTTGATTTTCTCAATAAAGGTACAACCGATTTTGATAATTATTTTATGCTAAAGCTCCCCAGCAATTTGAAGAGATTTGTGATTTCAAATTTTCAAAAATTATTTTTTTTTATTTTTAAGAAAAGTTTAACTTTTTTTTTTTTTAAACTCAATACATATTTCGAGAACCCCATGATAAATTTTTTTAAACTTGATAAACAAAAGTTTCTAAATATAATCTACTAAGAAAAATAATTATTCTACCCAAAAATAAAGGTACCCTAAAAAATGTTAAGAAATGGTTTTCAAAAATTGTATTTTTCTCGAAAACCGTGCCTAGAATTTTGATAACATTTTTTTTCTTGCAATTATTATTTGTATGGTCTCTAATTTTATAAAAAAAAAATTAATTAAGATATTACAGCTTGTACAACATACCTACCATATAACCATTTTGTCTAATTTTGAATTTCTCACTATAGACATAACGGTTTTTAAGGAATTTTTTTTGTAATGCGCCTGGTTGACTAGTTAGGTTCGGTACTCTACCTAAGTTCGTAATAAGCTGTACGCAGCGTCCACTATGCCAAGATTTTGAAATTTTTGGTCATGCTCGTAATCACTGTACCTTTGTTTTTTTTTTTTTTTTTTTTTGAGTTTAACACTGACATGCTTTCCAAAAAATTATGGAGCAACTTACCTTTAATTTGTGTTGGAAGAAGAATTGCTGTCCATATCATCCCTGATATAAATAAAATAATACGAGTATGTATAATGTTTTTTTTTTTAAATAAAACTTATAATAACTTAAGTTCTACTGATGAAGAACGTTTGATATATGATGTGGATTTTGACTTGATCTGATAAATTAAATTGCTGCGGAGGTTAACATTATCAAGGTTATTCGTTCGGTAAAGCCGAATGCTACAGGTGAAGTAAGTGTACGTCTTCCTACCCCACATTGTAAGCTGTTAACTTCTGTAGATATAACGACTTAACATTTTCTCGATAATTGGAAGTAAGCTAAAATTATTCCTCTAGCAAACTTTACCGCCCAAACAGTATATTGCAATGTCTGTCAAAACTCTTGGACAGGTTCCTTGCTCATGAAGTGTCATATTACTTAGATAAAAATAATTTCCTGTCTTCAATCCAGTGTGGGGTTTGAGCACGTTATAGTTGCTCTACTGCCATGATCAAAATTCTTGACGATATATAAAAAAAACTATGATATGAATGTTACTGTACTCTGCCTGCTTGACTTCTGGAAGGCTTTTGGATACATGAAGTATGTTGTACTTTGGCTCTAGCGGGAGATCTATCCGTTTACTTCGCCGTACCCGATTTAATCGGCACCAAAGAGTAGTTATGATGGGAAATCCTTGCATTTTAACTCTCTGTTAACTGGAGTTCCTCAAGGATCAATATAAGGGCAAATTTTATTTATGATCTTCCTAGTTAGTTTCTTGAAATGTTTCTTTTCACTTTTGTGCTTCCTATGGCAATGTATTCATACTTCTCATGTCAAATTGGACTAATTGAGGATCTATTTGCCAGAATAAATGAAGATTTATTGACAACTTATCACTGGTCACTTTTCAACGGACTGAATCTAAGTTCCGAAAAATCTCAAACAATTCTTCCTGGATAGTAAGCACTATGATACGAATAAACAACCGCCGGTATTAATAAATAAGAAGTTAAAAGTTACAAATCCTTATGTCAAGAAAATGGATTACTTTTCGTGGTTGATCACACAAACTATCTGATACGTTCAGTGAACATCAAGCTAAAGCTTATCAAAACTTTATGTCAACTACGGCGTACTCGAAACCTGACTCGCACACTCAACACAAACTTCTTGCAGCGGTTAATGTACAATAAAGTACGTTTATATCATATCGCACCTCCAGTGCAATAACGACGTAAGTGCAATTTTCCTAAATGTTGAGGAATCAGGTTTAAAGTTTTCTTGATTATAAAAATACCATACGTTTCAGCTTTAGTGTCCATACAAAAAAGTGGCTTCTTTTGGGCAATAGCAAAGATACAATTACGTCGATTTTACCACTTATAAAACTTAACATTTAGGTAATTATGTCAATTTACACCTTTGTAAGAAATTTTTTGTAAACTAGCAATTTAGTTATGTAAATAAATAAATCTTAACTCAATTTCAGAAAAAATTGCAGTTACGTCGATATTGCACCGGAGGTGCGATATATCGCACTACCTTTGTATATATAACCTGTAGTATTATCTTTGTCTATAAAACTTATAGTAGGTACTATCAAGAAGACGAAAGATTGTGGCGATATCTTAAGACTAGGGACTGCAATTTCTAGATTTGTCTTTGCTAAATTTAATAATAAAATATTCTCTTTTTTACGACTTGTTTTGTATGTTATCCTACTCTCCACTGTAAAAGCGTGCGCTAATTTCTGCGCCGCCACCAGGCTAGCGTTCGCAATACAAAATCACGCTCATGATAATACTATAGAGGTTATATATGTAATTGCAGTATTTGTACTGCTTTTTGAAGCTCCGTACTGCCGTACTGCAAACATAGCTGAAGTACTGTTTTTTTTCTCGTCAAATTTTCCATACAAAATCTTCAAAGCTTCATCTAAATGCACTTAAAAACTATTCTTTACGAACATACTCAAAAATCAAATTGAAAGCAACAAGCCATTAGCCAATCCATTTATACTATTCTCTTCTCACTCCGTTTGTTTTTGTTTCTGTTTCTGTCGTCATACCTATAAACCGTTTTAACATTTCTTGAATAAACTCTTCGAACGAAACTCATAAAATTTCAAAAATCTACCACGTGCCACTCATGTATGCGTAGTTAAAATTTTGTAAAACACTTTTTAGTACTTTAATTAAAATTTCTAATTCTTAAATTCTTTTTTTTTTAAGTTTTGATATGCAATGTTTCTTAAACTTTTTGAACGCTTCTCGAAAACAATTTTTTAAAATTTCTATAGGCGCCGTTATTTTAAGATAAAATAATTTTTCTTTCTGCATTTAGTTTAAAAAAAAATTGAGTTTACATTTGTATGACAATCATCTTCTGTTAAGTATTAAAGACGTCTAAATTGGGCTTAAAGCGGAACTCTTGATAAAAGCAGAAAATATGTCTTTTACACGAATTGTTGAAATAAAATCAATTTGCCTAAACTATTATAAAACTCTTTGCCAGACTATACAAAAAAGATTCGATTTTAACGATAAAACCCTAATAGTAATACAAAAACTAAGCCCAAGAAATTTAGGTGAAAGTTTAGTAGAACTCAATCCTTTATTTCCAAACCTTGTGCTAAACATTAGGATTGAGGATCGGGAATTTGAGTGGAGGGCTCTACTGAACTTTACAGATTTGTCTAGAGAACTTGAACTAGAATGATTTTGGTGTGATGTATTTTCAGCCAGAAATGGTTTGGGAGAAGAACGTTTCCCTAATATAACAAAATTTTTATATATAGGGTCCTTACTTGCTTTGCCACACAGTAGTGCTACTTGTGAGCGAGTTTTTTCAAACGTAAATTTGATAAAAACAAAAACTAGAAATTCCTTAAATATGACTACTGTAAGCGGTATCTTTTCAGCCAAGTCGTTGTTGGACAGGTACCAGATATATTGATGGAAACTATCTTCAAATTTATTAAAACGATACAAGAAGACTTAAATTTTTAAAATTTGGCCAGACTAATAAATTATTTTTAACATGTGCAATTTAAACATAATTTTGCTTATTATTTAAATATTCTAACGTAATGACAAACAAATATAAAACTCATTAATATAATTAGATTTAAATCCAAAGCATATATATATAAAAAATTCAATAATATTGTTTTTGTTTGTATAATTATTTGTTAATTGTGAATTTGATGAAAAAAAGTTATATTTTTCAAAAAAAAAATTCAATGAGATAAATATAAATTTGATTATTCTTATTCTTTATAAAAATAAAATAAAAAAAATATTTTATGAAAAAAATTTTCATTTTACTGCCGTACTGCTGCGTACTGCTTTTTTTTCTCTTGAAGTACTACTTTCTCGAAGAATGAAACCACAGCCCTGATTATCATGGAGCGTGATTTTGTATTGCGAACGCTAGCCTGGTGGTGGCGCAGAAATTAGCTCACTCTTTTACAGTGGAGAGTAGGATAACATACAAAACAAAGAGTAAAAAAGAGAATATTTTATTATTAAATTTAGCAAAGACAAATCTAGCAATTGCAGTCCCTAGCTTTAAGATGTCGCCACAATCTGTTTTATTAACAAAGGCACTACTACTCTTTGGTATTCGGTGGCATTTTACGATGGTTTCTGAACGTCTGATGTTGTCAATTCATGCTTATTAATTGTAATGGGTGATTTTTTTGCTATTTTGGATACACATGTTTTGACAGCTCACGCACGTTTCGTGTTTTGTGTCACTGTCAAACATCTTCAATTTGGTCTATAATTTAACCATGAATTTTATTATCAAAATGCGTGCTCTGTTAAGAAAGTTCATCGCGGGCTTTTTCCATTTTATGGTCAGTTTAATCGACCTACTAAGGCGACTATTCTTGCTGTTGTGACTAAATTTCGCACCAAGTTTACATTGTTGGACATTAAACCACCAACACGCTTCCGTAGAGTGCGAACTGAGGAAAATATCGCAGCTGTATCGACCAGTGTTAGGCTAGCCGCGCACTGGCAACTGTGATCGAAATCAAATAGTTTAATCACCAGTTGAAAGAGAACCGCGCACTGGCAACTCTTTACTGACGCTCGCACTCTTTTCTCTCTTGCACTTATGAAAAACAGCTCAACTGTTGGGAGGCAATCGTTTAGTTTGTGTCAAAACACAAACTTTTTAGTTTCGAGAATCGAGTTGCTCTAAGTGCGCGGTGTCCCATATAAGCCCATATGTTTCATTTTAGCAACTAAACAGTTGCGAAACTAAAAATTGAATGTGCGCGCCTGGCCTTAGTGATGACCGTGAATTATCGATTCGGCGCCGTTCCACTACGTGGAAAATTTTGCGGAAGGATTTAGGTGCGAAGTGTTTCAAAATACAGCTGGTGCAAGAATTGAAGCCGAACGACCTACCACAACCCCGAATTTTTGGTGAATGGGCTCTAGAAAAGTTGGCCGAAAATTCGCTTTTTTATCTAAAAATTGTGTTCAGCGACGAAGCTCATTTCTTGTTGAATGGATGCGTGAGGAAGCAAAACTGCAGTATTTGGAGTGAAGAGCAGCCAGAAACATTGTAAGAGCTACCAATAAATCCAGAAAAAGTCACTGTTTGGTGCCGATTATGGGCTGGCGGAATAGAGCTGTGTAAATCGTTCATTTCAAATGTTCGAATCATTCAACAATCGATTACGAAATGATCCGATCATTTCAACCGATCGATCATTCGATCATTTTCATTTTATTGAAATGATTGAATACTATTCCTATTCGATTTTAATTTCGATTTCGATGATAAGATTGACTTGTGGCTTTGATAGTTCTCACAAAATACTCTATTATTGTAAGCCATAAATTGCCAAATAACATCGAATGATGGCAACTTTGTACTTGGATTAAAAAGTGTACAAAAATTCAAGAAAAAGAGATTGTATTTGTTGCTCCGGAAAAGAGCAATTTTAGGGCTTTCGGCTAACATTTTGTACGAAATACACTTTGTAAGTCATAACTGAATTCATCAAGCCATAAACGATGTCGATGAATTAAGAAACGTCCATAAAATCCACATTAAACATACCGGATCCTGATACATCAAATAACATCAGTTCAACCCAACAATTGTTTTTGCGGCCTACAACATCAACAACCAACTCGGTCAATCATGTTCTTCAATGCCGAGTTCAACCCAGAAATTCCAGTCCACCGTTCGTTTGGCATTCATAATTCACATTGATTGAATCAGAACAAATGGAATCGAGTAAATCATGGTTAATTGAGTTAACTGATATCGAAAATCGAGACTCATTGAAATGATTGAGATCGAAATAGAAAATCGAGAATTATCTAAGTGATTGAGATTGAGATCGATTAAAATGATTGATTTTGATCATCAATACTTTTCGATGATCGGACCAAAAAAATCGAATCACTCCTGATTGACACAGCTCTATGGCGGAATCATTGGGCCGGTTTTCTTAAAGATGATGCGAATCGCAACGTTACTATGAATGGTGAGCGCTACTGTGCGATGATAACAAACTTTTTTTTGCGCAAAACGAAAGAGCTTGACTTGCACGACATGTGGTTTTAACAGCACGGTGCCACATGCCACACAGCAATGGACCAATTGAGAGGCAAGTGCGGTGAACAGTTTATTTCACGTTTGGGGCCGGTCAATTGGCCGCCTAGATCGTGAGATTTAACAGCTCTAGAATATTTTGTGTGAAGCATTGAAGCATTTATTCGTAAGATGTCGACCGAAATGTTAGAAAGAGTATGCCAAAATTAGACTAAGTGGATGGATCATTTGAGGCGCAGCCGCGGCCAACATTTGCATGAAATAATCTTCAAACATTAAATAATATCGACCGTACTACCGATTGAATATAAAAGACATACATATGTCATATTTAAAAACTTTGTATAACTTGTCAATTTGTTTACGAGTTGACTAAGACAAACAAAATTGAATTTCAAAAGTTTAAGTAAAGTGACATTTGATTTTTAACATAGTTAGTGTCTTAAAATCGAATTTCCAATTATTCTGCAAGCATTTGTATATCATACCGCAATCATAGTCTTCATTCGTTGAAATTAATTCTAAGATGCTGACCTACATTGGAAACCTCATGTCATGCGGCGAGCTCAAAAAGAGGTCCAGAGGTCTGATTCAACCATGTTACTATAGACGATCTCCCTAAAAAATTACACCGTATACGCCTCCGAATCAGTAGAACAATACGAGCTTAGGTATCAATCAGGAAAAGGCTCATGGCCGCCATTCTTACTCACCTACTTAAAATTAGTTCTTTTATCCCGAAAGGGACCTTAAAATCTTTATAACACCAAATTCGCTCCTGTGATAATAAACTTTCATGGCAAATGGCTAATGGTCGATTAAAAACTTGAATATTGTAAATTGTTTTTTTTTTTGTCTCTATCTTCTACTCTCTCACTCTCTGCTCTGTCCCATTTCAGCAACAGCAATGATGGGGATTTCATTTGTTCATCGTCGGTTGGTTCATTGTTCATTAGTGCATATTGAAAACCCATTGCATACCAGAATCAAAGTTGTTGTTTTTTTTTTGCGAACGAGATATTCGAATAATATGAAGGGTTGGTTGAATTTTATTGAGAGAAGAAGAGTAAAAAATTGAATTGTGGAAGTATGCAGAAGCTTCGTTGTAAGGTTTCAACAGAACATAACAAAAAAAAAAAATACGCACCAACGAACGGTTGGGGCAGCAGAAGGATGTTCGTGGTTTTATTAGCAAATACTTTTTGTTTAGCGCATGATTAAATTTTAATTACCGCATCTAACGATGGACAATTTGTATGTTTTTGAACGACTGAACAGGAAAATTCGATTTATGAATTTAATTTTATTATTTATTGTTGAATTGTTTTGTTATACTACAAAAACCAAATAATAATGATTCTTTCAAAGTGAATAAAAAGTATATATCTAAAGTAGACATGCTTATATGGAATGGCTGTATTTTACACCTTAATAGACTTTCATCTGATTTATATGCTTCTTTAAAGCCCCAAAGTACCTATAGTCAAAATATATTCTATATTTTCGAATTTTCTAAATCTTTTTACGAAAAGGATTTCTCTACTTCTAGTGGAGTTTTGGTACATTGGCATTTTACCGTCAGCATTGCCACTTGGAAAAAATTTTTTGGGTTCGATTTAAGGCCAATGCGAAAAAGTTTTTCAGGGGTGTACTGTCTCTGTCGAGGAATTAACAAATTTTCTAAAAGTTTCTCTTATCATTAAAAGTGCTGTTCATTAGCCATTCGCACTCGGCAGAAAATTGTAGGTCCCCTCCATTCCTGGTAACATACACACAGAAATTTTTAAGTCACTGTTGCACCACCAAATTTATTTATTATTTATAGGTTTTATTTCGATAACTTACCCCTTCTCCTTATTGACGTACAGCAAAACCTCTGGTTTCTTCAGCAATTAAATTAGAAATGGCCTTCCGGGTTTTTTTTCGTGCCTGGACGATCTCTGTTTTTCCAGTGTTCTTGTCCAAGCAGTGGCTTTCGTTTTAGTCGCGTCATAATTCATCTAAAAATATATCGTGAGATCTTTATTATTATTGGACGTTCTAACTTTCGATTACTCGTTCAAACATATTCTTCGGTTTCAGACAAATAACACGGATAATGTTGGCCTCTAATGCTTCAATCGTAGCCCCAAAGGAAAAAGTTTAAGGGTGTGATATCGAATGATCTTGCTGGCCAATTCACTAGTGCGAAGTTAATTGTTCCCTGAAGCGGTCTCTCAATATGTTTATGGTTTCACGGGCTCTGTGGCAAGTAGCGCCGCCGTCTTGTTATAATGAAATGTTATCAAAATCTAGAGTTTGAATTTCAGTTAAAATACTTGTCCGTTATCATGGCACGCATTTACAGTAACGTTGGCGCCAGCCTCATTTTTGAGGAAATACGTACTGGCCAAAAAACCGCCACCACACGGTTGTTTTGAGTAGAGTGGATGTAAGTTTTTGAATCTCTTCCGGTTGTTCTTCAGTTCATATACGGCAATTTTACTTTCAGAAATGTGCCTCATCACTGAACAAAATGTTGGTCGAAAACAGTGGATTCTCAGCAAGTATCTAGAGAACCCATTAACTGAAACGAAAACGCAATGGAAGTTTGTATGTGTTTAAACCAAAATCTTTGTGTAGAATCGGCCATGTTGTTCCATAAATGACAGTCCAAGTTGTTGAAAATGCCGCCAAATCGATTTCTGGCGCTTTTCGCCTACACTGTCAGCTACATCCACCATATTTTCAACACTATACGCTCTTGACGAGGTGTTTTCGGTGGAGTGTCATCAAACAGTGAATATTGGGTTTCCATTTCTTGATGGTACGGCGAATATTGGCTTCAGGAAATCGATGATGGACACACTAGTTTCGCCGAAGCGCACGAAAAACATTTTTCACTGGCTTCTCCAGTGGCATCATACAATTCGCCGACCTTTAGTTTCAACTTTCACTTCAAGGAGCGGCGAATTCTATTAAGGTATTCTAATGTCTGTCAAGTACCACTTCAAAGTTTTAAAGATGTAATAATTGGATTAACCGTCGTGAATTTGTTGTAAATTTGTCGTGAAACAAAAAAATTTTTCGCGCTTGTTTTTTTAAAAAAATAACCCCCGGTAATACTAACTTGACAGTCAAGTTAGCACAACCACTCTACAAAATGGGGTAAAATGAAAGCGAAACAGAAAAAGGACAGTGTAAATAATAGTCGTAAATATATTATAAAAGAAAAAAAAATGCCATACAAATGCAAAAGTCCTTAAAATAGTTTTTTTTCATCAGATCTAGCACTACCATACCATATTTAGGGCATTTTCTTGGGCCAGAATGGAGCGATAAACTATTTTACAACGGAACTTATTCAAAGCCCTCTTACGACAATTGTTTAAATAAAATGCATCGTAAAATATTAGTTATAAGAGTTAGTTTTGGTATGGTAGTGCTAGGTTTTATGAAAAAATGCTATTTTAAGGACTTTTGCATTTTTATGGCATTTTTTGAGAAAAAATCATGCGACAACTTTTTTTTATACTATATACATATTTACGACAAATTCACGACAATTATTAACACTGTCCTTTTCCTTTTTCGAGTTCGTCTTACCCTATTTTGAGGGGTGGTAGTGATAATTTGACTGTCAAGTTAGCATTACCAGGGGATATTTTTTTAAAAAAACAAGCGCGACAAATTTGTTCGTTTCACGACAAATTTACAACAAATTCACAACAATTAATCCAATTATTACATCTTTAAAGTTTTGAAGTGGCAGTGCTAACTTGACGGACATAGTATTCTGCCATAAACCTAAAATAAAAAAACAAATAAAAAATCAGGGATCAGATCTTACCCGTGCTTATTGAGCTTTAAGGTGGTGTTTTATTCTAAGCCGTTGCAAAAATGTTTTTCAGAATTATACTACTTCTTGCGAGGAAATGACTCCAAGATCGATATGATGGTTGAGTTGCATCTGTAGGATGGCGACGATTTGCTTTGATTTTGTGACTCACCGTGAATAGAGGCCATAGAAGATTCAAACTCTTCAGAAAATTGTAGATCCCATTTCTGCTATTACGGTTGAGAGTTAAGTTTTAGTCTTATGGTCCTTTCGAGTCGTAATAGCCGTTGGAATATGGCTACCCTTCTGTCTTTCAATTTATTGTATAAAACACCTGTATTGAAAGAAAAAAAGTTCTTGCACATGCCCATCTATCTCATCTGTGAGCTTTCAATTACATTTAGATCCAACGCAAATAGTAAATCATATTGGAGTTACGCGCCATAAACCGAGTCCAATATTAATTTGACAAGCGCTGATTTGTAATTGAGTGAACTTCCAGCAAAAATGAAATTTTCTTAAAATGTATACATTATCGTTATAATTTTTATGGTAAGGCTTGAAGCTTCTTAAGTATTTGAACTAAAATTTCATTCATCACTATAATCTATCGCGACTCTATTTTTGTCCCTCCATTTCTGCTCAATATCATTTTATTGACCTATAAATTCACATAGAGTTATTATCTCGTAAAATAAAATCAGATTTTATTTCAACCTTTTTGAACTCCAATGAAAGTCAAAGAAAAGAGAATCAAAACCTTGACAAAGTATATATATAAACATTACCGAAATCTCAATTCATTTACCCACATAACATAAAATATTTCGCCATTTTTTTAGCTATACATACTTGTTCTTCTTCGATACAAAAACACATTTCTATTCTATACAAACAAATATACTTACATATACATAGCTCTTTTTGCCGTCGCCGTCCTCAAACTAGCCCCCCATCAAAAGTCGCTATTTCGCTGATGTAAAAAGTTGCCAAAATAAATTTTTATTAACATAAACAAATGTGAACAACACTCCATTTGGATAGGGGAATAACGATCCACTATCACCAACCGACATCCCAAGAACAGCTATAGTTCCCACAATCCTCCCGCACCGCACCGTCTTGTATAAAATGTATGTAAAATATGGAGTAGGTATCCCATAAAGCAGGGTTGTATCCCGCATCCTTATTCCCCTAACTGGAGTCAAAGGAATGAAATTCCGAAAAATAAACCAAATATGGTGACATAGGAAAAACACAGAGTAAACAGGATAATAGCAATAAATGGTCGAGTTAGATGAAATATACGAAGCAGCAGTAAGCGAATGTTGTATCCCGTTCCGTAGGATCCAATACAGTAGAGCTTCAGTGTTGTTGAGTGTGTTCTGGTGAAATTGGTGATGTTTGTTTTCAATCGAGAGGTTTTGTATAAATGGAATAACACTTTCACGAACAGAAGGGCGACGGAAAAGGAGTCCTTGTGTATTTAGAGCTGTGGCAGAAGTAAGTATTTCTCTGGGAACGGAAGAAGGGAAATCAGCTTTTGCTTTTGCACGAAGACGCCTGTCGTCGCCATCGCCGCCGCCGCCATCGCAACGTCTTCCTCGAATTTATTTCGGTGTATTGGCAATGGCGTCGAATGGTTATGACAGCAATAACAAATGTTCGACAGGAAATTGAGGGAAATATCTGAAGGGCACCCACAAAAGACATCTTCGAAAGCATTCACACGACACATTACGAGTGAATTTTTTTTTTAATTTTCTTTCTTGATTTTTTTTGGCGAAGACACCATTCGAAAGTGTACTTGACCGCCAAGTAGTTCAGGTGAGTGTTATAGTATAGGTTACTTTTGTTGGTGTCATTCGTAATTTTGAATTCCGCTAAATCCTGTATTGTGTATCATGTTTTTCAAGTGAAACGTGTTTATTCTTCACATTTGTGTAGACAATCAGCTAGTACCCCTACTAATATTTCTTGTAATAATAAAAACAAAACATAAACTTGAAAAAAATGCGAAAAGAATTGACTGAAATGACTAAAGGAATCAAAGTTAACGCTACGTATCATTTTATCCCACGATGCAGGTGAAATCATTGGTCCTACGATACGAATCGCTGACTCTTCAAATATGCATATTCAGAGTGACAACGGATTGTGGCATTATATGATATTATTGCACTTGCACCTTTGGAACAACAGATTCAGTAGTAAAGGTTTTGACTCAGCTAATTTGATATGATTCGCTTTGGCTTTATTATTATTCGATCGATTCTCAGCCACTCCAATAAAAATTTTCAGGGGTACTGCTTTTGCAAGGAAGTGACAAATCTTCCAAGAATATCTTTTGTCATGAAAAGGGATGCTCCGGTTTCTAATTGGCTGAAATTCGTAGGTCGACTTACTCCCATTACTGCTAAACTTATACACAGGAATGATTGAGAATTGTAAGTCACTAGACTTAGGGGCTCCACGAGACGTCCAGAAGCATCCGGAAGTATATATGTCATAGAATTGTTTTTGTTTTATTTTCGACTTTTTCATTAACGGCTATACCAATTTCGATCAAAATTTTTAAGGAGCTTCTTGAAACTTAGAATATTATTGTACAAATTTAATACTTTGAAAACGGATGAACGATTCCTTTTTTGAAATAATGACTATGCATGTATGTATGTAGCATTAAATACTTAAAAAACCATACTCTATTTTTACTTGCGTCACATATGTAGGTAATGGCAAGTTACACATTCTTAAAAAAATTGAACTCGAGATTTTAAACAATGCTTACATTACGATGATAGAGAACACGAAAAAAGTGGATCTCGCAATTCTGTCTGTCTGTCTGTTCGACTAAAGTCAAAACATCTAAGACGAATTTTTCTAAACTTGGAAGATAGCAAAAACTATTCCACAGAGTTTTTTTTTTAATTTATGTATTACGATGGCTGACGAATGAATGTTGGGTGAACATAAAAAGAAGGTTAAGAGATAATGCAATTATTACAGAATCTTTACATTGTGGCAACACTTCCAAAAGAAAGAATAAAGAAAAACAAACCAATAAACGAATGTTCAGAAGGAAGATATAATGAATGAAAGATATAACGATTGTATTTAACAGAAAGAGACAGCCGGTTAGGTAGAAGAATATACTGAGAGAATAAACATATGTTATATGATCAGTTGTTGTGGGGCTGTTAAAGACGAAAGACCTTTTATTTGTTTAACCGAATATTGTTTTAGTTTTGCATTAAGCTATGTTTTAACTGCTTACAACATTTGATACTGTAATTTCGATATGGAATTCAGTGTGATTAGTTCAGAACAATATTTTAACACCCTACATTATTTTCACATTCTTCCCCATTATCATAGTTCATTCCATTAATTCTATATTTATGAACAGCTTATGTAAGAGCGTCCGCGATCATATTTCAGGTTTGTAAATATTTTAAATTTACAGATCCTTGATCCTGATTTTATTGAAAAGGTTTATGGCTCTCAAGTACTTTCCTCCATACGTATACATTGCGATATGTCGGGCACTCTGATTATCGCAGTAGATATCAGTCCGTTCGGGAACTTCAGTTCTTCCAGCAAGAAAACCTAGTGCTTCGATCGTTAACATCTTCAGCCCATTTGGCATCTACAAAGCCTATAAGTAGAGTGTAGAGACTCAATTTTCGAAACGCAATTCTAGCATGCTTGGTTATGTTTAGATACTGAAGGAGTTAAGTTGCGGCAATTCTTGCCCGAGGAAAATTTTGACTTTGAGGTCAATTTTTTTTAAAAAGTGCGTTAATAATAAGCATAAATGAACAAAACAATAATACAAAAAATCATTAACAAGTGCACCCAAAAACCAATGCATTTTATGATACTTGAGAAAACCTAAAACAGGTAAAATTAAAGAAAAAATGATTTTTTGCCCTGAAGTATAATGGGTTTGAATAGTAGAATATTTTGTGTAGCTTTAGGTAAATTTTTATTTTATGTACACACAAATACAGTCATAATAAGTGCTCAAAGTGCCCTCCTGCGTTTTGAATGCACGCTAGAGCTCGTTTTTGGATTTATTTTTTAATGTTTATTCTTGATAACTCTTGCGTTACTTTTAGTGATCTTTCCGAAATGCGTTGTTCTAATTCAGCTAAAGTTGTAATTTCAGATGAATAAACAATTTCTTTCATTCGTCCCCATACAAAACAAATCCAGTACAGTGAGATCGGGAGATCTTGCAAGCCAGTGAATTGGTCCACTTCTGCCTGTCCATCGATCACCGTATTCTTCATCCAGCCAATCCTTAACTTCACGACCATAGTGGGCCAGAGCCCACTATGATGAAGCTAGTTGAATCAGTGGAACATCCACTAATAGGTCTGGTAGATTATTTTGTAAAAACTCCAGATAGTTAGTAGAATTGTGCCGGGGTGGTAATTTGAAAGGCCAGATTAATTTATTTCTAATTTCACCTGCCCACATATTGACACTGAATCTGTGCTGAGATGATCTTTGCCGTCTTGAATGTGGATTGCTCGCAGCTCATGTAAAGAGATTATGAAAATTCGTAATACCATCTCTGGTGAATTGAGATTCGCCTGTCCAAAGAATTCTGTTTAAAAACTGGTTGTCATCCAAGTTTATCTCTAGCAACCAGTTACAAATTTCAGGTCTCTTTTCAAAATCATCGGGAAGCAGGTCTTGCACAAGTGTATGGTGATATGGATACATATTTTCTCCATGCAGTATACTGGAAATTCTGTGTTTGGAAACATTAAACTGTAGAGCCAAGCGTCTTATGCTGATGGAAGAATCGATTTCAACAGCTGCCAGTATTCTTTCATCCACCGAAGCTCTTCTTGTGCTTGCAGCTCCCGCATAAGGTCTTGCAGGTGAAACTGATCCAGTTTCTCGAAGCCTCAGAAAGGTATTTCTAAAAACATTTCGAGAAGAAAGTCATCTGTTAGGATAAAGTTCCTGGTATCTTCGTTGTGCTCTTCTTGAATTTCCATTGCACAACCCATAAACGAATAAAATGTTTGCGTATCCTTCTCTCGTAAATGAACGCATTTCAAAAACCGCTCTTATCCAACTGTTATCGTGACTTAAATTGATAATCTGATGAATGAATTTGTTTTTCTATTCTTTTATACCACTTATTTAGTTAGTTTACCCACTAATCATTCATACTCCAAATTTAACTCTCCCTGAGAAGAGCTAAGGTAATTAGTGTTTTGACAGCGAGCCAAGTAAGCATGAGTACACTTTTAACCCTTTTAATCAGTGTACAGTCTTAAAAATTACCTAAAAACTATCAATTATTGGAAATCCACTCCAATTGCCAAGTGCTGCAATAAAAGCAGTTACAAAACCCTTAAATTAGATTTTTTACCTGTTTAATATTTTCCCAAGTATCATAAAATATATGGGTTTTTGGGTGCACTTATTAATGATTTTTTTTATCAGGCAAAAATAAGAAAACTTTATGTTTACTACGCATTTTTTGAAAAAATAGACCTCAAAGTCAAAATTTTACTCGGACAAGAAAAATTGAACACCATTTAAAATTGAATGTCTGGCAACCCTAAAAATATATCAGCCCTATGTAAGTGTAGTTTTAAAGGTTAGTATTTCTTTTAATAAAAAAGTCCAAAATGGGTCAGGGTACACCAAAGTTAGACTTTTCTTAAATAGTCAAAAAGTGATGTCAAAGTTGAAAATCAGACTTTACTGCAGAACAATTTTTTTCTTAGAATATTACCAAGAATCACATCCCAAAGTATGGCACACGAATTACAAGACACCGTGTAGAGACGGTTACAGAGGTCTTTTATCTCAAATAATAAGCAAAATATGTAGATCTTTCTGCGTTTGATGCCATGATGATATCATCAACGTTATTTCGTCATCATTAATTTTTAAATATTGGTAAAGATGGCTTTAATTTATTTAATATACATTTATGCAGAGATCATTATGTCAATTATATGAAGTAATGTCTTTCAAGTGAACGTCCTACATGTTCTAAATAGTTAGTATAACTTTTTGGTATTGAACGAGTCATTCTACGTTCAACTTTCTAATTTGACTTATAAATCCACCTGCTCTCCATGGCATGGCGGTCCTCCATATCCTGTAGATCATAGAGATTTCATGACTGTTTTTCAAAAGACAATCGTATTCCGAAATCATTGCTTCAAGCCATTCATCAGCATGCGGTTTATCTTTTTCCTATCGGAAAACTCGACAGATCATCTTCTGGTGTATGAAACGCTTTTTGGATCACATTTTCGGTATAGTCCATTGACCTGAATTCAATTTCTTAGATTTAATGTTTCTCTCTTCATCATAAAGTATGTCTCTCTTGAGTATGAGGTAATTTTCTAAATTAATTTTATCTTTTGCATGCTTTTTTCCGTTTGCTTTAAATTTAAAAATATATTAAAATCGTCTAAGCTTATATTTTCATTTTCATGCACAGCTTTATCTTTTTCTTTGACTTCTTTGGTCTACCTAAACATCTAAACCAAAATTTCTCTGTTAATACGAATTGTAGAAACTTCGTTCAAGAGATAGAAAATATACAAGCCTTCATTACTGCGCTTAAAAAGTTGATATCTTGTTGGGATCTTCAGAAATCCAATTTGTAAGTCTGTTCATTTATTCGCAAATTTTTTACTTTGAGGTCAATTTTCGTCAGAATATTCGTAAGCAACGAAACGTTTTTCAATTTTTTGCATGAACTTACTCTTACTCAACCGGGTCCCATCCCAATCCATGAAGGGTATCTGCCTGAGAACTGTCAGCTTTCTATTCTCTGCGAACCCGAGCTCGCAGCTTGGTCTTTGAATCAGATGTTCGGTGTTTCTTATCACCGCGAACCTAGGGGCTTTGGATTCGAGGACTTAATTAGCTGGGGCCAATTTAGTGTATATGTTTTGGCTTTCTGGGCTGCATCCACATCTTGGTACAGCTGATAAAGTTCGCGGTTATATCTTCTCCTCCATTTGCCCTCATCGAATACAGGACCAGATATACATATATGCTTATAGTAAGGCACTCAACGCCGTAAATCTATATTGGGGCTTAAGGCTTTTGTAAAGCGTGCACATCGTCTTACGATTGAGAAGTTTTCAACCCATTTGTTTTCCTAAACGGAAGTAGCAGCGGTTTTCTTGGTTAATTCTTCGTCGGAATTCCACTTAGGGGTCGTTCGCATTGGTACCACTTTACATCAATTGAAGTAGATTTACTTCTTTTTTTAAAATATTTTAAAATCTACATCCTATTTCGCACCATCAGCAAAATACTGAAATCTACTTCATTTTAAAAATCTCTGTTTCAACCTACTTCAATTTTACAAAATAAAGCCCAAATCTACTTCTTTTTCCCTATTGCATTCTGAGTAGTAGTATGTAACCTCATAACTATCATAAAATAAAAGAACGTCAACACAATACAAATACACAAATGAGTAATCTTAGGCTAGCCGCGCACTAGCAATTTTTGGTTGCGAAACTGTTTGGTTACTTATAGAAAACAGATGAACTGTTTGGTTGAATGTCGGTGAATTTGCAGATAATTATATGTTCAATAAAATGTTTTAGGCAATCGTTTAGTTTGTGTCAAAACACAAACTTTTTAGTTGCTCGAACCAAGCAGTTTCGCAACTAAAAATTGCTAGTGCGCGGCTAGCCTTATACGAATTTTTTTTAATATTAAAAGAAATGTACTGACAATTTTAAATATTTAATAATATTCATTTAAGGAAAAACATTTTTGTATGCAATATTTTTTTTTAAAAGCAAGTAAAAAGTCATTTTGAAATCTACTTCCATTTTTCTCAATTTAATTCACTTTTTTCTTCAAATCTACTTCGACTTTTTTTCCGGAAGTGGTAACGCTGGTCGTTCGTAGACAGATGTTTGTTTGTTTGTTGATAGCATATACTTGGTTTTGTCCTCATTTACTTCAAGACCAAGAAGTCTCGCTTATTCTTAAACATCCGTGAACGTTATATGAACGTTGGGAACGGCCCTATGTCCATATCGTACGCATACCCCAACAGTTAGACAGATTTGTTGAATATAGTGCCCTCAGTGTTTACTCCTGCCCTGAGCTCTAGAACGAGAGATAGTCTTGCCGAAACCCTGTGCATGTTTGGAACAGGAACCCAATTAGAACAAATTGGAAAGAGTATACATAAAATGGTTGAACGAACATATCGATCCTCCAGAAAAGGAAACGCTTTGGACAACCTCAATGGCCACTAGAATCGGTGCATTTGCACCAGATTTCTGTAGGAGCTGTCAGGATGTCGAGGAAATCGAAGCTATTAAACATCTGCTCTGCGACTGTCCGAACCTCCAAACAAATTGCCTCCGTTACTTTAGAAACAGGTTTGTTGGAGAACTGGACGATCTAACGCAGGTCTCAATAGCAAATATGAGAAAATTCATAGTAAGCACAGGCTGGTTCGCTAATGAACCAGTCTATATAAGACATTAGTTTAGGAGCATCTCTGTTTTTCTTAATAGGGGATCACAATGATTACCAATAGGCCCCTGTGTACGCAACAGCCTCTGTGCTGTGCACGACCCTCCTAACCCAACCTAACCTTGGAACAGGTCAGAAGAGTTGCTACCTAGTTGACCACTGCACCGCGTATTTTCCAGTATCACGCGACACAGTTAGATCAGTTTTCCAAGGATCCCGAGTTCGGCCATTGCCATATAGAGTTCCTGAAAATGAATATTATCATATACTATACATGAAATTCGTTGGTCTTATCCAGGGCGCGTAAGACGACGATAGTTTGACGACATCGTCTGAACGATTGTATTGCTTCGTGTAAGACATAAATACTTGGATCGTCTGGACGATGTCGTGAAGACGATTCAACTTTACCTTCATGTAACTTGTTGAACTGTCAAATATAGTCGACTGAACGATTGCGATTGAACGATTGGTATTTTACAATCGGTTCATACATTAGTGGATTTTTTGAATTTTTGAAAGTTTTCTTTGTATTTTAAATTAATTTAAAAAAAATGTTACGACATTACAATGAGTTATTTTTCGATGATACTGAAAACGAATCAACTATGGAATTAATGCGAATGCGAAGGACGCTAAGGGATACATCGGATCCTCTCTCACTTCCAACGAAAAGGTAAAAACAATATAGGAAATAATATTAAGTTACAGATCATTTGTTTTTGTTGTTTGTGGTTTATTTTAGTTTTATTCAACGTTTTCGATTATCCAAAGAAGCATTGGTATTAGTTTTAGAAACAGTTAATCTGAGAAGCGGTTCGCGGTCAACATATATTCCTCCCATTCTTAGACTTTGTGCTACATTGGAAGTTCTAGCTGGTGGTGGCTACCAATGGTTGACTGGTAACGATTTTGGTATTTCTGTTGGGCAAAGTACTCTTTCAGAGATAGTTTCTGAGACTACAAAATTATTGGAACAGGAGTTATGTCCATTGTGGATTAAATGGGACATGGACAGTGAAACTAAAAAACAAGAAACAAAACAATGGTTCTATCAAAAACATGCAATACCAGGAAGTATGTGTAAATAATAATCATCACCTTGTCAGTTTAATTTAAAAATCATTTTCAGTCATCGGATGTGTAGATGGTACCCACATATATTTCCAAAGACCAACAGAAAATGAGGACATTTATTTCAATAGAAAGGGTAGACACAGTTTAAATGTTATGATAGTATGTTAATAATTTATGTTTACGTCACAAATATATAAAAAATGTGTATTTCAGGCTTGCGACCATAAAATGCGAATAATAGCAATAAACGGTAGATACCCTGGGTCCGCGCATGACTCTTTGGTTTGGAAACATTCCAATGAAAGAGCCTTTTTCGTCAACAACTTCATAGAGCGTAACCATGACAGTTGGCTTTTGGGTAAGTTCGGAACAAAAAGCATATTGATAAAGTTATCCTTTTGAAATGTTCATATTGTAGGTGACAGTGGATATCCACTTGAGCCTTGGTTGCTCACGCTTTATAGAACTTCTAATGACCCAGCTAAAAATCATTTTAACGAAATCCATTCTAAGGCTAGGAACCTGATAGAAAGATGCATTGGTGTTTATAAAGGTATAAATAAGCAATTAAAAAACACGGTTTACAACCATCCCCTAGTTGTTGTACTAAATGTCTGGTTCTAATTTCAATCTACTAAAACTCTACATTTTTTTTCAAATAAGTTCAAATTTCAAAAGTTGACTTGAAATAAATGTGGTGAGAAATAAGAAACTAGGAACTCCTGTAATACTTTTGGTTTAGCCCAGGGGGGATAATTTGTGAATCGTTTTTTTTTTATATTTTTCTATAAAGTGTAAAATATTAATGTTTCTTATCAAAGGTCGATGGAGAATCCTAATGGAGGAGAGAAAAAGTAAATACCACCCCAACAAAGTTGCTATTTTTGCTAATGTTTGCGCTGCGTTACACAACATTTGTATATATCACAAAATGAACAACGATATTGTTAGAGCTGACATCGAATCCAGTGGTGACCATGCATTATTGGAAAATGCAACTACTAGCAATGAGGTTTCTAACCGAAATGTCAAAGAGCTGGCAGAAAGAATTCGAAACGAAATAAAAGAATCGCTTTTTGGATAATTTTTCTAATGATTTTTTTAATTTCACAGATTTTTTTTCTTTTTTACCTTAAATAAATAAATAAATTTTGTTCTTTTTTAACTTTAAAAAATAAACAAATAAATAAAGTAAAAAGGTATTTAACAAAATAAGTATTTTCTCCATTAAAATTAAGAATATAAAAAAAAATTATACAAAATATAATACAAACAAATAACATAAAACTTAAATATCTTCATTCTGCCTTTCCAAATTATGTGCCGCAATTTCGTTGCGCTCCTCGAGCAGCATTATAATTTTAGCATGGAATCTCACATCTTCCTCGTTGCGTTTCTCGAGAAGAGCTAAAATTCCCCGTTGAAACTCTCTGTCAGCTTCCACCTGGGCTTTTAATAATTCAATCCTTGGGTCACATTTATTGCTCCTTCGCAACCGTTTTGGTTTGGTTGCTGAAGTGGAAGTTTGAATGTTTCTAAAATAAAAAACTCACTCACTCGAATATGATTCTAATATTCGAATATTTTGGCTGAATACAAACTTACCTTTTACGCAGTCCAGGCTCGATGACACTTTCGTTTTGTGTGCTCTCCATTACTGGTGTAAGAACCTCATCCACCGCATAGTCGTATTCTGACTCTGAGATAAGCATCTCGACAGCACCCGTGCCAGTGTCAGCATCAGCACCAAAGCAACTGGAGCTGCTTCCTGTTACAGAGGTAAGGAGGGATGCCATCTGAATAGATTTTTCCTCGAGATCTGAAACAGGTGTTTCTTCGGATGGCCCACCTCCCGTTTTTCGTAATGAGAGCAAATTGTCACTACATTTTTTTTTTTGCGCGGTACTTGAAATCAGCCCAAACCTAAAACAAACAAATAAATTATGTTACTAAATCAGAAATCAACTTCTTTGAATAGGTACCTACCTTCCTCCAAGCAACCACAGACTTGTTGGGCAATCCAATGGCATTCAGTTTTGAAGCTACATCGGCCCAGAGCTTATTTTTCATCTGTCTGCCCTGGGTGGTTTTGGGGATGTAGTTTTTTGCCATATCGGGGTGCTCCTCCATAAAACTAATCAATACTTCCAATTGCTTCGGGGTGGCTGACCTACGAGATCAATAAATGTATAATTTCACTTAAATTATATAACTATTTTAACTTACATTTTGAAAACCAAATAGCGAAACTTTAGTTCGATTACAGCCAGACAGCCAGACAGTCCAAATGACATTTGTTGTTTCTTGATCTTCTCAAACTGTGGACGATGGACGACACGATCGAACGATGCGATTGAAACTTTACACGAAGCAAACTTTTGACGACGTCGTGTTCGACAGTCGTTTGAACGATGATCGTCTTAAAAATTACGCGATGAGGGCCCAGGATTTTCCTTAATGAGAATATTTGGTCCCTGGTTGATCTGCCAAAATTGTTACATCACGGTTTAAATGGATAGGATTTTATATTCGACATTTGGTATTGATAGTTCTTGCAAGACATAGGATCACCTTATTTGTAGCTAGGCCTACCTCTTCCATACTGGTGAAACTGGTTTTGCGTTAGTTCAAAGCGGGTCGTCTTATTGCACTATTAAAATCTATGCAAATAACAGCTGCTGGAAATGCTGCTTGAAAGCATCTACAATTCCCTGAGGCTCGTAGACTAGGTTACTTTCATTGTTTAGAAGAGTCTGCTTTCCGACCTGAAGCCAGAAGCCAGTTGATTGACTTTTTTTTAAACTTCCGGGTCTTTTTTCAATCTTCGATCTTCTTCTTTCTACACAAGATCTCTCTTTTTTCTCTCCCCTTTCTCCTCGTTGTCTGAACGTAATAAGAACACAAAAATAAGAAACACAAAAAAGTCAATACAAACTTTGCGGAAAAAAACATTTATTTAATGAAACTTGAGAAAACCTACATCGTATTAACAGAGCAATTTTTGTTAACAAGAAAACAAGATAGACTTAAGAACGCCTTTTCTTAAATCCCCGAAACATGATGTCAACTTTAGAGATAGACCAGTATTATTGAACGACGTCGCTCTTAGAATATAACCAAGAATCATATCCCAAAATAACCTTGATAAATAAAGGGACACCCTGTATATTTTGTCTGCATGCGCGTCACAAATTTCGCTTTCAAATTCATAAGCTCTCGATTGATCCCTGAGTTGAACTTTCAATAAAACTAATATCACGACTCTTTATAACCGTTTGTGTTCCTTTGTTTTTATTTCAATACGTTAATGCTAACGTTAAACTTACAATGACTTTACAATGACGATAGGCCTTAGATTCGTCAGAATACCAATTACAAATTCCTCGCTCTTTTGATCAAAGTAACCTCTATTTGATCAATCTGAGCAAATGTCAAACAGTTGGAATTCTCCCTGCGAAAATTGGGTCTGGAGTTCTGTTGAGATTCAACAAACTTGGGCAGTTGCGCACCTAAGGATGATAAATTTGCTTCAATAATAATGCAACGGGCCAATTCGACTAGAGTAGGATACATGCGCTCCGAAATGCCGATTTTTTGCTACCAATACTTTATGGTTAGCTTGATTTCATTATCGATTAAGAGATCCGCAAATTTGTGAGAAACTAGTTCTTTGGCGTCCTCGCTTAAGTATTTTAATTTTTTAGTTTGTTTGATTTTCTACCAAGACTTTGAATATTTAAAAAAGTTTTCAATATTCGCTCTTGTTTGATTATAAATACTAAAACAAGTATAAATAATCACAGAATGATAAGCATCTTAACTTTATGTAAAATTAATGCTCTTAAGTCAAGAAAGACCATCCCTTTGTTTGCTATTCATTCAAGTACTTAAACAATCCTTACCATCTTCCCAAACAGGGAATTATTCAAAACCGTTTTTCATAAAATCAACAAATCTTCAATTTTAACTTAAAATAATTCCCGTGTAGTTTATTCCAATTAACTAATTCCATTCCTTTCAATCCCCTCGGCGACGACGTGCATCGCCGCGCGTCTTCGTTGCCATCTTCATATTTCTCACTTTCAGCCTTTTATATCAACCAAAGTTAAACTCTGGAAATCTCCTTAAGCCATCAAGAAAACTAACTATAAAAACCAACTTTTGCTTAACTAAAGCATAACTACCGACCACCGCCCATTTTAAGCCAAAAATACATCCACTCCTCCGTCTAGGCACTCGAATACACTCTTATTCTATAGATATCATCAAAGTAGAAGTAGTTTTTGTTGCTGGTGGAAGGATAGCACAACAAAAAGCCTTTAAGGCAAAGAAAACTGTAAACCTCAAAATTAAGCAATTTACAGCAGAAACAGCAGAAGCGAGTACACCCGCTAGGATGCGGTCGGCACCATCTATATCTCAACGACGACGACGTGAGCACTTTCAACTTGCCACACCAAACCCTGTCTGTCCAAGAAAATCAGCCCAATATACTCCTAAGCCTCAAGCCTCAGAATTGCGGATTTGGGGAACTGCTTCGTCTGCTGTTACAGCGTTTCTCTTGATGATTCTATACCATCCTCCCATTCCCATTCCCATTGATGCGAGCGTCCTTGCGCGAGATTTGTGCTTTATTCATTCAGTAAACGCTTAGCGTGGCTTTATTTGGTATTTACTGTTATACACGCCTGCACTGCATAAAAATTAAAACAATCTTCTTCGTTAAGTTGGTTGAGCTGAGTTAAAAAGAAAAACCAAAAGAAAGGATATTTTGTGCCAAGGATACTTACGAGTAGGGTGCACCAAACCACTGAAACCGTTTAAAATTTGTAAAAGAAGTATGAAAGTATAATATTGTTGTGGTAGGTGTAGGTAGTTTTTGGCTGAAAACCTTGCAAGGACCTTCCCATTTCTATTTGATGTTTTCTTCATTGTTGAGTTGTTGTTGTTGTGGGGAAGGTATTTATTCTCTGCGGTTTGCTGTTAGTTTGGCAAGAAAAAACAGAATATACTTATGAAAAGTCAACTATAAACAAACATCCCAAAGCGGTAAAAAAGCACCACTAGAGCACTTTAGAGGCAAAAGCCAAAAATTTATGTCTTTTTCCGATTTTTTGATAAGATTTTTAGTTGTTTTTTTGTACAAACAGTTATACGACGGATCACTCTATTGTTAAAACCGTTTGCTGAGAGGAATCATTAATATTTCACTACAAGAAGATTTTTTTGCATAGATGTTAAATTAAAATATGTATATCAGCAAATGAGCCTTCCATCCTGACTCCTGTTGGCAACATTACAAATACACTGGTGGTCAAAATATTATTTGCATTGGGAGAATACAGGTTGAGAAACAATTTAGAGTCCATGACGGATTATAGAGAGCCTAAGCCAAGTAACTACAACTCTCAAACATTTCTGTGTACGTGTTGAGTGAAATGGAGGGGGCCTTCAAATTTCTGCGATTCCGAACAGCTAATGAGCAGAACTTTTGACAAGAGATACTCTTGGAGGATTTGACAATTCTTAGCAATAGAAAGTACACCCCTGAAAATCGTTTTGCAGCGCCTGGGGAAACGAACCCAAGACCCTTTGCGTGACAGTCCAATGCACTATAATCTGTCCAACAAAAATTGTCAGTACAGGCCTTATGGGAGAGCTTTTTCTAAAGCAGTGGCGCCTGATGCACCCTCACTACAATGCGTTAGAAAAAATGCCACTAAAAAAAGAGCAAGCCACTGACTTTTCTTAGGGAATTGTTGTTGCAATTCTTTGCAAAAAGTTGTACATCTCAACACGACCGTCGTATTCCACTGCTGATGAGATACTGTCAAGATCAAGAGTGTCAAGTGTCACTCAATACGATCGTGCGCTCTTTATCTACATCAAAACAGAGTTACCATTAGCATTCTCAATTGCAAGCAAGGAGCTTTTTCGGTGCTTTGTATTAAGGAGCTTTTGGGATTTGAAGCTTTTGAGAACACATTTTAAGAAGATGAGTATGTTTAGTGTTGTCGTATTGCTTTTCAACTTAAAAAAAAACGCGCCTATTACCTTACCGCTTGGCATTGTGGGAAAAGGTAAATTGAATATTGTTTTCAGTCGTTTTGAATCGGCAGAAGGTAGCCCTACGCGTTTTTTTACTCTCATTTGCGGCGATTTATAATGTAAACTACGGAATCCCTGTGAGAGCTTTAAAAGACGACACACTTATGCATGGCAATGCAACCAGAATGAGAGACAAACGTCCTATCTTCCCTGTACTGACAATTTTTGTTGGACAGAGTATAATAATTATGTCAAGGTGTACTACAGGGATTGCAGGTTGAAAAGAAGTTTTGGCAGAAATGAAGCACCCACCGCGACTGCTGTACAAAAATGTGTGCAAAAATTTCGTGAGACTGGTATGCTAGTGGACAACACTCATAATGGTCCCCGTTGTCGTACGGTGCGCATAGACGAGAATTTGGCTGCTGTAGCCGAGAGTGTGAGACTCAATTCATGAACATCAACTCGCCATCGATCTCAACAGCTCAACTTTTCAAGCACTGGCCTGAGGAGAATTCTGCACAAAAAAATCGGATCATTCGCTTACAAAGTCCAATTGACTCCAGCTGAGGCCGCCACTTGAACGACGTTGTGTTCCATAATTAATGGGAATGTTTGCTCCTACTAATAAAGCCATAATACATGGACAAAATTTAATTCATTGTATTGCATTTTTAAAAGAAACTTGTATTTGGGCCACCGTTTAGATGGAAAAATAACTTTGAGCATATCCTCGGTGTTTCACACAGTAGAAGTGCCTGCTCGGATCGGGTTTGTAATCCAACTGATTCTGATTCTTTCAGTCTCAACCCTCTGAAAGTCGAATAGCAAAAGTTTAAGAAATATATAAGGCAGGATCGTAGAGCTCCCAAAGTGCTAAAGACAGCTGTTCCTTGAACCCTCTTACGTTTATTAACGTTGTTGAGGGCAGGCCACCACAATATCGAACCATACACTAAGATCAGACCTACCACGTGTGCTGTTGACTTGTGTTTCTTAACTGTTGCGTTGCTATTTCTTTCTGTGTGTCACTCTCTCTTGTAATGTTTAAGCTAGTGCTTTTAGTATCTCTACTTCGTAAATTTATCAAAATATTATTTCTACGTGGCACCAAAAGTTCTCAATGGGGTTGTGGTCTGAATACTGTGACGTCATTCCACCACATTAACTTTTTACTTGCGACTTATAGGTTCTATAAGGCAAGTTATGTATTCGTAAAAAAATCGAATTAGAGTACACCATACAAATGTTAAAAAATGGTTTCACGCATTTTTCTCCAAAAATGGCACCTAGAATTTTGATATTTTTTTCTTTTCGATAGTTTTTACGATCTATAATTTAAAAAAATTGAAATTAAGTTATTACTGACTAAAAAGTTTGAAAAACACTGCATTTCAAAAGTTAAAAAAAAAAAAAATTTAATTAAAAACAAAAATATTTTTTTGGAAAAATTCGATATCTCAAAAACGGGTCAATATTTATTTTTGAAACAAAATTTTTATTCATACAATAATACAATTCTTAAGAATTTTGGATATAAAACGTCATTTTTTTAAGAAACCACTACAACGACTCATAATTTTTATTCTTGCATAATGTCCCATGGGCAGTAAGAATTTTTGGTCATTTGTAAAAAAAATATGAGGAATTCGTCCTCTTCCTCGGTTCTTACAATTGTTTTCAATGACACTGCTTTCGTTAGCTCTAGTGAAAAAGCTTACTTGTTTGCAAGGCAGTTCGCCGCAAATTCTACCTTGACGGTTAGTGTCATGACTCCCCCAATTCTTGAGCACGTTAATGATTCTATCGGACAAATCTTTTTTCGTACTCGTACCGTTTCAAGTTGAAGGATCTCAACGTACATAAATCCGCTGGTCCGGATGGTATCCCCGCTATTATTCTGAAGAGGTGTTCTTCTACGCTAGCAAAACCCCTGCGTAAGCTTTTCCATCTATCCTATTCTTCTGGGCTCGTTCCGAGTAGATGGAAAACAGTATTTGTTCAGCCGATTCCAAAAAAAGGCGACTTTTCTTCTCCCTCAAATTATCGACCGATCGCACTAACGTTCCTTCTTTCTAAGGTCATGGAAACGCTGATTAGTTATCAGCTCAAGAAATATCTTGAAGAACGAAAGCTTCTTAATGATCGGCAGTATGGCTTTCGTAGCAATAGGTCCAATGATATTTGATTTGATGGTTTATCTTACCGAAAATTGGAATAAATCTTTACATTGTTTCGAAGAAAGTAAGATTATTGCACTTGATATTTCAAAGGCATTTGATAAAGTCTGGCATCTTGCTCTTTTATCGAAAATGCGTGCTTTCGGCATCAACGAATCCCTACTTCTTTGGATTAGA
Source organism: Philhelius festivus (assembly GCA_963931855.1). Taxonomy (NCBI): domain Eukaryota; kingdom Metazoa; phylum Arthropoda; class Insecta; order Diptera; family Syrphidae; genus Philhelius; species Philhelius festivus. The sequence continues at coordinate 86,313,335 of OZ007554.1, forward strand.
AATTTTCTTTCGAACCGTTCAATACAAGCTGTATTAGACGGATTTAAGTCTGAAACCCACAAGTCTGAAACCCACTGCTGGTGTGCCCCAGGGCTCCGTTTTGTCCCCAAACCATCTTCCTCATTTTTATTAATGATCTCCTGTCTACAACTTCTAATCCAATTAATTGTTTCGCTGACGATAGTACTCTTAGCTTTTCATATTCGTTTTCAGACTCACATCCCTCCTCTTCGGAAGTGGAACTGTAACGACAAAATATGATAAGTTCATTAAATCACGATCTAAACAGCTTTGTACAATGGGGAATAAGAAACCGCGTCGAATTTAATGCTTCGAAAACTCAATGCTGTCTTGTATCGTTAAAGCGAGATATACCCCCTTGCCATTATCTATGAGTGGCACTTGCATCAACGAAACTGAACATATCGATATTCTCGGTATGTCCATCACGAACCACCTCTTGTGGAACGATCGCATACGCGATGTTGCCAAAAATGCCGCAAGATGTTTGGGTTTTCTAAGACGGTGCAAGAATTTCTTCTCTCCTTCTAATCTGGCTACAATCTATAAAACCTATATACGTCCAAAACTTGAGTATAAATCCCATCTATGGGCTGGTGCTCCAGTAACTTACTTAAGTCTCTTGGACAGTATTCAAAGAGGAGCTTTTAAAATGATTGGTGACAATAACATCATTGGCTCATTTGCGTCACTCCAACATCGTCGTAATGTTTCTTGCCTCACCCTTTTTTACCGTCATTTTAACGGACTTTGCTCTATTGAAATAGCCAGTTGCATTCCTCCCCTTAAACAATTCAACCGTAATACTCGTACTTCTAGGAATGCCCATCAATTTACCCTCGAGCCCAACTTCGGTCGTACTGTGAAGTACAGAGATTCGTTTTTTAGCCGTACTATGCGAATGTGAAATTCCTTACCACGCTCTGTCTTTCTCAGTCATTGCAATGTTCAAGAATTCAAAACCAATGTACACCGACACCTCCTTTCTAACCCCTCCCTTTTTTCCTAATGCTCTGACTGTGTCTCTGACATATTAAGGGTATACAAAAAACCTTTGAGTGTGTGCTAATTTAAAAAAACAAAAAAAACTTATATTTGCTTGAATCACATGGCATTCTGTTCTTAGCTCCAACTACGAAAGGTGTTGTTTTAGTCATTTTAAAAATGAATTTTATTCTTATGAACAGTTTTTCTCTAATAACATCCATTTTTTGAAATCTGTAGTCTTTTACATAAGAGAAGTTCGTGTAACCCTATCGTTCATTTTACGAGTATTTTAGTTTTATAAGATAGGTACTATTTTTAAAATGTATGGCAGCCCAGTGGCGTTTGCAACAAACATATCCACCGACGAGTTAGCATTGGGCAGTTGCAAGCATGCCTTCTGGAATTCTGCTGACTGGACAACCTTCCTCACGATCACTATAGCAAGTTCTGTTACAATATAGTGCCGGAAAAAATACTCGTATAACCATAGGATCAAAATTTAACCATCAGCATTGCAGAAAACAACATTAATTTAGTTTAGTGGTAATTGTTTACATTTGCCGTATTTTACTATCGCTAATGATACAGGCGGATCATGAAAAACGATTCAGATTCGAGTGATATCAGTGAATAAGAGCACAGCACGTTTTTCCACAACTTTGAATAATTTTAAAAAATTTATTATCTTGTCTCTATACACTTCCGACGCCATTTGCAAAAATAAATAGCCATCTACCCGCCAAAGTACGAGTAAACACTAAGTTTTGCAGCTAATAGAAACAGCGATTGGCAAGAATTATTATTCTTTTCCTCCTTGGATCTCAGCGCTGATACCGTTATTTAATGTAGACAAAGTCCCCAACTACCTTAAAGTTATAAATTTCTATGGTGACATTGTGTCCGAGAAGAAGTTGTAAGAGAACGATAACATGTAGATAAATAAACAAAAAAACAAAAAAAAAACAAAACAAAATTTATTTTCATATTTAGGAAGTTGGCTAAAACGGCAACAACAAAAAAAATCATTGAGTTTCACTGTGCTACTTGGTAGATTTAGATGTTCATTTCAAAGATAGAATTCGTTTGGAGAACAATTTCTTCGGTCATAATTTATATAAATGAAAAGCACCTCCTCCATAGCTTCATTTCTACTACTTGCGATATACAGAGCAAGTATAGGCTAAAACGGGAAACCATATAGATACCACAGACAAATTTGTTGTTGCGGAAAAACAAAATAGTCCTACGATTTCAGACCATTATGTGCATGAAAACGGATAAAATGCTTTAATTAAAATGTTCCACACTCAAACGTTTTTGGTTAGCCTCCTCCTATCTTTAAATGACGATAGAACTAGGCACGCGAGTTGCATTTTAATGAAAAGTAATTAATAAAATTATTTTATTGTACAGAGGTTTCCGGCCAATTATGTGGTTCGGGTTGGAATGCGGTTTTTTGGCAATAAAATTAACCCGCACACCTAACTATACTAATAGAAGTAAGAAGCTTTATTTTAACCTATAAAATGTGCAGAATATAAAATTTGAAAATATAAATATTTACGGTTTGTTGATGGCTGTTTAAGAGACTTTTAGGAATGGTATTACCTATAATATGATAACTAATGGTTACATGCAAACATTTTTTGCTAACGTCATTATTTTAATTAATCCCATTTCGATATCTAAAAATATCAAATTTTATAACAAACAATGGTTGAAATTGGGTATTGAGGTACTCTTAATGTTAGTCAGTAGGTTTGAGTTTGAGCCCCACGAAACCTACATTGACCCGAACAAAATAAACGACTTCTAATGATCAAGAAAAATAAAAAGATATTGACCCAACCGAAGCCCAAATCTTAACCGAAACACAACGAAAGCAAGAACTTAACAGACTTCCTTTAAAAGCTCGAATGGAAATACTTGACAGAACAAGCAAGAATACTGAACACATGACGCAGTTACGACCGGTCAGGAATTTCAAAAACGACCGCCAGGGTTCCAACGAAATGTTACAACACCTACATACCCTTAATCACATTTCCGAGCAAAATGCTACGACACCTACATAACGCGTTATGAAATAATCATATTGCACACTCAGTGTGCACCTGAAGTCATGTTATCAGTACTTACTTAGAATTCCATACAATTTTGTCTCTTATCGTTTAAGTTCACACTGACTTATAGCCGTAGACTTGATAAGTGGAGGTTAAGAAAATGTGTGCATACACATGAAAATACTAAGGATAAGCACCGGACTTAGTTTCGATCGACAGCGAAGGAAGCACTTCAGCAATGAAAGACTCTATGAAGAAGCAAAAATCAAGCCACTGGACCAGTTTCTAGTGCAATTAGCGAAGAAGCTTATAGCTAACACCACCAACCACCCAAACCCGCTGATGAGAAGGATGACCACCCAGGAACGACATCCAGAGCCTTGATACCTCACTGCTCTGGATATGATAGAAAGGATCCCAGCCGACAACGAACCAGCAGTTCGTTTCTACGCTGACGCCGAGTCAGCATATCACAGGGGCTGAAAACATCAAAAAACAACCCCCAACAACCCACCAACTGGACAACCGGTACTGAACAACCCAAAAACCAAGACAATTTTTCATAATGCTAATTTTGAACCATGTACATTACAAATATTATAATTTTTAGGCTAGCCGCGCACTAGCAATTTTTAGTTGCGAAACTGCTTGGTTCGAGCAACTAAAAAGTTTGTGTTTTGACACAAACTAAACGATTGCCTAAAATAAGTTCGCCATTTTATTGAACATATAATTATCTGCAAATTCACCGACAATCAACTAAACAGTTGATCTGTTTTCTATAAGTAACCAAACAGTTTCGCAACTAAAAATTGCTAGTGCGCGGCTAGCCTTAGAGTTTAAGTCATTTTATGAGTTAGGCCCCCTATGTGCCAACAAATTTCTACCCTATACATATTATCCTCAAGTTTCACAATTGTATATATTAAGTTCAATAAAAAACCTTGAAACCTTGAAACCTTGTGTGCATACACATGAAGTGTATAAAGAGTTAAGATCGAGCCGCAAACAAAAATCTTTTATAAGGGGTTTCGGTGAAAGAGAGGCATTACTGTAATTGTGAAGCTGATCTAAATTCTTGTTATAAAATAGTAGGGTATTAGAGCTAGTGTTAAGCAAGGAGCAAGTAATGCTAGAGTGGGACTAGCTTAATTATTATTATTAGGAGTAATATTTATTACTAATCCAAACCGTTTTTTTCCTCAGATATCCTCTTCAAGGTAGCTCATTGGACAGGTTCTCTTTTAAGAGTTCCACCCGTTTATTTCTCTAGATTGCGTGCTAGCGGGACAAGGGTTTTCTATAAGAATTCCCGACCCTTTATTTCCTTTGGGTTGCTCTTCAAGGTAGCTCACTGGATATGTTCTCCTCCGAGAGTTCCAACCGTTTACTTCCCTTGATTGCATGCTAGGGACATAGGGCTTCCGATAATGATCCCGACCGTTTCCTTACTTTGTGTTCCTCTTCAAGGATAGCGCTTGACAAGGTTCTCTGCAAAGACTTTCCGACCGTTTTGTTCCCCAGGTTGCGGTGCTGGGGACACTTTATATGAAATACTGCGTTAGTTATTTAGGCTTTTGAATGTTGTTTTATATAAAACATAGTATTATTTATCTTACGAAAAGAAATAATATTGCAAATAGCTTTATATGAAATACCGTATTAGAAATACAAAACTACGAAATAAATTGATTGAGAGTTTTATTAGTATTAAAATAAATTATTTTATTCGGAGCTTAGACCCTCCAAACTCAAGTTTGTTGCTTCTTTGAAAAGAATCCTGGGCACCCACGAGCTTACCTCAGCTACGAACAAAAACCATCAAAGGATTAGTAATTTTTCAAGATATTAACATGCATTTTTGAAAGTAAATGTACTCTATGCAACAAATAAAAAGTGTCTCCCACAAACTTACTGGATAAATGCAGTGGTTTTGCCTCTTAGAGTGATTTCTCAGTAAGAATGATAAAAGTGATCTGAGAAAGGTTACTTTACTAATTTCGTTCCTCGAGGACTTTTCTGACTGATAATGACGCCAAGCCAGCAGTTCAAAAATTTCATCATAGAGTAAGTAATTACGCAATCACGCCGCCGCGCCCCCTACATATAAAAAGAAAACTCTAGCCAACATTTCAACTTCGTGCTAAAAATCATGACAGATCACTCATTTTCTTGGGATCATCAACATAGCTGAACTAACGTTTTCCAAAAACACATAAAGAATGGTTTTACCCAGCATTCCTTACCTTTGAAACAGAATTAGGCTTGTTACTTACCTTTAAAATCAATTATCTACTCGAAAAATTCTTCACAATTAACCCCCCATCAATATCGATTAGAAGATAAAGCATTATACCAGCTGCTAACCGATTCTTTTAAGAACTGCAGATAAAAACCATAAGCCAGGAATCAACAGGAAATTCGCAGGTACAGAGGACGGCTGATCTAAAGTCCAGGCTGCCTTGAATATATGTATTGCTTTTTGAAGCAAGCATCTGTAGTTTAAACGGCAAGAGTTAAAAACATCAAAGGTTTAACCGAACGCATGAACCAGCCAGCAACAATGATGAAATCAACACCATTAACATGGAAAAAAATTACACTTCGATTCCCAGGAAGACTTTTCCACTGCCACTGCCAGAAATAAACCCCACTTAAGTCCCCTGAAATATCTATCAAAAATTTACGGAAAAAGGGGCAATACTTACATGAAGCAATTCATTCAACCGCCAATGAGCGTCCCAAAGCTTATACTCTGTCCAACAAAAATTGTCAGTACAGGGAAGATAGGACGTTTGTCTCTCATTATGATTGCATTGCCATGCATAAGTGTGTCGCCTTTAAAAGCTCTCACAGGGATTCCGTAGTTTAAATTATAAATCGCCGCAAATGAGAGTAAAAAACGCGTAGGGCTACCGTCTGACGATTTAAAACGACTGAACACAATATTCTATTTACCTTTTCCTGCAACGCCAAGCGGTAAGATAATAGGCGCGTTTTTTTTAAGTTGAAAAGCAATACGACAACACTCAACATACTCATCTTCTTAAAATGTGTTCTCAAAAGCTTCAAATCCCAAAAGCTCCTTAATAAAAACCACTGAAAAAGCTCCTTGCTTGCAATTGAGAATGATAATGGTAACTCTGTTTTGACGTAGATAAAGAGCGCACGATCATATTGAGTGATTGAGTCATTAGGCGTTTTTCTTTTTTAGCCCCGAGCAGGGCACAGAGCGGAGCCTGAGCGCTTAGAGCTCGCTCCGAACCGAGCGTGACCTGAGCGCTCCGAGCTATTTAAGAAACACATCTAAGCACTGAGTTGTCATTAGGTTTGTTCGTTGAACTTTACCCAGGGTTGACCCAGGTTTTCTTGACAACCCTCAGAGTTGTCAACAAAAACTGGAGTTTTCGGTTTTCAAAAAACACCCAAGGGCTGTCAACTGTTTTCTTGACAACTAAAAGCAGGACAGAATAATTTTGTGATCTGATAAATCTTTAAATTTGTTATAAATTAGTTTTAAAAATGAACGAAAACAATTTTGCGTTGTTGCTGAATGTTTCATTTGATGAGTACACCAAACATTCAATTGCAAACACAAGCAATAACATGCAACATGCGAGTCGGTAAAGGACAACAAACGAAATACATATGAAATCTCATATGACTTTTGACAGTTTATTCTTTACCTGAACTCGCCCCAGCAAAATACCTAGGTCTACTTCATGGCGAGTTCAGGGCGACCCCAGGTCTCAAAAAACACAGAATTTGCAAACCAGGGTGACTTCAGGTTTTTCAAAAAACCATTTAGGGCGACCCCAGGGTGACTTCAGGGCTCAACGAACAAACCTATTGTATCATTTTTCAAATAAACTGTCAAAATTCTCAGCTGTGTTTGTGAAATTTGTGTTTTCATATTCTTGAAAACTTGGTTTTAATTAATTTCTAATTAATGAAAATGGAAAAAGTAATTAGTAAGCGTTCAATTTGTTTTTTGATTTTGATGATGAGGAAAACTTTGAGCAAAACTCGCTCATAATTATATTTAATTTTCCTTACCTTCACTGGGAAAGCAACCAGCTTCACCCCCCATTTCCATTTGTTTTGATTTTTTATTTCTTTTTTTTTTCTTTTACTATCAACCCTTCCAAAAAATTTAATGAAGTTAGCCGCGCTCAACTTTTTGCTCGGTGTGCTCGGTCATTTATTATCGAGCTCTGAGCTAAAAAAGAAATGCAAGTTGAGCGCCTAGGGCGCTCTGGGTTAAAAAAGTAACATAGTTCTTTTTTTGACAGTTCAGTGCCCTGCTCGGAGCTAAAAAAGAAAAAAGCCTATTGAGTGACACTTGACACTCTTGACAGTATCTCATCAGCAGTGGGATACGACGGACAATTCCTTAAGAAATGTCAGTGGCTTGCTCTTTTTTTAGTGGCATTTTTCCTAACGCATTGTAATGTGGGTGCATCAGGCGCCATTGCTTTAGAAAAAGCTCTCCCATAAGGCCTGTACTGACAATTTTTGTTGGACAGAGTATAGTAATAAATTCGACAACCCGAGGTTCTACATAGAAGACCGTGACATTGAACTAGCTAAACGTCCATTTCTCTATGAATATATCGACATCACGGAGGAGGACGAACTAAGCAAATTAGCTAAGGTACACTGTGATGCTGAGGTTGAGGTAAGTTTTGCGGTATCCCCAAAGAAAGTAAATAAAACTCAAGTTGTGAAGTAAAGCAACTCGAATCGTTTACCAAATTTATATACATATATAAAGGGTGGGCCAAATACAAGTTCTTTTTAAAAATACAAGAAGTACTGGCTTCACAGTAGCGCCAATTCTCCAAGACCTTGTTGACGGTTTCGGAATGTAGCTAACGGAATGCTTGGATGATATTGCTTAAATCGTTTCCTGATTGTTGGCATAACATCCGTCCTTCACGGTTCCCCACGAAAAAAAAGTCCAAAGAGGTCAAATCGCAACTCCGAGGCCAAGACCGCCGACAACACGAATTGGGAATTTGGTGCGCAAAAGATCGATTGTGCATGGGCTTTGTGGCATGGTGGCGCGAGTTATAGTCAAAACAACAATCAGAAATGAAAATAAATAAAATGCACGACTGGGTCGCACGAACTTGCTCCTATGTAATCGACTGGGAATTTTAAAAACGAATGTTATTAGAGAAAACTGTTCATAAGGATAAAATTAATTTTTAAATTCTTTTAGTAGTAACAGAATGCTATGCAAATATGAATTTATGCAAGAACAAAAATTATAAGTCCTTGTAGTGGTTTCTTTAAAAGAAGCTTTTATATACAAACTTTTTAAAAGCTTTTTAAGAAAAAATTTTGGTACGCTAATTTAAAGTTTTTATCATTGTTCGAATAAAAATTAAATTTACGAAAAGAAATATTGACCCATTTCGGAGATATCGAATTTTCAAAAAAAAAAGAAAAAAATAGATTTTTTTTTTCAAAAATTCAAAAAATATTTATTTTAAAGTTTTGAAATGCAATGTGTTTTAGACTTTTTAGAAGCTTCTCTATACAAATTTTCATTAAGATCCGTTATGTGGATAATGAGAAATTCAAAATTCGAAAAAATGGTTCTATGGTAGGTACAAGCTGTAATATCTTAATTTCAAAATTTTTTTTATTGAATTAAAGATCGTAAAAATTAATTGAAAGAAAAAAAATTTTATCAAAATTCTAGGTGCGGTTTTCGAGAAAAATACGATTTTTGAAAACCATTTTTTTTAATTTTTTAGCATTTGTATGGTAGGTACCTTTACTTTTAGGTAAAATAAAAAAAAAATTTTCACGTTTTGTAGATTATATTGAGAAACTTTTATTTATCAAGTTTAAAAAAAATCTAGCATGGGGTTTTCGAAATATTGAGTTTTGAAAAAAAATTTTGAAGTTTTTTTTAAAAATCCAAAAAACATTTTTTGAAAATTTGAGTAGACAATTCTATTTATTTTTTTGGAGAGCTTTAGCAAAATAAAAATTATCAAAATCGGTTGAACCGTTTTTGAGAAAATCAAAAACAAAAAAAATGGTTCCATGGGGGGTACCCTCAATAACCATTTTTCAGAAATTTTTTTTCAACCAATACCTAGATTTAATTAAATGAAATTTTTCTGTATCTTTATTTTTAAAATCCGTTGAACAGTTTTTGAGAAAAAAAAATGTTTATAAAATTTCGAAAAAAATTCGTATGGGGGGTACCGTTATTTTTGGTCTTAAAAAAAAAAAGAAAAAAACGTGTGGGGGGAAAAAATTAAAAATGATATTTACCAAGTTTAAAGAAAATCGGCCGAGTCGTTTAGCCTGTAGTCGAACAGACAGACAGACAGACAGACAGAATTGCGAGACCCACTTTTTTAGTGTTCGCTATCATCGTAATGTCAACTTTGATCAAAATCTCGAGTTCGATTTTTTTTACGAATGCATAACTTGCCTTATAGTACCTATAAGTCGCAAGTAAAAATTGGTTTCTTGGAGCAGTACTCTGATTGAACTTTATTATTGAACTGAAATGCCTCTATCTTTTTTGTTATGAATGTTTGTGTATAATTTTAATTTATGATTAATCAGCAAAAGGAGGGAGTGAGAATTTTAAAGAGAATTGCAATTTGATATAGTGCGTGACGTTATGTGGGAACGACACAAATATTATGATTCTAAGTGCTATTTAATACTAAATTTATTATTTTTATTATGAATTGAAATGCTATACTTTATTGTGAATTGTATATGATACGTATGTAGGCATAGTTATGCTGTTACAGCTATATATTTATAAGCTCATTATAGTGAATACATAAGGCTTTGCAAACCTTATAATGCCTCTAAACGCAAAATCGTTATTTAAAAAACTTATATGACATTGAACAGAGGCATTATAAGCTAAACGCGTTTGGAGGTTGAATAGGGCCTACATAAGGAAATTATAGTATTGAACTGTCACTTTCACTTTGACACCACATTAAAGCATTCAATCACCAGAATAGAAATGCCTTTTAATTTTTCGTCCTTTTTAAATGATTTAAATTCTTTTAATGCCGTACTTGTGAGACCGCGAATGCGTAAAATTTATAAGAAAAGGTTTAATCAGATGACCCCTCGCGATGAGGACTTTAAAAAAAAATATCGCTTTTCTAAGGAAAACATGCGCAAAATCATAGCGATTATAAGCTTGGATCTCAACGAGGACAAGAGAGGAGGCCACATTCCCTTAATTCTGTAAGTGATGGCTGCTATTCGATATTGGGGACGAAATGAGGTAAGTTCAACTAAAAATTGCAATCAATTATCATGATTGCATTCATTAGAATTAAGTCAGCAAGACGACATAAAAACACTTTTTCAATTTAAAAGCAACAAAATTTGATAACACCAACCTTTCGTATACCTTATATATTTGAAGATTCAAGACGTTGGAGTCTATATCCATGGTTTCAACCAACCCACATTATGCCAAATTTGTAAACGGATTGCAAGAGCATTGGCATCAAAAAGAGGCACAAATGCGAGCTGTCAGCAAGTTCTCCGAAATTCGCGGTTTCCCTCAAGTTATTGGTGGCATTAATTGCACCCATATGAAGATTCCCAAAGTTTGTGGACCTTCAGGCCAGTATTATATAAATAGAAAGGGATTCTACTTATTAAATACGCAAGTAGTGTGCGATGCATTCCTAAAAATAAACGATATCGTTTGAAAGAATTTGTAGACAAAGCCGCATTAAACAACGCTTTGACAATGGTGAGTTCAAGGATCGTCTTCTTGGAGATGGTGGCTACCCTTGCACTAGTAATCTGTTCACTCCACTATTGAATCCTCGAACAGATGCTGAAGTGCAATGCAACATAGCACACATATCAACTCGCAACACAGTTGAAAGATGTTTCGGTGTTTGGAAGAAACGATTTCGAATCCTTTTATCAGGTATGAGATGCTCCTTAGAGAATGCCAAAACAACAATAATTGCATTAGCAGTTCTACATAACTTGGCAATAGATTTTCAGGACCATCTTCCAATAACAGGTATAAACTTAAATCAAGTGAAATAAAAATGTATGTATGTATGTATTTATTTAATGATTACTATTTTTCGAAAATAGATGATGAAGTACCTGAAAATGAATATAACTATAACCAACCACCAGAAAATCATATTAACCATACACGCAGCTTACAACAATTCTTATCATCTCATAACTACTAAAATATAATAAAAAATAATGTTTTCTTAGAAAAAGAAGTTTTCCAACTTGTATTTTTTTTACTTCCCTTATTTTCTGCATTTGAAGCACGAAGCCCAAATATGAAATGAGAAATTTCAAATATTGAAAAATTAAATTAAAAATTTTGCTTCGATTTTCTTACGAATATATAATTTGCTATTTATTTCAAAAACAAATACAAAACAAAAACTTAATTCATAAACACGATTGTAAACTACAAAAAAAATTAAATAACTAAAAATCACAGTTCTAAGAAAATAAAGGAAGGAACTTAACAATTATATAATAAAAAAATCACAATTCAAAAACGAAAAACGAAGGAACTAATAAATAAATAAAAAAAAAAGGACAAACTAAGAATCACAAATATATTAATGCTCTTCCAGCATTTTAATTTTCTTTTAGTGCAATTCCTCCTTATGCCTTCTCTCCATCTGATAGGTTTTCTCTATTTCGGCTCTCTCAATCAAAATGTTTTTCAAGCTCTCTTGGTGCTCCAATTTCATGTACGCCTCTTCCTTCCTTCGGTTCTCCTTTGCCAAATCAAACAATTCCTGTTTGAGTGAGGAGATCGTCCTCTTTGCAGGTTATCTGAGACAAAGAGAAAAAAAAATACATGAATTAATATGAAGAAGAAAAATTAATTTACCAATCCGTCCGAAACATGACGCGACGCAGCACAGAGGAGTATTCGACCCCAAAATCCGGTCATAAGTAAAAAAAAAAAAAATCGCATTCGACCCGTTAATTTTTGCTTTTTGTATTCCTCAATACCCATGCTAACTAAAACCGGTTTCAAATAATAACTGTTGACCCCCTAATCCTCAAGATCTTAGTCTAAATCTAGTCAATTTTATAAGCTCACGCCAAATAAGCTTATTTTGTTTTCTAATCATTAACACTGAAGTCTGTTTTTTTTATTGTGATTTGTGATAATTGTGAAAAATTTCTAATGGATGTCAAAGGTCAAGGTATGTACTTTATTTTAAAACAGAAATTTCCATATATTTTATTGATAAAGTATTAAAAATTGAGATGACAAGAATGCATAGAAAAACATGAAAATTTATGTAATTTTCGGTGGAAAAAAAAGTGTTTTTGTTATAGTTTCGGGTACGATCGGGCAAAAATTTTTCTTTTATATTTAACTGTACATTTTTGTCATCTTATGTACATAAAAAAAAGTCACCCATCTTGTCACATTTTTTTTTAATGGGGTTTCTTAGTCTTGAGGTATTTTTAGTCAATTTGCCCTTTGTTGTTTAAAAAATTATGTTTAATTTAGATATATAACCAAATTTCATTCAAATGATCTTTAAGGAAAGCAACAAACGAAAAAAATTCATGTATAAATAATTAAAATGAATTAAATAAAATTGAAAAAAAAAATACTTAGGTAATTAAAAAATTTTATTTTTATCTAACCCGAAAATTTTTTTCAGTGTAACTTTTTAATGCATCATAAGTTATAAAATAATATTTTAGGCCAATTCCAATAAGAAAAACAAAAAAAATATTTTTGACCGGATTTTGAGGTCGAATACTCCTCTGTGCGCAGTGCACACCACGCTACACATACTGCAAGGACGGACAGGGAAATCTGATCACTGATCCTGAAAGCATACTGAAGCGGTGGGAAGTGTACTTTAATGAATTGCTATATGGTCAGCTCACTGCAGAAGTGGAGGCTCCACTACTTCAAGAAGAATACCCTACGTTGCCGCCACCAAGCATAGAAGAGGTATGCCCCGGGAGCCGATGGCATACCAGCCGAATTATTCCATCACGGCGGGCCAGCCTTACGTCAAGAAATTCATGATATTATAGTACAGGTATGGGAGCAGGAAGAAATGCCAGAAGACTGGATAAAAGGTTTAATATGCCCCATACATAAGAAGGGAGATGTCACAACGTGCTGCAATTATAGAGGTATCACGTTGTTGAGTACCGCCTATAAGATACTCTCCTCTATCCTACAAGACCGGAAAACCCCATACAATAAAACCGTCATCGGACAATATCAGTGTGGTTTCATTCCAGGCAAATCAACAACTGATCAGATTTTTACCCTTAGGCAGGCGATGGAAAAATGTCTAGAATTTAACATCCCAACATCCCTTCATCCAGATCGAGCAGAGGCGGCACAAAATCTGGGGCTGCACATTAGTGAAGGTAAAACAAAGTAGGTACATGGTGGCGAGAGGAACAGTTGATCAAACAATCAAGGTAGCGGAGCACTAATTTGAAGTAGCAGCCGATAACAATATAGAAGAAGAAATACGCGGCGCCTTCTCAAATCCAACAGAGCCTACTATAGTCTGTCAAAGCTCTTTAAATCTAGAAATCTCACCATAACTTCAAAACTGCTGCTGTACAGGACCATGGTCCTGCCAGTACTCACATATGGATCCGAGACTTGGGTGCTTAGCAAAAGGCACTCCGACCTCTTAACTGCGTTCGGGAGAAAAGTCTTAAGGAGAATTGTTGGCCCCGTATGTGAGGAAGGACGATTCCGGAGACGGTACAATCATGAACTGTACGCAATCTACCTTGAAGCAGATATCGTGACAAAAATTAAGCTCGGTAGACTCCGGTGGGCAGGGCACCTAGCTCGCATGAGCGAAGAGGAACCTGCTCGGAAAATTCTTTGTGGTACATTCTATGGTAGACGACAGCGTGGTAGACCATGCTTGCGCTGGAGAGATGACGTAGACCAGGACGCCCGAAGCCTTGGGGTGCGCAACTGGATGGCGTCGGCTAGAGACCGGGATAGGTGGAGAGACTTGTTGAAAGAGGCCAGGACCGGAACCCGGTTGTCGAGCCGATGATGATGAAGAAAAATTATTTTGTTAACTACCTTCAGTTTGAATAATCTGGTTTGTTTTGAACCCAAGCGAGAAGGTGGAGGCGATGCCGGTGGTGGATGGAAAGTTCGTGCTGTAGGCGAAGCTGGTAGTGGAGAACAAGGATCCTCCAGAAACTCAATTACATCATATTGATTCATCTAAATAAATTTATATTTATTTTTTTTAATTATCATATCATAATTCATTAGGGTACATACCAATGGACTCTTCCGATGGCGTTAAAAATGTTTTTTGTTGGGAGATGTTTTGTCCTTTCCACTATTAATATTTTCCTTTAATATCTGAGTGGTGAGACAAAATAATTTGTTTTATTTATTGAATATACTTAGGTATATTACATTTTTTTTTTTTTTTTTTTTTTTTATAATCAACTCACGCTCAAGGGAATATGATTACCCTTTAAATGTTTTAACACAGCGCGGGCGTGAAGTTACGGTAGAGAAAGAAGGATAGGAAAGATGTGTGGCACGATGTTCTGAGATTGAAGGTGGTTGTCTCAGTTTTACAAACCTCAGTATCACAGTCAAACTCATTTTGGTCCTCCTCAAACTCATGAGGGATCAGTGCCATCAATCTTTCCTGCTCAGGATCAGGTGATTTAAGTGGTGGCCCACCTCCTGTTGCATTGAGGCTTTTTTTGTAGGCAGAGGCGTTCATTTTGGCCTTCATTTAAGTGCCTCGCCATTGCGCTTGAAGTTGGGCCATCTCTCTCATGGTTGCACTCATGTTATTGAAACTAAAATTTTGTGATATATTAAAAACAAGTGAAATTAAAATAGTTTAAATTATGTACTTGTTGGTGATCCTTCTCCGCGCATCCTTCTTCGCCAAACAATTCTTGTTTTCAATTATTGAGATTTTATCCTCAATAAGTTGTCCGAGAAGTATCTGGAGATTATGATAAAATGATTGTGAATTTTATTACCAGTTTTATGCTTAATATAATGGCATACCTTATCCAAAGGATCACAGTTATTTGCCCGAACTCTTTTAGCTTTTGGAGGATCCATTTTTGTTTATTCATTTCCAACAACAGAAAGAAGGCTTTTTTTTGTTTTTTATAAACAGCTGATCTGTGACATGATGACTATATGTAATAGATTTTCAGTTTTTGGTACATTATTTGACACAAGCTCATTATTACTATGCTGGGTAGGTGAATATGTTATAAATATGAATTTGCATAAGTGGATGAATAAGTCCTTATGCTGTGTATAACTATGCACGCGTTAATATATATATTTATAGTTATCATAACTTGCGCCATCCTACATAAACCAGAGGTCGTCCTAATCCATGTCTTCAATTTCAGTAAAAAAAAAAAACATTATGGCTCCGTAACGCCCACCGCTGAACGAAACGTTGTGCCTACGTTGCCACTTGAGAAAAAAAGATGTTGTCCAAAGTTGAAAATAAAAATGACCATAGCTAAAAATGACCAAAATAATTTCAATCACAAAGAACACACAGAACAATGAATTCATCACATTTTTATTTGAGCATATATTCTATATATAATAAATAATTAAAAAAACAAAAAACAACAGGTACAACAAAATTCACAAAATACCTTATAATTTATGTAAATAATAATAACAGGATATAAATACTAACTTCTCCCAGATTTTTAAAATAAGATCACAATAAGTTCATGTATGAAGATCAATTATTATAACTAAATACATATATAACTATAAATATTAATATGTATATGTTTTTGCAAACGCTTTTTAATAAAATTTTTTGCAGACTAAACACCATTACTGATTTTTGTATCTTGAAGCTCTTTGGCCAGCATTATATTATTGATGGTTTCAAAATTGAGTCTATTTCTTAATTTGGTTTTTATAAAACTCAATTCTCAGCGGCAGCTGAGTTGTTTGGAAGAGACATCAAATTAAAAATAAAAGAATTTAAATTCTCAAAACAATAATCGTTCAAACCATTTTTAAGAAAAACTAACTTTTTCCCAAAATTCACATAAATCCATTTTGTCATTTAGATTGTGATTTTTTGAAAATCTGAGCATTTTCCACTCCGTTACTACATCCCGGACTACCCTGAATCAAGTTAGGAAAACTATCAATCAAAGATGATATTGAAATTTCGGAATCCGGCAAAACAATTCTTGGAGTTATTATTGATAAGTTTCTCAAATCATTATTATTAGTGAGATCAAATCTAATAAAACAGTTCCTTCAAAAGTTCGAAATAAAATTTTAAAGCGTTTGTTTTTACTTCGGTTTTATTTAAAGTTGTGAGGTTCGATTTTTAGATATTCCTCGGCCTTGCCACCAATAAAAACGTCTGTAATGAGTAAGTAATTCTCTCTGTTTTCAAATTCGAATTCTGACCAATACTAATATAAGTATTATTAACAAAATTGCTCAAAATTAGTTTAACCTTCGGTCGTATCTATTTGTCCATGTAAGTATGGTTAGACGACCGTTTTCTGATTGAAATTCTTTATTAAAATTGTTTATTATTTTCAAAATATAAGATAAAAATAAATAAACTTTAGTTTCAGGATTGCCCATGGCTAGGCTAGTGCACATGTCTTTAGTCCGCTTATCTCTAAATAGCAAGAAATGAAATATAATTGAACTGCGTCCCACTGTTCCACAACTCGATTGATAACATTTTCTAACGCGAGCCACCTTGTTAATGATATACCCAATATTTGGTGCGCTGGAGTAGTAGGTTTTGGCCGGTTCTGGATCAATGAAGTGGAGGAATTTAAGTGGAGGAAAGTGGATTTTTAAGAGAGAATTTAAGGGGATTTTTAAGTTGGATTTTTTTAAGTTGGATTTTTTAGTTGGAATTTAGAGAGTAGTAGGTTTTGGCCGGTTCTGGATCAATGAAGTGGAGGAATTTAAGTGGAGGAAAGTGGATTTTTAAGGGGATTTTTAAGTTGGATTTTTTTAAGTTGGATTTTTTAGTTGGAATTTAGAGAGTAGTAGGTTTTGGCCGGTTCTGGATCAATGAAGTGGAGGAATTTAAGTGGAGGAAAGTGGATTTTTAAGAGAGAATTTAAGGGGATTTTTAAGTTGGATTTTTTTAAGTTGGATTTTTTAGTTGGAATTTAGAGAGTAGTAGGTTTTGGCCGGTTCTGGATCAAGTTGGATTTTTTTAAGTTGGATTTTTTAGTTGGAATTTAGAGAGTAGTAGGTTTTGGTCGGTTCTGGATCAATGAAGTGGAGGAATTTAAGTGGATGAATTTAAGTGGAGGAACTTAAGTGGAGGAACTTAAGTGGAGGAATTTAAGTGGAGGAATTTAAGTGGAGGAACTTAAGTGGAGGAACTTAAGTGGAGGAATTTAAGTGGATGAATTTAAGTGGAGGAACTTAAGTGGAGGAACTTAAGTGGAGGAATTTAAGTGGAGGAATTTAAGTGGAGGAATTTAAGTGGAGGAATTTAAGTGGAGGAACTTAAGTGGAGGAACTTAAGTGGAGGAACTTAAGTGGAGGAATTTAAGTGGAGGAATTTAAGTGGAGGAACTTAAGTGGAGGAATTTAAGTGGAGGAACTTAAGTGGAGGAATTTAAGGATAGAGTAGTATGTTTTGGACGGTTCGGGGAAATCAAATTATGTCCTTTTTAGTGCTATGGATGCTTAACAAAAGAGAAGAAAGAAATATGCCCTAGTAAAAAATAAAAATACAAAGTTTTTAATATGATTCAAATTTTTATTTATTTTATTTAAACTTGATAGGTTTTACAGTGCTAATGTGAAAAATTATCTTTATTTTATTTAAACATGTTTCGTTTTAAAACTACTAAAATATAATATTTTATTTATAGATACATATATACAATAGACAATCATATTGGAATATTCTTATGCCCCCATGCATATGTGGTCTTTGAATCCGCACAAATAAATCTTTTTGTATCACCACAACTTAATGCTAACTTATTAATATTTTCAGTATATATTTTATGATTTCTACTTCTAAAGGTATACATTGACCTATATTGATCTTGTTTCTTAATTAAACAATTTCTATAATCTCTTAATTCTAAATTATTTGTTACATATTTTTTAATACCTTTCGCCTTTTTTGTAACCTCACCGGTATCTACTCTATAGCAATATAGTTTTGCACGTAATCCAACGAAATCTAACATTATTCTCGAGTTATTTTCATCTTTAAATAGACCTATTTCCTTGCCATTATTTAAGGGAAAGTTATGTATATTGTTGGGAGGATACTCAGAAGTATCAAATCTAGATCTATCAGGATTTATTACATCATCATAGATATCAGCATAAAAATCATCTGTAAATATGGAATAGATGAAAGAATCTGTATCCATATAGTTCAAACGAATTTTGTTGTTAAATTTTGGTTTCATGTAGTCGTAGTGAAAGTCGTACATTAACCACTTTGATAGGTCAAGAACAACAAAACCCAAGTAAATTGGTTTATCGAGTTTGATACTCCCTTTCTTCATTTCAATAGCACACATATTCGGTGAAAATATGTTACTACTATGAAAATTCGGATGAGCAATTAGCTTTCTTGCTGAAAATTGGTTTCTTATTGCATGCCACTCAGAAACAATTTTTACATCTCTACGTTTTTCAACATTTTCCATGGTCTTACCATAAACGCTATTGTTCATCAATTTAAAAAAATCTTTTTCAAACTTATTTTTGGCTACTTTTCTGTATTCAGTGTTAAGCAAAATATATTTCTGAAGCCAGTTTGATTGATTAAACGTCATGACTCTGTGCACTTTAGTCACTATTAATCCGTTAGAGATACACTGCTGTAAGTTTCTTAAATGGATTGTGAATTTTTTTCTTGAATTGAGATGAGCAATAAGCTTAGGAATATTACATCCCGAGGTAATTATATTTTCAGGACAGAATGGAAGATCATTATGTAAATCGTGGATACTAGATGGGTAATCTAAGTCTACTTCCAATACATATCCAACATTATCATCTTTGATGTTGGATATATACTCAGTTGTATATAACTCAGGATTATCCCACTGAAAATTACCATAGGGAAGGGGTTGTGACATAGCCCATCCATATAAATTATTAGCATCCAGATACATTAAATATTCCGATGCTTTATTTGGATCATAGTTTGACATATATTTATTATTTGCAACGGCATCTCTGTGACTGCACTGACACAACCCACCCCGAATTCCACTTTTAAAGAAGTTGTACATATCAACGTCTGTTAAAAGCTCCAACTTTATTTTTGTTGTTTTGAGCATAGCATCCCAAGATAAACCAGGAGCGGTAAAATAATGGCAAGGGTCAAGTTCGTATATAGAATTACAAACTGTTCTGAATTTTTCAAAAATGTCTGCTAACAGGAGAACATCACTCTTTAGATATAGAATGGTATAGTCTTTAAATGTTTTACATTTAAAATGATTCCATACCTTTAGAGCATGATTATAATCCCCATCTAAACATGCTTCATCTACCATCTTATTATGAAATTTAGTAATAGATGGAAGTGATGGTTCTTCAAATCGCTCCCATGAATCTAAATGATCATAAGGGAATACGCCTTTCCTTATCATTAAATTGAATGATTCGGTCTCTTGAAAAACACTCTTTGTATTTTTCAAGTCATCAAGAGATAAATTATTTGCTAAAGAAGCAAGGCTTGATTGAAGAAATCTATTTGAATCTAAAAATCTTATTTCAAAAAATCTTTTTTCACCCAAATAAATTCTTTTAGATAGGGATATATAATTTTCCTTGTTCATTGGAATGATGTTAATGTCTCCTTGAATTTTTGCGAGACTTTTAATAAACATATGACAATCATAGCCCGAGAAATTATGAAAGAGAACTGGAAAAAATTTTGGGACACGAAAATCTAAATTACACTTTACATGTGCAGGTCCTATAAATATACCAGTGAGATGGCAATGGTTCCTTACTCTAAGCTCGCTTTCCTTAAAATTTAATTTGCAAATTGTACAAGATGGATTATTTACTTGATAGTTGTTTTCTGCATCCGTCAGTGGATTCATTGGCTTCGGTTTCTCCAACACATCCTGATATAAGGCAGTTAAATCCGATGTCAGCATTTCGATAAATTTATCTGGAGAGTTTTTGCCTAAAGAAAGGAAGAAAAAAATTATTATTTATATCTTTTAAAATAATGAAATGTGGGTAAAATAAATGGTTTATAACAAGTTAAATGTTAGTACTCACCAACAAATGTCACTTGCTTATCAAGTTTTTCATTGAAACTGCACTTGATGAAGTAGGAGAAGGCACAAGGTATATGTTGCTGGACAGCTGTTGTTGATGAAAATTTAGGATCGGGAGTTTGGTGGCTTATCGGAGCTAGTATGGACTCAAAGTCAGCGTACACTACTAGTGGAACTTGAAGTTGTCTTCCATAATTTTTGAAATAAATATTTGTGTTATCTCCCTCTGGCATTTTTGTTATAAGTCTACAACATTCGCTTTTGTGGTTTTCAAGTTTGGTCTTACTAGCAAAATGTTGTAGACATCCGTTACAGAGATGCATTTGATGTTCTTTACCCGAAATTTGACTACATATTAAGCGAGATATATTGTTGATATACACGTAGTGAGTTCTACGATCAATGTTTATACAATACATCAAATTAATGTGTATATTCTGCTCCTTTTGTGTATGATATAATGGACCAATGATTTTAACACTTTTCTTTTTATCATCAGATTCATATCCAAACACATTCACACTTATCTCTGGGTTGTTCTCTTCAAATTTTTTTACATCTTTTAATACCAGAGGGAACTGCAAATTTTTAAAGCTGATTAGTTTACCACATACATCAATCAACTCATCTGTTATGTTTGTGATATTATAC
The DNA here is from genome assembly GCA_963931855.1 of Philhelius festivus. Taxonomy (NCBI): domain Eukaryota; kingdom Metazoa; phylum Arthropoda; class Insecta; order Diptera; family Syrphidae; genus Philhelius; species Philhelius festivus. The sequence goes on from OZ007554.1 coordinate 86,334,361, forward strand.
GAACTAGTTCTCGAGCGATTATTCGTAACTTCTGTGCTTAGAGCAGCTATGATGCTCCATTTAAAACAATATTCATCATTATTTTGAACATTGATGCAGGCTTTCTTTTTTATTAATTGAAGTGGTAGCTTGAAATATGAAGATCCACTAATAGGTCTATATTTGTTAATGTTTACCTCTATCCTTAAAAATGACAATAAAGCCCATCCACTGTCTTTACATTGGAATTCCTCCAATTTATTTTTTATTTCGGTATACATTTTTTCGAGATGATCATCCAATTCATCTTCTGAAACTACACTTAGCATTTTGGTTTGCATGCTTTTAGTGGCAATAATTGCACTATCAGGATCATCCGAATGTTTTATAAATTCGCCAAACACTTCGAGATTGAATTTAAAGGAATTCATCGCTTGAATTTCCTCTTGTAGAAGCCCCATAATTATGGGGTGCTTGTTATCAACAAGCATCTTTATGTCAAGAATGCTTTCATCCACATTTTTAATGGAGAAAGTCTTAATTCTGTTATTGAAAGCGGATTCAATCAAGCTAACATTATGTGTGATGAGAACTTTAGCCTTATTCTTGTGTTTATTTGTACGTTGATGATGAGACCATTTCATAACATCAACGTCTTCCTCACAAACGTCACATCTCTTAAAGTTAAGTTTCAGCTTTTTTATTGTAGTATCAGATGATGTAGTTGGTTTTGGAGAAATATCCCTCTTTCTTGTACTACTCACCAACATACCTTCTCCACTCCTCTCCGATGAACATTCAGCACCATGTGATGTTGAAGATGGAAAACTCTGCCTTCCTCTGGAAATTATCATTTCTGATATACGAGTATCAGCAATCTCAGTTATGGAATGTGCAATTTCTTTATGACGAAGCAAAGCATCTTTGCGCGAAAAGTTTTTTTGACAGATATTACACTTTAATTCAAATTTACTCTCACTATGGAGAGAATTATGTCTCACCAAATTCCATTTATTTGTAAAATATTTTAAGCAAACTTCACACTTATACATTTTGGAAGAAATATAACTTTTTTTTTTTTTTTAACTAAACAACGTTTTTCTATCTATATTTAAAACTGAATGGAAAGTTTAAAAATCTGAGTTTCCTTTTATATACGTATCAGGACGCTATCAAAAAAAAAATTTAATGTATCCTGAATCCACTATCACTTGTTAGAAAAATACCTCTCACATATATCATTCAAACTAATGAGATAATAAAACGTCGTTGTACGTTTTTTACGTTCTAAACCTTCTTGTCAAAGTCGGTTTGGGTTTTGGGTTTTGGGTTAAGCCTATCTCCCCCTATCATGAACATGAATGGACGTGATCGGGTTGTTTATTGGGTTTTGCTTTTATTTTTTTTTTTCTTTTATTCTTATTTTCCCAACCTGAATTAAGAAATTACAAAATTAGGAAAAAATATAAAATGTTTTAATGTATCCTGAATCCACTATCACTTGTTAGAAAAATACCTCTCCCATATATCATTCAAACTAATGGGATAATAAAACGTCGTTGTACGTTTTGAACCTCGTTTTACGTTCTTAACCTGGTTATTTTGGGTTCTGGGTTTGGGGTTTTGGTTTTGGAGTAAGTCTATCTTCCCCCCTATCATGAACATGAATGGACATGATCGGTTGAATGAAAATCTAAATTTAATATGTATTGAAAGACATATACTACATACTTATCTGAGAAGATTTTCTTATAAAAAGACAAATATTTGTTGGAGAACATCACAGTTATTCTCAAGATTGTAAGAAGACAACACTAAAATGCATTTCGAGGAAGAGTATTCAATTTTTACCTTAGATGATTTTGCTGTGAGGGAGGCAAATTCGCTAAACCAAAACAGTGGTTTTAAGCCAACGAGGAAGTTGTCCGAGTTGGACATAGGATTCAAATATAATATTTTCTCCCTACAAAAGGTTAAAACCAGATGGGGTGATCGAATCGTAGCAGATCTCGGGGAATATAAGGTAAGTCAAACATTTTCTTTCTTTTTTATCAAATTAATTTTTTGATTACTTTTGTAGGTCTTTTTACCTGGTAGATATTCAGATCTAACATCGAACAGTATGGCAGCAATTGGTGGAGGAGGTTATGTATTTGAGATAGTGAGAACACTTGGAACAACCTTCGAGCTAAAATTTGCAAAAATTAAATAATTTGTTGTTCATATTTTAGTTTTATATATATATATATATAACATTAATAATAACAAGGATAAGAGAAAAATAAAAATCATTTAAACAGATTGTACATAAACATGTTTATTATTATTATTATTATTATTATTATTACATTACTTTTTATAGAATAGTCTTATAGAATCTCATTTTTATTGATCCAGGAGTTATGTTCTGTTGGAAATCCCAACCACTTAACAAAAACATTATTCCCTCTTCTTTGTAGAACTTTTTCTACTAGAAATATATCTGCGCAGTTAGTTTTTAACAGTTCTGCTTCATAAAAACCACCTTGTACAGGTTTCCCTTGATAGTCCTCAAGGAGATATGTAATAGGTCTTGTAGTTTGAACTTTTCTTATTTTAAAAACCTCAGTAGTCCAGTTCGGTGTGTACCCCTTTTCAAATAAATGTTTGTATTTACTGATTCTTACTTTATCGTCAACTTTAAATTTTTGTTTACTTGCTTCTTTTGTATTATTTTTGAAACGTGGTAATAATGATTTTGAATTTTTCTTGTTGACATCTGAAGGTTTGCAACGAATGGTTCGGTGGAAGGAGTGATTGTAGTCATAAAGTATTTTTTTGTAAATATTCATCCACTTATAGCTACCATTGAAACTAAACTCTTTCCACATTTTTTCTTTGAAAGTTCTATTAAATCTTTCAACAATTGAAGCCTTTAACGAACTGAATGTAGAGTAATGATTTACTTTATATTTTCCCATCAAACTTTTGAATTTTGTATTGAAGAATTCTTTCCCATCGTCCGTTTGTAAATTTTTTGGAATTCTAGAAGAATCTATAAAAATTTTTTCAATTCCTTTTGAAATAGTAATCGCTTTTTTATTTTTCATCGGGATGACCCAAGCGAATTTCGAAAAAGTATCGATAACTGTCATCAAATAATTAAACCCGTTATTTTGATCGCTGTAAGGTATCATTTCAACTAGATCGGCTTGCCACAAATCATCATAACCTTTAATGATAACATTACGACGTTTAAAATTTCGACGTGCAGCTTTATGTAACTCTTCAACAACCTTTCGCTTACTCATATTTACAAAGAGTGAATTCAACCAAATAAAAAGTAGGCTTATTTATATATTTAAAATTCTTTTATTTCAATCTTTTATATAATAACATAAGTTTCTTAATTCTAACTAAACGGCTTTCTATAATATAACAAGCACAAGTATCCGGTCCTAGTGTACATTGATTGGATGCCCAGCAACAATTTGAGTAATGACATCCGTGAATTGATTGAATGTAGAATGCGTTTTCAAATCTTTTTATTAAAGATATACAATTTAAAAACTCTTCGTAATGCTCATCTAACATTCCATTGCGATATGTTTTTAAAAAATCACAAATCTCTTTTAATATTTTGTCAGAGTCCATTTTTAAAGATGTTGTTCGTTTTAGTGTTGAATGTCTACTAACAAATTTTTATTCTGCGATGCGCTCTGGAAAAAATGCCTTCATGATCATATCAACTTTTTTTTGTATTTTTTCGTCAATTTGTTTTTCATCAATATTCATGATATCTTCAGATTTCTTTGAAAGTGATAATAGCTTCATATTTTCTCGCTTTATAGATGCTATTGTTTCCTCTAAAGAAGAGGTCATATTGTTTCTTAATATGTTTGTTTCCCTGTTCATAATTGTCATTATCTCCTTTAAAGAAGAGTTTATATGGTCTTTCATACTATTTTCCTTAAGGTTTATCTGCTCATCAACATATGCTTTGGAGACGGCTTGGTGTGGCTGCTGAGGTTTAATTCCAATGTTGTTTAAATATTTATTATCTATATCAAAATCACCAGTTGGTAGGAGTTTAAATCCTATTCCTGGAGGACCTACCAGACCTTTGATTTTTGGAATAGGTTTGGAGTTCCTACCGAACTTGTCAACGTTCATGGTTTATATGTTAAGACTTTGGTTCGGAATAATGTTAATATATAATATTTGATTCGTTTAGTTCTTCAAGTATAGAACTGATTTCATTCTGATGATTATCATTACCAGCATTTTTAGATGCTGTTAAAAGTCTTAGTCTATTAACAAGTTCATTAGGATCATTCCAGTATACATATTCAATATTTTTATTTGTATATTTCATTTCAGTAATGTTAGAATACGATTTTCCTATTTTTTTATTTTCAGTTTTAAGTCCAGCAACAAGTTCTTTAATTATATGGGTGTATTTTATACCTCTATTACTCTTAATTCGAGAAGAACTATCATGATTACACATATGCGCATTACTTTTTTGTAAGATTTTCCCATATTGTTCTAAGTCATCATTAGTATATTTCTGTTTGCGAGGATTTTTCTTTAGAATCAATTCAATAAGACCAGGAGTTCGATTAAAAGTATCATTATCGATAATAATCTCATGATCATTCATCGCAAAGCTACATTTTCCAATTTTTATAGATTGTGTATTTTCATCAAAATATGGGCCGTAGGTTGTATCACTATTTGATTCAGACAACATTTTTCGGTTGAAAGAATATGTTTTATTAGGGCTAGCAAAATTTTTAGGTGTACTGAATAAAAAAGCATTATCTGCACTATCCATTTCTAGCGTTGGTGATCCTGTTCTTTCATGAATTTCCTCATCATCATTTTCATCAAAAGATTTAAATTGAAGCTTCTTACGTTGGACTGTTTTAATGTCATTATCTTGCTGCGGCTTTTCTTTTTTTACATTTTCAAGCAATTTTTCCAAAGGTTCAACAATTGGCTTGAAGGTGTTTTCCAAATCATTTTCTCTCATCATTTTTCCAGTTTTTAGTTGAATATATTTATTTTTTAGAATATTTTTTGTTTTTATTAAATCATTCAACACACTCTCATCCATTTTTATGATTGAATATTTTGTATTTTTGTTATATATTTAGATGGGGGACTAGTTTTCCCAGACAGTGTTGTTGGCGGAATGTATTGCTTTTATATGATAAATGCATATTTATAGTATTGCAATTTTGTGAAAACTGTTTTTGTAGCGACCCTTTTCAATACAGCTTTCCTTGTCTATAACCAGAAATCCGAAATTATCAACCCAACAATGTGAACACAAGTCTTTAAATTGATTGAATGTCATGTCAGAGTTTATATGATCTTTGTAAACATGCTTCAAATTCAATTCATCTTGTTTGAAAAGAATAATAAAATTAGCATTGTCTCTAATCAAATGTTTTGGTATATGAGTATAGGACTGACATAAGTAAAAACTATCGACTCCATTATGACGACCCATACAAAAATAGTCTCTTATATTATTTTGTTTCTGACATGCAACATCATCGAATATAAATATTGAATTATTTTTCGCGTCTGATGGAGGCATTATATCGGAATTATTTGAGAATTCATTGTATCCCATTCCTTTCACGGATGTAATCAACTTTTTAAGATATAAATATTTTGGTTGATGTAAGGATTTGGAGTAAATATAAATATTTTCAAACTTTAATCCATTAGGGTCAAGAAGAATGCTTAGCATTACATTTGTTTTACCACAATTTGATGGGCCAACTATAATTCCTCGAATACTGTTTGGAAATAATGATCCATGTTTTTTTTTTATTTTGACTTTAGAATCAAAATTTTTTATTTTAATAACTTCTGACTGCTTTACGAAGCGCATAATGCCAACTGATAGCTTTCACAATAAAACATATGATTTTTATATGACTATATTCATAAACGTTTCAACCTTCAAGTAGGGAGGAGTGTAAATTATAATATGATTGAGCACAATCAAACTCAGTATCATAATAAAACAAAATCAATCAAAGGGAAAGGACTTTTGAATACAGCTATAGACAATTTACCATTTGAGCTACATCTTCCTTCGTATAATTACTGTGGTCCTGGAACTAAATTGGAAGAACGATTACGTAGAGGAGATAAAGGGATTAATCAACTAGATGAGGCTTGTCGCTTACATGATATTGCGTATTCTAAGAGTAGCTCTGTCTCAGATCGACACGTTGCTGACAAAATTTTAACCGAGCAAGCTTGGAAAAGATTCAAAGCAAGCGATTCTTCAACCTCCGAAAAGTTAAGCGGACTTTTAGTCACCAACATGATGAAGGCAAAGACGAAATTTGGTATGGGTAATAAAGAAACTAAAAACAAACCTAAAAGAAATAAACAGAAAAAAAAGTCTTGCAAAAGAAATATTTTTAAAAAGGCAATAACTGAAGCAAGAAATGCTATTAAAAACAATATCAATTGTTGTGGTACAACATCTATGGCTAACATTGCTGTGAAGGCCGCAAAAAATGTTATTAAGAATAATAAAAAAGAACACATACAAACACCGAGAATAATCCCACTTCCAAAAAGTGGTGGTTTTCTTCCATTTCTAGCTCCTATTCTAGCTGGTTTATCAGCTATTGGATCTTTATCAGGGGGAGCAGTTGGTGTTGCAAAAGCACTCAATGATGCACGTAATGCTAAAAGATCATTGGAAGAAAACAAAAGACATAATAAGGCAATGGAAGCAGTTGCTATTCAAGGAAAAGGTTTATATTTAAAACCATATAAAAGTGGACTTGGTTTATTTCTAAACACACCTAATACAAAAAACTGATTGAATTGCTACCCAACCGACCCTTAAACAATCATGATATTCTACGGTTCGGGAAGAAACATTTGGAGCATTTTAGAGGAGTTTTTATGCGGGACTCTTTACCGAAAACATCTATAGATAAAGAGTGTGGCGTTATAAATTTGGATGATGAAGTTGGAATGGGTACTCATTGGGTAGCATATATTAAAAATAAAAACAAGAATATTTTAAAGTATTTTGATAGTTTTGGAAATTTAAGACCACCATCTGAAGTAATACGCTATCTTGGTAATAAAATTAATTATAATTATATTCAAGAACAAGATTTTGATACTTTTATATGTGGCCATTTATGCTTAAGATTTTTATTAGAACAATGTAATAATAATTATTTTAAGAAATAACATAAAAACGAATAAAATGATATGAAAAAATTTAAAACGAGTCATTTGTCTTTCCATCATCATGTCGTTAACACTTACTTTAAGTGGGAATGAATCAAGTCTGATTGCTGAGTATTTTCCACCAATCATATTGAAATCTAGTTATGTTTGTGGACTTATAGATTTTCAAACTTATAACTCTATACCAAACGTGGATGAGTTTAATAACTTATTGCATGTAGGTAATGATGTAATTTCTTTCCCTATCGGTTCATATGAGATAGAAGATATAAATAGTTTTGTACAAAAACAGCTTAATGACATAAACAAAAAAAAGAAAGGTGTAATACGAAAAAGTGAAATAAAAATCAAGGCAAATAATAACACTTTGAAATGTGAAATATATAGCACTGATGATATTGACTTTTCAAAACCTAATACTATCGGATCCCTTTTAGGGTTTAGTAAAAAACTATTAAAGTCCAATTCAATACATGAATCTGATCTTTACGTTGATATAAATAGAGTTAATGCTATCCGAATTGAATGTAATATAATAGATGGAACATACATTAATAACCAATCAGCGCATATTTTGCATGAATTTGCTGTTAAAGTAAGCCCTGGCTATAAAATCATAGAAGTTCCAAGAAATGTTATTTATTTACCTGTGAACGTCAAACGAATAACATCGTTGTGTTTAAAGTTCGTTGACCAAGACGGAAAAGATATTAATTTTAGAGGAGAAAAAATAACGGTGCGACTACATTTACAACCAGAATCATGATTGTATATGAAAATATAATATCCTCAATTCCCTATAAATACACTGTAGAAAATAATAAGCTCCTTAATCAAACTTCTAACTCAGATGCGGTAACACATCGACTTACGAAGAGTAATCAGGACTTTTTGATATCATTGGGATACATCTTAAGACATTGAAAACAATAAACTAATAATTAAAACAAATATAAGCAAAAAATATGTTGAACATTTTCCAAGACCCTGAGATCAGTGAAAGTATTTCTAAATATGAATATCATACTTATTCACCATATCAAAACAATTTTGAACGAAATGATATCATTCAGATTTCTATACAACATCAAAATCTTAACGTTCTTCCTTCGGAAAGTTTTTTATATGTTGAAGGAACACTTTCGAAAACAGATGCAAAAGAGATTGTTAATACAAAACTTGTAAACAACGCAATGGCTTTTCTATTTGATGAAATACGCTATGAACTAAATGGAAAGGAAATTGACTGCAATAGAAATGTGGGAATTACATCAACGATCAAAAATTATTTATCTTTGACTAAAAATGAGAGTGATATGCTATTAAATGCATCATGGTCTCCTGAATCTGCTATTAATTTGAAACCATTTCATTTTAATTACTGTATTCCATTGAATAAACTATTGGGGTTCGCCGAAGATTATAAGAAAATTATCCCAAATGCTCGACATGATCTAATTATCACACGTGCTAGAATGGATGAAAACGCTCTTATCTCCTCAACTGAAGAAAATGTTCAAGTAAAACTTCATAAGGTGCAGTGGAAAGTACCACACGTGACATTATCAGATTCTATGAAATTAAATCTATATAAATCGATAAATAAAAATAGTTTTATGAAAATTGCTTTCCGAAACTGGGATCTTTATGAATACCCCACGCTTTTGAGCTCTACACATCACATTTGGAACGTAAAGACAACAACACAAATAGAGAAACCACGCTACATTGTCTTTGCTCTACAAACTGAAAAAAATAAAAAACTTTCTGCAGATCCTACGATGTTTGATCATTGTGACCTTACTGATTTAAAAGTTTATCTAAACTCTGACGTATATCCTCATGAAGACCTCAATATTTCTTTTGAAAGAAACAGATATAGCTTGTTTTACAGGATGTACGCCGATTTCCAAAAATCTTACTATAATAAAACTACTGCCGAGCCTCTACTTTCCTGGGATCTATTTAAATCACGTGCTCCTATTTTTGTTATAGACTGCAGACATCAAAATGAAACATTGAAAACAGGCCCCATCGATATACGTTTGGAGATGAGAACATCGAAAAATATTCCTCCAAACACTTCAGCTTACTGCCTTATGCTTCATGATCGAATTATCGAGTATAATCCACTTGATCAAATAGTCACCAGGCTTGTTTGAGAATAATATTTCTGTAGTTTTAAAACGAAAAATGTTTAAATAAAATAAAGATAATTTTTCACATTAGCACTGTAAAACCTATCAAGTTTAAATAAAATAAATAAAAATTTGAATCATATTAAAAACTTTGTATTTTTATTTTTTACTAGGGCATATTTCTTTCTTCTCTTTTGTTAAGCATCCATAGCACCAAAAAGGACATAATTTGATTTCCCCGAACCGTCCAAAACATACTACTCTATCCTTAAATTCCTCCACTTAAGTTCCTCCACTTAAGTTCCTCCACTTAAATTCCTCCACTTAAGTTCCTCCACTTAAGTTCCTCCACTTAAATTCCTCCACTTAAATTCCTCCACTTAAGTTCCTCCACTTAAGTTCCTCCACTTAAATTCCTCCACTTAAATTCCTCCACTTAAATTCCTCCACTTAAGTTCCTCCACTTAAGTTCCTCCACTTAAATTCATCCACTTAAATTCCTCCACTTCATTGATCCAGAACCGGCCAAAACCTACTACTCTCTAAATTCCAACTAAAAAATCCAACTTAAAAAAATCCAACTTAAAAATCCCCTTAAAAATCCACTTTCCTCCACTTAAATTCCTCCACTTCATTGATCCAGAACCGGCCAAAACCTACTACTCTCTAAATTCCAACTAAAAAATCCAACTTAAAAAAATCCAACTTAAAAATCCCCTTAAAAATCCACTTTCCTCCACTTAAATTCCTCCACTTCATTGATCCAGAACCGGCCAAAACCTACTACTCTCTAAATTCCAACTAAAAAATCCAACTTAAAAAAATCCAACTTAAAAATCCCCTTAAAAATCCACTTTCCTCCACTTAAATTCCTCCACTTCATTGATCCAGAACCGGCCAAAACCTACTACTCTCTAAATTCCAACTAAAAAATCCAACTTAAAAAAATCCAACTTAAAAATCCCCTTAAAAATCCACTTTCCTCCACTTAAATTCCTCCACTTCATTGATCCAGAACCGGCCAAAACCTACTACTCTCTAAATTCCAACTAAAAAATCCAACTTAAAAAAATCCAACTTAAAAATCCCCTTAAAAATCCACTTTCCTCCACTTAAATTCCTCCACTTCATTGATCCAGAACCGGCCAAAACCTACTACTCTCTAAATTCCAACTAAAAAATCCAACTTAAAAAAATCCAACTTAAAAATCCCCTTAAAAATCCACTTTCCTCCACTTAAATTCCTCCACTTCATTGATCCAGAACCGGCCAAAACCTACTACTCTCTAAATTCCAACTAAAAAATCCAACTTAAAAAAATCCAACTTAAAAATCCCCTTAAAAATCCACTTTCCTCCACTTAAATTCCTCCACTTCATTGATCCAGAACCGGCCAAAACCTACTACTCTCTAAATTCCAACTAAAAAATCCAACTTAAAAAAATCCAACTTAAAAATCCCCTTAAATTCTCTCTTAAAAATCCACTTTCCTCCACTTAAATTCCTCCACTTCATTGATCCAGAACCGGCCAAAACCTACTACTCGCTGGCACTGCGCAGTATTCTTGGAACTCTTTGAATAGTTTCAACGTCACATTTAATGAGCTCAATGAGCCCTAGGAACCTATCTTTTATAATTTTTGAATTCTTATCAACATACCTTACAACAAGAAATAAAGATTTTTTTGTGAAAAGTTCGGAGGTTTCGTCGGTAATTAAAGACAATTTCGTGGTTCGCAGTTCATAACAAATTTTCTGCTTTGCTTTTCTTCCTAACGTCTCCGCAAGTTGAGTAGCTTTTATGCGGTCGCATTTAATTGTCTTTGCCACTTCTGAATCGGGACAACATTCTTTTAAAAGATTTGCAAAAAATCCATTAAAAGGGAGGGAAGATTATGAATAATCAAGAACAGAACAAGTGTTAGCTCCGACAAATATACTTTTTTTTTCCATATTTGACTGCTCAAGTCGCAAGCACGAATCAATTTTTATTTGATTACTTTTTTGTTCAATGTTTTTTATACGAACTTCATTATTTTCATGCGATTTCAGGTGGCCCAAATGGTTGGTTAAAATTTTTTCGCAGGCACTGCTGTAGCTTTGGTTTCCTTATTTTTTAGCCAATTAAAGGTGTTTAGCCATTCTCGGCGAAATTTCCTTTCCTTTCTTGTTTCTTCATTTGGATCACTGAAAATATGTTTGTATCTATTTATGTTTGTACATAAGAACTTTAAAACTTTGTTAAAAAAAATTTACCAGTTGCTAAAACATTGGGACTCATCTGCTTCTATTGGACTTTCTGTTGTCTGTTCTAATTCTTTACGTGGCTTTTTGGTCACAATAACAAATCTAAAATGTTCTTTCTGATATACAAATACGGTCTATATTAAAATATGTTGTAATTTACTTGTCCATTTTGTAGGAATATTTTTTTCTACCCAGAGAAATTAACGATCTGTCATTATCATTATATATGTATTCGCAAATGATTAAAATGAACGCATTCAGATTTTGTGTATTCAGTGATTTATTGTATTGTAGTATTGTAGTTCAATTAAACCATTGTATATAAAAACTATAGTACTCTCATGGAGAGGAACGAACGACGCGACGCCTGGCGAATGTGTTCCCCAACTTTTCACGTAGAGTTGTGGAGAGTAAGGACAGTCGATAATCAGGAAGGGCTGATAATATTTTCGGTAAAAGAAAACCGAAGGTGCAGAACAAAGCGACGACAATAAAGCTATTTTCTGTTTTCTTTTTATCAATTTGCTATACAAATAAGTATGAGGTGGTATTTTTTGCTTCACGCATACCTAGAGAAAAAACCGTATCCCAGTAGGAAATTTCCAAAAATTCACTAATGAAGAAGTAGGTGTTTCATCATGGAAAAGGAGCTGCACCCATGAATTTCCTACGGAATCCTATGAGGAATTTAACACAGGCTTGTCATTGGAAGGAGGTACACACTTTCTCGATGCATATTTTGTTGTGAAATCACTATGCTCACGGCATCTTCGATTTCATGGGTAATTTTTGTGTCTAAAAAAACTGGTTCTATTGATGTGATGCTTTCCTCAATGGAAATAAATTAATGAAAAGTGAGTCAACATTTAATCAATTGCCTCAGGGAAAGAATCATTGAAAATACTAATTATTCACTACAGAATTGTGTACATATTTGAAGCTCGTTTTTTCAGTTTTGAAAAAAGGAATGCATTTAGGCGATGTTTTATTGAGAAAAGGAATATGAATGAAATCATTATCCATTTCTTTTCTTATTTCATCAATAGAAGAAGCGCCTGAAATATATAGGCAAATTTATCGCTTGAATGAAAAAAACAAATCAAATTTGTGTTATGTACGTATTTATTTTATTAACTACTAGCTGACCCGGCCACGCATTGCTGTGGCTAAAGTTTTTGTTATATTACATTATAGTAAACAAACTAAGAGGAACAATAAGAGAACATCAGTCACGGAGTCCACTATGGTTTTTCACACAGATGGTATTTGTAAAAAAATATGGTGATCTCCTTATTTGACTTTCTACTACTATAACCCTTTAGTACAATGAAATTATTTACGAACAAAGACGAAAATGTTGATGTTGGTATACAAATTCACTGGATTGAGATTTGAAGGGGAAGTACGTTGAACACAATTAATTAAAATGTTCTTACACTTGATATTAAGCATAAATCAGTAGGTACGAAATAAAAATTTATTAGATTTATTATTTCCATTTAATTTTATAACAAATATAAGTATATTACAGTATAATACAGTAAATAACATGTGACGCTTAAACTCATGAATGACGTAGGCAAGGCAGACAGTCTTAAACTTTTAAACATTAATATCTACATATTTTTTTGAATTATAAATACTTTCAATTTCAATTTAATTTAACACCAATCGGTGCACAATGTTTTTGGTTAACCTGTCTTTAGCTAACACAAATAGATTCGACGGTTTCCCAACACGTGAACACGCAACGTATAGTTGCCCATGAGAAAAACATGGATTTTCCAAATCTAAACCACAAATGGACATTGTTTGACCTTGAGATTTATTTATAGACATGGCGAAAGCTAAACGAATTGGAAACTGTAGCCTTTTGAAGGGTATGGTAGAATCTGATGGTATCATCGGAATACGTGGCAGCAGGACCACTTTTCCTTTAAACTTCCCAGCCAAAATGGTTGCTTCAAGAATGTTTCCGGTGATCTTTTTGATGACCAAACGCGTACCGTTACATAATTGAGGTGGATTCAAATTACGGAGGAGAATAATAATGGAACCAATCTTTAATCGAAGATTATGTGGTGGCATTCCAGGGATATCTAATGAATTTAAAAATTCAATCGGAAAATTTACACTTTCATTTTCATCAACAACAGTATCGCTTGATTTAAAAGACATCAGATCGCCTGGTAACAACTGTTGTATCTGGAAGCTAATTTCGTCAACATCAACGTTTTTGGCTGCCAAAATCGCCCGTTGACTAAGCCATTCATGATTCAAATAACTATTCTGTATATCCGGGAAAATACTCTTGTGCCATTTTCTCATTGATATATTAATTAACTTTTATAAAACTATGTGATATTACTTACATGTATAAATTGAAATTATTGTTCCTGTGCTCCTACTGTGGCTATGTCTCGTTCTCCTGCTGCTCTTGTTCTTATGATATTCTCTTGAAGACGTTCGTTTTTTATAATTATGTGATAATACTTACATACATATATTCAAATTAAATTATAAAGTTTTGATCAATGAAGCACAAATAAGTAAAAAACAGGTTTAATTTCACTGTATTTTCTTCATTATAATATGAATGCAATAAATTGCAACTATAATTTGAGATTTAAACTATCCTATCTCTCAATTTGGATCGAACTGCACATGGTGTGCGAATTTTATTATAATCGGTTAAGTGGTTTAGGAGTCCATTGAGGACAAACATCGTGACACGAGATTTATATATATAATATATTATAGTACATTTTAAAAAAGTTAGTAGATATATACAGTATTCCCCGCTTAATTGCACTGACCATTTTGTCAGATTTTTCGGTCAATTATCCGGGTGGTTCAATTAATGAAACCCCGCTTAATTGACCGACCTGTTCAATTAAAAGAAACCCGTATAATTGCACGAGTCGGTCAACTAAAAATTAAAATATTCATCCCAGAAATTTACTATGAACATTTCATTGTCAACTTACGAAAACCTTGAAAAAACTGAAAAAGAATTCACACACAAAAATATTTGAACACGTTTTATTTAAAAAATAAACATACATACATAATTAAAACTATGAAACAGAAATAAATTATTCTTAAAAAAAGTCACTTTTAGCTTCGAAAAAGATAAAAAAAAATAATAAATACGATAGTAGGTATGTACCTTGAAAGGCTCATAATGGTTATTTGCATACATTGGTTTGGAAAAATTTGTGATTTGATTGATTGTTTTCTTTTGAACAATGTTTTCTTGTTTTTCAGCTCAACTGTAAATTTATTTAGTGGTAAGAAGTATAAACGTAGAATTGCAATGTCCTGAAGAATTTCGAAAGTTGATGGTAATATGGCTTCAACTTCTTCTTTTTCTTAAACCGTTTTTAAAATTTCGGTGTCTGTTAAGCATTGTACTTAAGTATGTTGTCTATGGCCACGATATCATTTTCCAGCTACTCTTCATCTTGAATGATATCTGTCTTTTAAAAAACCACTTCAGACGTAGGTTAAGTAATAAAATATTTCTAATATTTGTGTCATTATAATTTTTTTGTACGTTCAATTATCCGAAAAATGTCCATATATTTTTTTTTTCGGGTGCATATTTTAAAGTTCAATTAACCGAGTAATTCAATTAAGCGGGGTTCAATTAACCACCTGAAAAGCTATGCTACTAATACGTGAAATTTTGCAATGCAACTTTTTCGGTCAATTAAGCGGGATGTTCAATTAAGCGAGGTGCAACTAAGCGGGGATTACTGTATGCCTTACATTGTCTTGTCTTGTTGTAAGACGTAACACAAACAGTTGGTCGAAAAACTCTCCTTTGACACTTGGTAGAATTTGGGGAGCAGCTTCATTCTCCTGTTCATTTGAGATCTAAGAAAAAGAGGAAAATTTACTTTTTGCAAATCATTCAAAAGAATTTAGGGAATTTACCGTTGGTGAATTGTTTTCCTTCTCCATGGTTGTTATTTAATCTTTAGTAAATTGATTGAAAACACGGAAAACCCCGCAAAACCGTTTTCTTTGATCACAAAATTGACACTAAATCATTCCAAAACAAAAGAAATAACTCATGACAAAAAAAGACCTATTGAGCGTCGCGACCCATCGCGGGAAAAACCCCAAAAAAAAAAGGATTGTTTATTGCAGGTCAAAATCTCTCTCTCTTTTTCCTCTCAGCTCGCAGACTATTTTGCCCAGTAAACGAAGTTCATAAAAAAATACATTCCTTTTCCCTAGCGATATCACCTGATCACCATAGTTTTGCTCTATTGAAAGGTTGTTTACTGATTTCCAATTCCAAAGAAAAGAAAGGGTTGTTTTCTCTTTCACATCCCAGGCATTAAACACTCAATTGTGGATTACAATAACCACTGAAAAGATGCAGGAAAAATTATAACGTGTTCAGCATTATATTCATTAACATTAAGGATGTGTAAGAAGGATATTGCTTTGTTTCATGTTTTCTTTACCTTCTTTCGAGAACAAAGCACAAGATGCAACTGGGATTGCAAACTACTGACTCATTGCATGACTTTCGATGAATGAAACCAATGCAGACCTTCTATTCAATGAAAGTGCCACGTGATTTCTACGAGGAATTCAACTTTATTTTTCCTTGAGGAGCAAATTTCCTACTGGGATATTGTTAGGTTTGATTTTTTTCGTTCGCTGTTTGTATGTATATTGGAGCAAATGTAGGATTTTTATTCAAATAGACGAATTTTCAAACGATTACCACTCTGAACAATTATTTTGTGTAGATAGATAATTATTTTTGTAGGCAGATTTTCCAAATGCAGAATTTTGAGAATTGGAGTTTTGAGTATTATTCTGAAATACAGAAAAATTATATTGAAAGCTTAAATTTTGAAGAGTAGAATTTTGGAATGCAGTTGAAAGCTAAAATTTTGAAGAGTAGAATTTTGGAATGCAGAATTTTGGGACATTAAATTTTGAAATGCATAAAAATTAATAAGTAAAATTTTGAAAAGTAAAACTTTGGAATGCAGAGAGCTTAGTAAGTAAAATTTTGAAAAACAAAATTTTGAAATGCAGAATTTTAGGAAAGAAAATTTTGAAATGCAGAAAACTTAAAAAGTAAAATTTTGAAAAAAGTATTTTGAGAAGTAGAGTTCTGAAATGCAGAAAACTTGAAAGGTACAATTTGAAAAGCAGAATTTTGAGAAGTAGAATTCTGAAATACAGAAAACTATAATTTTGAAAAACGTACTTTGAGAAGTAGAATTCTGAAATGCAGAAAACTTAATAAGTAAAATTTGAAAAGCCGAATTTTGAAAAACGAATTTTGCGAAGTAGAATTTTGAAATGCCAATTTTTGGGGAGAGTACGATAACTTAGGGCCCAAAAATTGATAACGGATTTTTGTAGAAGGGTCAAATACAAGCGTTTTTTACTATGGGAGGGGGGGGATCTATCTCACCCCGTTTAGGAGGTAGGGTCGATTTTAGAAAAAAATGACTAAAATTGAAAAAAAAAATATTAAAAAACAACGGCAACACTTACAATAAAATGCTATACCGGTTTTGAAAGCCAGAAGTCTGTTCTATAACCGTAAATTTAAATTAAATTATTTATGTCAATAGTTTTTGAAAAATTTGCATGCAAGCTCAAAATCTTGTTAAGAAAAATGAAAAAAAAAAAAGTTTAGACCAATTTTTTTTTTCAAAATTGTAAAATAAAGTGCTTAATTGGCTTTTTGTGGTCAATGCTACTATTAATTCTGAATCGAACACAAAAAACCGAATGGTTTTGTCCCTCCTAGTTTTTGATTTAATCGAAAATTACTAAAACTACTTTTTATGAAATTTTTGATTTTTGGTATTTAACTACGGTGATTTCATTTTGAGGATTAATGTTAATGTGGTTCATTTGTAGGTAAAGTACAGAAAATCATTTAGCGTTACCAAGAATGCACCAGAGGAGGTAGAATTGCATGGCATTTCGCGTCTCAGTCAGTCAGTTTGTGAGTAAGTCAGGTGTTACTTAAAAATAGTCAAGTCAATTTTTCAATGTTCAATGTATTAAAACCGTGTTTAAAGGCATTTTGATCACAAAAAAAAATTATAGCAAGCATCTCCCGAATCTCTAGCCAATAATGAGTCCCATGGAAAAATGTGCCGATAGATGGGTTTATTGCTCTGAGATTAACTTTTATATGGATTGCACCAGAGAAACTTTTAAATCATTAGTTTTAAGCAAAATTTGAGTAACGTTATTTATTAAAATAAAAGATTAACTATGTAAATCATTTAAATGTAATTTGAATTTTATATACCCACCTACAAATTTGTAACTATATATTTACTTATGTATCTTAGTCTGTAAGAGTATAATATGCTCTGGTTGATGAATAAATAATAATAACAATATTGTATTCTTACAATTTTTGTCACCTTTTTGAGTTGGAGTTGAGGGGAGTTGACGCTTTAGTTAGAATTAGACCAATTTCTTCTAAGAACACGATGCTTTTGAAATATTTTTTTTGAAATATTGAAAAGTTATTTAATTTAGGATGAAATAGTGGATGCTTAGTCGCCATTCTTTATTCAAAGAAAAAAATACTTCACTCTTACAAAGGTTGAATAACGAATGACCTTGGTAAACAATAACCTGTACCATATTAGCATTAAAAATGTTAGACACAAACAATAAACATACATATTAATTAAGGAATTATATAAATTTTCTGCATTCGTACAGTAGTACCTAGGTAATGTGAATTTTTCATAATATATTAAATTTTCATGTCTGAACATTTTAAATGTGCAACTTTGGGCTACGTACATACATATATTTAGTAGACATCGGATATAGACCATAGGGTAAATTCAAAGTTTCTTTAAATCCAGATTCTGTAAATGCAAAAGAAACCTTGCATACACCCAACCTCGCACCTACCCCAAATCCTATAGTGTGCCCAGGCAGGGGGGTTGCAGGGGGGCAGCATACCCCCCCATACATATCTCACTGTTTATACGCCGTAATGCGTAAGCAAGCAAAAAAAGCAAATATCCCATAAAAAAGTAGTTTTAGTTATTTTCAATTTTCTCAAAAACTAGACAACATGAAATCATCTAGTTTTCAGTTTTTGAATAAGAATGAATTAGAGCAACGAATTTTAGGAAAAATAATAATATATAGTTTTGCAGTTTTGAAAAATTAAACTTTAAACTTTTTTTTTATGTTTTTTTCACCAAAATTTGAGTTTAAAACTTGTTTTTTTCAAAAACTGTGCATATATTCTACTTGATTTAAAAATTATCTAATAGATCAGAGTATTGGCTTCAAAAATAGGTATAATACTTAATTGTAAGTATTACCATTATTTTTTAATATTTTTGTTTCCATTTTAGTACCTTTTTTATAAAATTGCCCCTCCCGACCAAACGGGGGGAGATAGACCCCCCTCCCATAGTAAAAAATGCTTGTATTGATTTTTTCTACAAAAAACTGTTATAATTTCTTGGCGCCTAAGTTATCGTACTCTTGCCCAATTTTTTTATATGTATATGGGGTTTGTTTTATCTTTTCAATATGCAATTTAAAACAATTCCATATTAACCTTCAAATAAAAATTAATTGTGGTTTCAAACAAAAATAATCAAAAAAGATTTTTTTCGAAAAAAAAATATTTTCACATTTTTTACTTCTAATGGAAAAAAATATATGTATTAAATGTTGTATTTTTTTTTGGTTAATTTGTAATAAACTTCAACTACTAAATCAGAAAAAAACAATTTCTGCTAAAATGATTAACATAGCGATTTTTAAATGTGGCAACCATGTCTTATTTTTTCATATTTCAACCGTTTTTTTAGAGGCATATGCATATGTGTAGGTGTTTGAGCAGCATTATACATTCATTGCCAATACATTTTTGGCGGTTTTTTCTCATACTTAAACATTGTCTGTGCGATTGGCAGTGGTTATTTATTTTGAGATTGCTTCTGATTTTCCAATTTATATTTGTAAATATTCGAATTATTGTTAATTGTTATTGTTATTGATAACATAAAATAATTAATTTATAATTTTTAAGTTTTTTAAAGTTGTGAAAACATTTTACTATTGTTTATAAGTGCTTTTAAGTTTTTGTTCTCGATTATGCTCGTTTTAGAGCAAAAAATAGATACCGCTCAAATGTACCTATTAGTGAAGTGATTTCTGGTTTTTTCAAAATCTTTAAATTTATACTAATTTATAGAATCGCTTAAGATCAAAAAAATAGATAGGTACCCATCAGAGGTAATAGTGCAGTGTTTTTTTTGTTTTTGTTTTTGCCAGAAGTTTTAAATTTGTAGGCCCGTTTTAGAGCAAAAATAGATACCGCTCAAGGGTATTAGTAAAGTGATTGCTCATTTTATCTAAATTTTTGTGTGCCGTGGTAGCTTAAAAATATACAGTGTTTTGATTGTTCTAAAATATTTAAATTTTTATTTTGCGTTTTGTTTTATCAGGGTAAGTAAAATAATTCTTATTTCATTTTTCGAAGGAATATCAGTGATATATTTGTAGGCATTTATTTAGATTTTTAGAAGCGTTGATTTTGTGTTTTGGTGTTAATTGTTTGTGCTTTTTTAACAGGGCTGGATTTTGTGTTAAGTTTCAGTATTAGCTTTTCAATCGGTTTTTTACTGAGTTAGATTTTAGATTTTGTATGTTGCTTTATAGGAAATATTAAAAAAAAAATATTTTTTCAAAAGATTTAGTTTGGTGTTAGTTTTTTGTCGGCAATTTTACAGAGGAAGTTTTTTTGTCAAAATATTTAGTTTTTGTGCTACGCCAACTGCGAGGAGGAGAAGAGGATGTCAGGCAATCATTCGTTCTTTCGGTTGCCAACAGACCACAGAAGGGCGGTTTGGATGAAGCATGGAAATGTTTCACACAAAAAGGATGAAGGAAAACATTTCTTCATGTGTGAAAGTCATTTTTATGCCAAAGACATGGAAAATAAATCAACGTTGAAACGTCTGTCCAAATATGCCCTGCCAATATCTTGTGTTTGTTTGCAGTTGCACCGATATGAGCAACGACGCATCATGTCGACGAATAATGTAGGCATAGAGGACCCGCAAGGTGCCAACTTCCACCGCTACGGCGCTACCTCTGAAGCCCGGATTTCAGAGCAAAGACCCCAGTACGAGTCAACAGCCCCACCTCCACCCAAACCTTGCAGTCCAGCTTTACCAGTAATAAATATGGCTGCAAGTTCTTCAAGAAATTACGTTCGGAACTATAGCATACCGGATTTGGCTTCTTCGTCATCTATTTCTCCCTCACAGTTTCCATCACCTGCATTGTATACATATAAAACTTGTAAAACTCATCGCTTAGCACACTCTATGGAATTGTTTCGAAGTTTGACAGTTCTACCTGTTCGTCATTTATATTATTTTAAAGTTTTAAAAGTGTTTTTTAAAAGGGCCGGTTACATGCAAAGTCCAATTTCGGGCAACAGAAACCTACGTAGCAATTTCGCCTTTTTAGTGAATATTCCGTTTTTTCGCACGACAAGCTACAGAAACTCTTACTCTATTATCTCTTGCAAACTTTTTAATACACTCCCTTTAGAAATTCGTATGTTGAGAAATGTTATCGGTTTCTTAAAGGAAGTAAAAGTGTGGCTTCTTGATATGGATCATCGAGAAATCGAGGTTTTGATACGATTTACAACATAAGTTACTCTAATATATATAAAAAATTGTTATCTTGTATACGATTTGTTATGCCGAAATAAAATATTAGTTTTATTTCTTAGCTATTTCATATTGTTTCCTTTTTAAGTTTTATAAGTTTTTAAGTTCTAAAGTTTTAATACATTGTTTATTTTTTTACACCAGAGTCATTTTGCCTTTTACAATTGTATACTTTTTTAATGTACACCCCACACATAATTAAAAATCGATGTGTCATCATCTCTATTTACTTCTTAAATATAAGATGGCACTAACTATTCTTTTTATATTTATTATTTATTGCTGTTAATTATATAATCATACTTCTTTTAATCAAATTAATAAGAATAAAGAAAAATTGAATTGAATTGAATTGAAAGCTTAGCCACTGCAGAAAAGAGAAAAGGCGCCATATTATCCTCGGAGTTTATTTGAGACTCCTGTTAAAAACTTGCGAGACCCGGAGTATAGACTTAGGAAAGAACTCGATTACCACATGGAAGACTACTCCGAAGAACTGCGGACCTTTATATTAGCTCAGTTGTTCCACAAGCAGAACGCACCATGGGAACCTAAAGAAAAAATGACTTGTTCCTAAATTTTTTCTTTAAGTCACCAGCATGTTATTCTTTCATGCTGATCACAGGTTTTAAGCTGCCATCGTTGAGCACCATTTACCGATGGCACTCCGAATTAAGATTGCCAACGGGACTCGGCATCAGGATGCAGGATTTACTAATCGACAAAGCGAAAGATATAATATCGATGGATAGGAAATGTGTTCTGCTGTTCGACGAAATGGTTATAAAGAAGGACCTTGAGTATAATATTAAGGACGACGTAATATACGGCTACACCGACTTTGGAGAGTTCGGTAGGCATTTAACTGACAACTGTAACCTCTAAGGTAATGGTGTTTACTCTTAGAGGTTTGAACAGAATTTGGAAGCAAACCATAGTATATTATTATTATAAATTATTATAAATTCTTTATTTTTGATCAAAACTCGAGATATATACATAATAAGAAATAAAAGAACATTAGCATGGCAAAAAATATTTGCCGTCTGCCTGAAATTTGACAATTTCGAGTGTACAAAAATAGAAAGTATTATATGTATACTGATTAAAAAAAAAAAATATATATATATATAATAAAATCAGATTAACCTTAAATAAAAAAAATACATATTACATAATCCATAGATAAGTATATTTATAACCATAATAAGCTATCAATTTACTCTAAAAAACTGTTGCGGTAACCAAAGGCATGATGAATAAAATTATAAAGTTGGTTCCAACCCCATTGTCCGTTTCAAATTTGCTTCGTTTCATGGTGATTCAGGAAACTTTTTGAAAAATAAAGTCTTCGATGTTCTTGCAAAATTGGGCAAACGGCCAAAAAGTGATTGATATCTTCTATTTCATTACGGTTACAGAGGTTACATCTAGAATTATCACTTCTGTGCGGTTTGAAATTTAAATCTAACATTTCAGTTCTTGCCTTAAACAACGTGCTTATTTGACTTACGGAAAACTTGCTATGAAAATAATTATTTGAAAAGAGAGTGTGGTTGAGCTCTCTGTAGATCAATCTACTTGGAGATGTTTGAGCCCTATTCAAGGATTTCAGATAAAAGGAGTCATCGATCTTCGCAATGCATCCATAAAACCTACTATGCCAAAGCGAAAGAGGTGTATAATTAAGATTAAGATTGAACCCATGAACATTTGCTATATCATTCCATTCCTTGAACGGAGATAATTGCCTTCGGAAAGCAAAATCCATGATTTGCTTGTGAAGATTATCATTTGACCTTTGCATGACCTTAACTATGTAGTCGGCATTGGATTTAAGGTTTTTTAAAAAAATTGGAGGCAGACCTGATTCGACGCGTATGGCATATGTTGGTGTTGAAATTGGAAGTTTAAAAATTCGTTTAAAAAAGAAGCGTTGCACCGTTTCAAATTCATCAAAGATCTGATAACCAAAAGCTTGGCTGGCATAACATAAGCACAAGTTTATTGTGGAATCGAAAACCCTAAACTTAGCTGAAATGTCTGTGTACTTATTACAGAAGATCTTGTTCCACATAAGATTTAATGCAATTTTTGCCGACAAGCATTTTTCTTTAACATGAGGACGAAAATCTAGATTGCTAGAGAATAGAACACCTAAATACTTATATTGGGTAACCACCTCTATAGGTTCTCGATTCAGTAACCACGCTTCTAGAGGGTTTCTCCGCCGACGGGTACTTTCGAAAACCATAATTTTTGATTTTGAGGTGTTAATTTTCAGGTCCCATGTATCACAAAATCTTGTCAATCTATTAATTTGTAGCTGAAGGGTGATGGGGTTATCTGTTAGAACAACAAGATCGTCAGCGTAAAGCAGAACCTTAATTATAAGATCACCATGCCTAACTCCACCAGGAAACTCACAGGAAACATCATGGATGAACAGAGCGAACATTAAAGGACTTAAGGGACAACCTTGGGGCACACCAGCCTCTGTTTTAAAAAAAGCGGACATAGAGCTACTATTGGAAACAGAAGCGCAGGTATTGGTGAGGAGAAGTTTATATAGCCTCAGAAATTTCGTCGATAAACCTTTAGTTGAGAGTTTATATAGCAAAGAATTCCTGTTGACAGTGTCAAAGGCCGCCTTAAAATCTATAAAAAAGGCATATAGCTTTTGTTTGTTGATGATGAACCTTTTTGCGATACTAGAAAGTGCAAATATTTGATCTACAGTCGACAGGCCAGGACGAAAACCAGCTTGAAAAATGCTTAGTAATTTGTTCTCTTCTACCCACCTCATGAGCCTACTATAAAGAATTTGGGTAAATATTTTCCTCAGACATGGTAAAATTGAGATTCCTCTATAATTAGCTGATATGGTTGGATCACCTTTTTTAAAAATTGGACAGATTTGTGACTTTAGAAATGACTGAGGTATTTCTTCGCTTTCAAGAAGTTTATTAAAAAACACAAGAAGAATTTTTAGAAAAGAAGGTGTATAGTTTTTATAAAATTCAGTAGGAATTGCATCCAGACCTGCAGCTTTGTTGTTTTTCATGTTCAAAAGAGTAGTTTGCAATTCAATTATTGTAATAGGCGCATCGAGGTATGAAATAGAGATCAAGGGAATTGCATAATGGAAAACTCGTTGATTTGTTGGTGCACTGAAGAGTTCTTTGAAATAATTTGCTAGTGATTCCTCAGTTATTGCGATTGCTGCAGCGTTTTTGCAACCACCCAACAACCTAACTTTAGACCAAAATGACTTTGAGTCCTTACATTTTGATAAATTTGCCGCTACCCCATTCATGAAAATTTTATGTTTGCTTTTGCATACTATCTTATAGGTTTTATTTGCATCAGTGTAAAGGGATTTAAAAAAATTAGACTTGGTTTTCCTAAAGAGTTTGAGTAAATTAAAAGATTTTTTCCGAAGTTTCATACACTCCCAATCATACCACTCCGCAGAAAAAGTCTTATTGCTTCTAGTTGGTAGTATGGCTGACCGCTTGATCATTTCTATTATTTCAACAGCCAACTGATCACAGGACCAGACCACTTGACTAGAAAAAGAATTTACTTCCGATTCAAGTCTACGCTTGTATACAACAACCTGACTATCAACCCATTTATATTTTCGTACTGGGTTGCTCAACAAAGACCTAGAGTTTTGAAGTTTGAAGGATGTCACGATTGGAAGGTGGGCTGAGTATGTTGCTGGTTGAACCTCAAAATCTTCTATAATATTAAGCCAATCACCTTTTGCTAAGCAGTAGTCTATTATTGAACAACCCTGACCTGAAACAAATGTTAGTTCACCATTACAATCGCTTTTTGTTATTCCATTTAGAACCATAAAACCAAAGTCCTCAATCAATTCTATTAACCGCCTGCCACAACTGTTAAAAGTTACGTCCAAAGACCCTCTCAAACTACCAAAAACATGTGCTGTGTTTTTTACCAGAGAAGTTGGGTTTTGAAATCCACCGATTCTTGCATTTAAATCACCTAATATTAAAACATTCTGAAAATCAACTTCATTCAAAAAAATTTGAAGACTATTAAAATCGTTATTCCAATTGGTACAGTTTAAATAGGTTGGAATAATGTAATATTCTTCATGCCTATGATTTAACATTAAAACAGTCATATTTCCTACTGATTTTATGCTTACAAGATTCTTTAAATTACACCGTACTGCTAGCAAGAAGCCTCCACTCGCTCTACCAAAAATACTACTTCGAGTGGCGGGGATAAATTTAGTATTATAATCTTTAAAAAACTTTACAAATTGTGGTTCGTCACTACATTCAAGGAACGTTTCTAATAAAATAATTATATCAAATTTCAATATATACTTAAAAAAATCTGGAATTGCTAATTTGTTTTTAAGACCAGATACATTATAACTTAAAATTTTAAGATTAAAAATTACTTGGCAGACGGCAACACTTTCCTAACTTTTTTGATGATGTTGATTCCGCCGAACGCTTGGTCCAGGTTGAAAATGTTGACTGTTTGGGGGCGCTGTCACCTCCTTGTTATTATTGAGAATGTCAAAAAAACATAAACCAGTATATTATATTGGATATTATATTGTCCACAATTATAAAAGGAGTGTTAAAATGTGGTATTACGATTGTTGCAACAATCTGCGACCAGGGATCAAGCAACGTTGCAGCATATAAGAAACTTATGCCCTACAACTTGGAAACGAAACCATATGTAGAGATAGATAATCATAGAATTTTCTTACTCTATGATTATCCACATATGTTCAAAAGCGTGCGAAATATATTGCTAAAACACACAATTTCGATTGG
This sequence comes from Philhelius festivus, assembly GCA_963931855.1. Lineage (NCBI taxonomy): Eukaryota > Metazoa > Arthropoda > Insecta > Diptera > Syrphidae > Philhelius > Philhelius festivus. The sequence continues at coordinate 86,360,500 of OZ007554.1, forward strand.
GGATGATGTTGTTGGTTGGCGCATACTAGAGAAGATTTTTGAAGAAGACTCGAAAGAAATCTTTCAAGTTCTCTTCAAACTTACTAGGGCTCACATCCGACCAGCTCCATTTGAAAAATTGTCTGTCAAGTTAGCCACGCAGGTTTTCAGCGCCAATGTGTACTCGGGAATAATGTACGCATTAAGCATAAAACGAATGATGAGAAGAAAATTGCTGAGTCAACAGCTATGTTTATCAAAGGTATGAACGACCTCTTTGATAATCTGAATACAGGACAACTATATTCACGAAATCCAAACGAACAGGTCTTATCGGAATCCACAGATACGTTGAATAGTTTAATTAAAGCACGGAAATGGATATCCAATTGGATCTCAAGCAGTAACATCAAAATCCCACCTTGTTTTAAAGGATTGTAGCAAACTCTTTTAGGAATAGAGCATATGTGGGAACACCATAAGAGCTGTGAACAGACTTATTTTCTGCTAGCACATTTAAACACAGATGTCGCAGAAAATTTCTTCTTAATAGTGCGTTCTAATAGAGGGTCATATGAAAAGAACCCATAGGCTTGGAGATTCATTCGGAATTTAAAACAGATCATTTTTCAGCACTTGACTTCAACGCAACATTCTAGATACGAAGATAGTGGAGCAGAACCGTTGCTGCAAGTGGCTGATTATGAAAAAAAGAGGGAGAAATCGAACCAAGTTATAAGGACTTCGTATTTGAAGTTGAAGAAGAAAAGGAAGACTTGGTTGATGATGTAGACAAAACCGAAAAGGATCCATCCATTAAGAAGTTTCAGGAAGGAGCTGCCACATATTATGCCAGGTTCGCAGCAGCCAAATTAAAGAAGAGATTGAATTGCGAGGTTTTCTCCAAATTATTGATTGACGAGGATAACGAAGAAAGGTAACAAACTTTGCTAATCAAACTCAGAGCCTACGAATCCATTACTACGCCTTCCGTAGTATTCGAAAAAACTGTCAATCTTCTGGAAGAAATTTTCGTTCAGCATTTTCCAACGAGGCAGATAACAGAAAGGATTGCCGAAACATGGTTGCGCGAAATCATGAATCCAAGGGATAATCCAGGAAAGGAATGGAATTTAACAGGAAGCGTGTTGATCGGACTGATCATTTTAGAAAGTATGAGAATGTACAAAAATCAACCTCACCTCACAAATAAAAATGCATGAAATATACAAGAGTTTGAAGTAGAAATAGAGCAAGGACAACGCCATCTGGAGAAACCTCACAAGAAAAAATGCATGAAAAATACAGTAGTTTGAAATAGAATAGAACGAAGATTAGGCCTACTGGGGAAACCTCGAAAAAAACGCATCTAGTGTTCTATCCCACTGGGTGATGAGGAAAAGAATACAAGTCTGTTCCACTACAGGTAGGTATCACTTTTAATTTTTTCGAAATTTTATAAATATTTTTTTTCCTCAAAAACTGTTCGACGGATTTAAAAAATAAAAATCCAAAAAAATTTAATTTAGTTAAAGCTAGGTAATGGTTGAAAAAAAAATTCCAAAAAATGGTTATTATTGGTACCCCCAATGGAACCATTTTTTTGTTTTTCATTGTCTCAAAAACGGTACAACCGATTTTGATCTTCTTTTTTTGCTAAAGCTCCCAAAAAACTTTAATAGAATTGTGTATTCAAATTTTCAAAACAAAAATTTTGGATTTTTAAAATAAACTTTTCAAAACTCAATATTTCGCGAAAACCCCATGCTAGATTTTTTTTTAAACTTGATAAATAAAAGTTTATCAATATAATCTACAAGATGTGAGAAAAAAAATTATTTTACCTAAAAATAAAGGTACCCACCGTACAAATGTAAAAAAAACATTTAAAATGGTTTTCAAAAATCGTATTTTTCTCGAAAACGGCGCCTGGAATTTTGATAATTTTTTTTTCTCTTTCAATAAATTTGTATGATCTTTAATTTAATAAAACAAATTTTGAAATTAAGATATTACAGCTTGTACCTACCATAGAACCATTTTTTTCAAGTTTTGACATTTGACAATTTTCTCACTATCGAAATAGGGATCTTAATGAAATTTATGTAATTGCACGTTTTGCATGTGGAAAAAGTTTAACTCGATCAAACTTGATCAAAGTTGACTTTACGTTGATAGAGAACACGAAAAAATATTTTTTTATCTAAAAAAATTGTTTTTGAAAAATTAATGTCTTGAAAAAGTTTGAGCGATTAATTTTTGAAAATATTTCCTAGAATCTTTGTTTTTAAATACTTAAAATTAATATCCCAAATTTTTTTCTACAACAATTTGAAAGAAATTTCTTATGCCTATTCAAAATTAGTTCAATAATAAAAGGTTTTTTTAAATTTTATTTGCATAAATTCGTACTTTTTATATTTATATTAACAAAATTCAAAAAAAAAAAAAAATTTATTTTGACAAAATATATGGATAAAAACTATTTTTGTAAGAAAAGTTTAATTTTATTTTAAAAATTTTTCATGTGGGGTTCATCAATATTTTTTTAAAATTGACACCAAATTTCTTTTTTTTTTATTTTTCTAAAATTGCTTATAAGCAATATGTAAATGCATACAAAATATTTTTTTCTAAAAAAAGGTATCTGATTTTTTAACTTCCCATAGGGAGTTATTGTAATCGGTCCGATTTGTCAAATTGGAATTTTTGACATTTCTCGACGTTTGAAGGTCCCTAGAGGCTATATCAATCATTTTTAGAGAGATGTCTGTGTGTGTGTGTGTACGTACGTTCGTACGTTCGTACGTCCGTACGTTCTTGTACCATTTTTCGTCGTCGATATCTCAAGAACGCGTAAAGATATCGACTTCAAATAAATTTTGTTTAATAGATAATAACTTCGAAAGAGGCTGAAAGGGCGTTTATTAAAATTCAGAGAGTAGTTTTTTCACTATAACGGTTTAAAAAAAAAGTAAAAATTTTGGTTAGTTTCAAATATCTCACGAAAAAATAATGCTATTGACTTCAAATAAAATTAAATGTACTCATTATAAGGTCATACAGATTTGATATGAATATGGAAAAAAATGAACTTACCGTTATTTTTTTAAATTAAAAAAACTGAAAAAAAAAATTTCATATCCCAGATATTCTAAGAACGGAAAACAATTTGAAACTCAAAATAATTTTATTTTACGAAAAATAATATGTTTGACAACTGGTGAAAATTTCAAAAAAAATCAATTTACAGTTTTTTTACAAAAAATAAAAAACTATATAAAATTCTCTTGAAAATTGGTAAAAATTGTTTTTCGACTCAAATTTCTCGAGAACTAGTAGTGATATTGACTTCTAATTTAGTTTATTTTATACATAGTATGATTTTGTACAATTGGTAAAATGTTGACAAATATTGAATTAATAGTTTTTTTTTAATAAAAAAACTATTAAAAATTCTAGTGAAAACTAGTTAAAATTGTATTTCAAGTCGAATTTCTTGGGAATGAACACCGATAGTGCCTTCTAAAGTATGTTGTTTTATACATCGATACCTTCCGTAAGAATGTATACTAAGCGACATTTCTAAAATTGTTCAGGAAACGAAAAAAACGAAGAAAGTTCTAGTTGAATCATAGTTTGCTAAGAGACAATTTTGGTTAAACTAAGTGACATCTAACAAAATTTTTTGTTGCTCACAATCAACATCAACAATCTCAATTTCAAATCTCTTTAAATAATTAAAATGCTTTTCAATCTTAAAATAATGTTTGTTTGAATTTTACAGCTAAAGTTTGTTTCGCTGAAAATTTGGTTATTTGAAAAAAACTAAATATAAAGTTTTCAAGACCACAAATGGGAAGTTATCAGTGTGGGTCGCACCCAGCCTCTTTTTTAAATATTATGTCAATAATAACTTTATTCTATTTATTCTAATTTTTTTTTAATTAATTTAAGTTTTCTAAAATTATTTTTTTCTCGAAAAACTTATTTGATTTTTTTTCACAATTGCTTTATGTGAATATTTATACATTTCTGAAATTGTTAATATACACATAAAAAGTATTAAAAATTTTCTATATTTTTTACAAACAAAGTTTATATAAATAAATTTTAAAAACTGGTCTATACCTATATAAAATTTCTTTTTTTATTTTTAATTATATAAATACACCTATTAATGCAAAAAATATTTTTTTTTGTAATCAAAATTATTTTCCCATATTGGCCCAGGGTGGGCCATATTTAACGCAATGTTTTTTAGTGGAATAAAATACTTATGGCCGATTTCATAAACAAACACTAAAAGCACTTTTATCAAAAATCCTCTTAAATTTTATCAGGCTCTTAAAAATTTTTAGTTTCACCAATCTATAAAAGGGACATTTTAGGGAAATTTTTGTTAAAATTGAGTTGTCTTCACATCCCTGGGAAAAATAAATTGCTTTTTTCTTTCTAACAAGCGAAATGCATGAGAAGAAATGAGAAAGCGTTATGTGCTCAAACAAATGCCAAGAAATGAAAAAAACAAATACACACAAAATATTTGGAAAGATTCTGATCCTGACATTCTGTGGCATAAAATCGTTAAATAATAACCACTTAATTTATTTTTTATTGCATTGTTGGGTTTATTTTCGTTCCAAATGAAGACCAAACATATTCAACAAACTCATCCACAGATGCTTTGGAAAGTCGTAACCACATTTTGAAGTCGTATGATGTAAGTATTTCTGTGAACCGGGAATATTCTTGCTCAGCGAATAACTTTGTGTTGCACTTTATTATTGGATGAAGACGATCAATATTTTTTTCGAAATAAAGAAACAAATCATTTAAATATTTAGTATTAACCTATTCATTTTGTATCTTCAAAAATTGAACACTAAATCCTTACAAAACAATAATTTCTGCTGCTACTATCTATAACCAATTGTTGTTATCTACATCTGATGACATTTCAATGACACTTTTAAAAGTTAATGAGCCAAAAATGGGCATTTAGTTTATAAGGGTGTTTAAAAGCTTGTTTAATTTAAAAGCGCTTGGTGAAACCAAAACATCTCATTTTAAGGTTTAGAAGCCTGTTAAATGTTTAAAATTCCTTCGTGAAATCGGGCATTAATCTTTAATTACAGCAAAATTCAAATACAAAATTTTCTTTTTCGTTGACTGCATGTGCCCACATTCTACACACAACACATTGTACCCAAGCTTCGCCACCCTTATCTTCAGAGAATAAGCTCGTGCAATAGATGCATTTAGCATCTGCCTGATGACTTCTGTCGGGACTAGGGTTGGATTCATCGTTTGGAATGAAATTGATTTCCTCACTTTCTGATGAAGAAGACGTTTCTGTGCGAATGCGTTTCTTTTTGTTCTGTATTTGTTCGCCTCCCAACATTAGGTTCTTAACAACGTTCTGAAGTTAAAGTTTAAAATGCATTAAAATTATTGTATTAAGTTCGGTGTGATGATATTTCTTACCTTCTTCTTTTCTTTCTTAGGTCCAAATTTCTTTTCTCTCTCATCCTTAAGATTTGTGGATTCTTCCAGAGAAGTTTTATAAGGAGACGAGGAAATGATCTGCGATTTTCCCCGTTTTCGTCCACGATTCGATGTCTTTTTAACCCTTACAGGAATAGGAGTAATTTCTTGAGGCGTAATAAAGGTTGTTGATGATCTTGAATAAGAGGACTGCAATTCTGAAATAGATCTTTTTCCAGCTGAAGTTGATGGTACATCCGGGTCCATCTGCATCTCCCTTCCAATATTACATAGATTGGTAGGCGCAAGGTTTCCTACATTGCATTGAGATTCTATATCAACTTCCTCTGCTGCTAAAAAATCGTGGTCTTAAAAAATATTTTTATCCAATGGCCATATCCCTATCGACGAAAAACCTTTAACTGCGATCTCTCCAGTTTGGGACTTAAGGTAGGCTCGACCGAATAGTTCAATGATGTCGAAGTGTGACAAATCGGTATTGTTGTTGATGAACCATCGTCGAATTTCCTCGGTCAAGTACTTTTTTAAGGATCCCATGAAAGTCTTATCCAGCGGCTGTATTTTATGGCTCGAATGCGGAGGAATAGATAAAACGTGGACATGATTTTTTCTTGCAAGGTTCACAAGCACAATATTGCTGGTGTGGCTTGCATGTCCATCCATTATGAGCAGCACTGGTGATGACAAGGATGGTTTAACAATGCCTATAAAATGTTTGAACCACTTTGTAAATAAGTTGGTTTGCACCCATCCGGTTGGATGATTTGCATATATTGAGCCTGGTGGCGCACCTTTCATCAACAGGGAGTTGTCTCTCTTCCTCGGAAAAATGAACATAGGAGGAACAGATGAACCTCCCGCACTCATGCACAATATTGCGGTGATAAGTAAACCTCTTTCCGCAGAAGTTAATGCTCCAACTTGCTTCCGGCCTTTTAACGCGATTACTTTGGGCATTTTTGATGGGACAACAGAAATGCCCGTTTCAGCCACGTTAAATATATTCGTTGGACAGAAATGGTACCTGTTCACAAGATATTCCAAGTTGCCAAAAAAAAAAAAATGGTGACATTTTCCTTTGAAAATCCGGAAGCGCGAGCTAAGGATGTTACAGTTGGCTGACGGAACGACAACGATGGATGCCGTCGAAGGAATAAACGTAGCCAGTCTCTGCCTGCAACTTCCTTGACAATAGAAAATGGATTTGCAATCCCGTTTTTAATGGCAAGCTGGAAAGCTAACGACCTTATGTCGTTTCTTGTCAGGCCAAATAGTTTTTTTTCCATTTCCAAACAGTAATCCACCGGGGATTCTTCTAATTCTGGTGGAAACATAAGTTTTCTTCCTAATTTGGCACTTACCACTTCCTCCAATGGCTTTTGTTTTTTTGCCGCCAATCGCCTCAGAGTAGTTATCGGGACATTAAATGTTTTCGCCGCTTTCAGAACTCCCATTGATTTATTATTTCTTTGCCGATATGGCTTCTATCATACCCTCCTTCCGCCAAGTCTTCCGTAGTTTTGGACTTTGTTTAGACATTTAAGCCTTCAAAATAAAAAATTAAAATAATTAAATTTCGTTCAAGAAAACATGTTAAATATGGCCTACTGGACCATCATACCAACACATGGGGTAGGCCATATTAAATACATTGTTATTTTTTCACTCATTTTAATTTTCAATACACTTCATAAACTTTTTTTTTAAATAATAACACACATATTAAAAAAATACATAACAGTACTTAATTTTAGAAAAAGTTGGTAATTTAACACAAAATTCAATGTAAAAACACTTAAGAAAACTTACCGAAAAATTAAAACCAAATAAAAGAAAACGGAATACGACTTATATCTTCCAGGACCGTCGCGCCACACTCACCACGAAAGACTGAGTCTTAGTGTCCCCAGGTTGAGGGGAAAACCACCATTATTGCCGATTTTTTATGCCAATAGGGGAAAAAAGGGGACGGGGAAAAAAGGGGAAAAAAACCTAAACGGGGAAAATATAATCTTAACAAAACCAGTCTTTAAAAATTTACAAATCTAAACAACCAATTAGAAAATATAAAAAACAACATGGTCTAAAAAACAACGCATGCAACTTCTTATTAATTCTTTTGACATTTAATAACTGATGTACATGTAATACTGCTTTTACACGAAACCGATTTTTAATCTTAGTTTCTCTTTTGGAGTCATCTTCCGCTTTGTGTAACCCCGCCACCACACACGTCTTTCTTCTACGGGCTTAAAAATCGCAAGGTAATTATTGCTTCGTTTAAAAGCAGTATAATTTACATATAACAAACGAAAGAGTATACAAAAGAGAAAAGAAACTTAAACTGTCAAATGGATAACGGACAACGTTGCTTGTCTACATGGTGATGATTGCGTGATGGTGATATTATGAGAAATTATTTCAGCTTTTTAATTTAATTTATACATAAATGTTTTTTGATTATTTTTAAATAAATGATAGTTTATTTAGTATTGTTTTATACGTTAATTTACTAAAATGTGTATTACTAATTCATTTATTTAAAAATAATCAAAAAACATTTAAAAAATTAAACCCTTGAAAAAGTCGCGAAAATCAACGAAACGTTGGGAAAGATGATATAATTTGTTTTTATTTGCATCTAAAACAATTTGACCAAAAAAAGCCCACTTTAACATCATAATTAAAGAATATATTTTTTGTTTTTGTGATTTAGTTTTTAGTCCTGAAGACCTTTGTTATGTTTATTTTTTACTAGCGTACCCGTGCGGGAACTCCCGCAAGCAAATTTTTTTTTCAACTGAAGTTTTTCAAAATAAATCATGTGTCTAAAAGTTTCTGTAGATTCGCTCAGTTTTTCTTGCATTGGAAATCTTGTGTAAATGAAAATCTTGTGTGAAGTACGGAATGTTGTTTTTGGGTGTTTATTTTACTTGAACAGCTCTATTTGAAAAAGACGACTTACCACTGAAATAATAAACACGTTTAGCTTAGCCAAGAACTGTCACAACTGATCTCCTGTTCAACATGAGAAGTTGAAAGCGTACGAATTATTTTTATTTAACGTATGCATGTACCTGGATTAAAACAAAACAGCAAACCAATAAATCCAATCAAGTCCTTTTCTTAAAGGTAATGGAGCCAAGCGAAGGATATTTTGAAAAAAACTAACAAACAATGAGTAAATCACATACGTTTGTAACTATCCTATAACAATGTATGTAGTTAAATCTGTAGGCACATAAAGTTTAACTTACCTTAAAATAGTTTAAATTTAAAGACACACAAATATTTGTCAAATTTTTTTTGTTTTTAATTCAGAGAATTTTATTTTTGTTCTATTTTTCTTAAAAACTTAGGTTAATTAATTAAACAATGCCCCTCCTCTGGGCCCGCACCACCAAAGTATGGCATTTCAATGCAACTACTTATGTATATGTACTACATTTCAGTGCAATACGAAGATAGTAGTAGAGATAAATAATTTTGGGGTGTTTCGACGCCCAATGCCCCTCCCCTGATAATAAAAAAAAAGTAGCCTTACGGTAATCCAGACAATAACTTTTTTGTGTGTTAAATTTTATCAAGATCCATTCAGTTGTTCAAGCGTTATTGAGTAACAAACATCCATACATCGTAACATTCACATTTATAATATTAGTAGGATAGGATAGGATTTTTGTTATTTTTCATGGATTATAATAATTTTTTTTTTATAAAAAATAAAAAAAATATATGAAAAACAATTAAAAACTCGTTTTTTTCTTCGGGAAAAAAGGGGATATCAAAGAAAAAAAGGGGAAAAAAAAAGGTTCTGGTGCCAAAGAAAAGGGATTTTTTGTTTGAAAACTTGGGAACACCGCTAAACGTGTTCGCAATGAATGTGTTTTTATTTCGCTGTGGGTTTTGGTTTGCAAAAAAAAGCAGTAAGGTAGGGGGGCCAAATAAGGCCCTGTTCCCAATAAGGCCCACTTGCCAGAAAACACAGAAACGAACAAATAACGGGACTTTGTTTGCTTTGCATATTTAAACCATGTCTGAACACATACAAAGGAAAAAAAGCCAGCTGCGGGATTCATGTCTTGACCTACAGTTCAATAAAGTTCGTCTGGGGGTAAAGAACAACCAAATTATAAAAAAGTAGTGTGTTTTGTGTTCTTTTTTAACAAATTTAAACCAAGTAAGTACCTATTTTTGATTTTTACCGTATAATATATAATATTTAGAGTAAATTACAACATTTGTTTGTAAAAAATGTTTGATCGTTAGTTTTAAATAATTTTTTTTTGTTAAGTCTTGCATGTTCCTAATAAGGCCCACAAAAATAAGGGATGGGCCTTATTGGGCGCACGCAAATTTGCTTTTAATTTATTGCGTTATACCTATATTATATTTTTAATATGTTTCAGACCAAATGACAACTTTTCCCAAAAAAAGAGCTTCTAATAGGCAGTAACCAACATAAAAAAACGCGTTGCAGGTTAAAGAATATTTTAGTTTTATTTTTTTACGAAGAAGTGAAGTTTATTTTTTTTTTTGTTTGTTTAAGTTTTTTGCTAAAATTAAGTTTTTGTTTTAATTTGTGTTTTTTTGTTAAACTGAAGAGACCATTTTCTTATGAAATAAATTTAAAACAAAATGTTTGTTAAAAGATATTGATTTTTTTGTATTTTTACTTTACTTGCGAAATTCTTAAGAAAACTGAGTGGGCTTTATTAAGACCCCATGGGCCTTATTAAGAACAACGTAAGCTTTTTTTAAATGTCAAAAAATATACTTTTAAATTTAACGAAAACAATAGAATCTATGTTTTCATGTAGATAAAATGACAAAGAATCATAACCTTTTTAGTTTACTCGGATACTCTCAAAAATCTAGCAAATATTTCGAAAAATCCGTTAGGTGGGCCTTATTTGGCCCCCCTACCTTAGGCCATATTACCCACGTAGGCCATATTTGCTGCACTTACTCTATACGTACCTATTAGATTTTCTTAAAGAAATAGTTTTATACCTATATATGTACATAATTATATAAACTAGCCGACCCAGCTCTCGAAATTCGAGTGCCAATTTATTTATTATTTATTATTTATATTATTGGCAGTGTTTTCAAGCAAATTTATTAAATTAAATTTTATTTTATGTAATATGCAAAGTGTTCGACAGTGCAAAAACAAAAATGACCCACAGTGTGTAAATGCGTGTCTCAAGTATATTCTGCACATCTCCGTAACTGTGGCTTTCCAACCATATAAAATTTATCGAAATCGGTTAAATACTTTTGGAGAAAAGTGTACCACAAAAAACATGTTTGTTGTTTTATTATATGATTCCAAAAAAAAAAACAATTTCCACTACCTAACCACCCACTGCATCTAATGTAGGCAGTTAACCTAGTTGATTGTAATTATTATTTTTATTCTTCAAAATTACACCAATTATTATACTTTTGAAAAACAAAATAATAATTATTACAATCAACATAGGTAAGTTACCTAATAAATGTATTAAGATAAAGTACCTATGTAGATATACTAAAATTCAAAAAAAAACCCTTATCCTATCAAGAATCAAATTTCAAAATTATTCCTACTTATGTAAATCTATTCAAATAGGTATGTGTGTCCATACAAATAAAAAGCAACGTTGTATTTTGGTTAAATATACCGAAATTAAACAAGGTTACTTTGTTGCGTATGAAATAGACAAAACAAAACAAATGTTCTTGACAAAAAAATATATAAAAAAGATCCCTCAAAAGAAGATTTTGGTATACATTTAAATTTTGAGAACATAAAAAGTAAAAAAAAATTGTACCTATCTTTTCATTTCATAGAAAAATGACCAAATGGAATATGACCATGACCATGTGACCAAATGAAAAAAAAAAATGTCATAAAAGGTCATAAATGGCCAAAGTGAAAACCTTGGTTATGCCCTGCCTCATTTTCGAAGGAAAATGGTGCAATGATCACAATCCGAGCCCCAGATGCGGCAATTTTGTTTGTTAATGTAGCATCCGAGATGAAAATGTGCTTTGTTTGAAAAGGTGATTTTTCGCCCAAAATCGTTGTCCAATTCAAGATGCTCTAAGGCCCAAACTTCGAAGCGATAACGAAGCGGATGATCGTGTCTCGTGTGCCTTCAGTTATTGACTCAATTGTACCTTGTAAGCGAATCTTGTGCAGAATTCTCCTCGGGCTAGTGGCGTGAAGTGTTGAGCTGTTGTGATCAATGTTTATCGATGGAGTTAAAATTAAGTGAATTAAGTCTCACACTCTCGGTTACAGCAGCCACATTCTCCTCCACGCGAACCGTACGACGACAAGGACCATGAGCGTTGTCCATTAGCATACCAGTCTGACAAACTTTTTGCACAAACTTGCGTACAGCAGGCGCAGTCGGTGTTTCAATTCGGCCAAATTTTTTTTCAAAAAACGCACCGCTTGGGATGCACAGCACTCACTTTGGAAATAAGTTTTCAATATTCCCCAAAGTTGATCAAGCCCAAAGCGAGTCATTTCCGACTTCCTGTCAATATTTCGAGCGGAAAACAGCTGTCAATGATTTAGAACTTTTTAGGACCAAAAAGGTTTAACTTTAATGATACACAAATTATATTCCAAGAAAGAAACTGAGGTTATTCTAAATGCTACCATCCGAGAACAGCCGGAAAATTATTCTCTGCTCTTCTAACTTCTAATCCAAGAAATAGAAAGTTACGATACGAGTCGATAAGCTTCGCGTTGTACAAAACAAATTTCTTCATAATATTTTTAACTACAACGTAGTGTGAACTATAAAATGGTAAAATATAAATAATTTGAGTTATGACGATGACTTCGTCGAACTGTGTGTATCATGGGTGGGTGGTGGGTGGTGGTTGTCTGGTGTATATGTATTTATGTTTGTTGGATATTAATTTAGGGCGCATGTGGTTGGGTTATGTGTGTGAGGAGCTGATGGCGATTTTGCCAGCGGTGGTCGGATATTTAATTCAATTTCGGATAGTAGGTTGGTTATTTATTACATTTCGGCGGATGCGGGCAGGATTGTAATGTTTCGTTACAAAACTTATCATCGTTAATGATCACATCAAATGACCAGGGATAGCTGGCAACACCTAAGTCAAAGCAACTTTCTTTTATTAATTTTCAGTCCATCAAATTGTACTTGGTTACTTTAAAAAAAAATAATAATAATAATATTTACGTCTCCCGAAAAACCTTCTTTTTTTCTCGTTTTAGACTTTTCGGTAATCACTTAAAATATACATATCTCGAACGAAAGGTAATGACTCCCCGAGTGCGAATATCCACATGACAGACGTTTGAGTTCTCCTTAAGTCAAAATTTGTATACAACTCATTTAGCCCATCACCTGAGTCATTTGTTTAAGGGCACTTATTTTCCAAACCTTATGCAAGAATTGGCTGGGGATTGTTTTGCTGAATTTGCGGATAAGGTTAACAGTTTAATTTCTGGCTGGAAGAATTTGCGTACAAACAGGCAATACAAAAATAAGAAATAGGCATTTCAAAACGTAGAACGAGTATCCTATCCGAATAGCATAGAACAAAAATCAAAAGTCTTCAAAGAAACCAACATCTATAATACTATGGTTATGTTGGGGCGTTTAAATTTTAGGCTATAAGCCTTCTACAATATCCGGAGCCAGGAGATATAGTAGAACATTTAATAATTTGCTTGTCTTCTATGTCCCCATCCTGTTTGAATTTAACTTGACTAGAATAAATAACTAAGCCCTGTTAAAAAGCATTTAATGTCAAGGGCTTTGTAAAATAAACCCTGACCCTTTAGTTCATTTGATGTCCTTAGTAATAAACCCATCAAACATCTCATTAACCCAACAATTAAAGTAATCTCAAAATCTTATCAATAATTTTTCTCATTAAAGACTTCAAAATTAAAAAAAGGATGTTTTAACATTTTTCTTTGTTTTTTTTTGTGTTCAATGTTGGGGCGATGGGGTTTGAATTCTGGGCAACAACCGCATGTTTGCACTAATTAAATTAAAACGACAACAAAGCTGCTAATAAATAACGAGATGTTGACAGAGAAAATAAAGTACAAACGAAAGAAGCAAAAATATACAAATTAACCAGTGAAGAAGGATGTTCAAAGAAAACCATGAACAAGTGCACGGAAAGAAAAAAAAGCACACTTATTTTAATCCTTAAAATGAGAGTGAATTAACATAAATTTTGTTAAGTCTTTGGCACTGTACTGTTATTCGCCCGATTTTGTTTTGCACTTCTTTTTGTTCTTTTGGAAAAATTAATGGAGTTCTAATTAATTTCTTTTCTGTTTTTTTATTTGAAGAAATGCGAGGGATGGATGAAGTTTCGAGATCTAATTAATTAAGAATGGATCCTCATATATAATTATAAGAAAGACTGCTTTAAACTTATGACACGACTTGACCCCTGGCAGAGATTTTAATTACTATTTCTATATCGACGGGGCTCCCATTATTCGATTGATGCGTCCAAGTGAAATCGCTGGAAGCCGGGATGGGACGCCAATTTGTATGGAATTAGTGATTCAACAAATCCAATTCAATAGGTTAGGTTAGGTTAGGTTAGTGGGCTGACAGTTGATCTTGTTACCATCACACTTAGATCAATGTAGATCCGTTGTAATACCCTAGGGTTTGTTACCCTTTTTGAAACCTTTGATAATCCTATGTTAATCAAGCCCGTTAAGGGTGTAGATGGGTTACAGCAAGTTATAGCCTGAAATGTCAGAGGGTACTTCTAAATTATTGAAATTTCTGTCGTCACATAATAACCTTCTTAGAGCGTATTTCTTTCCTTTATCCCCACTTGAGAAATCATCCTACCCACCAGGCCCGTAGGAGCATGTTGCTCCTTGCAACGTCTGGTAGATGAGTTTGATATGTCAGTGTTTGGTCTATGTTCGTTTGTTTGGTCAGTAATCGTTTATAAAGTCGAAGAGGCTGCCTCCATACCAAAGAGAATTTTACCAATCTTAGATAGAGGTGCCTCTATCAATCAACTGATGCTCGTGTTCAACGTAGGAGAGGCAATCACAGGTGTATAGGCGAGGTGCCAATTCTCCGTTGGTGCTGCCAACGGTGAAGGCGGTTTTCAGAGTTTAGGAACTCTCAAGCCATTTGGTATCGTTGATGAATTTTAACATGATTTTCTTGGAATGTCAGAGAGCTCCTCCGAGTCGCTTAAGAAGTGTCTCCCTAGGTGTCTGTTTCTCATATGATATAGCGCAGGCAGTGGCGCAGGTATTAAGGAGTGTCCTCATGTATCTCCTCCGCATCCTCTGCATAAGTCGTCCATACTGAGTTTCATATTTTTTTTGTGGTAACCGAGTTGGTTGTGATCGGTGATGATGCTCACGGGAAGAGAAAGACAATTTTTATTCATTTGGGTGATAACGTCGGTCTTTTGTTTGCTGAAACTAGGCCATAGTTTTCTGGTTGTAAGATAGGAAGCGAGACAGTTGAATCTCTTGTTTATTAAGCCTAGAACTTTGCTCTCGATTACCTGTTTAAGATTCGAAGGTGGGACTTAAACTGTTGTGTCTGCTTGATTAAGATCAAGGGTTGATCCTATTCTTAACTAAAAATAAAGGTACCCACCATATAATTGTTCAAAAATAGTTTTCGAAAATCGTATTTTTCTCGAAAACGGGGGCCGAGAATTTTGAAAAAAAAAATTTCTTTAGATACATTTTTACGATCTATAGGCAATTTAGTAAAAAAAAATTAAACAAAGACATTGCGTCCTGTACCTACCATACCGCGCTCCGTGTTCCATAGAAAAGGCATTCTTTTGTGATTTTGATCGAAAATAAGGGGGTAGTTATATCGCATTGAAATTCAGTGGACAATTAAAATTTTTTGTCTCTAATAATGCAGAGTGGCATAATTTTTTTTCCTGTGCAACGAAGAAATTCTATTTCTTTGTCAAATTAAAAATTTAAAAAAATATATAATAAATCGATTTAAATTCAGAAACTGCGATGTGCCAAACGAAAATAAATATTTTCTGGCCAAGTTTCCGTTTGGTGGAACCGGCTCAGTATTTCGTTGTGCTTTTGTCTTCCGACAATTGAAATTCCCTTAAACACAGAAAAACGATAAACATGAACTTTTTCTCCATTTCTCTTAAATTATTTATGTTGAATCACCAGCAGCATAAGAGCTGTGTGCATTTAAACGAACATTTCTACTGTTCCCAATAAAAATCATAATATTATTTTTCAATTTGCCATCGATGAATGGACGAGTATCTTTGTACGTAGCACATACACATTATTGTGAATATGGAGTCCTTCTTTGGAATCCTCAAAGTGATTTACTTAAAATTTGCTATCCTTGGTGTATTCGTGCAGATAGGACTATGTTTTTTTTATTGGAATTTTGAATTTATCATTTTCGGCATAACGGATTTTAAAAAGAAAAACTTCTTAAAAGTTTGAAAAACATGTATATTTTAAAAAACCGCTACAACTTTTTATAATTGTTGTTCTTGCATAATCTATGGGCTTCAATCACATGGCATTCTGTTGTTGGCTCCAACTATTAAAGGAGATGTTTAAGTCATTTAAAAAATTAATTGTATGCTTATAACAATCATTTTTGAAATTTTTAGCAAAATCGTAACGGTACCTGCAGTATGAATTTTTTTTCCAAATTTTATAAAATATTGTTTTTTCTCAAAAACTGTACCGCAGATTGTTAAGAAAAAATATCACA
This sequence comes from Philhelius festivus, assembly GCA_963931855.1. Taxonomy (NCBI): domain Eukaryota; kingdom Metazoa; phylum Arthropoda; class Insecta; order Diptera; family Syrphidae; genus Philhelius; species Philhelius festivus. The sequence goes on from OZ007554.1 coordinate 86,376,744, forward strand.
AACTTTTAATCAGTAAGTTAGGCTAATACCTGAAAAATGCATACGTAAAATGGTTATTAATGGTAACCCTAGAACAATTTTTTCTTTGATTTTCTCAAAAACTACAACTGATTTTGATAATTTTCTTATGCTTAAGTTTGGATACTATTGCGTATTCAAATTTAAAAAAAAAAATTTTTTTTTTGTAAATTAAATATTTATTATTAAATTTTAATATTTTTTTAACTTGACAATTAAGAGTTTTTTAAATACTATCTACGATGTGTATAAAACAAATTTTATTTTATTTAAAAATAACGGTACCTGGTACTACGATGTAGTTAGAGCCGCAGTCCATGCTAACTTAGACCACGCAGACCAAAAATACCGCCCACCCGACCTAGACGAAGTGAAGATAGCTATGACGAATCTCAAGTCCAAAACAGCCGCGGGAGCTAACGGCCTCGCTGCCTAACTGTTCAAAGAAGCAGGCAATGACATGGTTGGGAGTATGCACTAGCTCATCTGCAAAATATGGCCGGAAGAAAGCATGCCCGATGAATCGAACCTCAGCTTTGTCTGTCCGATCCTCTAGAAAGGGGACCCTCTGAACTGCGCCAACTACACAGTCTCCTGAACATTGCGTAGAAGATCCTATCTGTCGTATTATGTGAACTTAAATTCAATTAAAAGCTCAAGTGACCTCAACTCCAAGGTGCGTTTCGCCCAATCACTCCACTTAAACAGAGATAACTTTCATATCTTCATTTTATTATGTGAACGTCTGAAGCCTTTCGTCAACAACCTAACAGGTCCACATCAGTGCGGCCTTAGACCAGGAAAGTCCACCATCTATAAAATATTCGAATGACGCAGATCTTGGAAAAACCCAGGAACTATATAAATCGACACTTACCACCTTTTCATCGATTTCAAAACCACGTACGAAGCATCTATAGGAACGAACTATAAAGAGCAATGTCTAGTTTTGGCATTCCTGACAAACTTGTCCGTTTGTGCAGGATGACAATGGAGAATGCACGCTGCTAAATCAAGGTCGGAAAAGTTCTCACCGGTCCATTTTGTTTTAGGCAAGGCGATGCTCTGTCGTGCGACTTCTTCAACATAGTTTTTTAAAGAATAGTTCAAAACTCACAAAACTCAACAAAAGAGGCACAACCTTTCAAAGGTCTGTCCAATTACTCGGATACGCCAACGACATTGACATTATTGGAAGAAAAAAGCGTGACGTCAGTGGCGCATTTGTGAGCATTTAGACGGAAGCGAAAAACACCAGCGCTGAAATCAAACGGAGAATAACTCTTGCCAATCGCTGCTTCTTTGGACTAAGAAGGCAATTCAGTAGCAAAGTTCTGTCTTGAGCAACTTAAGTGTTCCTCTAATCTCTATAAAACTCTCATCATCGCAGTCCCTGCAGAGACATGGACTTTGTCGAAAGTGCATGAAAGCACTTTAGGATGTTTCGAGAGGAAAATTCTTCGTGTGATTTTGGTCCCTTCTGCATAGATTGGGAGTGGAATAGAAGATATAACCACGAACTGTACGGGCTGTACAGCGAAATTTAAAATGGGCGCAAATGCTCTAGCCCATAAAGTCTTCAAATCCAAACCCGAGGGACGGCGCAGCAGACGGTGACAGTGACTCAGGTGGGGAACACAAGTGGGAGAGGACCTCAACCAATTTGACTTGCGAAACTGGAGACAGATAGCTAGGAACCGAGCTAGCTGAAGAAGCTTGTAAGTTAAGGCCCTGGTCCACCCCGGACTATAGCAACACCTTAAGTAAGTAAACAAAGATACCCACTCGAAAACGGTTCCTAGAATTTTGATAATTTTTTTTTTTGGGAGCGTATCGGAATCCCGCTTTTTGAAATCCCTAAAATACTGAGTTTTTAAAATCCCGTCTTCTAAACTCCCGCTTGTTCAAAATACCATTACGATGATAGCGAAGACGAAAAAAGTGGGTCTCGCAATTTTGTCTGTCTGTTCGCCTACAGCATAAACAGCTAGGACGATTTTCGGTAAGCTTGTTAGACATCATTTTTAATTTTTTCCCCTACACGTTTCTTTTCTTTCTCTTTACGATTTTTTTTTTAATTCTATTGATTTTTTTTATCAGAAACTGTTCTATAACCGCTATAACGACTCATTATTTTCGTTCTTGCATAAATTCATATTTGCTTAAGAAATCACATGGTAAGAGTTTTAAAAATGAATTTTATGCTTATATGAACAGTTTTTCTCTATAAACCTTGATATTTTTAATTTTTAGAGTTGTACACAAGAGCAAGTTCGTGCGACCCAGTCGTGCATCTTATTAAGTTTGAACTGATTTTGACCGATTTATTAAGTGTTATGAACATGTTGGGAGGAAGTCTAACATGAAAGCGCAATGTCCAAGACCCAAATTTTGCATATAATCGGCTGAATTTTAGTGATAATCTGTGTTATATTCACTTTAAGGACATCGGTCGATTGAGGTTTATTCAAGTAGCGCCGCGCCGCAGACGCCGTCCTGCTAAAACCAAATGTCGTCTAGACCCATATGGTTTAATTTGTAGCACCTTCCTTTGACGGTGACCCCCTTACAAAAGTAGTTTTCGAACGAACCAATGCACCGCCCCAAAATCTACACCAAATGGTTACTTTTTTAGGATGCATTTTCACCTAGTGTTGGTGTCGTCCCATATACTGCAATTTTGTTTGTTTACGCAGCCATTTATCCAAAAATGTGCCTCGTCGCTAAAGATGATTTTTCGGTCAAAATTGGGGTCCTTTTCCAAACGCTCCGAAGCCCAAGTATAGACAAACGGTGGATCATGACCTTTTAGCTTCTGGATCAGTTGGATCTTGTATAGGTGTTGTCCCAATAGTCCCGACGCAAAATTCGCTAAGGTAAAGTCTGCGAAAGCCCAAATTCTTGTGCACGGCAAGGAATCGACTTCCTTTGGTCCTGCTGTACACTTTCGCGGACCGCAGTGATGTTCTCGGCTGATTCATATAGCGTTCCTTTGACGGCCGAATATTGACTGATTAATTACCGAACCGGTCGTCTCAAATTTGGCCACCAAACTTTGAAGATTCAACTGTGAAGAGCAAAATGCAAAATAAATGAACACAACGTTTGCCCTAACGAACACATATTTTGATAATAATGTTTAATCATTTGAATGTTTTGCTTAACCATGTAACTTCTCATGATGATTAAGCATCAGAAATTTAATAATGTACAACAAATTTGACAGATGTCACCAAATCAGCATGGATTCTTAACAGATCCCTTTTTTGTGGTGCCGAAAGCAGAAAACTATTAGAATGCTTCCTTTAAATGTTTAAAAGTATATCCGTCTTACATTAGCCCTCATGTTAAAATCAATTTCGGCAAAATATAGAAGTTTCTAAGTGAAAACGAGTATTAAGTTCGGCCCGCACTTTGACGGCATTTCCTGCTCAATAAGATAGAGAAAAGTCAATAAGGTAGCGAAATATTTTAAGGTTAAGACAGGAACCAGAAGCAATAGGGAGTGAAATAAAAGTGATGGGGATATCTGATAATTGCCAATGGTCGGGTGGATAGCTATGAAGTGGTGATGGTAGGTCCATGATCTTTTCAATTTGTGTTCCCAGGCCCAAATGGTCTTATGTTAGCTGATGAGGTCTAGTTTCAGGCTCAAGATCTCTCCTATTCCGACGAGATTGGCACTGCTTTGCAAGCAGTTCGCGTCCACCGAAATTCTCATTCCATCCACTTTCTTTTTAGTCCTGTGTTATCCATATTCAATACCACTAGCTTACTCACTCTTCCTCATTCTATATTGTGTTTATTCTCCTCTAATTGTCAAGCAAAAATACATATACATATGGAGGGCTCACAGCTGAACCGAACCAAGTCATTTTAAAAAAATCCAAAACCAACGCCAAAATTTCCGCAAAATTGACCCCTATTTAGAGCTGTAATGAACTATGTATAGTTCATTACAGCTCTAAATATAATGTAGCTCTAAATGAACTATGTAGTTCATTACAGCTCTAAATAGAGGTCAATTTTGCGGAATTCCTGGCGTTAGTTTTGGATTTCTTTAAAATGACTTGGTTCGGTACAGCTGTGAGCCCTCCATATGTACATTTATATGAATATCGCAAGTAAAAAATAACTGAACACAATGCCAACACTTTCAATATTATTGGCACGCTGTTATTGAAGTCGAAAATCCATTCTTTATATTTTTAAACAATTTTATGCTTATGTTTATTTTTAATTTTATTTGTGTAAAAATTTTATAACAATTTTTTTCGAATACTTAACCTTCTAATAAACTAAAATTAATTGAAGTAGAAGATTTTATGTAAAAACTATTTTGTCTTGCCGATTGCGAAGACTAGTAGCTTTCCCAATTGGGATGTTGTAATTTAAATTGCTTGCTTCTATCTTAACTGGAACTAAAAATCTTCATAAATGGGTTAAATTTAAAACATTATCAAGGACTTTAGCTAAACAGTGAAAGCAAATAAAAAAAAATAATTTATATTCCCACTTCTTCAACTTTAACAAAGCCAATTCCTTTCTAAGCAAAACAAAAACCACGAAAAAAAAATATAAAAATAAACAACATCGAAATGTGAGCATCCTTCATTTGAAAATTGAAATCATATCCTGTTATTGGCATTGTGGTTCTATAGGCCATTGAGTTATTGTTCTGTTATCGCTAGCTCAACAATAGTCCTTCTAACCCTAAGAGTATTTTCCAATTCTTTTCATTCGTTTTCTATCTGTCTCTCTATGTTTTGTCTATAACACTATATCGCGCTACCTATACGCTTGTGATTGTGGCGTAACTGCCTTTCTCCGTTTTGAATAAAAGAACAAACAAAACGCTATGAACCATTGAAACACTTATCTTTTGTTGCTTAAAAATGTTCAATAATGCCGTAGCATAGCCAAGTGCATAAATATAGAAATACTCAAAGGGCAGCATAGCAATAAGGAGCAGCAGCAGGAGTGTACATACGTATATGTATACGTTCGTATAGGAGCAGAGCGCCAAGTGAACTATGAATACCTAGTGAAAATATGTAGGTATGTGCACGAGTATGTTTCCGCAAGTTATTCCATTTGAATCGGAATTCGAATATCCTGAATTTTTTCCATTGTTGTTATTGTATCTCTTCAAACACTACATATACATGCCACGGGAAATTGGCAGCACTAGTCTGATCTAGAAAATACGAGAACGAAAACAAAAACTAGGAATAAAGAATAAATCTGAAAGATGATATGAAAAGAAACTCATGGCAAAAGGGTAACAAATGGCGTTCTCCTATTCTATTGTGTGAATCAAAAAGTTCTCCGGAACCACTTCCTCCCACTACATCGTCTTGTAAAGGGTGTTTTATCGGCTATTGGCAATTTAAAATTTCGAATAGAATAAACAATAGTCTAAGAGCCAGTGACATATGTAAATTCATAGTGATAAGGTTATACCTTATGCCTAATAGTGGGGTCTTTCCAAGAAAAATTCTTAAATACAAAGATTGGCGGAGAGTGAGAATGGAGAAGACAAAACCAAGAACTCTATGAGCTGTACCAGCATGTGGATAAAGTATTTCAAGACATTTGCAACACTTGTCCCCAAATCCGAGATGACGGATACAAGTGGTCTACCCATAAGAAACGCGGGCGACACTTGGTCCCCGATCGCTAATGTTATTCGTTTGAGGATGGCCAAGGGCTCAACTTTATTTTTTTTTAGTGTAAGCTTTGTTACAAATGGAATAATATTTTCTAGTTCCTAACTTAACCAAAAATCTTACAAAAGCCCACCGAATAAGTTTTAGAATTGCGTATAAGAAACAAATTACCAAATTGGTCCTCGAAATATTGAGGTAGTAGTTGCGGACGGACACTTCTTGACTGAAGAGCAAAAGATGGTGAACTAAATTGAGAGTTTAAGAATTGAATCGGTCATTTCAAAAACCTCATAAGTCATTCAATTAGAATTTTTCAGGAATCAATAAAAACTGTTTCATGCTCAAACAAATGAGTTTTAAACCACTTTTTTATGCTTAATTAGGTATTTTAGTGGTAAGAAAATTAAAAAGCGAAAAAAATTCACAGTTTATTAATAAAAATAATGAAAAAAACCTAAAAAACTGTTCTTGACTTAAGTTGTTTTAGCAAGGACTGGGGTAAGTGGTATATAATTTAACCAAAAAAATGGTAGTAATTATATTTTGTATTGCTTATTATTGAAAATTACACTTAAGAATAACTTTTTGTCATGTTTTAATATCTTTAAGGTACATAGATTGATTATCTTCAACATTTTCTTATTGATGGGCACTTTTAAAACATAAGCCTTTGCTGATAACGGGTGATTTTTTAAGAGCTTGAGAACTTTTTTAAAAAAAAAAAACGCATAAAATTTGCAAAATCTCATCGGTTCTTTATTTGAAACGTTAGATTGGTCCATGACATTTACTTTTTGAAGATAATTTCATTTAAATGTTGACCGCGGCTGCGTCTTAGGTGGTCCATTCGGAAAGTCCAATTTTGGGTAACTTTTTCGAGCATTTCGGCCGGAATAGCCCGAATTTCTTCGGAAATGTTGTCTTCCAAAGCTGGAATAGTTGCTGGCTTATTTGTGTAGACTTTAGACTTGACGTAGCCCCACAAAAAATAGTCTAAAGGCGTCAAATCGCATGATCTTGGTGGCCAACTTACCGGTCCATTCCTTGAGATGAATTGTTCTCCGAAGTTTTCCCTCAAAATGGCCATAGAATCGCGAGCTGTGTGGCATGTAGCGCCATCTTGTTGAAACCACATGTCAACCAAGTTCAGTTCTTCCATTTTTGGCAACAAAAAGTTTGTTAGCATTGAACGATAGCGATCGCCATTCACCGTAACGTTGCGTCCAACAGCATCTTTGAAAAAATACGGTCCAATGATTCCACCAGCGTACAAACCACACCAAACAGTGCATTTTTCGGGATGCATGGGCAGTTCTTGAACGGCTTCTGGTTGCTCTTCACTCCAAATGCGGCAATTTTGCTTATTTACGTAGCCATTCAACCAGAAATGAGCCTCATCCCTGAACAAAATTTGTCGATAAAAAAGCGGATTTTCTGCCAACTTTTCTAGGGCCCATTCACTGAAAATTCGACGTTGTGGCAGATCGTTCGGCTTCAGTTCTTGCACGAGCTGTATTTTATACGGTTTTACACCAAGATCTTTGCGTAAAATCTTCCATGTGGTTGAATAACACAAACCCAATTGCTGCGAACGGCGACGAATCGACATTTCACGGTCTTCAGCAACACTCTCAGAAACAGACGCAATATTCTCTTCTGTACGCACTGTACGCATTCGTGTGGTTGGTTTAATGTCCAATAAAGTAAACTGAGTGCGAAACTTGGTCACAATCGCATTAATTGTTTGCTCACTTGGTCGATTATGTAGACCATAAATCGGACGTAAAGCGCGAAACACATTTCTAACCGAACACTGATTTTGGTAATAAAATTCAATGATTTGCAAGCGTTGCTCGTTAGTAAGTCTATTCATGATGAAATGTCAAAGCATACTGAGCATCTTTCTCTTTGACACCATGTCTGAAATCCCGCGTGATCTGTCAAATACTAATGCATGAAAATCCTAACCTCAAAAAAATCACCCGTTAGAAGTGAAACCGAAGTTGCAACTTTATTTATTACTAATAATGAATGTTTAATCAATCCATCAATATATTCCTATGATAGTACCTTTCCTATGTGAAGCATACTTAAAGCTCATATATGTCGAAGGTACTTTTTTCTGTTTTTGTGGGATTTTTTTCTATAAGATTCAGTGTTGACAAACATGTTTTTTGTACAAATTTGGCCACAATTTCATGAATTCCAAAACATCTTCAGTTTTTAGCTCTATGACTATATTTTCTAAATGAGATGGACGAGATGGATGAGTATGAAAAGCTGAGATAGACAATGAAGCGCAAAAGATCATTCAGTTTCAGAGATCATTCATAAAAATGAGAAAGAGTCTGAGACTAAACGGAGACCTTGGGGTCCCCAGCATTTATTTTGTGAAGATCCGGTTTGAAACCTTCAAAAAAAAAAGTATTGAACAATCCAGTGAATAAGGGCTTCATTGATACCAAACTCACGTATTTTCGATATAATAGCTTGATGCCAAAATCCATCAAATGCCTTAGAAATATCAAGCTCAATGATCTTACTTCGACATATATGATTCTACTCTTCTGCAACTTGATATCAACAGTTCCTCCGTTTTTCAAATCTCTTAGATAAATTAGTTTATGTCTTGTTTTTCAATTTTATAATTTGTTATAACATTTCATTAAGGTATTACACGCTCTCTTCTTTTTCGGCGCACCATCACTCTCTGTTTCACTTGAAGACATTTTTAAAGCTAAAATTACTTTTTGCAGAAAATAGTTGTATGAAAAACGCAAATTTGACATTGATGACGGTTGTTATCAAATTGAAGATTTGAATATTGTTGAACCAAACTACTCCCGCCATTTTGGTAGTGCATGCAAAAACCTCTTAAGTCACTGACTTATGTTGTTTATGCAATGAACGTCTTTTAAACGGTAGTATTTGACGAGGAAGGAATGTACAGACTTACGTGGTTTTAACCCAGAATACGCATTTCCCTTCAAGGAACCATTTTCAGCAAAAAAAGCATTTTGGAAAAAAATGTGACTTAAGAGGTTTTTGAAATGACCGATTCAATTCGATTTTTGATAACTTGTGTGAAACTTTCGAACTAGGTCGCACGAAATTGCTCTCATGTAAAAGACTACCAAAGAAACAATTTTAGCTGTATTAATGCTTGAAAAGCGCTTTCGGAGCTAATCTTAGAGCTAGTTAATTCAAAAACAAGCTCTAGATGCGCCCTTGGAGCAAGCATGGAGCCCACTTGCAGCTAATTCATTGAGTTTGAGAGCACTTTTTAGCTCCTTAATAGTGCTTGTAAGTAGATAGAGCCGCGTGCCTTTACGTTTTTTATTAGTATTAGTAAATTAATACAAATCATACTATTGAACACGAAAAGAAATTATTATTTGTGTTGGTAAATCATCTTAGCATCATAATTTATTTTCATAGAACAATGAGTAAAGGTAATAATTAAAAGCCATAATCCGTTCAACATGGGAGAGATTTCTAAGTGCGATTTCATTTTTATCAGAAATGTTGATATTGTACTTCGAAATATTACAACGCCCTTCTTTAATAATTTGTTTTAAGTGGATGGTAAATTTTTTTTATTTCAATTTTTAACTTGAGAAAAAAATATTTATTTTGCTCGTGCACTTTTTTGGATAAGACTTCTGTGTTTATCATGATTCTTTTAAAAATGGAGTCATCACAGCACTGTTAATAGTTTTCTTTTCCTGTTTTATAAAAATTCTTAAATATTCGCCATTTTGTTAAATACACATGAAGATATAGCTTGTAGCTCTTAAGTAAATCTTTAAAAAATTCTTTTGCTCTTAAAGAGCTATTTTAAAGGGTGCAGTATCAAAATTCTAACATGCTTTCCAACAGCTGATAAAAACATTACTATGGAGCAAATTTAACGAGCAGAAAGCTCTTAAATGTAACATATCTAAAGATTGTTAAGAAACTCCATTATAGAGCTAGATATTTAAATTCGTTTACCAAGAGCTGCAATATGTTTTGAAATAGAGCTAGGGCCGTGCATTTAACTCTCTCAGAGCTATTTAAGAACATATAAATAACATTTAGCTCCAACGATGTTACTTGGGTAAGAATTTCAAAAGCGAATGTTATTAGAGAACAACTGTTCATGAGCATAAAATTCATTTTTTAAATGACTAAAACAACTCCTTTAGTATCTGGAGATAAGAGCCAGATGCCATGTGATCCAATCAAATATTATTTTATGCAATAACAAAACTTATAAGTCGTTGAAGTGGTTTCTTAAAAAATAAGCTTTTATATAAAAATTTTTTCAAACATTTCTAAGAAAAAAATTTGGTAGGTAGATACAGCTTAAATTTTTTATTATTGTACCAATAAAATTTTTTTTTTCCAAAAAAAATATTGAGGCGTTCTTGAGATATTGAATTTTCAAAAAAAAATTAACTTTTTTTAGTTAAAAAAATTTTTTTAAGGTTTGAAATGCAATGTTTTTAAAATTTTTTAGTAACTTCTCTACAAATATTTTTATTAAAGTCCGTTATGCCGATAATGAGAAAGTCAAAATTTGAAAAAATGGTTCTCTGATAGGTACACGCTGTAATATCTTAATTTCAAATTTTTCTTTAATTGAATTATAGATCATAAAAATTAATCAAAAGAAAACAAAATTATCAAAATTCTAGGTGTCGTTTTTAAAAAAAAATACGATTTTCGGAAACCATTTTGTAACATTTGCATGGTGGATACCATTATTTTTAGGCAAAATAAAATTATTTTTCTTACATCTTGTAGACTGTATTAAAAAACTATTATTTTTCAAGCTTGCAAAAATCGGGCAAAGCGTTTTCAAAATATTGAGTTTTGAAAAAAAAAGAAATGATTTTTTTTAAATCCAAGAAAAAGTATAAAAAAATTATCAAAATCGGTTGAACCGTTTTTGAGAAAATCAAAAACAAAAAAAAAATGGTTCCAAGGGGTACCTACCATTAATAATAATTTTTCGGAAAAATTTTGTCCACCATTACCTAGCTATGTATAACTACATGAATGAAATTTAAAGAAAATCGGCCGAGCAGCGGCTTAGGCTGTAGTCGAACAGACAGACCGAATTGCGAGACCCACCTTTTTCGTCTTCGTTATCATCGTAATGTCAACTTTGATCAAAATCTCGAGTTCGATTTTTTTTACGAATGCATAAGTTACCTTATATTACCTATAAGTCGCAAGTAAAAAGGGAGAAGCGAGGATCAGTGAAGAACAGGGAAACATAAAGGTAATATTAAAGCTAGGCAAGAAGGAATATTTCAGAATCTTTTAACAAAGCATTTGTCTTCCCACAATGTCAGCTACCTCCAATACTTATACCGCTCTCTCTATTCCGGATCAGGATGATCATATCGGTCGACAGCGCTGATTGTTAGGAACTATAGTTTCCATTAAATCAAAAGCTATGGGACTTACGATGTCCATCCTGCAATTTTAAAAATTATTTTGCCATTTCTCTTGCCGGACGTTACTTTTATTTCCTCTACCTAAAAATCCCAAAGGGAACGAATTCAGTCCTGACATTTTAATCAAAATCATTCGAAAGAGTTCTACAAAAACAATTAAGTGTGTTTCTTGCTGCAAATAGCATGCGTACACCAAAACAGCATAGGGATGAAATTAATTTCCTAGTTTCATTTTTCACCAAAGCGATTAGATATTTTCTACTTTCCTTCGATTTATTTCAGCAATTGTTCAATCGAATAAGTAAAAACTGCAAAAAATCCTGACATGACATTTAATCGCTATTTAACTTGGGCTAACCATGATAATTTACTCGTCGATCAAAGGGCACGGTAGTGCCCAGCCAAGTTCTGGCACTACACTCTTTTTACAGGAACAAACTCAGGCGATTTTTGACCCCTCCCTATCTTCAGTAACAATGAAGTCAGAAACTTAAAATTCCGAATATTTGCTAAGTTAGTCAGGCACAGGCGCCTCACCAAATTTCAATTTTCTAGCATAAGCGGTTCCTGAGATATAAGGCCTCAAAAATCACAAGAAACGTAACTGACTGACTGACTGGCTGACAGATCATCAAAATTATGGAGCACCTCCCGACATCGTAGAATCTTGTAATCTTATGCACAACAGTAGGTCTTGACATGCAAGCAGAGAAAAAAATGTTAATGATTACTGACTAAAATTTGATGAGCTTACTTGGCAAGTTTTTTTTTATACCCAATTCAAAAGGTTTTAAAAACTTGACCAGTCCATCAAATTTTAGTCAGTTATCATTTAATAATAAAATTTCTCTATTACATTGTAGGTTGTAGCTGTTTCAATATTATTCTACTTTAAATATTCGGTATTATACCTTCATTAAGTAAGAACTTGGCGTTTTTAGATCTCAGTACTTTTCACGGCTGACTTGTTACAGTCAGTAGTCCTTGCTCTCAGATATTTCGGTGACTCGTAAACCAAATTACTGTTTTGATAGAATTAGATTAACATCCTCTCATAGGTCTCATCACTTTTTCACTATCGGTTTTCCTTTTTAAAATCTGAACGACAATTTGTTTAATAAACATTTTTGTTTGTTTTCTGCGGGTCACCGCAATAACGGTCCATTTTACGATTAGTTAAAGCATTTGTCCTTTTATTCAAAAAGGTTTCCCAAACAAAAAGGCCCATATTACGGTTTTCAATAATCATTTATCAACAAAATTGATAAATAGGTTATTTTCGTTATAAAACACTATTTATTTTTGTATAAACTGTAATTCGTTATTCAACTTAAGGATCTATTTTGACTAGTTCTATTGATAAAATGGGTATTTTCGTTGTCAAAAATATCCCTCCCTTTGCTTTATCCGTGAAGTTTTTGAATCTCATATATTTTAAAGCTTCTTAGGTGATTGTCGACAGGTAGGTCAGGGTTATTGCCGTGTGAAAAACACTTTCTTTCAATATTTGTTTTTATTATTTTTTCCCATTATTACACTTTTCAGGTTTAACTTAATTCGTATACATATTTACTTTACTCCCTGTCATCAGATTAATTAGTGGGACCCATCCCCTTAATCCGTGCTACTCGTTGTGGTAGCATCCCAAGTGCTAAATGTCGTTGCACTTGGAATCCTCTATTCGAATTTTCGTCAATCTGTTGACTGACATGCAGCACCTAGTTGTATAAATCATTTGGACGTGCCAAACAAAGATTTTTTTAATTTTAAATATTTTATTCGGTTCGTCACAGAAAAGTGCAACATATTGAATATCTGGACTAGATCATATATTTGTACAGCTTTTAGGTTATCAGCTCTTCTTTTCTGCTTAAGCCTTGTACGCAGATCGGGAAAAATTTTATCTCCCATAAATTTTTTGTCCTGGGACAAATTTTGTCTTGGATATTTTTCCGAGCAGTACGCAGTTCGCGCGCAAAATTCATACTTTTGTGCATTGCTGTACAAAATGTCTCCACTAAATTTTTCCAGAAAAAAGAATGATAGAAGTATTATTTTGCGGGACAAATTTTGACAGCCGAAAGTAATTACTGTCAAAACTGGTTTTATGTAAAAGGTGCTGATGCACCTTATGAAAGCATCGATAGGAGATTCCAAAAAGATATGAACGACTTTTGTAAGACAACCCGTTCCAGAGATACACTACATAACACATTAAATTATTTTTTAGTTCTCCAACTTCAAACTTTTGCGCGAGATTTGAAATAGTTTTGTAGAAATTAAAATTGTAAAGATAAAATTTGTCTTGTCTCGATCTGCGTACTAGGCTTTATCGTTTAACGAATGGCAAAGGTCGTTAGGCGTATCTTTTCAAGATAGAGCCCTCCGTATTAATGCTGGAATAGTGTTCTATCTCCATTAGAACAAGTATTAAGAAAACACATCGCAACTCTCTGCCGAAACCCTGTGCAGGTTTTGGCTTGGTATGATCGATTTTCCGTGCCAGAAGACCAAAACTTTTTTATGACAAGACATGCTCTAGCATGATTTGTAACTTGGTCGCAAGACAAAAAAGCCTCGGGAAAAATACATTTTTTTAAGGTGTTATGAATGAATGAGTTATAATTGGGGGTATTGCACTGTGACCTCCTAAATCAGGATTACTTTGCTAAAATATTTATCTTTTAAAAATTTTAGTATTTGGAGCACCTTCAGAGAGGTAAGGTCGGTCTCTTCCAACTGGTATTGTAAGAAAGAAATTCTACTTCTGTAACAGAATCTTCGGGAAATCCTGGGGACCGAGCCCAAAAATTATCAGGTGGATGTTTTTGGCTATAATCAGACCAATACTAACTTATGGTAATTTAGTCTGGTGGAATGCAAAAAAGCACGAACCTCAAAATTCTGACAAAAGTACAGAGACCTGCGTGCATTGGAATTACGGGGACCATGAGATCCACACCAACTGCAGGGTTAGAGGCAACACTCAACCTGAAACCCCTAGATCTTTTCGTACAAGAATCCGCAGGATATATCGCCATAAGACTTAGCCAAACTAATACCTAGAAAAACAGTACAATAGGACATGCCCAAATAGTATCATTACAGATTATACCACACCGGAACTTGACTTTTATAAACCATTCCAAACTGCCTTTCCAAGAAGAGAAGAATGGTTGAACAACCATTCTCTTCACCAGTAAATCAGCAATAGCAATCTATACTGATGCCTCCAAAATAGACACGGGTGTTGATGCAGGCTTTTTCTCAGAACATCTTGAGCTAAACAACTCACTTAGGCTCCCAGATTATAGTAGTGTCTTCCAAGCGGAGGTCCTGGCAGTGACAACAGCTGCGGCATACCAGGTTATGAAAATGACCATGAGTTGGCAAGATATGAATCAGCCCTTCACGCTAGTCCAGCAGAGATGGTCAGTATCCCACTCTGCAACATTAAACAGAAAATTTCAGATTTAATCCTAAAGAAACCCAATCAAAGGTGGAATCTACTTGACACCTGTGATACTACTAGGAAAGTATGGCCTTGCAAGCAGAGGACCGACAAAATTATACAACTTAGTAAGAAGTCCCTTCGCTCTCTTACGAGCATAATCACCGGATATAGTTTACTGAAATATCATAAATATGAAATGAAACTAAGTACAGATGACGTTTGCAGAGGATGTGGTGCTGAAAAGGTACATGCAGACACACCACACTTTCTCTGTCATTGCCCTTCACTATGCCACCAGAGAAGGAAATGGCTTGGTAGTTACTCCTTTGACAATCTAGAAGATCTTTCCAATATTTCAGGAATTCAGTTGACTGATTAACAGAATACATAGGTTTTTATCAGAAAAGAGTGATTATACTCACTGGCAGCACAGTGGATCTACATTGATCTAAGTGTGACGACAACGACATCAATTGTCAGCCCAACAACCTTACCTTACTGGTATTGTTATAGATACTTTTTCCTTTGGTGCATGAGTGGACAAAACTTTCGCAGTATATGATGCGGTGTTTCCTAATGCACTGCTTACCACACTAAGTAAACTTAGGTGTCTTCTAAGTCTGGAGTGTGCAGTTAGAATACCAGTTATTATTCTTAGGTTATTACTACTTAAGTTAATGAACTTTTCGAAACGTTGCTGGTTGTAATTACCCAGTAATAGTTTAACACTCCTTAGCTTTGTGTGTTCTTTCCAGTTTTTGGATCTACTTGCCTCCTCTTCTTTTTTAATTTTGTACTTGATAATGTTTTCTCCTATTCCGCAATAGGGCTCAGGTGTAAGGATGAAGGTGTTGATGCGCCGATTTTTGCTAAGGACTCGCACTTCCACACTAATTTAGAGCTAATGGTATATGAGCTCAGTGCCTTGAGTCAGCTTGGCCATCTGACATGATGGCAATGTTCTGGTTACGATAGTTTCTTTCGAGATTACAATCTACGCATTTCCCTATAGCATGTACCTTAGCTTGGAAAATGCTGGTGGACTGTCCCATCGGTATGAAGAGTTTGGTTTATGCAAAATGTTCGTTTGTTCTCGATCCATCAGTGTAGCACTTGGTGGTATTTATTTCGAGGGTGTTGTTTTTGTTGTTTAACTCTATATGAAAGTTTTCCTTGAAATTATATTTTTTGATCATACCATCTCTTGGGATGTCAAGAAGCAAGAAGGTTTGTCACTGTGGAACTGCTGATTAAGTCCCTATCCCTGAGACCAATAAATTTGCTTATCTCAGTTCCTTCCTTCGAGAATCCAATGATAGTTCCCATTGCTGCGGTAGGACAGATTTTCATTGCTTCGGCAATACCAACACACCGAGCCGTTGGACTTTTTCTCAAGTCTTCTGAGCTGTTCGTGATTCGGTTCTCTTGTGTAATGCAAACGCACAATAGGTTAATGATAGGTGTTACCATCAGAGTGCACATCCACCTGAGGAAGTTTTTTTTTGCAGCCCCATCAATTACCTGCTGTCTCTTGCAAATCATTAGAGCGTTTTTGGCTTTCCCGACTATAGTTGAAGTATTTTCCAGGTAAATTGTATGATTGTCGTCTTCGAGGTGTTTATTAAAATTCATACTGATAGACACTATTTACGTGTTTTTTAAGTCTTCTTTGAATTATATCGGCAAAAGTTTCTTCAAACTTACTTAGTGCTGTAATAGCGATATCATCAGCAAATCAAATGCAGCATATACCTTCGGAGGTAAGATTCTCTAACAATTCATCCAAAACAAGACTCCATAGCGAAGGTGATAGTACCCCACCTTGAAGGCAGCCTCTTTTTGTGATTATTTTTTTTTAATTTTTTTTTGCTTGTGCCTCTGTATTTCTAGTGCCAAGCATTTACTAACATCAGCTTTGTCTACAGCCTCATGGGATGTGTTGTCAAAGGCTCCTTCCATGTCTAAGAAAGCAGTTAGTGTTGTTTAGTTTACATCTAACTCTCTTTGCACGTTATTTGTTTGTTCAAACAGGGGCGGTGTTCGGTGTCATACATTGGGAGTCTAACGCAATAACTTTTATCCAAAGGGGTAAATGGCGCATATGGAGCTGATCGTACAGTCATCAAATTCCGTCCACCTGTATGAATAAACACCTGAAGCATGAACTCCGCAATACATCACCTCTATGTTGGACGGTCTCTGTTATTTATCATTTAGAACCTGCGGCCTTGTTGTTCCTAAGCTTTATATGACTAAACTTGCCCTTTTCTTGCTGTAGAAAAGATTCTTCATCGACTAGATTGTGGGTTCTTATCATTTTAGGATACGTTTTGTCTGCTCGATTCGCACATGGTCCATTTGATGGGCGGTTCATCCGTCTGTAGCCTGAGCTCTAGCAAGGCCGATCAATCGGAAGCTGGTATCTGTTGAAATTGAAGCAGTTCTCTAAATAAGAAATCAAGCACTGATTCATCTGTGACATTCTCATCTCTTATTCTTTTATAGAGTAGAAAATCGGAAAAGAACCTGAAACTTGTACTAGAGGGAGGCACAACAAAACTAATTTTCTCCATATTTCTTTCCCTTTCCTTACAATGAATTAATTAAAATCCGAGTGGGACGTGGGACCTAAACAAGAAACGAAGAAAGGGTTGGACTGAGCTGAATCGCGTTTAGAAAAGCAAACAAAATCGTTACGAGTCATGCTCTTACTAACTGGTAAACAGGCATTCAAGAAAATCCTGGTTAAAGTTATAAAAGAAACGGTAGGTAACTATTCTTTTATTTAAATAACATATCTGAATGACGACAGCTGTAATATTTCGAACACATCAAGTACCATAAAACCATAATAAAATTTGGAACGAATTTGAAATCGCCAATAGCCAATGAAGCACCCTCTATAACGTGTAAGTTAGCCATCATCGGAAGACAGGAGATTTTATTTATGTGTTGCGCTAGAAATCTATTTGCACAAAGCACCACAAATCTGAGCATCGGATTAAATTGAAACGTAAACTTTTGCCATTTTTTCTCTGCTTACCATTACTTCGCCCTCACTCGCTCGCTGGCGATTTTTTTTTTTCAAACTTTATTTTTCTACCTCGACTTAGCTGTCCTTTCGTTCTTCTTTTTCACAATCCATCTGGAAATTTATGAGCCCGCTTTATTTCTAACTTTGGGGCCTCACAATTCTTTGGTTATCAGTGCTTCTGTGTGTGGCAAACAACATCAAGTTAAAGCGTATGTAGTTACACCAAACACACTAACACACACACATACATTTATAGTAAGATGAATTACAACCATCAGGGTGCACTTCTTTTTAGCTTGGATATGCGATTCAATTTTGACAGCAAGAAGATATATTAAACGGTTTCAGGATGGTTAAAAGGGTGTGCTTGTGCAACCTTAACAAACTTTATCTACTTCGTGAAAAGCGAATACCTTCAGATTCAGGGGAATTTCCCCACAAAAGTGACTGATGTTTCTCAAAATTTGTATGCGGTGTATGATGGAGATGGTATAGTATGGTAGCTATAGGCTATTCCTGTTTACAAGTCGAGATGAAATTTAATCAACGTAGATTTTCAAGAAGATCAAATTTATTAGAATCTGCATGTGAGAGTATCATCACGGCTTCAAGACAAAATATACATTTTCTTATTAGACTTTGAATTCAGGAACATCAACTTCAAAACGTTAATCATCGTTGCGCTAATGCAATGGAAGAACGTCAGATGTTATAACCAAAGTTTTACAGGTGATTCACGGAAGCGCTGTCTGATACTTATAATTATACTATAGTATAGTTAAGTGTTGAAGCAAGCGGGAATTCATGCTGTTAACATGGCGATGTCTAGTGATTCAACTAAAAGAAGGTACCTATGACTGGATTTATAAGAAGGCTTAAGAGTTTAGCAAAGTGAAGTCTGGAAGACAGAGAACTTACATGATCAACTTTGATATACCTAGGTACTTAAAGCTGAAGAAATCAATCTTTATTACAATAGTGAATTACTATAATTTGAATATAGACGATTTTTCACATCAATTTTTAAACTATATTTTTTACTTTTTTTTGATAAATATGCAAAGTAGAATGACTATATTTAATCAAAACAAAAACAAAAAGTGAAACCTAACTTAAGGAAATCATTTTTGTTTGCGCTTTGTATCATTGTCATACGAAAAGTCGGTACAAACCGCAAACTGTAATTATTATAACTGGTAAAATAAGCGCGGAATAACCACTACCGACAGTTTTGGGTTAAGGTTTACTTACTATACTCTGTCCAACAAAAATTGTCAGTACAGGCCTTATGGGAGAGCTTTTTCTAAAGCAGTGGCGCCTGATGCACCCTCATTACAATGCGTTAGGAAAAATGCCACTCAAAAAAGAGCAAGCCACTGACTTTTCTTAAGGAATTGTTGTTGTAATTCTTTTCAAAAAGTTGTACACCCCAACACGACCGTCGTATCCCACTGCTGATGAGATACTGTCAAGAGTGTCAAGTGCAGCGTTGTGCTAAAGTGCCCAATTGGGCCATTTGGCCCCAAGATTTCTATTTTGGCCCGGTGCCCCGGGCCATCACAAAATGGCCCCAAAATTGAAAAATTTGAAAAATAAAGCAACCCATTTTGCACAGCATTAAAAAACAAAATTTTATTTTAGAAATGGATAATATCCAAGTACTCGATATTTACTCTCATCTATGTATACGTTAATTTTGCTGAACGCATTCATTGAAAAACTCAACACATCACATCGACTGACAATAGCACTGGCTGTCTTTCTCTTTTTCTCTGTCTCATAATTAAATTCTTAATATTTTGAGCAGCGTTTACCACTTCCGGAAAAAAAGTCGAAGTAGATTTGAAGAAAAAAGGGAAGTAGATTGAGAAAAATCGAAGTAGATTTGAAAATGACTTTTACTTGCTTTTAGAAAACTTTTAACTAGGATTTTCATCAGTTAACATTACAACACGAAAAAGTAGTGATTTCGTCTGTCTAAACCTGCAGCCTAGAGAAGAAATTGCAATGTTTTTTTTTTTTAGCTCGGTTCCTTCCATACAGCCATTATGAAATATCATATTTATTTCAAAAACGACTCTAATAAATTTTATAAAAAAAAATATGTGTAGACCATACAATGGGATCTATATTTTGGTAAAAAAAAAAAACAAAGTTATAATCGGTACCTGTGAAAGAACCTTTTTTTGATTTTCTACTTTCTCATTTCCAACTCTACCGCTTCCGATAAAAATTTTTATATCGGAGCTTCTTTCGTTTGGAAATAATATTGTATACAAACAATTTTTTCCTTAAATTTCTATTTTTAACTACTTAAAATTGTCTATACATTTCTTTTATTTTTAAAGAAATTTGTATTTGAAAAATTAATTTATTAATAAAACTTTCTTTTATAAAGAATAACTTTAAAAAAACACACGCAAGCGAAATTTTCATAAGATTAGTATTCTTCTATGCTTTTAAAATTACTAGCTAATTTGTATATTTATTGTCTTGACATTAATTTTTTGGTAATTCTGGTACAACCTAGAGTGAAATAAAGAAAAAGAAGTAGATTTGGGCTTTTTTTGGTAAAATTGAAGTAGTTTGAAACAGGGATTTTCAAAATGAAGTAGATTTCAGTATTTTGCTGATGGTGCGAAGTAGGAAGTAGATTTTAAAATATTTTGAAAAAAAGAAGTAGATCTACTTCAATTGAAGTAAAGTGGTACCACTGATTTTGAGTCTACCCCATAGCAGTGCCTCTGCCTGTGCAGAACGTTTTTTTTTCAGCTCTTAATAATATTAAAACCGAAAACCGCAATAGATTTAGCTATGAAGTTATAAATTCGCTTATGAGCTTTATGGGGTTTCTGAAAAATAATACTTGTGGTAATTTTATTCCGCCTCCAGAATTGATAAAAAAAGTCAAACATAGATTTTAAGTTATTTAAAAAAATGGAATAAAATGCAAAAATACAAATAAAATAATATCTTCTGTTTTTTTTAATTATTTTACCGAATATGGAAAAACAAAGTGGCCCCAAAAAAGTTGAAATGGCCCCAAAAATGGCCCCAACATTTTGTTTCCCAGGAACAACGCTGGTCAAGTGTCACTCAATACGATCGTGCGCTCTTTATCTACATCAAAACAGAGTTACCATTATCATTCTCAATTGCAAGCAAGGAGCTTTTTCAGTGGTTTTTATTAAGTAGCTTTTGGGATTTGAAGCTTTTGAAACGCGCCTATTATCTTACCGCTTGGTATTGTGGGAAAATTTAAAATAAATGTTGTTTTCAGTCGTTTTGAATCGGCAGACGGTAGCCCTACGTGTTTTTTACTCTCATTTGCGGCGATTTATAATGTAAACTACGGAATCCCTGTGAGAGCTTTAAAAGGCGCCACACTTATGCATGGAAATGCAACCAGAATGAGAGACAAACGTCCTATCTTCCCTGTACTGACAATTTTTGTTGGACAGAGTATAGACGTATGAAGAAACATGTAATTCAATCGTTTGCACAAAAACATGTAAGAATTTGTTATAATATTTTTTTCATTATTGATTGCAAATAGTCATTGTAAGTTTGTTGTACCCGCGACATAAAAGATATAAAAGTTTATTTTGTTGACACAAATAAAGTTCAAACTTTTTAAAACTTTCTAAAAGTAAGAAGAAAACAAAACGGAAATTAAATCAGTCGTTATTAGGAGTAAATTTTAAGTTGAACTACAAAAAACGTTGATTCAAATTGGTTGCACCCGCGATCGCAATATCAGGATCGGGAATGCAACTTATTGACTACTAACATTATAACGTGATTTATCATATTTCATTGATAAAATAAGCTTTGACAAATAATTTCTGCTGTTCAGGGTTTTTTTTTTTTTTTTAATTGTGTAATATAATATTTTATTCCTTTTTATAAAAATAAAGGTATAGTTAAATGGGAAAAGACTGCTTCACAGAAATATAGGCTCGTGATTAGCCGCTCAATTTAAAGTTGTTGCATCTGAAAAAACTGATAATTACTAAAGCACTGCCTAAAAAACTGACGTGCGTTCAAACAACTGATATGAGATTTCTATAACAGGGATAATATTAGCAAACAAATGCCGGGTATGAAAGATGTGAAATCGACTTAGTCAGGAGTTACGAATCGAGAAGACAACAATGATTATGAGTATTCGTGAAGCTTATCAGGGAGCATCTGTTTGTAAGACTATATTTTATCAAGAAAGACCTGCTCATATTCTACCTATGAATGATATCCCTCATAGTGTCTGCATTTGCACATCTCTCTCAAACTACATAAATCTACTTTTTGCTATTTCGTAACATGCGACAGACTTTCCTAAAACATAATGAGAGTTTTTGACGTATCGTGTAATGTTAATAATGAAGATTGCATGTCTAACAGTTGCGATGTATACAAAGAATCCAGCATTTGGAACATAACCCTATAGATTCAAACCCTAGTTTAAATTGGAAGATCTGAATTTTTCAGCATCACTATCAACAAAAATTGCGCGTTTCGATTTTCTTGTGAGCCAGAAGATGAAGCTTTAAATTCTTAATCACCAACAGCGTTGAACCCTCTATATTACCCGCAGTCTCTAACCGATATCTATGAAGATTGAGACGTTAAATTAATTCACTAACTATTATTAATTCATTAATTAAATTCACTGAAATAGAAAATGATATAGCAGACATCACAGTAAAGTAGGAAGCACCAGAGAAATAAATTCAAAAAGATTAATTGACATGGTTACTGACTAATAATAAACGTTATTTTATCTTTTACCCAGTTCTTAATATCGTTTTACTGATATTAATATTCATTAAAGTAAGACGCGTTGCACCCGCGATAATTTGATGTTGCACCCGCGATTGATTAAAAAGCGAATATTTCGATGTTTACTTTTGTTTTCTATCTTTATTTTTATTTATTTAGTTGAATGAATTAACGTCGGCGTCGTTCAATATGTGTAAGAATAGTATAATAAATGTTTCACAATTAACAGAATTTGTCTTTTTCGTACTATGATCTAGAAATATCAGGCCAATTCTGTTGCACCCGCGATCGCACTTTGAAACCTTTCTTCTGACGACTCATTTATTTTATTTTAGATTTTTAAACGAATTACGAAAAAAAAAAGGTGAAAATGTATCCCTTCAAGTGATAATTTCATTCAGCCCTATCAGGAGTTTCGCCCGAATAACCTTTCACCCGAAATATTTTTGTTCCCTCGGATTTTAAAAAGTAATCAGGAATTTCGCCCGAACAAGATTTCACTTCGAATTTAGAACTGACGGTTCGAAAAATAGGTATGTTCAGAAAACTGAGGTATCAATAAATTTCCCCATCTCTGAGATGGAAACAGAGAATGAAATCTGAGCTTACTTTTTTCTTGTTTAAAAAAAAGCTCAAAATAAATTCGGTTTTGCATTTCCTGTTAAAATAGTGTCCATTGAGTGCAATGATACGATTTTTAATCCTTCTCCAATCGATTTATTGAAGAAAAAAAAAATTCTGAATTTGCGGATGCATAAAATTTCCCTCTCCGTTTTTAATCATGAAGACTATTCGTCTTCGATACATACATTTTTTTTTGTTTTTTTATAAAGGGCATCTGAGAAAAGAGTTGCACTGTTCATTTAGGTAATAAATGGTTCCAGTATCAGGGAATCATCAAAGACGTTATGGAAACCATCGAAGTTCATTAACAAACCCAAATGCGTAACTCGCAAATAAATATAAAAGATTTTTATGCGAAAACGCTCCAGTAGCAGAGAGCGAAAAGTATCCAGCTAGAAGAAGGTAGGAGAAGAGACATACTATAAAATGTCAAGCAACTGACTATACTGGTTTAAAGAACTGAGAAGCAGTCTTATTGAAACCGAAGCGCTCGTAATAGGAGATCTGTTCAAGCAACATTTCCAGCAGATTTAAGTATCTATAATGTAGAGTAATTGAAGAAGAGGTAAGGTACAATAAAGGTTAAAAACGCCATTTCGGTTGTGGAAGTACTGATTATCAGCATAGCACTTCAAATAATTAAATCAATGCAAGTACCCCTTGGTGTATAGCGGTAAGTCCGTTGGGCTATCATACCGTGGATCTCTGTAGGTTCGAATCTCATCCTCTAAAACCTAAAAACAAAAAAAAAGTAAAAAAAAAAAGAATTTATTCCTTGCGAGAAAGTGGGTATGAAAAGTACTTCCCGGCCAGGCGCAATAGATCTATAAGTCGCAGTGAACTCAAACTCCATAATTATTCAAGATGCCGAAGTTCGTTCTAGAGCCATTCGTCGCGTTGAGTAAAGAGATCAAGTCTTTGAACTTCATTTCCGAAAGTTCGTCAATGTCGTCAAAACTGCCCTTGCTAATTATTGTGCTCTATATTTGACCAGAGCAGGATTGAAATGGAGGACTGTTTTCCTTTCCCACTGATCCCAACAGCTATGACGGTGAGTTTTGTGAGGAATGCTTAGCTTCGCCGCATGCTCTCCTATTGGCCAGTGTCCACTACAGGTAACTATGATCCTGGCTATGTCTTGCCTTGGTCTGCATATCAGATCAAATGTTCGGGATTTACCATAAGCGGTCCAAATGTGGTGAACATATTCGCCAAGTGCAGCTGTTTTTGCTTCAAATCGGCTTGGAATCGATTCAGCAGCTCTGCGTTACATGCGCCGATTATGATTTCACATTTTTCAAGTCTGTCTCCATGCCCTAGTTTGCTACCAAACCTACTTGGACCTTCGATTCACTAGGAGAAGTCCATTATTTGGACTGTTCCATGGTCTCAAGCATGTTGTGATGAATCCATGTTTCACGCACGGTTACGAAATAGCGCACAGACTCGGTCAAATTTTTCTTGAGCATCGCCAAACCCTGCTTTGACGTTATCAAACGATTGCGTTAGCTGTCGACTTTAAGCAAAAGCGGCTCCTAAGCTTGCGGAAATCTTTTTTAATGTCCAAATAATTATGTAAAACCAAAAACACTCATAATCTATGTGATAAGCCTGTGGTCTCTTCAAGATCGAGCATCTTTACTCACCCATCGTCCATTATCAAACGTTCGTCGTGTCTTGTGCTGGAACATCTGCTCCGAAATTGTGTAAACTAGTAGGGAATCGATGGTGAAGAGTCCCCCTAATATTTGGCAAGCTTTCGTTTAATTTGCCTGATGGTTTTTTCCTGTAAAAAATAATGTTTATTGAACACTCGAATTCACTTTTCCATTTTAAAGAAAATGCTCGTAGGCGTCTTATGGCTGCCACCATAAAACTATTTGACAGATCTGTCTGATAGATATTTTGATAGCTGCTTCTTTAAAAACAAACTGATGGATCAAATGGATGTGGTTTAGTTCGTCTCCATTGTCATTGTTAGTCTCTACAAGATAGTGTGGACATTGCAACCACCAGTATATGAGTCGATAATTTGGAGGCCTCCATTTAAACAATAATTTAGATGTTTTATCTAGAGGCCTCTGTACGTCCTCTGTACCGTTTTTTTACAAAGGTTATTTATGGATGATAGCTAAATCCTATCCAAAAGTAACCGGATAAAATGGGTGTAGCCTTCTAGTGACAGGTTCATCGATGTTTTTAGTTATCAGTTTTGTACTTATTAGCACCTTGAACTTGCCTTTCCAATTGGAGCTGAGTAGTACCATCGGTGTTGGTCTTGATGTAGATGCCCAACTAACAATTTTACTTCTATATTCATCTAGAGAAGCGTCTTGTTACTGGCTATTACACACATTTAAGGGTTATATAAAACTCCAAAGAGTTAAAAGGGCGACTTTTTTTTAACTCCTATTCCACCTTTATGGATTAAATTGTGTTACTCCAAAGAACATACTTATCGTTATGTTATAGAGGTACTATATGATAATTTACGTCCATAAGCTGATCAGATAATATTTAGTTCATCACTATAGGTGTATTAATTATCTTATAATCTATTCAACTATTATAACAAACTGCTATAAAGCTCACCAAATCATATTTGTGAACATAATATATGCTTTATTGCAGCAATTGCATCGGTAGTGGCGATGAAAAGAAGATTTACTATCACAAGAATAAAATACTTATAGGAGTATGCGGAAAATAAAAAAAAAATATTTCATTTCATTTTTATTTTGATGCTTTTCTTGAATGTTTTTGGGCTTTTTCCGCATGATTTCTGTGGAGATCTTAGAAGTTGATTATTTTTTATGATTTCATTTCTACTTTTACTTTTAAAATTAATTTAAAAATTACTTACATGTGTAGGCAGATTCTGGGAATTGAACTCGAGTACTTTCACACCAAATCTCTTGCTCGCTAACCGCTCGGCCAAACTAGAATATGTAAAGCCTAGCGTTCAATTGGGATCACTTTTATCATGAATTATATCCTTTAAGGCCACATGGGCTTTCCTTATAGGTGCTTTTAAGACTAAAATATTAGAAGATAGAAATAATTATCGCTTCGTAATTCGCATAAGCTGTTAAATTTATCGATAAATTGATTATTCTCAGCTTCTTCATCGAAAATCTAGCTGTTTAAAATGTGTTAAAGCTAAAAAAATCGTAAAAAATAGATTTTTTCTAAGAAACTCCTTGATTCGAGTTTTATATGAATGAAACTTTAATTAATTTGTTCAAATAAATTGAAATGTTGACTTTTTACTTGCGACATAGCTGCTATTTGGCAAGTTATGCATTCGTAAAAAATACAATGCTTTATTTTTTAACTTAACAACTAAAATTTGTTTGAATACAATCTACAAGATATGAAAAAAAAATTACAAATATTAAGAAATGGTTTTCAAAAATCGTATTTTTATCGGAAACGGCACCTAGAATTCTAATATTTTTTTTTTCGATTAATTTTAAAAATCTGTAATTCGATAGAATGTTGAAATTAAGATTTTACTGGCGACCTAACATAGAATTTTTTTTTTCTAATTTTGAATTTCTCAGTATCGGCTTGTAGGAAATTTGAAAAAACTTCTATCCAAACTTGAAAAAGAAAATATTTTTTGAATTAAAAAAAACACAGGCCAATATTTTTTTATATTCAATTTTTGTCCGTAAAATAATAAAAACTAAAAGTTTGTTTTTCTCAAAAATGTTCTAAGAACTTTTGTATATAAAAATTTTGTTTTTTAAGAATCCGCTACAATGACTTTTGTTTTTTGATAAAATCATATTTTCGAAAAAAAGAGTTAAGAGTTTTTAAAAAAAAGATTTTTTTGTTCAAAAACTTAATTTTTTTTTTAATTTTCAGTCTTTACATTTAGGTTAGTTCATTTGACCCAGTCCTACATTTAATTTATACAGATTTATACCTAGATTGCACATTTTGTTGTTGTATTTGATAGTGTGGCATATTTCCCTCATGTGTACAAAAGCACGTGTTGCATTCTGGGTCAATGACTCATTTTTACTGCATACATTTGCACCGTTTTATAATAGTACTATAGGAACTATATTCCACTATAAGAGTCCGACAGAAAAATTGATCATGATTATAGTCTTGACTTAAACTGTCCAATAATGATTCTATAAAGATAACAAATAATAAATTAAGACTTATATAGCAGTTTCTTGGGATTACTATTGGAGTATAAACTGTCCTGTGATTTTATAGTAGCAATATAGTATGATAAAAGGACAATTGAGTCTTAACGCTTATAGAGGTGATAAAAAGTGCTCCAGAGAATGTCTAGGCGATGAATTATATCAAGTTTTACTCCTATAGCTTTTTGACTTCCAGCAAGAATGTTTATATGAGCACTATAGCTACGAATGATTCTTTAATTTCAGAAATAGGAAGCAAAATTGTTAGTTGGGTGTTCTCGATAAATTACAAAAAAAAATACAAAATATAGTAGTTATAATTTTTCAAACTTAGCACCCAGACCCGTCATACTGAGGTGTGGGTTCTAACAAACAAAGAAAATCGTATGTCCTTCACGTCCCTTTAAACTTGACGCACACAGGCATGGTTTAAAATTACAAATCACTGGCTTGATATTTTCTACTGTGGTTGTGCCCTTTATTTATTTCTTAATTATATTAAATACACGCGGACCAAATGTGATATTTTATGAAAATCTACGTAGAGTGCTGGCGATATGCATCCTTAAGATACATCCTTATCCTTTCGAAAATGCAAAGAGAGTGTGTATTTCATAACTGTAATTCCATTTTTTTTTTTCTTAACATCTTCACTCGATGGGAACTTTAAACTGTGTCGAATAATATGATCCCCACTCCCCCAAAAAATCCGCATCTATATCTTTTTTTCTTCTGTTAAATGTACTACTAGCAGAAATACATAGCTGTGTGTGGCCAATAATAATTCATTGTGCGCTTTGAAGTTTTTGAATATTTCGAATGTGAGACTTCTACTCGAAGTATAGTTACATATTATACGATGCATGCTCCACGTATTCCACCTGAGGTATCTAGGACTCTATAATACCTATACTTCTATAATATTCTATTCAACAAAACGTAACTTTAGATTCTGCTTTAGATGGTTGTAAGGGAAATCCTGAAAAGTTTCGTCTGCACGTTCCGGCTGGGTAATTTGTTCCGATTATAAAAGTTTTTGTTGTGATTATATAAATTTAAGCTGAGTATAAGTTCGGATCTCTGCAGCAGTAGCAGGCTCTCAAGTAACCTAGGGCGGGGCAATTTGATTTTGAAAGGAAACTATAGTGCGAGCGAACGTGCTTTGATGTTGTTGATTCGAATATTCTAATTTGAACAACCGGATTCACTCCTGCACATGGAGAAAGAGGTTTGGATTTTGTATCGAAAATGCAAAAAAAAAAAAATTAATAGAGATATAAATACAAATTGCAGAGGGGTGGCAATCACAAAATAAGTAGGTGTATTATTTTGTATTTTCTGTAAAAAAAAAGAACGAAAGAACGTTTTTTAGTTGTTTTTTTTTTTAATTTATTCAGTTTTGGTAGTTTTTTGTGTGGATTGGGGCTTTGGAAATTTCAAAATATAGAACTTGTTCATTTAGGATTTTATTTATGACTGCCACAACATACAAACTTTATATCCATGCAGATCTAGTTAAATTGAAAACTTTCAGCGAGAAGAATAATTTATGTTACTACGTTTTGCAATCAAGAGCAGACGTAGCCTTTGTGCTAGACGGTGGTAACCTAATCTAATCATTATTTGCAGCGAAAATTCAATTGTGAGTACGTTTCATCCCAAGTAACATATTTCTCTTTTATACTTACGGCTCCTGTCGTAATAACTTTTCTTCTCGGTCCTTTTCTGTTGTTTGATAGAAGAGTTCGCGGTCTCTGAGATAATCTCTCACCATCTGCAAGAGATTTTCCGGGATTTGGAACTTTCTTTCAAGTGCGGCTAGTATATCTGTTCACCGAACAGAGTTGAAGGCGTTACGGACGTCCAGTGTTGCCAGTATAGAACTATTTTCCTGGTGGAATGATTTCCCCTCTGGGCAGTTTCAGCAGCTCTAACTACTCCTTTTATTGCTCCTATTGTGGAGCGACGTTTTCTGAAGCCAAATTGTCGTTCAGATAAGTCTCCTCTTCTTTGTATCGCTGCTATAAGGCTTGGTTGGAGCAATCTCTCTAGCAACTTTCCTGTTGTGTCGAGCATGCATAGGGGCCTGTATGCAGATAGGGAATCTGGATTGTTTCTTCCAACGTTTGGGGAAAGTCCCCTCAGCTAGGCAACTGTTGTACATGTTGAGGAGTAGTTGTGGGCAGGATTTGGCGATTTGTTTGAGGGCTTCTACTGGTACCCCATCATGTCCAGGAGCCTTTTTATTTTGCAGAGCATTTGTGGCTGTCATCAACTCTTCTTCACTAAAGGCTTGTATTTCTTGCCATGGTAGGCCAGATAGTACACGATCAGGCGATCTAATGGGATGAGTCGGGAATAGTGTATCCACAATATGTCACGTAATTTTTCCATTTAGGTGTGTTGTGGTCCTCTGGGCCCCAAGCTTTTTCATAGCGGCTTTGTAGCCGAGTCCCCAAGGATCGTTGTTGATGTCTTATCGGAGTTCTTCCATTCCATTTCTTGCTCAGTTTAATGGCTCTTCTGAGCTCATGGCGTTTGGCCTTGAACTCTTCAAGTTCGTTCTCGAGATGCTCGTCAGGTCTCCTTCTGCATCTGGTCACTTTTCACCTCAGGTGTAAGCAACTTCGGCGGAGTTCCGCAATTTCATCCGTCTACCAGTAAATAGGCTTTTTTCTTTCATCGTGTTGACGTTGGCTTGGAGTATTTTGATCATTTTAAGGAGGCCGTTTTTGCTTCTTCTAGTGCCTCTTTAAATACTTGGCACTTTCCAGATCCCGGTACATGGTCCATTGCACTTGGTTTGTTTTCCAGGCTTGTGCATAAGTAGCACTTTCGTTGTCGAATACGTGCCGGAATTTGTCATCGATGATCGTTCTGGCTAAGAAAATGTCCTTCTAAAGTAGTAGATGCATTTCTGGATTTGGGTGTATTTCGAGGTTCTTAAGAATTGTAGTGGTAAGTACCAACATTCTGATCATTGGGTATTATGTATGGATTCCCGAAGAACTTCTTGTTTGACCAATACTTACTTGTGATAGGCTTGCGATACATTCCTATTTTTTTTCGAATTTCACGCCATATAGGAACTATTGGACAACCTTAAAATATTTGAGCACAGTATGAGCCGTTTAAGAAAGTTGGAGAGGATTTAAAAGGAGCTAACGATGCACATTGGTTTTAAATGTCACCACCCGAATATTATTAAGGGGAGGAAATATAAAGCTAAAGAAAGAATCCCCGAATTTAAATGTACGTCCAAAGTTTAGCTGATGGGTAAACTGATGGGTATTCCCTGAAGCGCAAGTATTACGGTTAAATTGTTTAACGGGATAAATGTAACTGGCTATTTCACTAGTCTAGACCACTGTGTATAAAAACAACAGTAAAATAATGGAAGACAAGAGACATTGCAACATTACTCGAGAGATTAAGTCTCACCTACCTATTCAATATTCCCCAATCCTTCTTCAACCTTCCTTTTCCGTTGCAGCTTTAAGATGCTCATAGAGTTCAGTTGAAGCCTGGTATTCATCAACCAGAGTCCTGCTCTTAAGCATTTTGGAAAAGCAACTAAAACAGGTTTTCGCGACTATTATCAATCCTAACAGAAATCAATTGTGTGACAGGCGGTCCACAAAGTGATTGCGTGTGCGACAGGTGGCCCACACAAACACCATTTAAGGTGACAGACAGGCGGTCTGGTCACACCCGAACCAAAGATAGCGAGGGCGACACTTGATCACCGAATTCTGATGTGATTCTGTATGAGAATGGCTGCATGCGCAATCTAAACATTTAATTAAATTAATGTATGTACAAGATGGAACCTTAACGCGAGTCCCTAATCCCCTAGTCTACACGAAAGTCCAACGACTGTAGAGTAAAATCGCGAGGTCGGAAATTACGGCCAACTTCTACTCTCCGACATTGAAGAAAAAAATTAGCTTTCCACTAATTTTGAAGTAGTTTTAATTTATAGCGAGGGAAAAAAACGTATACGGTCTTAAACTTGAGGTTCTTTTAACTTTTCAAAATTTCTTCAAAAAAAATTTAGTGGGTGTAAGTAGTGTGGCTGAATGCACCCATTGAATTGCCGCCTACTGGAAGTCAGACCAGTGGTCGACGAATTCAATGACGGTGGTAGTGCATTACGCTGGGTTGAAAAGTGCGAGTAGGATAAGTGGTGGGGTCTCAACTGCGTTCACTCACTCTCGCAAATACGTGGGGTGTAGCTGAATGATGACTCGATCGAGATCCACGCTTGCTGATTGGCCGAAAGCATTTGGGAACTGGAAAAAAAAGAGGTCGTCCAGGCAAGGTGAAAGCATGGAAGCCTTCCATTGGAAGGGCACTTTTTAACCATCTTGAGATTGAACCGGAGGTTCTAGAATACGGAGAAGAAATATTGAAAGAAAAGAAAGAAATACAAGCTGATTTTTTTTATAAGGTGTCTAAATTTAATAAAGAGGTGAAAATTGGAGAAAGTGCTAGAAAAGTAAAAAGGAAAACGAAGGAAGGAAATTTGATAGCAGCTAGGAAATGGAAGTTCCCAGAAATTAAGGAAATCAAAGATTAGTATTTATTTTGTCTTCTACCTACTTGGTAGTATTGTGCGTTTCGTCTAAATCTAAAAAAATTGAGTGAAAAATAGAACAAGTTTGTTGTTTGGCTTTCGTTTCGAGAAAATTCCGATAAAGCGGAATTCGTGATCCGGTAAAAATAGTCTTTGTTCGTTCGGGACAAAGTGTTAACGGTCCATCTTCTTTTGTCTAAAACACTTCTTTGTTCCTTAAAATTGCCCAAGCAAAATCGAAATTAATAAAAAATTCTTTAAAAAATGTTTTAATTCCTTTTTTAATTTATTTAAAAATTCTTCGTCATTGGTTCCGCTTCAAAAGGTTTGTAATTTCTTTTAATTAAAAAAAAAATTACTGGCGCCCATTTATTTCTTTTATTTAAATTTCTTTTTCAAGAACACCCTATTCCTTTTAATTTTTTTCGTTATCAAAATTAATTTTTTATTACAGTATCTAAAATATGATCCAAATACATTTATGGATACAATTATAACGCCAATTTTTGTGGACTAAAGACCAAAAAAGCTAATTTGAATCAATGATTCAACAAGTCCAATAATAGTGCTAAGTCTTCTACTTGGCTGATTTATTTCAGTAGTATATAGAGTTTGTATTATAAAAACCTTCATATAAACAATTATAACAGTCATAATGCTTTGTTTAAATAAGTTCATATAGAGTTGTCAAAAAATAGACTACTTATTCGCAACTCCAGACTGGCTTTCTAATAATTTTTAAAATGACAACGAGCACTAAAAAAATTACTCTAAAGCTTATTGTATGTACTCAGACTTGAGGAAGACACCAGAAAATTGAAACACCGAAGACGAACGAACATTTTTTTGAATACAATAACCTTAAGAACGATGTTTAGGATTATTCCGAAAAATAAGAATTTCTTCCTTACATTTGGTAACGTTTTTCAAAACGATTTTTGGAAGACCGGGGGCCTATTTCACAAATCATACATTATATACAATGTATGAGTTTGTCAGGTTTGATGTTTCATTTCTGTTTCACAGAATTGTTGTATGACCACTGTCATACAACATTATAATCGACTGGAATATTTCCAATGAGATTCTGTAATTTGATGTAATGTATGATAATCAATTTATTGTAATGATGTATGTAATGTATGATCTGTGAAACAGGTCCCGGATCTACAATACAAGTAAGTCACAGTGTGGTCTCAAAGTCATTCTTGAAAATGAAAAGTTTATGCTGCGAGTCCATCCTGGGGGTGACCGTGACGCGATGGTTGTGTGCTCGCCTGTCAACCTCATGATCACAGGTTCGATCCCTGCCGTCGTCTATGTCGTTTTAATTCCATTTAAAATCATCAATGGGTTGCTGGTTTACTCATTAAAAGTTGTTCGGGCATAACACTAACAACATGTAATTGAGTTAAATCGGTATGCCCAACAAGGATGAATACGAATAAAATAATGTGAATTATAAGTGACATAGAAATAAGACTAGGCATTTCTCCGCTTTAGTTCAGCCACCATCCCTGGAGATAAGAAATCTGAGACAACCACCTTCAGTCTCAGAACATCGTGCCAAACATCTTCCTATCCTTCTTTCTCTTTTTTAACTTCACATCCGCGCTGTGTTGAAACATTTAAAGGGTATAATCCTAATCCCTTTAGCGTGGGTAGATTATACAAAAAAAAAAATCTTGCTAAGATCAAACATCTTTCAACTCCATCTGTCCCAATTCGGGCAAGAAAAATTCTAAATCATGGTCAGATAAGAAGTCAAAAAATTAAGGACCGATGATTCCTATTCTTGATATTGCACACCACACTTCTACTCTTTTGGAGTGTAAGGGCCTCTGGTGGAGCTCCCTGGGATTCGTCTCACTCCAGGAGCTCATATTTTGCGATAGCGTCTCGAGGCAATGCAACAAGCATGTTTTCGCTAGCGAGTCGTCTTTTGACAATTATGGAAGGGCAACCATCTTGTATAGGGGTTCAAATGTGACTTAACGATTCATTGAATGGAATGTCTCAAGATGCCAAGGGCCCTTGGCTGTTTCCGAAGTAAACGCCAGGGAGATTGTTCAAAATGTAGTTCGTATCTTTTCGATGTTTTTTAAGATATATGCCGTTCTCTCAAGTCAATAATCCACGTAAAAATTCGGTATCGCATGGGAGCGATATTGAAATGTGATGAACGGAAGGAACGCTACATTCGAATGAGCGGCCGTTGGAAAAATAGACTAGCAAAAAATTCCCTTCCCCTCTTTCAAATTAGCCCACATTCAATAATAATCAACCTTTAGAAAACGAGTTATGAACCTGTATAATTAGCTACTTAACATCGTTCAACCATGACACAAAAGCTGTTAACAGGTCTTCCACTATTCCTTCTGAGAAAAATATCATTCAAAATCATTTGACAAAAGAAGTCAACAAACATTAAATTTAATAAACTTGTATTTTTGTTTAAAGTCTTGACAGTTTTAAATAAGACCACAAAGGCAGCAAAATAACAATTAGCTTAAGGCTTCAATAACTCCAGGTCCATCACTGTCAATGGTCGGAGGGTATTCCTTTCCTGTTTTGGTCGAATTATTACTTTTTTTACTTTTAAACATACATATTTAACTCTTTAATGAAACAACTTATCAGTCAAAATATTTTGTATTTAATCCTAGAACAATTCAAAGGTAAAATAATCAAGTACACTAAGACCGGAATTTTCGCCAAACTTTTGGCGATACTGATGATTGCCAAGTGTAATGCTGAAAAATTAAAACCTACTTTCAAACAGCACATTGCGAAAACCATGCATGAAATGAAGGTACTGTAATATTTTTACTAGGTCCGTTAAATAAAACTTATCACTCTTTTTAGTATTTCTTCTCTATTTACACTTTCCAGTTCAAAACAGTAAATCTCAATTTATAATCAACTCAAATACTTTTATTCAAAATTAAATCACACTTGTTTAATAACACAATCCAATAAGCAATACTTTTGCACACTTTCATAATCCAAAATCAACTGTGTCTCGCTCACCGTGAACACTCCCTTATATACTCAAATTAGTTGTTCTTGAAAGTTCTTGTCTTGGAATGTTCTAGATGGTTGGAATAAGGGGAAATACATTTGACATTGGGAAAGAGCTTTTGTTTCTTCCATAAATTAGATATGCAATTTTCCAACAGATGGCGTTGTAGTAGTATAAAGCTCTCTTCACAACAGTACTATGAACATAAGCATTCCGAAGTCATCACAAGCCAAGGAGATAAGTTGCCATAATTATAAGTTCACCAAACTAACCCCCCTTTTCCGCCATATTTGAGCTGGGATTTATAAAAGACCTTCAATTTTATATTTTTAAATTAGAATTTTAAGTTCAACTGCAATTTCTTTAAAATAATGTTGGTACCTATACCTAGACATTTAAGCCGGCCCCACAACCGAAATACCAGCTGAATAAAAGTTCATTATTAAAAATAAATTGCAGTGTTGTTGGTTTTTGTTTTTCGTTGAATAAGATTGCATTTTGTAGGTCTAGGATACGGATCAGATGTTAGTAGGAAGGTAAAACATGGGAAAAAAAACAATAACAATAAACCCTACAGATTGTTGGCACCGAAAGTTATCATCTTCAACTTCAGCCAATGTTCAACAAAGGATGACGACGACGACAACGATGATGATGATAGCGTTTTGTATTCCTTTTTACCGCTTTAATTGGTTATAACCGTATGCATGTTGTTTTATAGAATTCTATATGAAATTTTTGTCTCCATTGTTCCTATTTTATTCCGTCGCCAGACAATGTCGTAGCGGTAGCAGTAGAAAATTGCATATCTATAGGCTTCATGAAAGCAATGAGCATCAGCCAACTCTCATTCTCAACCCTCTCAAAGCCCGTCATCGTCCTTAGCCCTCCTCTGTCCCTGACTGTAATTGCTTTATGTATTGTCATTTAACCCATTTTCCATTTTCCTCGAGTTGAAAATCTCTCGCAATAAAAAAGGTGCACGTCTCGAGCATTCATATCGAGCTTTTGTAGGTTTACGTTCTCATTTTCTTCATTTTTATTATTTTTCCTGAGTACCTATTATTTGTTTTTGTATTTGAAGTCAAAGCCAGCGTTGTGTTTCAAAGGGATGCGCTGTCGTCCTTAGCCTTTTAAATGAGTTATCTCATTAAAAAGGGGTCAGGCTTTATAGAAAGGGGGCCAAACGTGTGCCAAGAGACAGTTGTTGTTGTCTGTTATGTTTTGAGCAAGTTCAAATTTGAATCATTCTTTGATTCTTTGAATGTCTTGTTATGTTCTGAATTCGAGGTTCTTAAATGGAATTTGGAGGTTCGAGTTGAAGAGTACCTTACCTAACCTACATGAAAATGCAGGTGAAAAAGAATTTCTTCTTTCTTGGGGATTTGAATAATTTATTGCTGTAGAAAGACTTGGTAATGTAACTTGTTGGCAAGTTCTGAATTTTTTTGGCTTGCTCACATCTTGGTTATGAGATAAATGAAAATAAAATCACTTCGGCGACATTTTTGTTGGTTGGGTTTTGAGTGGCAAATTTAACAACTTAATAAATAAATTAAAAATAATATATGCAAAATGTGCAAAAGCATCATAACGTGAGTGTAACATTTTTCTTATTGACATACGAATGTTCTTAATACTAGGGTTATCTTTTAAAAGCTTTTACTTTATATGTATACCTAGTTACTCCATTTTTTTATAATTTTGCACGCACTTAAGGGATTATGACTACACCGAAAAAAAAACCTTGGTAAAATCAAGCACGAACCTTGTTTGTTTTTGCGTCAAACACGAATATACTTAATTTGAACAAGCTGGCATTTTCAATTTTTTTGTTTAAATGATACAATTTTCATTGTTCAAATCAACAACGCCATTGTCAATTTCGTGCTCAAACTATCACTAAAATAATAGTAACATGAGCATAAACATTGTTAGCCAAAAACATTTGTGATGCTAAGAACATGAAAATCGTGTTTCGTTAAATATGTAAATGTTTGTGTGACAATATTATTGTGCTCGAATTAATACGAAATTGAGCAGGATCGTTGTTGATCAACAACGTTTGTGATGTCAGAAACATGAAAATCGTGTTTCCTTAAATATGCAAATGTTGATGTGACAATATTACATAATTAATTTAAGCATTATAATTTCAAAAAAAACGTTTTTAAGTTTTTTATATTTTGTATGTACCTATTAGTTTCAATTTTAAAATTTTCAGACCATTATTGTTGTCCTTTCTTCACATGCAGAATTCACCATATGAAGATTTAAAAAAATCCTTTTCCATACGAGAATACTCACCACTTTTGATTTTCCACCTGAGATTTCCGGGAAAAGGAGACACAAGACACTGTTATAATCAATTTTTTTTCAATTTTTATTAAAAACAACAGAATAACATTTTTTGTAATTACAAATAAATTTTTTTTAATATTTAAATATAAGCTATTTTCTTAGTAATCTAAGCAAAACAAAATATTTTAAGTACATACTCGTAGAATCATAGACTGTTGGGAGTCCTTTATAGTTGGCTTGAAATATTTCCTTTTTCGGGATAATCTTTCAACTTTTGAACGCCTTGTTGATGGTGGAAGTGTTGCATGAATTAACAATAAGTACATCTTCTGGTGCTAATATAAGGAAATGTTTAAACCAATAAAGAACTTAGAAAAAGCAAGGTACCTTTTGAAAAGTTTTGTTTATTTAAATCACTTAAAAGTCCAAGACAGAATTTATCTTTAACTTTTTCATTTAAAACTGGACCAATAAGTGATTTAAAATCCTCCCGACGCTCTATCAAGGAGTTCGATTTGTTTGGATATTTGCTTTCGAAGTCGGAACTGATCTGAAAATAATACAAAAATAAAGTAAAGTATGGCTAACAAAAACGTTCAATTCATAACTAAAAATTTAAACATAATAAATGTAAATGAAATGTAAGGCCTTATTAATACGTTAAGAATTAAATATTTACATACCAATGTTATTCCAGCAGAGTGTTTTAATAGTGTGTTTTAATATATTTTTGACACTATTCTTTTGTTAACTTTTAGATTTACATATATTATTTATTTATTTTCACTCTTCACTTTAATCGCGTGCACACTCATCAAAAAAAGCTGAACTAATGAACAAGAACAAGGAAACACATCAGAATAAGCACAGGAGTTGAAACTCAGTTCTGCAAGGGTTGTTTGTTGTTGACTAAACAAGAAAAGTATTCAGTTCGAACATGATCTTGATACTTTAAATAGGAAAAGTTTTCAAGTGAACATGTGCGTGATACTTCTTATTCGAAAAGTATTCAAACTCTCAACATGTTTGTGATACTTTAACAACGTTTGTGTTTCCTTAACAATTCTGTTGATTGGTTAAAGATAAACATTTTCAACCAAGCAAATTCGTTATAATTCAACAGCGTCTTTATTCGTTCAACAGTTCTTAGTCAAATTTCTGTTGCAAATACCTGAATTGAAATTCCGTTATGGGGCACGGCGTTTGTTGTGGGCTAAATATGAAAAGTATTAAAATTCAACATGTTTGTGATACTTTAACAACGTTTGTATTTCTTCAACATTTCTATTGATTGTATTTTCTATATTCTGTATTTTCCTAGTATTTCAAGAAAAACATATTTTTTCTAGATATATAATTAAACATACTTATGATATTTTCTTCCGAAAAAAAAAATTAACTAAGACCGATTTGTTGATTTGAATATGATACATTGTTTGTTTTAATCACAAACATGTTGTTTTAATCACAAACATTTTAGTTTTCGTAATATTCAGTTGAAATGTAAATTAAACACGTTTGTTGTTGATTAAGTATAAAATCAACAATGACATTGTTGCTTGAAAATAAGAAAATATTCAAATCAACTTCAAACATGCTTAATTTAAAAAAGTTTATGATACTTACCAAAAAAAAAATTAATCACGGCTGCATTGTTGATTTAAAAATGCGATCTTGTTTGTTTTTATCACGAAACTTGTTTAAATTCACAACTATTGTGGAATTATTAATTAACAATGAAACATGTTTAAATCAACCAAGGTTTTTTTTTTCGGTGTATCCTTAAATTAAAATGTTTGAACACAGTGCGAGCGTGTTAAGAAAGTTGGAGAGGATTTAAAAGGAAAATAACAGTACATCCGAAGTTAGGCTGAAGGGTAAATTGATGGGCACTCCAT
The DNA here is from genome assembly GCA_963931855.1 of Philhelius festivus. Lineage (NCBI taxonomy): Eukaryota > Metazoa > Arthropoda > Insecta > Diptera > Syrphidae > Philhelius > Philhelius festivus. The sequence goes on from OZ007554.1 coordinate 86,415,729, forward strand.
GTAGTGCGAGTATTACAGTTAAATTGTTTAAGGAGAGGAATGCAGACGGCTATTTCACTAGAACACTGTTTATAAAAAATAACGGCAAAAAATGAAAGGTAAGGAACATTGCAACGGTTCTCAAGATTTTGAAATGCTTCTGTTATTTATCTATCACCTATCATTTTTAAAGCTCTTTTTTGGATTCTATCCAAGAGTTTCGAGGGCGCCTGCCCTAATATCAATATTGTTCTCTAGCTTTGGGCGAATATTTATGTAAGCTTTATAGATTAAGTACAATCAGTTCAGAAGGAATACAAAATTTCTTGCAACGTAGAAGGAAGCCTAAGTACTTAGCAGCATTTTTTGAGACGACGAATATGTGATCATTCCAGACAAGGTCGTCTATGATTCACATACCCATAACTGAGAGCTATTCGGTTTCCTCAATGCAAGTGTCACTATAATGGATAGCGGCTTGTGGGTTGAATTGCGCTTTAACGACAGAAACCAGCATTGAGTTTTTGAATGATTAAATTCTATTCGGTTTATGGTTCCACTTTTGACAATGCTATCGAGATCAGAATTTAATGAGCTTATCGTACGCTGCCGTTCTAGATCCACATCCGAAGAACAAGGATAGGTTTGCATCTTGGAAACGAATATAAGAAGCTGAGAGTACTGTCGTCAGTAAAACAGAGTAATGGATTGGAAGTTTCAGACAAAAGATCATTGATGAATATGAGAAAGAGAGAAGGAGACAAAACGGAGCCCTGTGGAACACCACCACACCCGCATTTTTCGTATGAATTTCAGACATAAGCCATCCAACACAACTTGTTTTGATCTGATCGAAAGGTAGTATCAAGTACAATATACTCGTACTCACTTTCTCCAAAACGATGTAAGGATTTGTGCCAATTTTCGTTGAGATATGCAATAGGGTGTGTCAAAGTGCTCAACTAATGGTATTTTCAAATGTAATAGCTTTTAAAAGTTGCATTGCTTATCAAAATTAAATCCTGCCTTTAAAATTTTCATTTTAATTAATATCTTTGGCTCGCTCCAAAATTGAATGAAATCCAAAAAAATTTGATTTTTCGAGATTTTTGAAATATGTGTTGTTTTAAATTCCACCGTGTGGATACAAAAAAATTATATAAAATATTTTTAGGCTTTCAAGTCAAAGATAATACCAAGGAAACACTTTTAAGCTTATATTTGTTTAAATTGAATACTTGATAAAGAAGCTATGAAATCATAAAAGAAGGAAGAAAAATCATTTTTTTATGTAAAATCGTTTTTTTTTTACATAAAAAAATTCTTAAAAATCAACGGAACCACCTACAATATCGTGGTATATCTTTTTGTAAAGACAAAAATTCTTGCTGTATTTTGTTTAGTTTTTTTTTAGTTTACGTAAAAAAAAAATTTACTGTAAATTAAATTTTTTTTTCAACTTCAACCGATTTGAGCGAGCCAAAGACGAACGATATCTTATTTTTTTTTACATGTTCTTAAACTTCAGACCCTAATACAACTTTAGAGCACTATTACATTTAAAAATAAGAGTACTTTTTTGCGGCCATACAAAAGTGACACCCTAATCTGCAATCACATCACCCAGTGGACCGATTGCTACGAAAGCCATGCTGGCGGTCATTAAGAAGCTTTCGTTCTTCAAGATGTTTCTTTAGCTGATAATTTATCAGCGTTTCAATGACCTTAGAAAGAAGGGATGTAAGTACAATCGGACGATCGTTAGAGGGGGAAGAAGATTCTCCTCTATTAGGCACTAGGAAACAGACCAGTAGAATAGGACAGATGGAAAAGCTTTCGCAATGGTTTTGCCAGCGCGGAAGAACACATCTTCAGAACAATTAGTGGGATACTATCCAACGCATTCATGTGTATCGAGATTCGAGATCTTTCAGTTCCATAAAATCATTAACGCTCTCAACTACAGGAAGAACCATGACTATCAGACAGCCTCAAATTGATAGCAAACTGTGCTACAAGCAAGTTTTTTTTGTTGTGAGTTGACATATCGCATGGTTAATGGAATACTGATCTAACTCGAAAAGACGATTTTTGGGAAGTTGGAAGAAAAGATCTTCCTATGAGGATTTGTCCTACTTGTTGATAGATAAAATTGAAACTAATTCATTAATTAATCATCAATACTGGTATTCTTACAGTATGATATTCTGTTCATGAGATCTGAGACTTGCAAAAGCCTGTATTTGTACGTAATTCAATTTTGACCTATCTCCTAATGGGTCAGTATTCCATTAAGCATGCGATATGGAGTGTCATTGGAAATGAGCGTACGAACTTAAGACGAAGTAGAGCTTCGTACGTTTTTTTCGAATGACCCAAAATTGGAACTACCTTTGGGACATTCTATTATCTTTTCCCGTAATTTATGGTCATATAAGAATTCGGGTCTTTGAATATGATCACTTCAGGTCTTTCTAGCTTGTTTGAACTTATTCCGGTTTTTCTCAAAAGAGTTGGCTTTATAATATATATCGGAAACTTACTTCTCTGGCCCTAATAACCTCTTTACAGCTCGAATAAAAACATGAATTCTCTTTCTTTCCGAAAAGAATTTAATTTGTGACCATATCTACACTGAAGTCCACGTCACTTTTGAGGAACCATTGCGATTAGTTAAGCTTCCTGAAGAAATCGTTGAGACCGCCCCAGTTGGTTTTCCTGTATTGCCAAGAGGTTCTCTTGGGAATTATTTCTCTAACTGCACTTAAAATATGCGCAAGAATCATATCCTAAAATATCCTTAACGAATCTGGTGACACCATCTTTACGGCTTTAAAATGAAAGAGATGCGGTGTTGCTTAATAAATTAATGACAAATTTAAACAAAGAGTTCCAGGACACTTAAGTTAGATTTATTTACCAACCGCTTCCAGTTGAAAATATTGCCTTTACCCACTGAAGCTTAAATAACTATTTTAATCGTCAAAAGCCAAAATATTTCTCCAAATGCAAGAATTCTTGAAGACATAAATTACTCCTGAAGTCTCCATACAAACCCCAAAGTAATCTAGATAACCACAAGTTTGGCTGATTATATTGTTAAGAGAGAACTTCCACCAGAATATATGTTTCCCCAAAGATATTTATGTATCGCACTTCCAAGAAGCTCATTTCCAACAACCCTAAATAGAAGCAACTCATCCGCCACCTTTAGAACCAAACTCCATTCCAGCCAGCCTCGGTGCGACAACATCCTTAATGAACCTGTCACACGGAAGCGGAGCATCCTAAAATCTACTCAGTCACTTATTCGGCCACAGGTGTCTTTTGAAATTATCTCTTTGGAATTTCCAATCGACCACCCGTGACAATTTTGAAAACGTCCTAGTATTCATCACATAGATCTACCCAAAACTCGGAGGCGCGACTATGGCGGTGGTATAATTCAATAAACGTAAAGTTCTCGACTCGAAAACACCGTCGCCCTTCGGTCGTGACATGGATTTCATCCTGAAAAGCCGCATGCAAAGTCAATATACCTACAACCTATAAACCATAAGTTTGGGGTGAACGGCGGACAGACAGACAGTCTAATAATTTAGGAAGAGAAGCAGGGCTGCTGAGGTGGTGGCAGGATATAGGGAACAGGAACATCACAACCAACCGTCTCTTACATCCCAAAAATGTTTTGGCAATATTCACGTTCGAATAATATTCACGCCAATGCTGGAGGACTGTCGATGGCGGCCGGCGCGGCACGGAGCCTGCTGATGGTGACAGAGGTTTCCCCTTCATGGAATTCCCTTCTGAGATCCCGGGGTGAAGTGTTACCCTAAAGTTATCGATGTCGGATTAAATGAGTGTGACACATTTCGACCACATTTTGAAATTTATTGCTCTACTCGTATAGCAAAACCGGCGAGAAGTAGCAGTAGCTTTCTCTCTGGAGGAACCAAGACTCAAAGCCAGAAGAAGCATCCACCGAGCTTAGTATTCGCACAACCAGGATGTGCCAAAAATCGTAGCTTCTCCCCAAAACTAAGTTCGATTCCATAGAACCCATATTGCTGACACTGAATACAATTCATTCTTCTTCTTCTCGATTTGGTTTTCGGTTTGGCATTTGCTGTTTCTATTAATGCGGGACGGTCGCGCCGGCCGGGAGGAGCACAGCGCAGCGTTCAGTTAGATTCGAGGAACCAAAAACTTGCTAGCACTCCTGCTGGGGCCCAGTCGGTTAGGGCCAGAGAGGAGAAAGTGTGGGTTGCCAGGAGGAAGTGCTGTCGGCGGCAGTGACTGTGACTTCGTCGAAACGCCGTATATCTCTACACTCAATGTGCCTAGAGCGGAAGGGGATATTGCCTCCATGTCCTCTTCCATACACAACCAGGAAATTGAATTTTCGATTTTGGTGTAACTTGAATGTAATTTCGATTCGCATTCGGTATTCGGTGTTCGTACGAAGTGACTCTACAGTTGGAACGCTGCTAGCACGTTGGTGTCGCTGGCATCACGTGACTGTTGTAATTCCACACTACCACTATTTACTGACACAAACCCATGCACAAATACATACCTACAGCCAGGACCAACCAGGACAACGTTTTCCATTAGAAATTGGTCGATGTATCCCTTTTGATGACGGATACGTTTTTGGTATAGCAAGTCTGCTCACCTACATATACATAATATATCTATGTCTATGAGTATGTTCGTGTTTTCAAAGCATTACAGATCGTTAAGGTACCCAGCTCAAGTTTTAACTTTTTGATTGCAGACTTTGCCAGAATCGTAATGAGAAGAATTTTTGCTCCTGGCATTGTGGTTTAGGTGTAACGTATAAAAGCCAGCTATAGAATCTACCTACCTTACAGCTTTCAACCCATAAGCCCGGTGTGGTACAAAAGTTTAAATGGTGTTCGGTATTCCTGGGGAGTGTGTGGTGTGTAGCATATACCATACACCAATTTGGATTTAAATGCAGTAATAAGCATTTCGGAAAACGACAAGATTAACAATTTCGAGGCATATTCCTAATTTTTTTTCGCTATTTTCGTGTTTTTGCATTGAAAACATAAAAGTTTTTTGATTTATTTTTTGCTTTTTAAATTGAAATCATGAACCATACGAAATTTAATGTTACTTTTAAGAAGGTAGGAATTGAAAATAACTTTCAAATTGTCTGCTGAAATGAACCTGAGTTAACTGCGAGTTGAGTTAAACAACAGCGCGCATATAGACGAGTATATGTATAGACCTTGCCAAAAATAGGATAAAGAAGAAATTTGAAAATATACTTTCGTTGCAAAAAGTTTGATTTTTTTTTAAGTTTATACTTGTTATCCAAATTCTGAACTATTTAAGCTTTGATTTTTTTTCCGCAGAAAATATTTCATATTATTATTCTGCCTGTTGTCGTCATTGTCGGCGTTATCGGTTGCATTATTTTTATATAACCCCCCCAAAAACCTAAAGGCAGTACTGTTTCCGGAGAGGCCGTTCTACGATTGGAGCAATACAAGAAGTAGTGCACGCCGCTCAAATCGCCGAACAAGGAAACCACTACTCGAAGAAGATCGTCTTGCTAGCAACGCTGGACGTACGAAATGCCTTCAACTCGGCCAGGTGGAGCGATATACTGGATGCGCTCGAACGGAGATTCCACATTTCAGCATATCTCCTGGGGATAGTGAAGGACTATCTCAGGGATCGAGAGTAGCTTTACGATACCAGTGAAGGCCCGCGAAGAAAGGAAGTCACATCTGGCGCAGCGCAGGAATCGATCTTACGACCAGACATCTGGAACATTTCTGACGACGATATCCTTCGCATGGAGATGCCTGACGATACGCTGACGACATCGCCGCGGTGATTACGGCACGAGACATCGATAATGCGCAAAGAAAGTTGAGCCAGGTCATGCGACGAGCAAACTCGTGGATGGGAGAGCATGGACTCAGCCTAGCCACGGAGAACACTGAGATAGTCCTTCTGACGAAGAAGAGGATTCCCACACAAATCGACTTCCAAATTGGATCCGAAGTTATAAGAAGCAGCGTGGTGGTGAAGTACTTGGGATTGGGACTCGACACAAAACTTACCTATTGGCAACAAATAAAGGCAGCAACGGAAATAGGCTCAAAAACAGCCACATCACTGAGCAGACTGATGGCGAATGTGGGGGGACCAACGGCCAGCAAGCGAAGGTTACTAATGGCGACAACACATTCCATCCTTCTGTACGGTAGCGAAATCTGGGCAGATGCGCTTATGCAGGAGAAGTACCGGATACAGATGGCGGCAGTGCAAAGATGCGGAGCTCCTTGTAGTAGCTGGAGTGACTCCTATCGACCTCTTAGCGACGGAAAGGAAGTACGTCTATGACAAAAAGGCGGAAATGGGAGTGGAAGCGGCGTCCGAGGAGGCTTAGCAGCTGACAAAACAGAAGTGGCAAAGCGCGTTGGAGCTCGGAAAGCAGAGGACGATGGACGGCGAGGCTGATCAGGAACGTGGCTGAGTGAAAGGACCTGAAACACGGTGAGGTTAACTATTACATCACCTATAGTGATCGTCGAGACACTTTCGGAGATTAAGCCGTTATAAAGTTGAAGTCCGGCACACGGGGAGGTATGAATACCTCCTTATGGTGCGTCAAGCATTCCTTAAAACAAAAATCGTTGGTGTTTGGGTTAGTTCAATGAACTGTTGAAAAACATTCAAGGTTTGAGGACGAAAGAAGGTATTGTGAGGAACTGATATAAACACAGGAATGGTTGAGAGTTGCAAGTGATAAGTCGCTGGTAATCTACAGCCTTTTGCTCAATTTGATATTGTTCTCGTGCAATTTAGTCGTTTAATTTTACACTGCTAAAAGGTTATAATCAGGCGATTTTAAGTTTTTCTTATTGCGCAAATAAAAATTTTATTTCAAAAAATAATTTATATACCGTTTTTGAAACATTGAATTTTCAAAAAAAAATATAACTCTTTTTTAAAAATTCTAAAAAATATTTTTGTTTAAGTTTTGATATGCAATGTTTTTTAAAGTTCTGCTTAGCTTTTGTATGTCGATAATGAAAAAGCCAGTAATGCCTTAATTTCAAATTTGTTTTATTGAATTACATATGTAGTTTTTTTTTAAATTCAAGGTGCCGTTTTCCAGAAAAGTACAATTTTCGAAAACCATTTTTAACATTTGTACGATGGGTACCGTTGTTTTTATATAAAATTGAAAAAAAAAACAAGTCTTTTTTAGTGATAAAAAACTGTTAATCATCAATTTTTGAAAATTTGATATTTTGTTCTCGAAATTTTGAGGTTTCAAAAAAAAATAGTAAATGTTTGTAAAAATCTAATACAAAATACTTTTTAAACATTTCAGAAGGCTTAGAATAAATACAAAAATAAAGCCGTTCGACAATTTTTGAGAACATCGAAAACCACAAAAAAAAAATGCACGACTGGGTGGCACGATCTTGCTCTTATGTAAAAGACTAAGAATTTCAAACATTAATGTTATTACAGAAAAACTGTTCATAAGCAGAAAATTCATTTTTAAACGACTAAAACAACTCCTTTAGTAGTTGGAGCTAAGAACAGGATGCCATGTCTTTCAAGCAAATATTAGTTTATGCAAGAACAAAAATTACAATTCGTTGTAGTGGTTTCTTAAAAAAGTAAGCTTTTATGTACAAAATTCTTATAACATTTTTAAGAAAAAATTTTGATATGCAAATATAAAGTCCTTATTATTGTTCGAATAAAAATTAAATTTACAAATAAAAATATTGAGCCGTTTTTGAAATATCAAAAAAAAATATTTTTTTTAAAGTTTTTAAATGCAATGGCGCAAAATTTTAAACAGTTCTCGTTTAAGGAATAAAACCGGCTCTACTTAACGCAATCGTTTAGCTTGGAGACTTGGTCTAACTTTTGCATAATTTTAAACACGTTAGACAACTCTTCTAACTGATGTGGGTTTTAAAACAGCACCTAAGCGAATTTGCGTTGAACAACCCTTAATTTGACAGATACATAACTCACACAACTACAAAAACACAAAAAAAAAGTAAAAAGAACAGACAACTTTAAACCAAATAATTTTTCGCCGAAAAAAGTACATTTTATATACTACCTCGGTACAGATTTTGATTGTTTATAAGTTATTTACATTATTTTAGATGGAAATAAAGTATAAATCGCAAATTCACAGCATAAAAACTCAATTTGTTGTTGCAAGGTGCAGATTCATTTAGCTATACTCGTCTCGGCCGGCAGCAGCGGCGCGCGTGCATACATAATTGATAATTATGATACTCGTATGTATGTACCTACATACATTTGTATTTACAGATTTGTTCATCGTAGAGCACTTTCGTACGATTATTTCGAATTTAATAATATTCAGTTATTCAGTCTATTTACAAAAAAACATCTTTAAAAAATTGAATAAAACATCAGTAAACATTTTTTCTTCCATTTGCTTTGGTATGAAATGACCTTTGTCAATATGGATAAAGTATACTTTTAAAAGATAAACTAGCTATTTGCTGCTGTTAAAGTAAGACGAGCTCTTTAACGTTAAAGAATAGTTTATGTCCTTTAAAATTAACAAAAAGTCGGTCCTCGTTTTAAACTCAATATTTAGAGTCGACTCCCATTCTAAAATTGATTTAGAGTAGGTTTTAAATGTTTGAAATTTTGCGCCAATATTTTTAACTTTTTCGAAGCTTCTCTATAAAAAAATTCATTAAAATATGTTATGTCGATAATGAGAAATTCAAAATTCAAAAAATTCGTTCTAAGGTAGGTACAGTCAGTGATATCTTGATTTCAACTTTTTTTTTATTAAATTATAGATCGTATAAATTAATCGAAAGAAAACAAATTTTGGCAAAATTATTGAAACCGTTTTCGAAAACCATTTTTTAACATTTGTGTGGAGGGTACCGTTATTTTTAGACAAAATGAATGCTTTTTTCTCACATCTTGTAACTTATATTAAGAAACTTTTATTTTTCAAGTTTTTAAAAAAAATCAAGTATGGGGTTTTCGAAATATTGAGTTTTGAAAAGAAAATTGAAATTTTTGTATTAATCTGTAGCAACAAGGAATATGGCGTAAGTGGACTTATGTCGAAAATGAGTTTTTGATACCATCCAATGCGCAATAAGCCTTTCCGTCTGTCATATTTTGTTCGTGTTTTTATTTCAAACTGTTAAGGAATTAAAGACAAAAGAAAAAAGTCTTGTACTTGTACTGAAAAGAAGCAAAAACTAACTTATGTCGTTTATCATTGTTGCCACAGAAATCCAAAAGAAGTTTTTTAGGAAAATTTGAATACACAGTCATATTCAAACTACTGGGGACCTTTGCGTAAAAATAATGATCAAAATTGGTTTTACCGTTTTTGAGAAATCAAAAACCAAAAAAATGGTTGTAAAAGGGGTAACAAAAAAAACCATTTTTTGGACAATTTTCTTCAATCGTTTTCTAGCTTTAGCTAAATGAAATTTTTTTATTTTTTTCTTAAATCTGTGGGACAGTTTATGAGACAAAAAAAATATATTTATAAGATTTCGAAAAAAAATTGTAAGGTAGGTACCGTTATTTTTGGTCTTAAAAAAGGAAATCAGCCGAACTATTTAGGTTGTAACGTTCATGTCAAGTATGATCAAAGCCTCGAGTTCGATTTTTTTCACGAATGCATAACTTGCCACATAGTACATATATGTCGCAAGTAAAAAAGTCTTTGCAGCGAAATTCCGCAAGGGTTAACATAGATATATGGAAAAGCTGGAGGGTGCGGAAAATGATTCCACTCATGGAACTTTGAGAAGAAGATGAAATTGCAGCTGAGAGGTTCTTGAAAATGTATTGAACATGTAATGAAGCTTTGGATGTTGTTAAAAAGACCATTCACACGTTGGGTGATCTTAGCTATCTACAATATTCTCTATGTACACAAATCCAAAAGAGGTTTATCGTTAGCTATTACCCTCACACTGAAATCGTCATTGCAGGCTACTTCCATGTAGAGAAATCTAGTTGGCCTCGCTTTTCTGTCAAGACAACACATTCAGAAAGGTATGTCAAAGTCTTCTCTGATTTAAACTACCCCGCTCAGCTTGGTGATAAACCAACACGAATATTAAATGTTGGGGTTCGTTCCCGGACACACTAGACTTGTTTCATGCTCTTCGTCCTGATGTTAATACTATTAGTATGTTATTGACTCTATATAGGCACACCAAATCACTGTGTCATGTTTGCCAAATTTTTCTACGCATATTCTAATTAGGAATTGCAGGCCTTGCAATGTAATATTCGGTTGGCATCATAGAACCGTAAGCACTCGTAAGAGTGTAATATGATGCTTCTAAGGAGGCAAGGAAATCCTGCTTGAATTAAATAGAAAGTACGAGTAGATTAGAGGCGCAGTGGCTGAACCTAGAGACTAACAACTATCAATCACTCTTGTGAGTGTGTCAGCAGGAAAAAAGGAGGCCTGAGATTTTCTGAGGTTTAGAGGCTTTGTTACTTACTTGCAAGGGGAAATCCTTCAGAAAAAAAAACATTATTTTTTTAACGCACTTCATAAATTATGATAGAGAACTCAAGTTCTTACGTAGGTAAAATTCAGTGTTTCTTGTAAATTTCTCGGAAACACGGTTCTTTTTGTAAGAAGTTATTTTATTTGTCCACACCTCCAGCGCGTTGGAGTAAAGTACTGGGAGTGCTAAGGCGCATTTTTCTCGAAATATATTGCTATTTCGAAAAAATTGTTATAATTTTGTTGTGTATTTATAATTTAGGTACAATATTCGTCGAGCAAAAAAATGATTTTTTTCATTTTCACCTTAATGAAAATCAAGTGAATTTATAGGAAATACTTCAGACATACTCGTACAATAAATGACCTTTCAGTTTTGTTGGATTTCTTTTTAATGAAATAATTTTTAATTTCCCTGTGATACGAAAATTTCAAGGATTTACGGTGTTAAGTCAGCCTTAAGTGAATGGAAAAGCTTTTATATGATAACCTTGTTGGGTTAATATCTACTTATTCAGTGTTATTAAGGTACCCGGGACATGTACACTCTTTACTCGTTTAAATATGGCTCATCTTTCATAACTCCTTCCCGACAATTAAAATGTTATCAGGCAACATTCTCAACTTTTATGACAAATAATAAAAACCCAATGATCCTAATGAAAAGGCCAGAATCTCTCTCATAAAATATTCATTCATGGTGTGACGTTGCCGTTGCTTTCATTTGAGATAAGTTTCGAATGTTTTTAAGGTGCAATCCTTAAAATAAAATTATATCCCCTACCATCATAGCTGAATCAAAAATCTGCTAGTAATTTTGAAACCATCACGGATCATCACAATCCTCAGAGTGTCATCACAACACTTACAAAACATTTCCGCAAAGTGTTACGCTTAAACATTTTTAATGAGTCCCCATTTACAAAAGCCCGATTATATGACACACCGGGAAAATGTTTTATCTCTTCTTCATTAAATAAATTATCTCCATGGAAGCCGAGGGGATGAAAGATGTATTATATCTCCGACCATCCAACCAACCATTAAACCGTCACGACAACTTTTGAATTATAAAGGACGCTAGCAATAAAGTTCATCAGATGATGCAAATAAAATTCGGTGGGATTCAAAAAACCTGATAGATAGTCGATAATAATTCGCCCCTTCGCAATCACAATGATAACTGAAAAAAAAAATCACAATTAACCTTAGTCATCAAGTCAACACATCGGTGAGTGTTAAATTGGATTTTCCGGTGATATAAGGGGAGGAAAAACAACGACATAGAAGTTGATAAACAATTTCTATCGACTCTAATATTTTTTTAACTTTAAGTCACTAAACAACTAAAAAAACTGTAGATTAAAAGGACAATGGGGTGTGATTTGCTCATGAAGTGTATGCAACATTTTTACTCGCGCTATAAAAGTTCTATAGCAAGTTATTCAATTGTAAAAAAATCGAACTCCTGACTTGACATTACGGGGATGGGGAAGACTAAAAAACTGGATCTGTCTGTTCGACTATAGCCTAAGCGGCTCGGTCGATTTTCTTTAAGCTTGATTAAGCATCCAGTTTTGTTATAGAATCGGGCAAGTGTCTGCCGCCAGTGTTGACACACTGACTTTCCGAAAGATTTTCGGTGATAACTGTTCGCATTCCTGTCGAATATTTTCCTAAAGGGTTGAGTTTGTCTGAGGTTTGCTGTCATAAAACCGCAACTTAGAGTAGCCCCAAAGAAAGAAAAGAAATAAGTCTGGCCATGCCAAATTGCCAAACCGGGAGATTGCGCGACAAGGAATCGCTTCCTTCACAATTTATATTGTAGCTTATGCTGTGTGCAGGACCGGCCCGAGATAAATTAGAGCCCTGCGCAAGCTTTATCAGTGGCGCCCCTCATAAATAAATATGATTTTTATTAAAAACTAAGAAATCGAAAATATATCACAAAAATAATAGTAACTAAAGAATACAAAAATAATTGTAAACTTAAGTCAAAAAAATATATCACAAAAAATTGTAAACTGAAAAAAATATTTTTTGAAGTAAAAAATATTTAAAAACTAATTCAAAAATATAAAAACATACAAATAAATAATGAATTCATTAACTGTTGTTGAATTAAAAGTTTTATATTCATATTTAATTTATTCAGTGTAGGAAATAATAATAAGATTATTATTTTAATCATATAATAAAACGGCAAACATGTTTTTTGTGGTACACTTTTCTCCAAAAGTATTTAACCGATTTCGATAAATTTTATATGGTTGGAAAGCCACAGTTACGGAGATGTGCAGAATATACTTGAGACCCGCATTTACACACTGTGGGTCATTTTTGTTTTTGCACTGTCGAACACTTTGCATATTACATAAAATAAAATTTAATTTAATAAATTTGCTTGAAAACACTGCCAATAATATAAATAATAAATAATAAATAAATTGGCACTCGAATTTCGAGAGCTGGGTCGGCTAGTAAAAATAAATAGGCTTCTGTTCTAACAAACTCAGTTACCAGATCATCATAATCTTATGACTTTAACAAGCTCTTTCTTTATAGCCATGATTGACAAGTCAACTTATCTTTCTTGATTCATTGGGGTCTTGTAGTAGTTTTTTATTAATTTTATTTTCAAAAAACTACGTTATTTGAGGAAACTGTGATGATATTTCTGGATTTAAAGCTATGGCTTCAGCTGATTGCACGTTAGTGAATTGTTCTTCTGATCGCATTTCCACTAAAGAGTTTTTAGAAGCTGTGTTAAAAAAATTTAAAGGGTAATCATATTCCCTTGAGCGTGAGTTGATTATAAAAAAAAAATAAAATGCACGACTGGGTCGCACGAACTTGCTCCTATGTAATCGACTGGGAATTTTAAAAACGAATGTTATTAGAGAAAACTATTCATATTCATAAGGATAAAGAAATATTGACCCGTTTCGGAGATATCGAATTTTCAAAAAAAAAAGAAAAAAATAGATTTTTTTTTCAAAAATTCAAAAAATATTTATTTTAAAGTTTTGAAATGCAATGTGTTTTAGACTTTTTAGAAGCTTCTTTATAAAAATTTTCATTAAGATCCGTTATGTGGATAATGAGAAATTCAAAATTCGAAAAAATGGTTCTATGGTAGGTACAAGCTGTAATATCTTAATTTCAAAATTTTTTTTATTGAATTAAAGATCATAAAAATTAATTGAAAGAAAAAAAATTTTATCAAAATTCTAGGTGCGGTTTTCGAGAAAAATACGATTTTTGAAAACCATTTTTTTTAATTTTTTAGCATTTGTATGGTAGGTACCTTTACTTTTAGGTAAAATAAAAAAAAAAATTTCACGTTTTGTAGATTATATTGGGGCCTATCGTGAATAAAATTTCCCTGGGAATTGTTCCCAACTTTCAAAATTGTTATCTCGAATAATGTCGAAAGTTTCTCTTGGAATTTATTGATATTGGGAATTAAGTTTCATAGTGACGTCGGCTCTCATTTAAAAAGGCCAGTCGCCAGCTTAGAATGAACAGTGCAGAAGTATTGACCTTTCCAATTTTCGAAGATGGGGAAAATTCCGAGGGAAATTTTGTTCACGATAGCCCCCATTGAGAAACTTTTATTTGTCAAGTTTAAAAAAAATCTAGCATGGGGTTTTCGAAATATTGAGTTTTGAAAAAAAAATTTTGAAGTTTTTTTTAAAAATCCAAAAAAACATTTTTTGAAAATTTGAGTACACAATTCTATTTATTTTTTTGGGGAGCTTTAGCAAAAAAAAAATTATCAAAATCGGTTGAACCGTTTTTGAGAAAATCAAAAACAAAAAAAATGGTTCCATGGGGGGTACCCTCAATAACCATTTTTCAGAAATTTTTTTTCAACCAATACCTAGATTTAATTAAATGAAATTTTTCTGTATCTTTATTTTTAAAATCCGTTGAACAGTTTTTGAGAAAAAAAAATGTTTATAAAATTTCGAAAAAAATTCGTATGGGGGGTACCGTTATTTTTGGTCTTAAAAAAAAAAGAAAAAAACGTGTGGGGGGAAAAAATTAAAAATGATATTTACCAAGTTTAAAGAAAATCGGCCGAGTCGTTTAGCCTGTAGTCGAACAGACAGACAGACAGACAGACAGAATTGCGAGACCCACTTTTTTAGTCTTCGCTATCATCGTAATGTCAACTTTGATCAAAATCTCGAGTGCGATTTTTTTTACGAATGCATAACTTGCCTTATAGTACCTATAAGTCGCAAGTAAAAAGAGGCTGGGTGCGACCCACACTGATAACTTCCCATTTGTGGTCTTGAAAACTTTATATTTAGATAAAAACATATTGTGACGTTTTCTTCAATTTTACCATAGTTATTAATGGAATTTGAATATGTGGGACTTGGGTACAACTGAACAACCTTATTCATATATGTATGTACAGTACATACATTCTTCTAAGTTGATAATAAAATTATAAAATTATGTATTATATTATAGAAATTACTTTATTATTTCGGTTCCAAACATTTTAATTGAAAAAAAAATAAAAACGAAATATTCAAATATAAAAGATATGGTTTGGTTATTGATGGAAGGGTACTTACAAAATATATCCGCTCTAAAACTAGATACGAGTATATGTCAAATATAAACTATTTGTTAGAAATTGTATTATGTATAAAATTAAATAATGGCAAAGTCAATATCATTGCTCGTTCTCAAGATATTCTAGTCGAAAAACAAATATTACCACTTTTTAATAGATTTTTTTTTATATTTTTGTTAAAACTGTCAATTCGATACTTGTCAAAATTGAACCATATGCTAATAATTGTATTATGTCGATACCTTCCCGTAAGAATGTACTAAGCGACACTTTTTTCGAAAATGACTTTTGGATGAGGAAATATAGTATATATGTTAAGGGCCACGTTTTGGCCTGGGTTTCGCCAACCTATTATGCATGAAAAGGAAACTAGAGTACAAATAAAAAAATTTATCAACTGCCATGTTTTCTCATTAAAATAATGTTGCCCCTGAAATTTGTATTATCCGCCAAAAAAATTATGCTAAGACACATTAATAAAGATCTCATTGTCGTGAGCAACAAAAAATTTTGTTAGATGTCACTTAGTTTAACCAAAATTGTCTCTTAGCACACTATGATTCAACTAGAACTTTCTTCGTGTTTTTCGTTTCCTGAACAATTTTAGAAATGTCGCTTAGTATACATTCTTACGGGAAGGTATCGATGTATAAAACAACATACTTTAGAAGGCACTATCGGTGTTCATTCCCAAGAAATTCGACTTGAAATACAATTTTAACTAGTTTTCACTAGAATTTTTTATATTTTTTTTATTTAAAAAAAAAACTATTAATTCAATATTTGTCAACATTTTACCAATTGTACAAAATTATACTATGTATAAAATAAACTAAATGAGAAGTCAATATCACTACTAGTTCTGGAGAAATTTGAGTCGAAAAACAATTTTTACCAATTTTCAATAGAATTTTATATAGTTTTTTATTTTTTGTAAAAAAACTGTAAACTGATTTTTTTTGAAATTTTCACCAGTGGTCAAACACATTATTTTTCGTAAAATAAAATTATTTTGAGTTTCAAATTGTTTTCCGTTCTTAGAATATCTGGGTTATGAAATTTTTTTTTTCAGTTTTTTGTATTTAAAAAAATAACGGTATGTTCATTTTTTTCCAAATTCATACCAAATCTGTATGACCTTATAATGAATACATTAAATTTTATTTGAAATCAATAGCATTATTTTTTCGTGAGATATTTGAAACTAACCAAAATTTTTACTTTTTTTTTAAACCGTTATAGTGAAAAAACTACTCACTGACTTTTAATAAACGCCCTTTCAGCCTCTTTCGAAGTTATTATCTATTAAACAAAATTTATTTGAAGTCGATATCCTTACTCGGTCTTGAGATATCGACGACGAAAAATGGTACAAGAACGTACGGACGTACGAACGTACGAACGTACGAACGTACGAACGTACGAACGTACGTACACACACACACACAGACATCTCTCTAGAAATGATTGATATAGCCTCTAGGGACCTTGAAACGTCGAGAAATGTCAAAAATTCCAATTTGACAAATCGGACCGATTACAATAACTCCCTATGGGAAGTTAAAAAAAAATATTTAGTAGATAAATTAGCAGACGGAGCTTGTAAATACTTACTAGTTATACTATTTTTAACTTCCCATAGGGAGTTATTGTAATCGGTCCGATTTGTCAAATTGGAATTTTTGACATTTCTCGACGTTTCAAGGTCCCTAGAGGCTATATCAATCATTTCTAGAGAGATGTCTGTGTGTGTGTGTGTACGTACGTTCGTACGTTCGTACGTTCGTACGTTCGTACGTTCGTACGTTCGTACGTTCGTACGTTCGTACGTCCGTACGTTCTTGTACCATTTTTCGTCGTCGATATCTCAAGAACGAGTAACGATATCAACTTCAAATAAATTTTGTTTAATAGATAATAACTTCGAAAGAGGCTGAAAGGGCGTTTATTAAAATTCAGTGAGTAGTTTTTTCACTATAACGGTTTAAGAAAAAAGTAAAAATTTTGGTTAGTTTCAAATATCTCACGAAAAAAAAATGCTATTGACTTCAAATAAAATTTAATGTAGTCATTATAAGGTCATACAAATTTAATATGAATATGGAAAAAAATGAACTTACCGTTATTTTTTTAAATTAAAAAAACTGAAAAAAAAATTTTCATAACCCAGATATTCTAAGAACGGAAAACAATTTGAAACTCAAAATAATTTTATTTTACGAAAAATAATGTGTTTGACAACTGGTGAAAATTTCAAAAAAAATCAATTTACAGTTTTTTTACAAAAAATAAAAAACTATATAAAATTCTATTGAAAATTGGTAAAAATTGTTTTTCGACTCAAATTTCTCGAGAACTAGTATTGATATTGACTTCTAATTTAGTTTATTTTATACATAGTATAATTTTGTACAATTGGTAAAATGTTGACAAATATTGAAATAATAGTTTTTTTTTAAATAAAAAAACTATTAAAAATTCTAGTGAAAACTAGTTAAAATTGTATTTCAAGTCGAATTTCTTGGGAATGAACACCGATAGTGCCTTCTAAAGTATGTTGTTTTATACATCGATACCTTCCCGTAAGAATGTATACTAAGCGACATTTCTAAAATTGTTCAGGAAACGAAAAAAACGAAGAAAGTTCAAGTTGAATCATAGTGTGCTAAGAGACAATTTTGGTTAAACTAAGTGACATCTAACAAATTTTTTTTGCTCACGATCAACATCAACAATCTCAATTTCAAATCTCTTTAAATAATTAAAATGCTTTTCAATCTTAAAATAATATTTGTTTGAATTTTACAGCTAAAGTTTGTTTCGCTGAAAATTTGGTTATTTGAAAAAAACTAAATATAAAGTTTTCAAGACCACAAATGGGAAGTTATCAGTGTGGGTCGCACCCAGCCTCTTTTTTTTTTTTAAATATCAAACTAGATTAATATGCAACATATAAACTTGAAACTAAAATTTTACTTCCTAATGACTGCATGTTTCTATTCTCAACGTTTTCAGCCTCAGATATTTCAATAAGAGTTTCATATTATAGCTCCTAAGATTTTTTTGAATGGTCTTAAAACATTTAGTCTATACTCCCATCTGGTTTCAGGAAGGGGTTTTAAGGTCAAACCAGCGAAATTTTTTGTATATACATATGTATGTCCCAACGTATTGTTGAACCTGATACAAAGTTTAATATGCATTGAGCAATGTCAAAAAACTTAACAGCTTCCAATGAACAGCAAGCTGAATCATTAAAAACCAACAACCAAAGGGAATGCAAGCAGCCTGAACAAAATAAGCTCTTGGTTCAAGACACTTAATTTTGTTTTGAACACCAGCCTCTTTCCTTTCATGTTTGAACCATTATCATAACCTTATACATACTCGTATACACTACTGGAATAGAAGCGTAGCAAGTTTTATTTTCAATATAGATTCCCTATCCTTTCTTTTGTTTTGAGTTTTTTTGACCATAATAAATAGACAAATAAAGTAATTAGATCAGTCAAAAAATCCCTTTTTTTAATGTAATAGAGAAAAGGAGAAATTGAATAAAACAGATTCACTCATCAACGACAAACCTCAACATTAGTCATCGCACTATCATCACTCATTGTCATTATTTTCATATTTCAACCCTTTGTCTCATCTCGACACACGAGCCACACGACATCACAGTGATAAAATTTCACTCATAAAGAGAGGCCAGTGCCAAACTAAAACATAGTACAAGAAACACTCAAAAGGAAGAGTTTAAATTCCTAGACGCAAGTTTTAATTCTGCGCACTGACATGTCAATGAGTATGAATTTTGTACCTCAGAATTTCTGTTTGAGTAACATTGCTGACTTCGATTTCATAAGGGGGGTTCACATGGAAGAACATGGTTGAACAACATTGTTCCATGGGAAAATAACTGTACACACTACTTTGCGTTCACATAGGATACTGATGTTGTCGAACATCATTATTTCTATATCTTAGAAGTGAACGGAAGCAGTATGGCGATACAAATTTTGGCAGCCGTAATTATGAACGATATTCTTGAAGAGGAAGAAAACACGAAACTTGCATTTTCTTCACTTCTTTATATTTTGTTAGGAGTTTTATTCTTATAAAATTTATTCTTTATAAATTTCACTTTTTATTTTTCACAATTCTGGTAAATTTCTTATTATAAAGTTCAAAAAATCTTTTTAAAACTCATTATTTGGTATAGATGCCATTTTTCCGTTGAATGTTTTATGGCCGAGACAATTTACAGAATGAAAAAAAATATCAAAGTTGTCAACATCTGTTCACACAGGTTGGTTGGTTGCACGAACCACCCAGGTTTTCAAAATATTTTGAAAACCATGCAAAATTGTTCGGTTTTGCGTTCATATGATAGAACATTGATGGTTATCGAACCATGTTGTACAAAATGTTCTTCCATGTGAACACCCCTATATAGAAGAATTGGCATCGTGCGCATGTTACGAGTAGTTAACAACATGCTTACTGTTAATTGTCTGTATTTGCTGTTGAAATTCTGTTCAGTGTGAGTGTGAAGAATAACGTAACAGTAGATTGATAAAGAGAAAAATAGCAAATAGGTAGGTATCTGTTGTTAAGCGAACAGAATCGTGCACTTTGTAAAGATTTTGTGATTTTGTTTGTGATAGTTTTTTTTTACTTTGGGAGTGGGGTGTGTAGGGTCATTTCCCCTATAATCGAACACTTAGTGGCTTACAAAAAAGTAATCCTCAACTGTGAGGAAACAGTTCAATGTAAATTTGTGATATAAATTTAATTACTTGCTGAAACTCAAATTGTTTTTATTGAATTTATGTTTTTTTTATTTACTTTAACTGTTTTTTTATAAAAAAATAAAAACTGAAAAAAAGCCAAATTCCCCAGTAATCGAACACTTGTTTCCTGGAGCCGAACATAAAGTTTCCTAATTTCGAATGCAAAATTTCGGGTAGGTATAGACTAAACTAAAACACATTTTTGAATTCTTATTTCAGTTTAAATCATCAAATTTATTATGTTATTTCGTTTTTATTTAATTTTATTGAAAATAGGCACAAACGTGGTAAATAAACCTTAAAAAAAAACATAAATAGCAAAACTCTTAAGCAAATTAATTTTTGGAATTCATTTTTAAATGTAATGTAATTAAATTAGTATAGGTAATTAACCTAAAAGTCCTTCGGCATATTTACAACTAGTTTTGATGGAGGATTTCGTACATAAGGAATACAATTTCTGGCGGTAATGTCACTCCGTTAGCGTTGAAGACTAATAGAACCGTTAGGTTTTCTTTTTCATTTGATAGTTTTACCTCGCATAAGTTCTTATAACCTTTTGGACCGATAACTTTGCCTGTTTTTGGGGCCAAACTAAATAAAGTTTCGTCCCCATTAAATATTCGAGCTGGCTCATCCAAAATATCTTTGGCGTTAATTTCTGTTAAGTATTTTTCGAAATCACGGAACCATTTTCGAATATTTTCTTCCGTTATAGTTGCCCTGGCCTTACATAATGGTTCAGACATCCTTAAGTTTAGCTCTTTGTGTCGATTCAAAAAATTATAGTACATACTATTTTTTGCCAGATCTGTCATTTTTGAATGGTGTTATTCTTTTTTCGTCTCTAAATATTTTTTGAACTACATCCAGAATCTTATTTATTTTTTGGGGGAAGCCATATTTAGCAATATTTATGAGCCAATCTGTGACCTTGCGTTCCTCATCTTCTGTAAGAACTGTGGAAAAACCCATCCGCTTAAGCCCATCTGAAATGTTCCCATTAATCCTATCATGAAGTGTAGTTATGGGTACACCAAACTCCCTACTTGCTGCTCGAAAGCTCTAATGGTTCTCACGAATACCTTTTAAGGCATTTTCTAGCGAGGCTTCACTATATATTTGATATTTTCGTTTCGTTGTGTCTGAAAAAAGTTTTAATTTTCAAATTTAAGCCCAGAAACGATAAGACATTAATAACTGTTCGGACAAAGGAAACCAAAAATACATATGTAGTTTCCTTGATCCGAACACCCCAGAAAAATATGTTCGAACACTGGCCCTAAAGATTTTGTTATCTTTATTGTAAGAAAAACGTAAAAATTATTTAATTTCCTATAATATTTCATGCTTGAGCGAGAGAAAACTATTTTAACTAAGTTGCCTTTATTCGAACACAAGCGTTCGAATAGAAAACTCGTACAAATTTAGTTTCCTATGTTCGAACAGTAAAAATATTAAACAATTATTAACTTTTTAGATAAAACTTTTGTTTTATTGAATAATAATTTATTTAAAATAAAGAAAAAACTTTTAAGGATATGTATTTACCTCAATTTTCACACAATACACACAGTTTCCCACAACACTTGCAACAGTTTTTTTTTTCTGCAAAACCCGTAAACGATCAGACTCTCTGAAGTCTCAACACAAACAACCATTCTATAAATGTTGACATTAAATTGTATTAGTTGAAAATTTCTCAAAGTTAAGGGTAATAACACATTTGAAATTTCTCATATTCATAAGTTGAAAATCTGAGAAATTAGACAGTTTAAACGGTTTTATTCAAAAAGTGTTCGACTACCGGGTGTGTTCGAATTAAGGAGACTCTACTATAGGAAATTAAACATCGACTTATTTTTGGAATAGTAGATATGTATATTGTATATATATCTGTCTTTAAATTCAGAATTGGCTGTTAGTTATACATATAATAAATACCAATATTGGTGTGAGCTATAAAAAGAAATGAGATTTAAAAAAGATGGTAGGTAGTGGTTATGAAGTAGTGGCTTTTTTAACGCTTGCACAAGGCGCCCTGCGCATTTGCACAGCTTGCACATATAGCTTGTCCGGCCCTGGCTGTGTGTGCGGTTGCACCGTCTTGTTGAAGCCTTATCCTTACCATGATCAGTTCATCCAATTCCGGAAATAAGAAGTCGTTTATCATGGCCCTGTAGCATTCGCGAATATCAGTGACCCTCAGGGGCGAACGCAGGTAGGGGTCTTAGGGGTCAAACCTCCCCCCCCCCGAAACAACCAAAAAATAAGAGTTCATTTTGTTAAAGAAAAAAGAGACAAAGTGCTATTTTCGTGCCATATTAATATTAATGTAAGTTCAATTGATTATTAGAAGTTTTGTGTTTCCCTTTATCGGTTCTCTGCGTTTTTCTTACGACTTATAGGGACTATAAGGCAAGTAAGGCATTCGTAAAATAAATCGAACTCAAGATTTTTATTAAAGTTGACATTACGATGATAGCTTTTGTCACACTGGTCTTGTTATTGATTGACGCGCATTGTCTTGCTCTCCGCAATTTTGTATTTAATTTCAAGTTTTTTTTGCTTGGTTTATTTAGAATTGTGTTTGTTTCAATTCAATTCAATTCAACTAATTCTTTATTCAAAAATTTATACATTAGGGATTAAATCTAATGGTAAACAATGTTTTAATGTTTTAATTAATATTATTTTTGACTTGCATGTAAACGCATGCTTTATATCTTTTAATTTAAAAATCGTCAATAATTAGTGTTTTTCTTGTGATTCAATTTACGTAAGTTTGTTTGCCATTTTTTTGTTTACCCATATATGTATGTCAAGCTCAAGCTCTACTCTGATTTGCATATATATGCATTTGTTCCTCTCAATTTTTTTCTAAACTCCCTCTTTCCCTTCTTTCAGTAGAAAGAACTAATTCTAATTTGACGAGCTTTTTCATACAGCTTTCAGCTTTACTTTTTCTTCTCTCCACTCGAGGTCCCTATTTTCTATTTATTATTATTATAATTAATTATCATTTGCATTATTAATATTAATTCAGAAGCTCGCTTCTTAAGAGATCGGTGGTTGTGCGCGTCTGCGCGTTGACTGTAATTTGTATTGAATATAAGTGCGAAGGTTCAAATCCAGCTTTCACCACTACTTTTTTTTTTTGCGCCAATACGAATTGTCTGGATCGCTCTGGCGTAGCCCCTCTTTTCAAGTGTTACGGACCTTGTGGAAATCTATTCCATGCCAAATGTGTCGGTACAAATAACTCGTTAATGGATAAAATTAATTCTTCGAGTATTGCTTTTTGGTATTGTCTTAACTGTAGAAAGATTTCGCTAGCTCATTTCTGTTTTAAGCTATCCTCCTTAAAAGATGAGCTAACGAAAATCTCCAAGGGATTTGATGAGTTAAGTTCGAACTTTGCTAATATTGTGACAACGGTTGATAGCATCCCTTCTCCGGTGCTAGTAGCTGACAACTCCTCTTCAACGGATGATATTCTCTCATCAAATCCTTCTACTTCTAGGAAAAGCAAAAAGAGAAGAAGGGACATGACCACCATGTCAGCCAACGTAGGTCCGGCACCTAAAAAAACGTCCCTTATTGGTAGTGAAGTCGTTGAAAATTCAATAACTCTATCCGACCCAGCTATCGAATCACTCCATATTAATGAACCAATTACTAATGTTACCGAAACCTCCTCTGAACCCACTGAACCTTTTCCACCTCAACCTGTAACCGAAAATCTTGACTTGACTCCAACACAGGAATCCGTCGTTACTGGTCCAAAAACTTTAATTTCAGTTCCGAAGCCCAGGGCCATATTTATATCTCGTCTCCAACCCGAAACGATGCCTGAAGATGTTGTGGATCATTTGATTGCTACTAAGGCTATTGTCAATTCATCATGCGTCAAATGCTCTAAAATAAGCAAACCAAACAGCTTCGTAGCATCCTTCAAAATAATAGCTCCCAATTTTCTCTTCGAACCCATATGTAATACTTCTTGGCCTCCTAACACATTGGTAAAAGAATTTACAGCGCCCTTGAGAAGGAAATCAAATTTTAATTCGTCTCCTAGTATAAATTCAAAAAACTGCCCAGGTTCTGCATCTACTACCAGAATGTGAGAGGTCTCCGAAGTAAAACTTCTAAGACTTTCAAAAATTCCCTAGTTTTGCCATACGATCTTTTTGCCCTTACAGAAACTTGGCTTAACGCAACAATATTAGACACGGAACTTTTTGATAATGAGTTCTTAGTTTTCCGAAAGGACCGTCACGTTGACGTTACAAATTCAGTTGGCGGGGGAGTACTTATTGCTGTTAGAAGTATTTTCTGCTCAACACAAATAGTCTTCCCATTCAATCTGACAATTGATCTGTTATGCGTCAAAATAACTAAGGAATCTTTAGTCTTATTTGTTTTAAATGTTTACATTCCACCTAAAAGTCCTGCTTCCGTATACACTGAACTTTCTTTAGCACTCGATTTTATTTTCAGTTTAGCTAGCCTTGACAGTAAAATTCTTTTATTAGGGGATTTTAATCTTCCCCATATCGAATGGGTTCCATCTGATGACGAATCCTATTTTGAAGCTTCCACAAGTTCACCCCAACAAGAGCTCCAAATGTTGGATAATATTATCTCTACAGATTTACAGCAAATTAGCTGTATACGAAATAATATGAATAGACAACTGGACCTTGTATTCTCATCTGACGCCGTTAGTACAGTAGTGGTAGAATCTATCTCTGCTTTGTCTAACATAGATCAATATCACCCGCCTCTTGACATTTTTCTTGACTTGAGTGGTCATTTACTAGAAAATAGTAATCCCCACGACTGTTCTTATACTTTTGACTTTCGGAGAGGTGATTTTCAACAGCTTTTAGATAGTTTAATTATTTCCGGTATAGAACGTTTACCGATTTCTAATGATCTTGACAAAACTGTCTCAAGCTTCTATTCTATTTTGATGAGATGCATAAATGAAACTGTCCCTAAAAAAAGATCTATTCCCTGTAATTCTTCTTGTCATCCTTGGTTCACAAAAGAACTCAAATGCCTTCGAAATAAAAGAAATAAGGCTTGGAAAAAATATATAAGGTTCATGACAGTAGAGAATCAAGTAGTTTACATTTCCCTTTTCGAAGAATTCAAAAAACTCTCTTATGAATGTTATAATGATTATCTTCAAACCATGGGGCTTTCCCTGAAATTAGACCCGAAAAACTTCTGGAAATTTATAAATTCCAAAAAGAAAAGCGACGGTTATCCTGTTAATCTCGTTTATAATGACGTAATCTTGAGTACTACTACAGAAATCTGTGAGGGATTTGCAAATAATTTTAGCCAATCCTTCATTGATTCCCCTGTTGTTGTTGACGATAACTATTTTCAATTATTACGAAATTGTCCTCAGGTATCATTTAATAATATTACAATAGATCACGACAAAATTTTGGACTTTCTGTCACATTTAAAAGACGACTATTCTATTGGACCCGATGGAATACCACCCGCTTTATTGAAGAAATGTAAGTCTGTTTTAGCTCTTCCTCTGCGTAATATTTTTGTTCTATCCTTGAAATTAGGTAAATTCCCTGCAGTTTGGAAGAAAGCATTTTTAACGCCAGTATTTAAAAAGGGAGATAAAGCCAATATTACCAACTATAGACCAATTTCCAAACTTTCTTGCATTCCGAAGTTGTTCGAACAAGTTGTATGTGACAGTTTGACATTTACATGTAAAACTATTATCTGCAACCAACAACATGGTTTTATGCAAAAACGTTCTACTGTTACTAATCTTGTTGTCTTTTTGAATAAATGTTTAAACTCTCTAGAAAGTTGTCAAGAAGTTGATTGTGTATACACTGACTTCTCGAAAGCTTTTGATCAACTGTCTCATGAGATTATCAAGTTTAAACTTGTCTCATACGGATTTCCAACACCTTTCATCAAGTGGATTTCGTCATATCTTGAAGATAGGTTATATCAAGTCAAATTCAGAAATTCATACTCAAGAGAGTTTATTGCCAAATCAGGTGTTCCGCAGGGAAGCCATCTGGGACCACTACTCTTTACATTGGCTATTAATGATGCTCCTCTGTGTGTTCGCAACAGCGAAATTCTAATCTTTGCAGATGATATGAAGATTTATAAAAATATAGTATCTTCAAATGATCGGGCTCTACTGCAAGATGATATTAACCATTTTGCCTTGTGGTGTGAAAAGAACAGTCTGAACCTCAACCCACAAAATGTCAAACTATGACTTTTTCTAAAAAACGTTCTCCTTACTCTCATGAATATGTTATCTCACGGCACATTTTAACTCGTGTTATGACTGTAAGGGACCTTGGAGTTCTTTTTACACCCAATTTAGATTTTTCTGCTCATATTAATAAAATCGTGAATAAGGCTAATTCAATGTTAGGGTTTATTAAGCGCTGGTCTAAGGAATTTGTTGATCCCAATGTCACCCGGGCTTTATACAACTCCTTGGTGCGTCCCCATCTTGAGTATGCATCGCAGGTTTGGACTCCTCTTTATGATATTCATATTGAGAGATTAGAATCTGTGCAAAGAAACTTTACTCGTTTTGCCTTGAAAGGACTTCAATGGAATGATCCTTCGTATGTCCTCTCTTACGACCAACGATTATCTATTCTTCAGATGCAAACTTTGGAACAAAGAAGAACAAACAATGATTTGGTATTTTTCCACCAATTAATAACAGGCGTCACAGATGCACCAGATCTTTTATGTTCGGTTTATTTTAATTATCGGGGAGGAGGTTATAATCTTCGAGGCCTCGATATGATTAAGGTCCCAACACACAGGACCAACTATGGCATTCATGAGCCCTTGACACGTATGGGTAGACTTGTAAATTGGAATTCAAATATTTTTGATTTTAATATAAATAAATGTAAATTAAAAAACCTTCTCAAAACCAGTGGTCCACGCTCCTAAATGTTCTTTGTTTCCTGTTATGTTATTGTTTTGTGCTTACGTAATATTATTTGTGTCAGTGTTAATTGTAATAGAGTTTGCCTACTAACAACTAACACTGCACTAAATGATGAGCCGGTGGTATAACACAGTTCTCTGTGTTGGCAAACCATTGGTCGAAAGACGGAGCTTGCTATAAGCTTTCTTCGACCAATTCTGATAGTGTAAAAAGATAGCGAAGAAAAAGTGGGTCTCGAAATTCTGTCTGTCTGTCTCTTTGACTACGGCCTAAGAGCATGGGCCGATTTTCGTTAAATTTTAATTTTTTTAAGACCAAAAATAACGGTACGAATCATCTTTTGGAAGCCCTCTTGGAACCATTTTATTTTGTTTGTTTTTGATTTTCTCGAAAACAGTACAACCGATTTTAATCATTATGAAGCTCCTCCAAATTTTAAATATTAGGCGTTTTTTTTTTAGTTCAGAGTATTACCTGAACTGTCAAACAAAATATCGTGTTTCTTTTTTAGCTCAGAGTGTATAACCGTTCAAAGATTGTGTTTCTTTTTTCGTTGAGAGCGTGTTCAGAGATTGTTCAGAGCTCACTCTATGAGCTCGGTATAAAATAGCTAAGTAGACAGAGTTAAATGCTGAAATCATCCTGACAGACAGAAAAAAAAAACTCAAAAACTTGCATGTGCTCGGTATAAAATAATTTAGAGCTCTTAGAACACATTCGATTCGGAGAAAGTTCAGAGCATTTTTGACATGCTTATGCTCTGTTCAGTGCTCTACTCTGAATGAAAAAAGAAAAACGCCAATTATTTTTTTTGGAAACTCAATATTCCGAAAACCCTTGCTCGATTTTTTAATCATGAATAAATAAAAGTTTCTTAATATAATCTACAAGATCTGAGGGAAAAAAATTGTTTTAACTAAAAATTAAGGTACCCACCATGCAAGTGTTAAAAAATCTTTTTTGAAAATCGTATTTTTCTCAAAAATGGCTCCGAGAATTTTGATAAATTTTAATTTTAATTTAATAAGAAAAAAATTAAATTAAAACATTACTGAGTGTACCTACCATAAAACCAGTTTTTCGAATTTTGAATTTGTCATTATAGGCAGAACGGATTTCAATGAAATTTTGAATAGAGAAGCTTCTAGTTAAAATTGGCGTACCAAAATTTTTTCTTAAATACCTACATATGTTTTAAAAATCTTTTATAAAACATATTATGTGTTTAGCTCTAACTACTAAACTACTATTTATAAAATAATAACTTAAGGAGTTGTTTTAGTTATTTAAAAAATGAATTTTTTACTTATGAACATGTTTTCTCTAGAAATATTAATTTTTGAACTTTTTACATAAAAGCAAGTTCGTGCGACCCAGTCGTGCATTTTATTTTATGTGTCTTCGTATTTTAACGAAACTGTCCTATTATGAATTGATCATTAACAAATAGACACACGAAGCCAGCAGCAATTGCGTTTTTGATGACTGACATTATGTGTTTAAGTATATGGGCAGTAACGGAGCAAGTTTGAGTTTTTGATGGCTCCAAGGTCGGAGTGTGTTGTATTGCAGCAAAAAAAAAAATAAAAATTAACTCATTTCGTTTGTTCGAAAGTTACAGTTACTGATGAGTAGCACATAGCACTTTCTGGAAGCGTTGTGATTATAATTCTGTAGTATAGTAGCTAGCGTAGGTACCAGTTGAGTGTCCTTATGTTTTCGGATAACTGTTTTTCGTATGATCGCAAAAGTACAACAAGATATGATTTCACGTATTAATAAATTCCGGAAATACATAATTTATTTATGAAAATCTCATATTTTTTTGAAACCCAATACCCCCCCGAAATTTTGTTCTGCGTCCGCCCCTCAGGGTAAATATCTCCTCAAATCCTTTATTGCACTACACTCAAATCCGTTCATTTTACTGCACTCTTAAAATTCGCTCAAAGAATTATTTTTCCAAAAAAACAATTTTTTCCTTTTAACTCCCTAGATTTAAATTATTTCTTTTCTAAGGCTCAAAAAAGGCGAAGATCCTGAAAGCTCACTAAAAACAACAATAAAAATGCTTCAATGATTTGAACCAAAGATAGAATTGAAGGAAACCAGCGTTGCAAATTTTGTTCACAAAATTGTACAGTAGATCCCGACTTTGCTAGTGTTCTTCAAGCTGAACTATTGGCTATCAAGGAAATATGCAAGGTACTTAAACATCCAAACCAGAAC
The DNA here is from genome assembly GCA_963931855.1 of Philhelius festivus. NCBI lineage: Eukaryota > Metazoa > Arthropoda > Insecta > Diptera > Syrphidae > Philhelius > Philhelius festivus. The sequence continues at coordinate 86,444,852 of OZ007554.1, forward strand.
CGAAATACAGCTATTATCCCGTCAAGGGGCTGTTAAATATTATCCACAGTGTCACTCTTATCTGGGTTCCTGGTCATTGTGGCATTGATGGGAATGAACGGACGGACGAGCTGGCCAGGCAAGGATCAGCTCTTCGTCAACAATCCTTTCGGAGCTATGAAGAGCAATATTCTCTCAAATTTTCTTAGCGAATCAAACCGTATGGGTGGAACAGTTTAGTTAACTGCATTATAGCTAGAAAGATTTGGCCCACCTCTAAAAAATCCCGTACACTTGATCTGATATGCAGACGCAGGCAAGACATAGCCTGGATCGTAACTACATGTAGAGGACAGCGGGGAAAGAAAACAGTCCTCCATTTACTCTGCAAATGTACTGTCCTGGTCAAATTTAGAGCACAATAATTAGGAAGGGGATTATTTGACGACATTGACGAACTCTCAGAAATGAAGATCAAAGAATTTAGATTGTGTCTGTGTCATACCCTTCGTTTGATTCTTTAGATCCCGAGCTAGTTGACTAAGCTTTCACCTAAGTTTATTGTGCGGGAGGACAGATGATCACTCATTCGGATTGGCTACTATTTCAGCACGATGCAACAAGCTGCCTAGCTTGGATATGGAGTATGGTGGTCCGGACGTCCGGTTGAGTTAGTGATCAATATTTCGGATGATTGCGTAAAAGCAAACATACAATAAGAGACATCAAAACCTACTATGTAGATCCATATTTTTGTCCACAATTTCCCGTATCAACTCCATAAACAGGTTCTCATGAATTATAGTATCAAAATGGCTCACTTCAGCGCTAATTGGGCCACAGGGCTAGACGATGAGTGGTCGCCATTTCTACCTAGCTTGTATGAATGTGCGTTCAAAGAAAATGTGCTCTAGGTAATTAAAAAAAACTGAAGTTAATTTCATTTTGTTACACTAGATTTATTTTTACTTGCAACTTATAGGTACATAGGTATCTACTATAAGAAAAGTTTTGCATTGATGAAAATGGAGTAGAGCTACTGCTGTTGCAGCAAAGTGGCACCGCTAACGGTAATTCTAATTCAATGATTTTATTTTTAATAAACGATAGATAGATAATAGATAGATATGAAGTTAGTAGGCCATTGTGGGTTAAACGAAGGTTCAATGAAGATTACAAAAACAATTTCAATTTAACTCAGTGCCGTGCAAGCAGCAACAGGCATAAGTGCCTGTTCTGAAAACTCAACTTGGACAGAGCATAAAAACATCCATTTTTAAAATTGTAAGTCTCTTACGTTAGAGCAGATTCGTGCAATCCAGTCGTGCAATTTATTTTATATCAGAATTTCTTAAACTAATTTTTAATTTTTTAATTTTGACGAAATACATGGTAAGTATATGTAAAGAAAGTCAGCTTTGTGTTACACTTTTTACTTGCAAGTTATGCATTCGTTAAAAAAATCGAACTCGAGACTTTGATCAAAGTAGATAGCGAAGACCAAAAAAGTAGGCCTTACAATTCTGTCTGTTTGTCTTTCTGTCTATCTTTTCCACTACAGCCTAAATGGCTGCCGTTTTCTTTAAAATTAATAGATATCATTTTTAATTTTTTTCCCCCAGATGTTTTTTTATTTGTTTTTAAATCCAATAATAACGGTTCCTGCCACACGTTTTTTTTTTTAATTTTATAAACATTTTTTTTCTCAAAATCTGGCCCACAGATTTAAGAAAAAAATTCATAAAATTTCATTTAGTTAAAGTAAATAATGGTTGAAAAAAAATTTCCAAAAATGGTTATTTTTGGTAGCCCCTCTGGGTTATAAACTAACGATACAACCGATTAAAATCATTGTTTTTTATGCTAAGGCTCCTCCAAAAGTTGAATATTATTACATATTCTAATTTTTATTTTTTTTATTTTTTGGATTCTTAAAAAAAATTTCAAATTTTTTTTTTGGAAACTCAAGATTTCAAAAACCCCATGCTTGTTTTTTACAAGATTTGAGAAATAAAATTTTGTTTTACCGAAAACTAACAGTACCTTCCCTACAAATGTTAAAAAATGGTTTTGGAAAATCGTATTTTCTCGAAACCGGTTCCGAGAACCGAATGAATGAATGAATTTTTTTTATATTTTTTTTATAGAGAAGCTTCTAAAAAGTTTAAAAACATTGCGTTTCAAAACTTTAAGAAAAAATATTTTTTGAATTTTTGAAAAAAAAATCTATTTTTTTGGAAAACTCGATATCTCAAAAACGGCTCAATATTATTTTTTAATTAATTAATTTAATTTTTAATTTATAATTTTAATTAATTTTATTCGAACAATAATAAAAATTTTAAATTGGCATACCAAAATTTTTAAGAAACCACTACAACGACTTATAATTTTTTTTTAATGTTCTTGTATAAGCTAATAGTTGCTTGAATCACATGGCATCCTGTTTTTAGCACCTACTACGAACGGAGTTGTTTTAGTCATTTAAAAAATGAATTTTATGTTTATGAACAGTTTTTCGCCAATAATATACATTTTTGAAATTCTTAGTCTTTTACATAAAAGCAAGTTCGTGCAACCCAGTCGTGCATTTTATTTTTTAAGCACATGCTAAACATTCTACATTGATCGAGAGCCTTAAAAGATGGAATGATTTGTTGCAAATTAAGTACACAAAAATGTGTGATTTGCTAGAGAAGAAATTCGAATTTTTGTTCAATTTTTGATTTAACGGACATAAGACTTTGCTGACATTTGAGAAATTGTTCTTTTGAATTACTCTCGTATATATGTATCTCATAAATGGTTGAACAAATTACTACTAAATCTTAGAAATCAAATAGCATTATTTGTTCGTATTTTTTATTTGTTCACATTTTTCTGTACGAGTAACAATGATTTCAATTAATGTTTGGCCTTGAAAATGAAGAGCAAGTTTGTGCGATTCGATTGGGCATATCTATTTTTACAATCCATAGAAATAAAATCTGTCAACCAAGGTAAAATGAAACTATTAAATTCAAACTACGAACTACATAGTTTGTTCGAAATGTTCTTAATCATTATTATTTCTGAAGTTCCTCATACACTATTTATATATTTGCAGCCATAAAGGATAGCAGAAGACCCCAATAAATGTCTCGTGACAACAAATTTACAAATACATACCCATAAAGTATCCAGCAAATAAAAAACGGTAGCATTTGTTGTGTGTGCGACCAGTTGGCATTTTACAAAGCAGTTAACTAGGAACTTTTGCAGAGCCAAGTTAAGTAAAGGTTGTCAATTTTTGAAGCGCAATACAAGAACAAAGCAGTTTTAATAGCCTGGAGAACTTTTTCAAAACAAATAATTGCAGATGAACCTTCAGATATAAAAGTATACTTCCCAACGATTCCAGGTATTGAGAAAATGTGTCCATGTGAACAATCAGATTGTGGGATGAAATGAATCTGGACAGGAGGACAGTGTTTTGTTCAATATGGGGTTCAGTCGGCCATGAAGGAAAGGGAATCTATTTCTGACTAACACTGGGAATAAATGCTTAAGATGAAATAAGCAGATAAAACTTGAGATAGAAAATTGCCTTTTATGGTGATGTGGTGCTGTTCCTTTACAGATTCTGCTTTTGCTTGTGCTTATTGGCTTTTGTGGGGTTGGCGGCTGGGGGTGCACGAGGATATCCCTTTTAATTTGAAGTTGATCCCAATCGAACGTCAATTGCCCAGACAGGCTTATCTATTATTCTGCCTTAGCATTTAATGTTGTTCATTGAGTTCGAGCAGCGGGGAAGGGTTTTATGCGAGAGTATAATAAAAGCTTCGGTCGAGGTCGTATAAAAACGGCACTTATTCAAGGATTATGGAGATCTTTTGTTTAGGTCATTGAATGAAGTTGTATAATTGTTACATTTTTATGAATCGGCTTATGAGGATATATAAATCTAGGCTGGAAATGAACACATTTGTCCTTATATAATGGATGTTTGAGATTATCGGGCTTTGGGGATCTTTTGTGTTGATAATTATAAATAACGATGCATGTTTATCGTCCTGTTTGGCTAATTTGATTTACGAAACAATTTGCTCGAATAAGTTTGAATTGCATTGCTTATATGGACTTATTAAATCATAGAATACTTTGACGTAATAATGCGTAAGGGAGCGGGTTAGATTGGCTTGAAAACGAGTGTGTATGTTCTAAGAACATGGGCCTAAGCAAATTTCCCTAGAGCAATTAAACTTATAGTATCTATTTATAATCATCCTATGATTCTCATAAGAAGAAGAAAATTTTCGTCGCATTTAAGTGATGAGCCCTTATTTCGTCGTAGTTGTGCGAAGCGAATTTTTAGAGTTGAGATTTGCTAAGCTTTTACTTGAATTATATTCAATAACTTCTATGGCTTGGTCTTTAAACTGCAGGTTCAGCCTTCTTTTTTGCCTTAAACCTGAAGGACGGGATTCAAAGATTCTCTTAGCTGGAGCTATTTTGTCCATTCGGTCGACGTGTTTTGGGTCCTTGGACTACATCAACGTCTTGGGACAGCTGAAATATCCGTCAAAGAATTTTCTTTCGAAATAGCACTGTATCATCTTTTCTTTTGTGCTTATAGTCCAGCAGTTGGGGCCGTAAAACATGACTGGAAGTGTAGGGGTTTTGAAGAGCGTGTACTCGTCTTACGAGTGAGGAGTTTTGAACCCATTTGTTTTGCTAAACCGAAGTAGAAACGGTTTCCTATAGGGTAATTCTTCGTCAGATTTCCACTAAGATGTCGTTCGTTGGTTGTTAAACTCCTTAAATATACCTTGAAGTTTTTGCTATCAATAGTGAGATTTTGCCCTAATCGGTTGCCGGATGTTTATTTGTTTGTTGATTTACTTCAAGACCAATAGGTGCCGAAACCCTGTCCATGTTTGGAATAGTTCGAAAGGTTTCGCTCCGTAGTTACACATTGCACCGCGTATTTTTAAATGTCAATCGAGCATTTGGATCCACAAGCTCAGTCAACACCATACTGAGCTCCTAACGATGAATGCTATCATATGCAGCTTTGAAGTCTATAAATAGATGGCGAGTGTCGACTTGAAATCGGTGGTCTTTTCCTCGATTTGCCTTAATGTGAATATTTCTACGGTTGTTATGGCGGCCAGCCCGCTGGTACTTGCAGATTAAGTTATAAAGAACGGCTTAAGACGTTCACATATTACGTTGGGTATGATCAAGACATAGAATCACCTTTTTTGTAGATGAGTATATGGCGCCTTCCAACCATATTTGTTGATGGTGTAATGCATGTACCCTACCAAAACATCACGTCCGTATTTGTAGCGCTCTGCAGGTCGTGTGCAGGTTCTCTAGCTATTTTATAACAGCCAAGCCTTCCTCTTCCATATTCGGTGGTGGAACTGCTTCTTCATTGGGCATCAATTTAACAACAGCTGGAAATGCTGTTTAAAAGTATCTACAACTCCTTGTGATTCGGTTACTGGTTTAACTTCGTTGTTTCGAAGAGCCTGTGTCTTGAAACCCGGTCTTGAAACTAGTAGTCAGTTTCTTGGCATTTTTGTAAAACTTTTGGGTGTTGTTTCTATCGCGAGACTCTTCGATCCCCTTGAACTGCGAGGCTCCATAAACTCATTTCTTTCTATACAAGGTCATCTTTACATCTTTCCTATTTGCTCAATACTCTTCTCTAGTTGCTTTTTTTTTTGCGCTGCAGCATATTCGCATGTACATCTTCTGTCACTGATTTCAATTAAACGCATTCATCACCATGCCACGGATTCTTTCTCTGGGGTGGTTCGTAGCTTATGTTTGTATTTTAGACGACTTTTAAAAGAGTTTTTTGATCTGAAAAAAAAAATGTATTTCTTTGAGAAGGTAACCCTATTTAATCCTTTAAGACGGGTTTTTGATTGACCCGAAAGGGCATTTAGAGACCAAAAATTATTGGTCTGTCATGAGTATTTTGAAATCATGTAAGAGCTACCCAAAATCAACCCGAACTTATGCTTTTTACTTCAGTGTCCCGATAATGAAACAAGAATTTAAGTACTACCATTTCTTAAAGTACTTTGTCGTAAGTACCAAGTATTTCGTACTTAAGTTCCAAAGTATTTCATCTGTATTTCCAATAGCTGGCCAATACTTTCAAGTACTTGTTCAGTTCTTTGATTCAGGAAGCAAACATTACTCAATAGGCTGGAAAGAAACTACTGACCAAGTACTTGAAGTATAAGTTGAGTATTTAAGGTACAATTTAAGTACTTGAAACAACTGTTTAGTACCGTGGTTGATGAACACCCAGTTCTACCGCCCAAGATTGAAGAGATCGGCTAAACTATAAAAAAGCTTGAGAACACCAATGACACCGGTTCGGCTTACCAGTTAAGCTCTTCAAATACGAAAGGGAATTTGTAAATAAGGAACACGCATTTAATCATCAATGTTGAAGAGCATGGTACTGGTAGATAATTGGACTACCAGCTTCGTATGCATCTGCAAAAAAACCGATCCAATATGGCTTGCAAGAACTAACAATGAGTATTCCTGCATATAAATTCTATCCAAAGTACGTTGTGATAGTCTTAAGCGGTTCTGTGTCAGTTTAATAACTGTTCTAGTGTAGCTTCTGGCAAGGAAAATTAGTGTCTGAATAAGACACCAAGAAATCTCAAGTTGAGGATTACCTTCTTTTCGTGGACTGAAAAACTCCATATTATATGCAATGCGCAAGTAGGGAATGTCTAGTCCGAACTATTTCGGCGAAGAGAGGAGCTATCATGAGATATCTTCAATCTTGTTCCAGAACAGTTTATACGCACGGTAGACGTCAATACGGAGGGCTCTGTTTTTAACAGATCTCTCTAAGGGTATGCGGACGATATCGACATCATTGGCCGTTTCCATTGCGCCGTGACAAATTCCTTCAAGGTAATTGAATAAAAGCAGAAATATGAAATTGATATAAACCAGTAAAAGGACGAATAAATGCTGCATGTCAACATACATCTGTCTATCACATCGGCTAGAAACAAACGTCACAGTTAAATGTTGATAGAAGCAACATGAGGTAGTTGAGGACTTCATCAGCATCAAAGGAACACAAACACAGATAAAAACTAAGTAAAGATCGATCGAAAAATTACCCCAAGAAACTGCTGATACTTCAGTTTGGCTAAACAAATGGGTTCAAAACTATAGACGGATATATGGTTCTGGGTACAGAGATGACAAATGCATCAGCAAAAGCTTGAACTGCGAACTTTTTGAGATCTAATAAGATGTACATAAGTCTAAAATGGACACACCGTGTAAATAGACAATAAAGATCCAGATAAAGAGGGCTTTCAAACCCCAGCCTCTAGGTTCGAGGAAGCAAGGAAAACGGATTATCCGGTTTAAGGACAAATCCATCGTGGATGGCTGAAAATGCTTCGCCTATGCCTTCACATATGATACTGTAGGAATACTCGTCTAGCTACACATAAATGCTCATCGTCATCAGTTTACCCTTGACCATACCATACCTTGACATAATATAAAATATAAAGCTTCTTTCTTTCACGGTTTCCGAGAGCAAGACTTTTCTAGTCTCGTTCCCGGCCTTAATTTGCTATAGAAATGCTTTATTTAAAATAAATAATCTAGTGCCATCTAGTGTCAATTATTTTGACACTGACAGCTATTTCCCGCTCGAAATCTTGACAGGAAGTCAGTATCATACCTCGAAATGAGTCGCTTGAACACCGTTGGGAAATTTTGAAAACTAATTTCCAAAGTGAAAGAAGTTTTGGCTGAAATGAAGCACCCACCGCGCCTGCTGCACGCAAGATTGTGCAAAAATTTCGTGAGACTGATATGTTAGTGGACAACACTCATAGTCCTCGTCTTCGTACGGTACTTACAGACGAGAATATGGCCGCTGTAGCCGAACTAATACATCAGTCTCACGAACTTTTTACACAATCTTGCGTGCAGTAAGCGCGGTGGTTGCTTCATTCAGCAAAACATCTTTTCAAAAAACGCACTATTTGGCCTACACAGTACTCACTTTGGAAATTAATTTTCAGTATTTCTGAACGTTGTTCAAGCGTTAAGCGACTCATTTCGAGGTATGATACTGACTTTCTGTTAAGATTTCGAGACACAATTCACGAACACCAACTCGCCATCGATCTCAACAGCTCAACATTTCACGCACTAGCCTGAGAAGAATTCTGCACAAAGACCTCGGATAATTCGCTTAACAAGGTTCAATTGACTCAGCAATTGAAGGCGCACGACTATCTACTTCGTTATCGCTTCACAATTTGGTCCTTAGAGCAGCTTGAATTTGACATTATTTTGGGCGAAAATCATCTATTCTGACGAGGCGTATTTTCATCTGGGCGCAGGGGCGTATTTACCCTAGGGCTAAAAAGGCTATAGCCCGGGGCGGCAAGGCTGCTAGGGGCGGCGCAATTGGCTAATTTATAATATTTTTTTGAAGCGATTGAACTTTCAAAACATTCAAGCAGAAGGAAGAAAGCCGCTCCTAGCAATTGGCCAATTAATAATAATTTTTTGAAGGCATTCAACTTTCAAAACATACAAGCAAAAGAGGGCAAGCCGACCCTAACAACCGTCTAATTTACAATAGGATAAATAGAAGGATAAACAAAAAATACAAAGATTTAAAAAAATTCGATTTTTTGAGTTTTTCAAGCATGACAATTTTTTCAATGCCGTGTGAGTGAGTGTCAGGCTGTGAGAGAGTTCACTGTAACATGTCACTCACTTTTTCCACCATTTACTATTCTTATTTTTTATAAACGATTTTTTATAATGAAAATTGATAGTAAACATAGTTACTAGTACAATAGTTAATAATGATGGATAAATAAAAGGATAGGTATTATTTTAAAAACTATTGGCGCAAAATTTTAGTCGAATTAGTACGATGTTAAAAATATTTTAGTATAGTACTAGATTAAAATGACGATGTTGCTAATTTTAATCAAACTTAGCATCATGCTATCTTTAACATTTTACTAAAGTTAAATACTCCGTCGCATACCTATTTTATCTTTTTAGTATCGTGCTAACTTAATAAGCCTCTTACATACTTTCAGATGTCAAAAAAGGTCTGTTTAGGTCTTTTTTGTTTTAGGTGTGTCAGCTTGTTTTGAGTCAACGCTTTTGCGATTGAAAACATGCAAATAAAAGACTACATACACATGAATCAAGCTTGGGACACAAAAACTGTGTTCTCAAAATGAAAATTCGTTCCAAGGCCGAATACAAAGTTATTTGACCATGAAGATGAAAGAAAATACTGACGTAATTTGATGCGAAGAGACGTCGTAGCTGTCAAATCCTTGGCAAATCGTGGTCTTTCTTTTCGTGGCAAGATAGGATAAATTTGGATCTATACATAACGGGTATTTCATGATGATCTTAGAACCTCATGATCACAGGTTCGATCCCTGCCGTCGTCTATGTCGTTTTAATTCCATTAAAAACTTTCTAAAATTGTCATCAATGGGTTGTGCTGGCTTACTCATTACATGTTGTTCAGGCATAACACTAACAACATGTTATTGAGTTAAACTAGTATGCCTAACAAGGATGAACACGAATAAAATAATGTGAATTATAAGCGACATAGAAATAAGAGACGGCATTCTCCGCTTTAGTTCAGCCGCCATCCCTGGAGATAAAATATCTGAGACAACAACCTTCAGTCTCAGAACATCGCGCCACACATCTTTCCTATCCTTCTTTCTCTTCCTTAACTTCACGCCCGCGCTGTGTCCAAACATTTAAAGGGTAATCATAAAAAAAAAAAGCAATATCGGAATTTGATCAATTTCTTTCAAAAGATAGATATACAAAGTTTTAGCAATCCAGGAAAAGGAAACACATCATATTTGTCTTTTGCCACCTATGCACAAAATTATTAAAATTATGTCAGCTAGAGTCACAAAACCGATTATGGAACAGCTTCAAAGTTCTAAATACTTCACGTTGAGCGTTGATTCTTTTTTTTTTTTTTTTTATAATCTACCCGCGCTCAAGGGATTATGATTACCCTTTAAATGTTTCAACACAGCGCGGGCGTGAAGTTAATGAAGAGAAAGAAGGACAGGAAAGATGTGTGGCACGATGTTCTGAGACTGTTGGTGGTTGTCTCAGATATTTTTATCTCCAGGGATGGCGGCTGAGCTAAAGCGGAGAAATGCCGTGTCTTATTTCTATGTCGCTTATAATTCACATTATTTTATTCGTAGTCATCCTTGTTGGGCATACTAGTTTAACTCAATTACATGTTGTTAGTGTTATGCCTAAACAACATGTAATGAGTAAACCAGCAACCCATTGATGACAATTTTTAGAAGGTTTTTAAATGGAATTAAAACGACATAGACGACGGCAGGGATCGAACCTGTGATCATGAGGTTGACAGGCGAGCACACAACCATCGTGCCACGGCCACCCCCTAAGCGTTGATTCGATTCCTGAGTCCTGACATAAGCATCGAAGACCAGCTTTTATTAATTTTAAGGTACATATGTTCAAGAGAAGGCAGAACCCGTTGAACGATTTCTCTGCTTTCAGGCCATAAAGCAGAAGACTTGTTACAACCAATTAAGGATACTTTTAAGTCATTAAACATTGACATAGAAAATTGCAGAGGTCAATCTTATGATAACGCAAGTAACATGTCATGCCAATAGAACGGCTTTTTTAATGGTCGTATAAAATAAAAAGCTATCAATTCTTGGTATGTGATGTATTACTGATCACCTTTTGTGGAATGATCACATATTGCATATTGCTAAAAATGCGGCCAAATGCCTAGGTTTCTTAAGACGATTTAAAAACTTTTTCTCCCCCTCCGATCTGGCACAATTTATAAGGCTTATATTCGTCCTTAACTAGAATACAATTCTCATATCTGGTCCGGTGCATCAAAAACATCTTTGCACTTACTAGACGCAATCCAGAATAGAGCCTTAACGCTGATTGGTGACAGAGCAATTTCCGAAAAATTATTTCGTTAGAACATCATAGAAATGTCTCTTGTCTATCACTGTTTTATCGTTAATTCTTTAAACAATGTTCTATTGAAATAGCGAGTTGCAAGATCGTTTTCCGTATTGAAACGAATAAAAACGAAACGAAGAACGCCTTAATACTCGTAGTTTAGCTTTATTAAATATAGAAGCTGAACTGACAAAAAATTTAGATAACGAATCTATTGTTAATGAATTTTGTAATCAATATTCACACACAGAAAAAAAATTGAAAACATCAAATATTATGCGTTTTGTGTTTTTTTTTATTATTATTCCTTATTATTTTATTTCCATTAAAGGGCGGCCCGGGGCGCCAAATCCTCAAATACGCCTCTGTCTGGGCGGCTACGTTAACAAACAAAATTGCTGCATCTGATGCTCGGAAAACCCGCACATTATTGTCCAGAATCCAATGCATCCACAGAGAGTGACAGATTGGTGCGGATGGTGGAGTCAGGGCACCATTGGACCACTCTTCTTCGAAAATGAGGCTGGAAACACCGTTTCGGTCAACGGTGGGCGTTAAAGAACCATGACGTTTTTCTTTTTTTACTCAAATTGAAGACATGGATAAGGATAAGGACGACCTCTGATTCATGTACTTGACCATGCAACACAGCCCATATGCATAATCGATATTTTGCGCATCATATTCCCAAATCGTGTTATCACCACCTTTGGACTTTTTACTTGCGACTTATAGGTACTATAAGGCAATGCATTCGTAAAAAAAATCGAACTCGAGATTTTGATCAAAGTTGACATTACGATGATAGCAAAGACGAAAAAAGTGGGTCTGGTAATTCTGTCTGTCTGTCTGTTCGATTACAGCTAAACGGCTCGGCCGATTTTCTTCAAACTTGGTAGATATGGGTTTTAATTTTTTACCCCCGGATGTTTTTTGATTTGATTTTTTAAGACCAAAAATAACGGTACCTGCTATATGATTTTTTTTCGAAATTTTATAAATATTTTTTTTTCTCAAAAACTGTCCCAACGATTTAAAAAAAAAATTCAAAAAATTTAATTTAGTTAGACCTATGTAGGTAATGGATGAAAAATACTTTCCAAAAAATGAGTAGTATTGATACCCCCCTTGGAACCAATTTTTTTTTGGTTTTCTCAAAAACGGCACCACCGATTTTGATCATTTTTTTTATGCTAAAGCTTCTCAGCAGTTTGAATATTTTTGTGTATTCAAATTTTCCAACAAAATTTTTTTGGATTTTTAAAAAAAACTTTCAAAACTTTTTTTTTGAAAACACAATATTTCGAAAACCCCATGCTCGATTTTTTCAAAACTCGATAAATAAAATTCTGGAAAAATAATCTACAAGATATGAGAAAAATAAATTCATTTTACCCAAAATAACGGTACCCTACATACAAATGTTAAAAAATGGTTTTCGAAAATCGTATTTTTCTCGAAAACGGTTCCGAGAATTTTGCTTAAATTTTTTTCTTTCTATTATTTTTTAATATCTATAATTTAATAAAAAAAAATTGAAAACAAGATATTACTCACTGTACTTACCATAGAACGATTTTTTAAAATTTTGAATTTTTCATTATCAGCACAAGGGATTTTAATGAAATTTCGTAGAAAGAAGCTTCTAAAGCGGCCCCTAGACTATCAATATTATTGTGCAATATTTGATATTGCACAATATTATTGAGAGTCTAGGGCTCATATTGAAGGGTTGTGCAATATATTGTACAAAATCAAAATCCTTTTGATATTTATTGTGCAACCAATGGATGTGTGTGGATGTGTTTGCACAATATTTTGTCATTTGTTTTGAATTTTCGTAGTGATAACATCTCTCGGAATTAAATGTCGAAATGGCAAACAATAACAATAAAAAAGAGGAACGCAAATTCATAGTGGAATTAATCGAAGTGTATGAAACTTTGCCTGCTTTGTGGAATGTGAAGTGTAAAGAATATTCCAACAGAAATGTTAAAAGTGATCAAAACGAAAAAATGTTTGCAAAATACCGCGAAAAATATCCCGACGCTGATTCAAAAACTGAACTTTGCGAACCAATTACAGGAAAGAACTAAAAAGAATTTCCATCTGCGTTTGTTTTTTTCTTTTTTTTTAATGAAATAGCAAGAGCAATTGCCACACAACAATAATCCATATCATCGAGCACGATGTTGAAGCACAAATAATTAAATAATTTATTGTGCGAAATATTGTTTAGTGTAGGGTACCAGTCAATAATATTGTGCAATATATTGTTCAATAATATTGAAAGTCTAGGGACCGCTTAAAAAGTTTAAAAAATATTGCATTTCAAAACTTTAAGAAAAATATTTTTTTGAATTTTGAAAAAAAATCAATTTTATGTTTTTTGAAAATTCAATATCTCGCAAACGGCTCAATACTTTTTTTTTGTAAATTTAACTTTTATTCATACAACAATAAAAACTTCAAATTGGCGTACCGACATTTTTTCTGAAAAATGTTTTAAAATTTTCTTATATAAAACCTTATTTTTTAAGAAACCACTACAAAGTCTTATAATTTTTGTTCTTGCATAAATCTATATTTGCTTGAATCACATGACATCCTATTCTTACCTTTAACTACTAAAGAAGTTTTTTTTAGTCATTTAAAAAATGAATTTTATGCTTATGAACAGTTTCTCTAATAATATTAATTTTTTAAATTCTTAGTCTTTTACATAGGAGCAAGTTCGCGCGACCCAGTCGTGCATTTTATTTTTGTATGGAACCATAAAGGACCGACGTTATGCCAATAATCCGGAACCGATTCAAGTACTTAGGGCCAATATCATTCAAGAAATCTGTGCGCTAAATCCCGGAACCATCAACAAGGTCTTGGAAAGTTGGAGTGACAGAATGTGTTAGTACGAAGCCAGCCGCTTAAACGGCGTTGTTTTCCATAATTAATGGGAATGCTTGCTCTTACTAATAAAGCCATAATACATGGAATAAAAAATAAATTTGTTAATTTGATTGAATTTTTAAAAAACATGTATATGGCCCACCCATTACAAATTACAGACCAAATTATCGTACAATAGTTGAAGGGAATCGTTCTGCTCATTTAAATTTATAATTTTTCGGTCCTTTTCAAATAAAATACCTATCGAATTTCTTATCGATCAAATGTCTGTAGTAAGTACTGTCTTAATTGGCGGTACCAACAATCAAATTAAGAGACGACTTTAATATTTGAGTGAAATGAATCATTATGTAATGAGCTCTATATAGTTAGCCCTACATGTTATGAACCTAATATTTATGTGGACTCTAAATTATGAACCATTTATTGCACGGAATCTAAAAAATAAAATGTAGCATATATGGTCAGCTATAAAGAGTCCATTAAATAATGCTTAATTTCGCTTAAATATTAAAGTCGTCTCTTAATACTTAATTTAATTGTTGGTAAGGCCAAATAATAATTAGACAAGAATATAACTTTTTCATTACGATGGGCTAAGAAGATTCAAATATTTAGTACTATGTAACTTAATTATTTAATTATTGCAGAAATTCTTTTCGGAATATTTTATCATAACTACAATCTTTTATAATGTTGTCCTACAGTAGTGCGATATTCCTCTTAACTTTCAATAAAGCTTAAGCTTTTCATTAAAAAAAAACACTTCACCCTACTTGTATATATAGCTACTAGCTGATGAAATTATAATTCTTGATTTTCACAAAATATTTAATGACTCGTTTATAAACCCTCTCGTACTTTACAAAATACCCTTAGATATGTATCCAGCTTTGTCGTAATACTTATGTACAATTTTCTTGCTTTTTGAAGACAATCACAAAATCCTTTTTTGATGGCAAAAGATACCATGGTTTTTTCTTGAAATTTCCTTTCCTTATTTATTCTATAGTTCTACTATACTACACTAGTCTACCACTTACGAAACTGCTGTGACATTATTTTTTGAGTGGAAATACTCATCTTATCATTGCGTCACATCCTTCCAATTTGTTTCAACTTTACTTCTGTATTGTTTGTTGTTTTGGCTTTGTGTTTCCTATTTTAATCTGTTTAACTGTTTGCATAGTTGTCAATCCGTTAAACTTAGCGCGCGAGTTGAGAGGAAATAGAAGAAAACGACGGGACTTAAGCTAAAGTACCAGTAGTAACCTAACTCTCCTGCATCACAACTACAAGTATAAAACTAACACATTATGTCCACCAGAGAGCTGTATATCTTCATCAGTGCCGCATCAGCTAAAAAAGAAGGCGAGGGTTAATGTGGGGCCGCACGGGTACCTTTAAGATTGAAGGGTTTATCATAGTTTGGAAATGCTTACAGCCAAGCGCTTGAAATCGTCTTACAACTGCTACAGTCGTTTTTCATTGATAAACGCATAGAGAGCACAGCAGAATTTTACACAGTAAACCGTAAAAAGAGTGGATGTAGTGGGGAAGATAAAGTTTTGGAACTACTGGAATAAAATGATACTTAAGGTACTAGTACGGTCTAGAACGCCAAAACTTTATTAAGTAATAACATAATTTTTTTTAAATAATTTTGGCCAAATTATTATAGAGGCAGCAACGTCGACCCATAAAAAAATACATTGTCCCATTGCGGAGAGTTAATTTCAGGATCTACTGGGCCGATTTTCAAAATACTTATTGCAACTTGATTGTTTTTATGTTTTCTAAGACAATTTACCACAATTTGACAAAAAAGTTATGAACAAAAAAAATGGCGACCCAAAAATGACCAACGAAATTGCCAAAAAAAAAATTTTTTTTCCAAAGCTTGACATTTTTTTTTGTTTTTGACTTTTGAAGCAAATTGTAGTAAATTGTCTCGTAAGAAACCTTCCTTTAAATAACCCACTTTGTTTTTTTTTTTGTTTCAGTCCAGCCAATCCTGAGATTAACTGTCCACAATGGAACAATGTATTTTTTGATGAGTCGACGTTGGCGTCCACTATAATTCGGCCCAAATTCGAAAATTAAAAAAAAAAATTGTACTCTTGACGCATGTACATATGTATTCATTTTTATAAAAAAAATTATGTTATTATCTAATAAGGTTTCCGAGAAAAAAATCCCAAAAATCGTGCGTTTTTTTGGCGTTCTAGACCGTATTAGTACCTTAAGTATCATTTTATTCCAGTCGTTCCAAAACTTTATCTCCCCCACTACCTACATTCACTATTTTCACTGGCTCTTTTATCCGTTTATTTGAGGATGTGTTCGGTGATATTTATCCATTTATGGTTTATTTTTACAAACCAAAAATGAGTCGGTTTGAAATATTAATCCACGATTAGACGGTCAACGTAAATAGCGAATACGTTGACTAATTGACGAACATAATTATCAATGCTCACAATGTTTCCTTTAAGCGTTGCACGATGTTAATTGTGAGTCACACCTTAACGTCAAGTTTTTTGACCAACTTAATTTGACATTTCTTTGTTTCAGTGTTTGACTAATTCAACAGTGGAGAGGTACACAAGCAGCGCGTTAAGATTGTTGAAGCCTTTTACGAAAATGAGCGTTCAAATCAAAATTCATTTCGTTCACTTCGTGATTTTGTTGGTCAGCATAATCGACCAAATGTGTCCAAAATCGGTAGAACTGTGCGCAAATTTCAGTAAAGCGGGTCTGTAGGAAATGTGAAAACGCCTGGTGCCTGCTTGCCCAGTTCATACTGCGGAAAACATTGCTGTTGTTCGCAAAAGTGTGGCAGAAGAGCCGTCAATTTCGACTCGTCGCCGTGCCCAACAATTGAACATCTCACGCAGTGGCGTAGCGTGCCATCTCGGTGCCCGTGGGGGGAGACCCATTTTGCCGCCCCCATTTAATACTTAATTAAAAGTAAATTTCGAGACATCATTTCACAGGCAATGAGGTATCTTTTATTGAAGGTAAAATAGGATCAGTGGTTTCAAAAACGGATTCTTCGGGCCTTACGAGCAGCGAAGTCAGAAATAACTTTGTCAAAATCAATAATTGCAGCCAATTAACGACACTAATTGCCAAAGTCAAATATATCAATTGAAAGTCCACAAAAACAAAAACTTATTTTTCGTTTTTCCTTCTTCTTAAAGTCAAATATATACGAATAAAGATGACTATATTTGGAACCGAAATTCCCAGAATCAGTTTTTGAATAAACTGGAGGAGCTCCAGTGGTCCTTTACCCCTTATATCTTCCTCTGATTCAGAACTGGCGACAAACTGCTGGAGACGCTTCCGCTTCATCTGAAACTCGTCCTTGTCGATGTCTTCCAATACATGGGAAAGATCACACTCGTACTTGCTGTCCAAAAGTTTCGCTGGCGTCAAAAATCCGAACTTGTCCGCTATTTCTTGAACTTGCTTGAATCGAGTCGTCTTTTCTTTAATGATCTTGTCAAATGATTCGAACACCTCTCTGTGGATTTATCGCCATGCATGCGTTTTTTCCTGCGAATCCTTCTCGCTTTGAATTCGATTACGAGTTTTTCGCAGAGAGTCTTAGTAAAGTCGATTGCGGCTTGGACGAAGCGGTCTCTGCTCTCCACTAGGAGAGCTATTAAGGCGCAGAGTTTCTGAGCACACTTATGCACATCCGGTCCTCGGTGCTGCAAGTAAATCTGTGCGTTATCTACTTCAGGTAGCACTGCAGCCCAAAAGCCAAGAAAAGTGAGGAAGTTGAATGACTGCATGGCTGTCAGAAGAAGACTGGTTCCTGATCTTGTTTCGGAAGTTTGAGATTAATTCGTCAATTCTTCCAGTACCTTAAGAACTTCCTCAAACTTATTTTTAAGCGTCTTGACAGCTTAATGTCTAGTGCTCCAGCGCGTTTTAGTGACGCGTTTCACTGCTTGACCTGTGAAAGGCAACCAAAGCGTTCCACCGAGCAGTTGATGCAGGAAAGAAGGCTAATAGCTTCTACAGAGTTACAAAGAACGTCACGGAATTCACTGATTCAGAAGCAGCGTGTACCCCAGCCAAGTTGAGTGAGTGGTTTGCGCATGTAACGAATGTAGATTTCAGATTTGGTGCTTTAATCCGGGATGGAACTCTATTGTGGATTCCTGACATTGTGGCAGCGTTGTCATAAGCCAGTCCTCTCAAGCTCTGTATGACCAGTCCGTCTGATGTTATCTTCGTGATTATTATCGTCGCTGAGATCTTCTGCATTTGTTCCTTTTGGTTCGAAGAAGTCGATGAAGGATTCTACCACGGCGACCTTTTCCTCTTCGATATGTACGTATCTAAGAACCTGGCTCATTTGGTGTACTGTCGAAGATTACGTATTAATATTTAGCTTCTGGAATGCGACGGATGATGGTAGATCGAACTTGCTGTCCCAGTAAGTTTATCAATTCATTCTGGGTTTCTGGAGATAGATACGGGACTCTTGCTCCCAGCTTTATCTTTGTCAGGTGTTCCATTAGAAGAGGGTCATATTTAGCTAGGAGGTGCACTACCTACAGAAAGTTCCCGCGATTGCCACTATCATCTCCTCGAATGTCTTCCTGATGTCCTCTGAAGGCCAGATTCTATTTGGCTAAGAACTGGATAACATTCAGCATCCGGTACAGTACATCCCTCCACATCTTCTCGGCACTTTCGAAAACTTCTTGTTGTTTCTGATCGATGGTTGCTTTACGGTTCAGACGAACTTCCAACTCCTTCAATTTCAAGAAGCTCTCATGATCTCCGGTTCTTGCATTTAGCTTCCACCATTTGTTGAATCCTTCTTCAGATGCGAAGTTCGAGCCGGAATTGCCAAACAGCTTGCAACAGAAACAATACAAGGATTGCTTCAAAGGCGATTACACCAACCATGTTTGGAGAACCTTTTCACCATTAGATAATGATTTGTAGAACCACTCTTTGGTTAGTTTTCGGGTACCGCCTTTCGTTGAAGTCCCTTAGCGAACAACATCGGAAAATTTGGAATCGATGTGCTGTACTGAGTCAGATCCGCAACGTACTAGAAGCGTTCCCACTTCGTCGGTCATAGCAGAAGGCCAGCAACCTACATCGTCGAGATTCACATCTTTGGCTTGGATAGGAGCAGAAAGCTCGATTTCAATTATGTCTTCTTTGGCAACATCGAGGTTCACTTCTTCTGTAGGCTTAAGGTACTTCTGGTGAGTTGACTTCATCTTGACTCTGCTCTGTGGTGGGACCAGAACGACTTCCAACTTCGACGGCAGGCACGTCTTCTTGTTCTGCCTGTAAAACAAGTTATGCATTTACGTCATTATTGTTTGTTGACTTGTCAAACGTTCTGTCATGAAACATATGATCTCTACTCTACCCGCTTCACCGGCGACATTTTGCCGCCCACGCTACGCCACTGGTTCGTTCTATCATTTTCGACCTGGACCCTTTTAATGTCTTTTGACTGTGTTTGGAGGCGATTTCCAATCTCATGGTATGCTGGTTCATAGACCTTAGGAATTTTCAAGCCATTTTGTAACGTTAATAAGATTCAACAGGTTTTTTCTTGTTATGTCCGAGAGTTCCTCCAAGTCGAAGTGTCTTCCTAGGAACCTGTATCTTAGATGATATAGCGCAGGGCAGTGACACAGTAAATGAGGAGTATCCTCATGTATCTCCTCTTCACTGCATCTTCTTCAAAAGTTGTCCGCACTGATTGTAGATTTAGAATTGATTTGTTTAATTAAAATTATCTTAAACGAATTTATAGCTTAAAAGAAGTTTTTAGGAATTTAATTTTCTACTTGCATGTAAGCTTAATTTCAACTTGACATACAATAATATATGATTTTCCAACAGCTGGTTCAAAAGTGGATTGTTTATTTGTAGGGTTTTTCTTTAATTTTATAGACTTTATCTGATTTGTTTCTTTGTCCATTTTGAATTGGATTTTAAATATTTATTTCATTTCTTTCCCAGACAGCTGTTGTGTATAAATGCAACATTGCAAAATTCTAAATAAAACTGCGTATAAACTAAAGCATTTTATTCTGACTGTTACGCTCTGTATAGACTACCAATTAATTACGCCTTAAGTTTCTAGGTTTGTTAACCTTATGTTCTCAGAGATTTTGGCCATGTTTTAAGAGGCTCCTAAAGAAGAAATATCAAGAAGTTCCTACCTCCGATTCATTCTGTTTCTTCTACTCGTCTGACCTATTTTTTCCTGAAAGACGTCGGGAAAGATTGGACGCAACCTGTGCGTACAAACAATGTACCTACATATAATCGAAAAAAAAAAATGGAACAAGATTTCCAAGACTCAATACGTCATAGCGTGCGTGTCGAAGAGAATAATATTTGTTAATAGTCGTTTTTTATTGGTAAATAATGTAAAGGCAGTGCAGCAAAATTTTGCACAGTAAACAGAAACAAAGGAATACTGCGGAGAAATTAGCCAGTACAAATAGTGCGTAGAGTAGGACTGATAAAGTTTTTGAACGTCTGGATAGAATGACGCTCAAATTAGTTACAGAAAATGTTTTTTGCGTGAGGTTGGCAGGTTTTAATTATTCGAGGATGTGTAAGGTGATATTTGTTCATTTTATGATTTGATTTCACTAGAATACAAATTATGTGGATTGAAACATGTATTAATCTACAGACGGTAAACGTTAATAGTCAATGGTCACAATATTGTCTCTTAATTCGTTAGCGTGTAATATGTGTCAAAGTGTTAACGTATCTGGCTTTGAATCTGCAAATCAAATAAAGATGCATGGTCCCTATATGTCAGATAATAGAATGAAATTAATCAAATAATGGCTGCAATGCCAATAGATTAAAATGCATATGAAAAATTGAAAAAAAAATTACATTATATTTTTCGTCCTGGAAAAAACAATTGGAGTGTTTTGCATTGACATTTGCAATGAAATCTATTAAATCCATGATATCTATATTTTATTTCCATTAATGACAAAATAAATAGATTTCCATAGAAATAACCATAATTTAATTTCTATTCTTGACGAAAACACTAATGCCAGTTTTAAAAGTTAAAAGTTTTTTTTTCTCAATTTACTTAAGATTTTATAGTATAAATACTTTTGAATCTGCCATCTTTTTAATATAAAGTAACTTAAATGTTCGCCAAGTTCAGTTAAACTGGTTTTTCCGTACGGGGTTTGACAGCAAATTACGAAAATTTGTGAGAAATT
The DNA here is from genome assembly GCA_963931855.1 of Philhelius festivus. Classification (NCBI taxonomy): domain Eukaryota; kingdom Metazoa; phylum Arthropoda; class Insecta; order Diptera; family Syrphidae; genus Philhelius; species Philhelius festivus. Next base: position 86,466,022 of record OZ007554.1, read on the forward strand.
GCAGCCTATCAAGCACACGTAATATTGTATGACCACCAGGGTTCGGACAGGGAAGAATTGAAGTAAATCCAAATTTTTCGAAGTAGTTTTAGGAAAACAAATTTTCGAAACAAAATTCTTAACAAAAGCTTATGCAGTGTTATTTGATTATTTTTCATTAAAAAATAAATAATTAATTGCGTACAAGTAACTATAAGGTACAAGAAATTCAGACTTAAAAATAATATAAATATAACTATAACACAAACTTCAGACTTCAATAGAAACGAATTAAATATACTCGTACATACTCGTATAACTGTAAACAAAGACTTCCTAAAAGATAATTTCTAAACCTATATTTTATGTAATACAGAGAGATCAGCGCTATCTTTTAATATGTTGGTTAAGAATATTTTCAAAGAGAAGTATATCCTAAAAAAGAGAAGTAGAGAAGTAGATTTTTTTTTTCTCAAAATCGAAGTAGATCTACTTAGATCCAAGTAAAGTCCGAACCCTGATGACCACCATATTACAATTCATTACGTAATCTAATTTGATTTTGTGTATCTATGTGCATGCCATAAGGATTTGATTTTATTAATAATTTTACCATTTGTGTCACAGAAATTTTGTGAATTGTATGAATCAAGCACACATCCTATCCTTACGTTTAGATTGAATTAATGATTTGACCTTTTTACTTGCGATATAGGTACTATAGGGCAAATTCTGCATTTGGAAAAAATCGAACTCGAGATTTTGATCAAAGTTGACATTACGATGATAGCGAAGACGAATAAAGTGGGTCCGACAATTCCGTCTGTCTCTCTGTATGTATGTATGCCTGTACCTCGATCTAGAGCCTAAGCCACTAAACCTATTTTCTTCAAACTCGGTAGATACTTAAGGGTCTTCGGTGATTCCATAGAGGAGAAATTAAAATGTTTGTTTAGCTCTAAAACTAACGGAACCCCCCATACAACTGTATTGCAAAATCTTATTTATCTCGAAAACGGCTCTAACGATTTTGATAAAAAATTAAGTGTGTTATTATGGACATGGACTACATTTTTGTAAAAACAATTTGGGGAAAAATGTTACTAACGGTACCTCTCATAGAACGGTTTTTTTGATTTTCAAATTTCCTATTAACGGCTCTTACGATTTTAAATAAAAATTTTCACCGGGAGCTCCCTTAAGTTTAAAATAGTATTGTATATACAAATATTCGAAAAAATATTTTTTTTTGTTTTGTGAAAAAAAAAATCCAATTTATTTTTTGAAAAATCAATAACTTAAAACGTGTGAACGATTAGTTTTTGAAATTATTTCCTTAAATCTATATTACTAAACACTTAAAATTGGCATCCCAAATTTTGTTCTAGAAAAATTTGAAAGAAATTTGTTTTATAAAAAATTACTTTAATAAAACGATTTTTAAACTTTTCTTGCGTAAATTCATACTTTTCCGGAGATCAGACGGCAATTCCATGCATTTGAACATTTTTATCTCATTAAATCCATGTTTTATATTTATAAAATGTATTTAAAATTCTAAAGTACTTTTACATAATAGCAAGTTCCAGCGATCCAGTCGTGCATTTTATTTTATTAACAAACATTATCCAAAACGAATTTATAGCTTAAGTGAGGTTCTTAAGAATTTTATTTTTCACCTGCAATTTCGACTTTATTTTAACTTGACAACCAATAACGTTTACTTTTCCAACGCATCCTTAAATTTATTCAAAAGTAGATTTTTTATTTGTAGATACCTGTATTTCATCTTTCGTTTTCGTATGCTTTAACTTTTTTCACTTGGTGAGTCTGAAATATCTACTAAATAAATATTAAGTATTTGTTAAAAGAAAAGAAATTCAGAAATCAAAGGGCACGGTAGTGCCCAGTAAAGTTCTGGCACTACACCCTTTTTACAGGAACAAACTCAGGCGATTTTTCAGCCCTCCCTATCTTCAGTACCAATGAAGTTAGAAACTTAAAATTCCGAATATTTGCTTAGCATAGTCAGGCACGGGAAAAAAAATCATTAAAAACGATTTGGAAAATATAATTTATAATTTAATGTAACTAAGTTTGAAAAGAAAATTTCAATTTTCTAGCATAAGCGGTTCCTAGGATATAAGGCCTCAAAAATCACAAAAACCGTAACATACATATACATATTTATTTTACTCGTACTTCTTTTCCGAACCAACTGATTTTGACATGGGTATAAATGCCAAGAATACCAACTTTAAAATTTAAAATAAAAGTGCGTATGAAGTCAATAAATCATTTTATTAGGACTTGCATTGTTGCGCTAGGTATAAATTACCAATAAAATAGGCCTAAAACGGAAGAAGCAGGCGATGTTTTCTGCCTTAAGGCTTTTTCATGACTCAATCCTTCCTCGACCACCAAAGCAAACTTTCCCCATTCCTGATCCCAAAACGCCAGAAGTGCTCTAGTTGTTGTTTTTCATTCAAAAGTGATTTATTTGTTGTTACCAGGAGTAAAGTTCGTGTTCTTTATTATTTTGACTTTCGTCAGTTAAGCATTGCTATGGGGTTGGTTGTGGTGTGATAGCAGGGGGAGGCCTTACAAGTAGAATATCCCCGAGATGGGATTAAATTATAAGGAATCCATGACGCAAAAATAACAGAACAGTACGAATCCAATAGTGGTATGGATATAGTTAAGTTGAGCCTGAAATATGATTGCATGAACTGAAAATAGTCTTTTGGAATTGCGGAAATTGATGGTGTAAAAGGAGAGACCTTGGCATGGTTTCATATCCGCTATTGCCGCCACCGCGCCGCACTGTGGTGTATATATTTTTCTTCTTTATCAAAGGGTGGCATGCCATTCCGTGGCGGGTCTTAAGCAATCTTGTTTTTGTCTGTTTTTTGACGTAGGACAAAAAAAAAAAACAATTTGAACCAAAAGTGTATCACTAGCAAACGTCATTGCCCGCAAGACTTTCTTTGTAAATTCAAATGGGGCTTAAGCAGCTTTAAGCAAAGTAGATTTTTGTCACCACCTCTACATGAAAATCCCTTACCCACTCCTCTCACGCCATAAAGAAATATAAGGATGCTGTTTTCCTAGAAAATACAAAAAAAAACACCTCGGTTAAGGATGATTGTTTCTTGGGCATGATTGTATAGAAATGGCATCGCGCATACACATCAGCTCAGCTTACACAAACAGAGAAATGAATTCTTATGGGCAATCGATTCCCTAGAAAAATAGGTCTTAAATCGTTTTAAGGGAAGGCAAATATACCTAAACAACTTGAGGATAATAATATTTTTTTTAACCCCCAAAGGAACGAATGCTAACTGATTAGATTATTTTTATCCTTTTTTCTAAGCTCGTTTGAAGGCTATAAAACTGTTTGCAACAAACAAATAAAAAATACATTTTTGTATACCAATTTTTGAAATAGCGGAGGAGTTATAAATTCCATTTTTTTTTTCAGAGGAGTAATGGCAGGTGCGTGCTTTGTTTTGTTAGATATTTGTGTATATGTTTACCAATATTGGAACATTAACGACATGGAAAAAGGGTGTTGGGTCGAATATGAATGATTTAATAAAAAAAAAACATGAAAAATGTTAATACACGTCAATTGTAGCACCTTAAATTTGTATAAGGGGGTTGCGTCTATCGAATATAAAAGCGAATGTATATACGAGTATCTTGAGTTCTTCAGGCTTGGATGAATTTTTTTATATATTTGTGAGGACACTTTTAGGCTGACGTTCTACCGAATATTTTAAAAAACAACAGTTTGTTCAGGGGTTTTTCCGGTTGCATTGAAAAGTTCTGATATTTTTAACCAATTAAAGGACTATCTCACTTTTGCCATCGATAAACATGTAGCAACCAGTATCAAATAAAAACGTTAAAGCTAAATATGTTTAATTCAATAAAAGTATCATTAAGTTATAAAGTTAGTGTAAGTTAAGTACTACATTAAGTGTTTTTAGCAACCGAAGGACAACCGTATTTATTTAAGCAACCGAACCGTGAATCCTGAAAAAAACTGATGATCATGTGATTTATCTGATGTTGCGCTTATATATGTATATGTATTATGTACTATTATGTAACGCTATCTGCATAAAAAAGTGTGAACTACTGCTGGATTAGGGTGACCATCACCACAAAAATTAGATTCGAAAGTTGTTCTTAATGTTAGAAGAGTGGGGTTTTCGAATAAGCGCACTTTTTCATTCTGTAAAGTTTGCATTTTAGAAATATTATTTTATGTCTTGTAGATTTCCAGGCTTAACAAGTAGGTCAAGAAGGGGAGTTTAAATGTTTAACATTGGAATACCCCAAGGTTCTGTTTTGGAACCAAGACTTTTATTTTTTGAATTTTATAAATCATTTTCATCATCATTTCAATTGTAAAAAATCTGTTTAAATGAACATTTCATTGTTATTCAACTCAAAAACCAAATAATGTTTTCCAATTTGGTAGGTAAAAATATGTAATTTAATCGAATTTTGGAAGAAGTGCCAAAGCAACATCGTGGTCTTTGCCAACTCCTTTTTCGTACCCACCCTCTGCAAAGAAACCCTCTGCCTGTAGTACTGATGAAATTTAGAAAAAAATAAGGATTAATTCCTTTTCACATTCACGCATCTCCAAAGGATTAATATTGCTTATATACATAGGTCATGTTTATTAACAAAGTTTCTATTTTGGGCTTCCTAACATATCACTTTTTCCTTTTAAGCTCTTCCTTTATTTCTTCGATCTCTTGCTTCAGATTGTTATTGAACGCCCTAAAAAACTTCTTAAATTTGTCCGGGGTGATATCAGTCAAACCACGCAGATCGGCTATGCTCTTCGACTTGTAAATCATTGCAACAACCAACTGGGCAGCCCTTCTCATTGGATAGCTTTCGGACATTTTCTGAATGATCTGCTCATTGTTGACCAGATGTCGAAAGAGGATTCGGAGAACCATTATATAAAATTGTATATTTATATATTTTCTAATCAACTGCTGTTTCAGTTGGAGTTGACTCTTGAGAAGCTCTAGCTTCTGTAGTTGTTCCTCTTTGTTATAATTTGTGCCTGGCCATTGTTTGATTTGATTGCGAGCACTTTCGAAACGTTTTTGTAGCTCTCAGATCTTTTGACTACACTCCTGAGATTCTCTTTGCTTGGCTGCGTTATCGAGAGAATCCTTTTTCACACCACGAATGATCCCGTAGATAACAGGTAAACGTTCGATATCGAGCTGGTCGATTTTTATCGGATTTTATCAATAGATTCTGAAGGCGAGAGGTCCATTATTGATTAAATTAATACATTGTTTATTTGATTGCTTATAAGAAAACGAAAATATTAAACAAATTTTAGTTATTCAGATAAAACTGAAAAGAGAGAATATTGTATTGTGTTGTTTTGTTGGGTTGCTTCTTTTCAAATTCCTTCGAAGTGCTCGCTCCTCAAGCTCAAACATTTGTTTTTCCTCAGACAAGATATGTATGTAGCGCTATGCTAATTATCCTTTCTTTATTATAAAATAACAATTTATTTTAATTCCTGAAATTCTTATTTAACAATAACTGTCAAAACAAACATATGTTTGTTCAGACTCACAAGAAGGTCTGTTCATTTTCCGAACGCGATAAGTCCGCTGTTTAAAAATGGGTGTGCAAATTATTCGTTTCAGATAATCCAATTAAAAATTAGGAGCCACAATGAGTGGCACTACTATAGCGTAGCCATAATTTTATCTCTATTGCAAGCAGCTTCGACAAATAACTGATGCAACAAATTCAATTATATTACTATTTTAGTTAACAGAGAATTTGGAGGTTGCATTTCATTCTCCGTTTCCATCACAGTGGAGTGAGAATTTATTGCGGGCCTAAATGTCATGCGGAATTAAATGTCATTTTTGTGTCGTTTGAATTTTTCTGTCGAGTAAACAACAAAACATGTAAGTTTTTAATTATTTCATGGAAAATAAACTACTTTTATTATTTTTGTTGTTGTTTTATGTTTAAAGGTCGCATTCCAACTGGACAAACCGCGAACAAACGGAAAAGTTAATTAAAATAATGGAAGAAAACCCGGAGGTAGCAAAGGGTTTTTTTTACCACCCGCGTTGATACGGAAAGCATGCACTATCCTTCTCCTCTGCACTTCTTCAATACCATCTTCATTTATAGACAACACAAATGCCATATTTTTATTTTTTATTTATTATTTTATGTTTTTATCACAGAAATTTAAATTATTAAACAATAAACAAAACAATTACAAATAAACAAACATTTCACTTTTTGGTTTTGACATTTCACAAACACTTCTCTTTTGTTTTTGATATTTTAGTGTGACCAAGTGTATACGAAAAAAAAAAAATAAAAATTTAGAACGAGTCATGGCCAACTTATTTTTTTTAAGAATAGTTTCAAAACAGCTGAGTTGACACAAAAAATGTAATAAATATCTAGTTCTTTATGGTTAAACTTTACTTTATAATGAAAAAGTGTATTATTTATTTTGTTTCTTGATTATTTATCCAACATCTATAAAATGTTTAGAAACAAAAAAATGTAAAACGGTCATACTAATTCCAATAGAAATATAGTAAATGTCAAACAGCTGAAAATGAAAATGAATCTTTTTTGAAGTTCATTTTATGCTATCTTTCGCAAATGAATTTTATTCGTTCGAATCTCAAAATTAAGAAAGTTCATTCGAAGGAATAGAATCATTCTAACGAATAGACTATTCATGAGAATGTCAAAATAAGCATGAATAGCTTTTAAAATTTCGGGGGAACAAACATTTTTCGGGGGAAATGTTTTCCAGGCGAAACTCACAATAAGGCTCAATATATCTGACTGCACTTCCAATAATAATTGTTCTCATTGTATTTTCCGTTTCAGATTGAAAACTTTACGCAATTTAAATATTGTCATGTACTCTTTGCTAGAGTCTGAGGTTTTGTTCTGTGTGTATCGAGATTGATTCGATCTTTTAACATCCGTTCATCAAAAAAGATTGGTTGAATGCAACCACAATAGACAAATTCAATCAATCCTAATGTCAATCTCATTTCGTCTAGAACCGGTTAAGTGAACCAACACCATTAAGTAGTATGTTTCGTTCATTTTCATTCAACTCATTCTCAATCATTTCACAATACCAAACGAAATGAAACTTTATTCCTCAGTGAATTTTGTATCTTGTTCGTAGATTTTTTCTAAAAACTTGCTTAAAGAAAATCCTCAGGTCGAAGCAAATTTCCGTATCTATGTATATGTTTATGTTCGATCACGGTTCGGTTTTGGTATCGGTAATTCACACAAGGTCCGTAAGTTCTTAAGTAATGATTCATACTCCCTTTCTATTGCCAATTTCCATTCCTACCAATCATCACGTGTTCGTGCTTCTTCAATTGATTTTGGGTCATTTTTAACGTAATCTTGTCCAGATAGTGCAAATTTCTCATCAATTTCTTCTGAATCCGCAAGTAAATTTAGTCTTTTTGGTTTTTTACGCTCTCGTTCACTTTGAAACTATATTTCTGGGTTCTCGATGTTAACAATGTTATCCGTTTTAACATTGTGGAATTTATCTTTGTTCTTTCCATCATCCCCAAGATCTGTGCTGTTTTGAGATGATGTCCCGCCAATGGATAAATTGTGATCATTGAAATCGTTGTCAAAATTGATAACCGCCTCAGAATTTGAAAAATCGTTGATTTTTTCCCGGTCCAAGATATATCTTTCATCAAATGTAACATTTCATCAAATGATCATGTTATCGTTGTCAATGTCCCATAGTCGGTAAGAATTGTTCGAGGCGTAGCCAACCAAAAAACATTTCTTTGCCTTTGGTTCTAATCTCTTTCGCTTTTCGGATGGAATATGATTGTAGCAAATTGAACCAAAAATGCGTATGTTGGAAGTATTTGGCCGTCTACCATACCATAGTTCAGCTGGTGTCTTGTTAAGGTACTAGTACGGTCTAGAATGTCAAAAAAGCGCTCGATTTTTGGGAATTTTTTCTCGGAAACCTTATTAGGCAATAACATAATTTTTTAAATAATGAATACATGCGTCAAGAGTACAAAAAAAAATTTTAATTTAAACAAAAAAAAATGTTTTTTTTTAATTTTCGAATTTTGGACGAATTATAGAGGGCGCAAACGTCGACTCATCAAAAAATGCATGGTCCCATGGCTTACAGTTAATCTCAGAATTGGCTGGACTAAACCAAAAAAAAAACAAAGTGGGTTATTTAAAGGAAGGTTTCTTACGAGACAATTTACCACAATTTGCTTAAAAAGTCAAAAAAAAAAAAAAAAAATATTGAGCTTTGAAAAAAAATAATTTTTTTTTGGAAATTTTTTTCGCCATTTTTGGGTCGCCATTTTTTTGTTCATAATTTTTTGGTCAAATAATGGTAAAGTGTCTTAGAAAACATAAAACAATCAAGTTGCAACAAGATTTTTGAAAATCGGTTCAGTGGATCCGGAGGTTAACTGTCCGCCATGGGACCATGTATTTTTTTATGAGTCGACGTTTGTGCCCTCTATAATTCGGCCAAAATTCGAAAATTGAAAAAAAATTTTTTTTGTATTCTTGACGCATGTATTCATTATTTAAAAAAAAATTATGTTATTACCTAATAAGGTTTCCGAGAAAAAAATTCCCAAAAATCGTTCGTTTTTTTGGCATTCTACACTGAACCAAAAATTGCAGTCATATTGATAATTTTGTGAGTTGAATTGACAATAAAATTGTCAATTTTGAGCCAATGAGCGGTGTAGTAAATACGACACTTTCAGATTGTCAATTTCATAAATTAAAGATTTGGTATTCATATTGACAACTACGGCTTTATATGGAAAATCAGGATTGTGGTATTGATATCTAAATTATCAATTTTTAACCAGAGCAGTTGTCAAATTGGCAATTTCTATTTGCAATTTGATCACTGCAGTTGCTAATTTGAAAACTATGGTTGTTTATTTCATTACAGAAGTCGTCAAATTAAACACTTCGATTGTGAATTTTATCACAGCAGTTTTCAAATTAAAAACCACTGTTGTCAATTTGAAAACTGAAACTGTCAGTTTGATTACAGCTGTTGTCTAACTGAGAACTGCAATTGTCAATTTGATCACAGGAGTTGTCAAATTTACAAATTATATTGACAATTTGATTACACCATTTGTCAAATTAAAAAATATGGTTGTTTGTTTGCTTACAACAGTTTTCAAATTGAATACTGCGACTGTTAATTTCATCACAGCCAGTTGTAAAACTAAATACCACGGTTGTTAATTTGAAAATTGTAATTATCAGTTTGATTAAAGGAGTTGTCAAATTGAAAATTTTGATTGTAAATTTAATCACAGCTGTTGTCAAATTGAATACCACTATTGTCAATTTGAAAACTGAAATAGCCAATTTGATTACAGCAGTTGTCTAACTGAGAACTGCAACTGTCGATTTGATCACAGGAGTTGTCAAATTAATGACTTGTACTGTTGATTTGATAACAGCAGTTGTCAAATTAAAAACTACTGCTCTCAAATTAAAAACTGTGTTTGTCAATTTGATTTCTGTAGTGTTCAAATTGACTACTGCTATTATCAATTTGATCACAGCAGATATCAAGTTGAAAATCACAGGTGTCACATTGGAAATTACAAATGCCAATTTAATTTAAACAGTTGTCAAAATGGAATCCGCGTTTGTAAAATTTAAAACCGTAGTTTTCAATTTGACAAGTGTATACTTACTATTCAAAGTCTTCAGTCATCTTAGTAAGTTATTTCCATTCTGAAATAGAAGCTTTTAAAAAAGTTTAAAATAAAAACCTAACTTTAATTTTCAGTTCAGTTTTAATGGATCATAAATTTTACATAGTTTTATAGTAAATAAATAGTAAACTTAATTAATCCGCAAACCGGATATTACATTAGTGACATATCTCTCGAAATCAAGAATTTTGGGTAAAAATATGATTAATTAAAACAAAGGATAAATAAAAATCAGAAAACTATACCTTTTAAGACCGAGTATAAATGTTCTTGTTTTCAGCTCCTCCAAAAGTTTCTTAACTCCCTATTGACAACCGTATTAATTGGCATTATGTATTTTTATTGTATTGTATAGTATTTGTATTGTGAATAATTGGCTATGTGAAAATTTAAAAGATCTATATTAAAAAATAAATAATGTTGAATGATTTATTACCTTATACTTTCTCACTTGTTTTTTGTATATGCACTTATAAAACTGTTAAAAGCAAAGCAAACTTTATATTATTATGCTTATGACTTTCGGTAAAAAGCGACCGACTCCGATAACGCCAGACCAATTAATGACCTAACCTAACGCTAAAAGGGTTTTACATGAATTTAAATCCAAATATTCAACTCCGGGTATTCAAATTGACAATCAGAATTATCAAGTTGATGACTGGTTGTCAATGTGAACATTTTGAGAAAATGATCATCATATTTACAATAACAATTGTTAAAGTCATGACTACAACCGCAAAATGTTCGTATTAACAACCAGTAGTAGTTGTAGTTGTTTGATTGAAGGTTGTTAAATGACTTACCTACCTTGTAATGATTTTTCAAATATTATGTTCTATTTTATTGCACATATTACACTTGAAAAATAACCAAATACCATGAATGAACGAAATTTGAAACTTTCATACTTTTCGTATACGTATCTTTAATTTTTTTATCGTGCCCATCTTTCAAAAAAAGGTCAATTCACCACCCACCTCTTAGGTGGGTTATCAGGATGAGTTTGAAATATGAAGACTTTGATGGTGAAAAAATAGAATGAATATAGTTAGTTTTAAGTTTTATGTAAAAAATAAATAAAAAATAAAAAAAAATTTCATAATACGGGACGCATGAACTGAGATTTTTCGAATGGATCAATGATAATGCTGTTTTAGAATAAGACACTTTTGTAACATAAACAAAAAAAATAAAATGCACGACTGGATCGCACGAACTTGCTCTTATGTAAAAGTACTTTGGAATTTAAGATACATTTTATAAATATAAAACATGGGTTTAATGAGATAATAATGTTCAAATGCATAAAATTGCCGTCTGGTTTCCGGAAAAGTATGAATTTATGCAAATAAACTTTAAAAAATCGTTTTATTATTAAATAAAATTTTTATATAAGAAATTTCTCTAAAATTTTTCAAGAAAAAAATGTGGGATGGGAATTTTAAGTATTTAATAATATTGGTTACATATAGGAAATTATTTCAAAAAATAATCGTTCATAGGTTTTGAAGATATTGATTTAATTTTTTTTTTTTTTAACACAATCAATATTTTTTCGAATATTTTTATATACAATATTATTTTAAACTTAAGGGGACTCCTGCTAAAAATTTTGGGTTAAAATCCTTAGAGCCGTTAATGAGAAAGTCGAAAATCAAAAACACGGGTCTATAGCAGGTACTCCTAATAACATTTTGCCCCAAAATTTTTTTTTGGCCAAAATGTAGTCCATGTCCATAATATCACAATTAATTTTTTTTTATCAAAATCGTTAGAGCCGTTTTCGAGATAAATAAGATTTTGCATTACGGGTGTATGGGGGGTACACTTAGTTTTGGAGCTAAAAAAAAAATTTCAATTTCTCCTCTAGGGAATCACCGAAGACTCTTAACTACCGGGATTGAAAGAAATAGGTCCAGTGGTTTAGGCTGTAGTGAGAGGTACAGACATACAGACACACTGAAACATGTTTTTTGTGTACTAAATTTTCCTTAAAATTTTTATAAAAAAAATTGATATGCAAATTGTTAGTATTTAATAAAATACATATTAAAACGTAATTTAAAAATTTAATCGTGTATCGGTTTTCAAGATATTGAATTTTCAAAAAAAAATATGTATTATTTTTTTAAAAATCCAAAAAAAGCAGCTCCTGCATAAAAATTTCGGTTAAAATCGTTACAGCCGTTGGTGAGAAATTCGAAAATGAAAAAAACCGTTCTATGACTGGTACCCCTAATAACATTTCCGCCCAAATTTTTTTTTCACCAAAATATAGTCCATGTCCATAATATCACACTTAATTTTTTTTATCAAAATCGTTAGAGCCATTTTCGAGATAAATAAGATTTTGCATTACGGGTGTATGGGGGGTACCATTAGTTTTGGAGTAAAAAAAAAATTTCAATTTCTCCTCTAGGGAATCACCGAAGACCCTTAACTACCGAGTTTGAAGAAAATACCTCCGGTAGTTTAGGCTGTAGTTCGAGGTACAGACATACAGACATACAAACAGACAGACGGAATTGCCGGACCCACTTTTTTCGTCTTCGCTATCATCGTAATGTCAACTTTGATCACAATCTCGAGTTCGATTTTTTTTCCAAATGCAGAACTTGCCCCATAGAATGTACCTATATCGCAAGTAAAAATTTGTCGTCCAGTCCAATCGTACATCATTTTATCTTTTATTTTCAAACTATACATTAAAATAAAAGACACAAAAGATACATTGTCCTTATTTCCTTTTTATTTATTTTAGTTTTTATATTGACAATCGCAATATTCAATGTTATAACTGTATATTTGATGACCGTAGTGAGTTTTCAATGTGATAACAAGAATAATGCGGTTATCAAACTGACAATCACAATTGTCAATTCGATGAGCTACCTCTCTTTTATTCTTATTTATCTTGATTAACATATTGATAATCGCAATAGTCAGTTTGTAAACTGCATCTGTGTACATATATGACTATCGTAGTCAATTAGTCCTGATGACAGGAATAATTTGATCATCATATTGACAATAACAATTGTCAAATGTCAACTTCAACTGTCCATCTCATGACCGTGGTTTTCAACGTAATGAGGAAAAAGGCCATCGTCATAATGACTATCATTATGGCTAACTACATGATTTTTCAAGCTGATCGACTTTGAAAATTTTCTATTTAAATACTGCAGTTGTTGATAAGATAACTTCGATTCTCAAATTGAAAATTAAAATTGAAAATTTTAAATTTTCATATTTAGTATCCAGTTGGAAATTTCAACTTGAATTTTTGAAAATGTACGTCATATTGACCATTTTTTTCACCATTTTGACAATTTTCAGTTTACTATCAATGATTGTTGATATGACAACGGGTATTTGATTTAACTAACCTGGCTAATCGCCGTAAACATTTCTCTATAATATTTGTAAGAGACCTATTATATAATCACATCAACTGCCCCTTTCTTTTAGCATTAATTAAGTTCTATGCTCCATCAAGAAACTTGAGAATAAGAAATATTTTCTGTGAACCTTTCCATAGATTGAATTATGGGTTAAATGAGCCTCTCACAAGATGTTTAAGAGAAGCAAATTCGGTTGAGAGTTTTATAGATTTTTTTAATTCTTCAAATAGAAACATATTCAAAGAAAAATTGTAAATTATTGTAAGGTAACCTGGATGGTAATAAAGTCTATATATATTGTATCTAGTAGTCATAAAGAAGTATATTGTTATAATTATAATGTATTATCTGTTAGATGAAATAAATGAACTAAACAATTTTTCAATTTATTTTTTTTTCAGTGTAGACCGTATACTAGTACCTTAATGAATTGCTTCCCAAATACACTCGTCGGACATCGATTCTTGATCTAAGCCACTTGCTTTTAAAACTTTACTATTATGCATTGTTTACACCATGTTGATATGTATATTCTTTAAATTTGTTGAAGACTTCACTCTTATTCTTCATAATTCCATTAAAACCTTCTATATATTGTCATCAATGGGTTGCTGGTTTACTCATTATATGTTGTTTAGGCATAACACTAACAACATGTAGTTGAGTTAAACTAGTATGCCCAACAAGGATGAAAAACGAATAAAATAATGCGAATTATAAGGGACATAGAAATAACACACGGCAATTCTCCGCTTTAGTTCAGCCGCCATCCCTGGAGATAAAAAATCTGAGACAACCACCTTCAGTCTCAGAACATCGTGCCACACATCTTTCCTATCCTCTTTCTCTTCCGTAACTTCACGACCACGCTGTGTTGAAAAACATTTAAAGGGTAATCATATTCCCTTGAGCGTGTGTAGATTATAAAAAAAAAAAAAAAAACCATCGATGCTCGTGTAATGATTGGAATACTCATGACTTCTTTGCTTGCTCAAAACGCACGATTTACAGAACTCGTTATGTGTATTAACATTGATTTTGTCAATACTACCAACCATGGTGCACTTTATTAATTTTTTGTATGTCAAACACCTTCAAAAGTCTCAATCGATAAAGCCATAAATCCTGAGAAACTGATTTTAAATGGTCCTTACCTGCGATACCAGCAAATATATTGGGCTCATGTCACCTCATAAACTTGTCCACTTGCATGTGCAACAAATTGTGTGATGCCATTTGTCTATGCATACGCAGAATCACCATTAAATACAATGTTGTAACCTCTCTTCGTTAGTTTTCGGATCGACAGAAAATTGCAATTTAAATCAGGAACGTACAATACATTTGGAATTTTTGTTACTGAAGATTTATTCTTGTAGAAAGTTTTTATAAAAATATCCCCTTGTTCAATTGCTGTGATTTTCTCATTCTTCTTAGCAACGGAGATATTTACTTCTTTGATGTCAAACAAATCATTAAAAAATTGTTTGTCCTTACACAAACCGTCCGTTTCTCCAGATGACAACACTTCTTTTTGTTCATTTCTTGTGTCTGTTATTTCTATACTCTCAGCTTCTCATACTCGTTTTTAAATTTACGTCCATCTTCTCCGGAAGTGGAATTGCAACTGTATCGCATGACAAGCTCATTAAACTCCGATCTTTACAGCATTGTTAAATAGATGGAGTTTAATGCTTCGAATACTCAATGTTGTCCATTGTTTTTGAATGGTACTTGCATCGAAGCAATCAAAAATTTGTCACTATCCGGTATGTGTGTCAATGACGATCTTCGTTGGAATGACCATATTCTCGAGATCGCCGAAAATGCTGCTAAATGCTTAAAAAATTAAATTTGGTGGTACAACAGTTCGAAGTGAACTAGGACCTAGTGACTTACAACTCTAAACCATTCCTGTGTGCGTGTTACCAGGAACGGAGGGGACCTACCAATTCCGAACGGCTAATGAGCAACACTTTCCATGACAAGAGCTACTCTTGGAGGATTTGTCAAGCTAAACGCTTAGGATTTATATATCGATGTAAGAAATTTTTCAGCTCTTCTAATCTGGCTACCATTTATAAGGCATTTATACGTCAAAGGCTCGGGTATAACTCAAAACTTTGGAGAGGTGCACCACAAGCTTCTCTCCGCTTTTTGGATAAAATTCAGAACATAGCGTTTAAACTGATATGAAACAGAGTTATCATGTATTTCCTTATTTTATCGCTTCTTTCACAAGCAATGCTCACTCGAAGCAGCCAGTTGCACTCCTCCCCTAAATCAGTTCACCCGTGATACCCATTTTACTAGGAAAACTCGTCAGTTCACCTTCAAGCCTAATTTTGGCTGTACCATCAAACATAGAGATTCGTTCTCAGTCGCACAACACGATTATGGGATAAGTTACCCAGCACGGTTTTCCCTTGCCATTTCAATTTACAAACATTCAAACCCAATGTTCATCGACACCTCCTTTCTCTCCCCTCCTAATTTCCTCATCGCCCGTGCTGTGTTTAACATTCTAAGGGTCCTTAATAAACCCTTGAGAGCGTGTGAATTATATACAAACAAAACTGGGAAGAATTCGGTCACTACATAGATAGTTTGCTTTACAACACTAAACTTTCTTAAGTTCTATTAACTAAAATGATACAATTAGAAACTTTTGATATTTTCTGCACACCTTTCTGTGACAAGGTTCAAATTTCGAATAAAAATGTACCATTTTTGTCAATGCAACTTATTTATTGCCATATTTACTTTATATTATTTGGCTGCCAATCTCTTATTGTAATTGAGCCGTTAACACTGTAATGCCATCTCTACACACTAACAGCTCCAGAACGAGGTTGAAGCGATGACATGGGGTGCTTCCTGATACCCTGTTCATTTTTTAATCGTTTGTACGGGCTATTTCCTAGTTCCATATTGCACCGGCTATTTTTTAATGTCAGGAGACACAGCTAGATCAGATCAATCTGGACTGCTTCTTTGATAATATCGTGATGATAGGAGCAAGGATCATTGGTTGTTGGCGGAAGGTGGTACACAGCGGATAATTTCTCGCTTCAGGTATGGTTGGTCGTCCAACTTTATCTAGGCGGTTGGCAATTTCTGTACGTTTGACAATCGAACTCAGAATTTTTTTTACGAACTATGAAATAGTCACAGTCGACATTTTCCCCTTGAAATGAACACCGCTCTGTGTAAGAAATCAGACTTTCAAGAGAATCCAAACTCGCTCCTTCTTAAATCAATGTGGAATTCCAGTATAAGCCCTTCAACCTTCTCTTTCTTCTTTCAAATTATATAATATCAATAAAGTCTAACTTTCTCATAAGAAAAAAACTTGAAAAATAATAAAAACTTGCAAACATTTAAAACAGTACCTAATTTAAATTTTCAAAACTTCCAAAAATACTTTTCGCAACATTGCCCCAACGTTCCATAAAATAACCTAACCTCTCTCTAACGATTATAGTGTAAACGTTTTTATCCAACATCACATCGTGTAATTGATTCGCTCTGGAAACTTGCAAAAGTCAAATATAAAAATGCACTATGCGAAGCGAACGAAGTATAATTGCATTGACACAGTACTCTTTTGTATTCTCCATTATCATTTTTACTCGAATGTACATTTTTTTCTGAACTTATTTCGCAAAGTAAAGAAAAAAAAAAGGTAGAAACTTGAAATTAACAAAGAAAAGGACTGCCACTTCTATCTGCAAGCAAAATATCTCTTAATTAACTTTTAACATCTTTCGGTCGTTTTCCGCAGGAACTTTTGCCACCGCCGCGAAGACCTGCCCTTTCCCTTTCCCTGTCCTTCCCCTCATCATCCAGGGAGGAACACCTCTTTGACCGAATGCATAATTTAACTTAAATAGATTTTCTTTTTTGAAAAGGGTTAAGCCATTTTGCTGGAACGAACTATGAAGGCCCTTGAGCACAAGTGGCACTTTTTAATGTGTGACGCCATTTACAACAATATCCAAACTATAGTCCTTTAGACCAACCGAACCAGCTTGAACCACCCGGTTCTTCGCAGCTCCATCCATTGGGGGGCTGTGGATTAATTCTTGTCATGTAAAAATACTGTTTTTAACACACACAAAAAAACATGTACATATACCTATACAGGGAAAATATGCACCAAATTGACCATTTTTTTATTTTTTTTTGTTTCGCTGGTGATGTCCTTTCCTTAAGCAGTTCCATGTCCATCAATGTAATCCTGCAAAGACAAAGTTGTGTGATAAAATAAGTTTTGTCTCAACTCTCCAGATTCGCATTTAAGTTGCTTCGGTAGCTTTTTATATCGTTTTTTCTTTTCATGACATTCGTGAATGTTTAATAGGTGAATTTCACTAGGAACACAAATTCGGTTATCTAAAGGAGTAATGTAATTTTGTAATGTGCACACACTAATGGGGTTTTGAATGGTAAACACAATCCGATAGTAACAAAGTAAAGAATTCCACATTCGTGTTGTGCGCTTAAAGAAAAAATCTCCTTACTTAAAAGTATTTTTGTTAATTTTATTAAAAAAAAAAGGAATTACATACAAACCAAACTAGGAAAACTACTTCTTACTTGGACCGGTGGTCGCTGCCAAAGCTGCAACTTCATCTTCCTTAGCTTGAATAAGCACAAGTTCCTGCTTCTTGTTAGCAATACGTTCCTCTCGCCGCCGGCGTGCTTCACGCACTTTCTGTCTGCGGGCCTCAGCTTGATCTGCCAACATTTTGCTGCGTTGCTTCTCGGCCTTCTTCTTATGGATGTACTCCATAAGGACACGCTTGTTCTTGAAGACATTACCTTTGCACTTTATGTACAAATCATGGTACAAGTGCCGGTCAATTTTTTTGTTGTCTCTGTACTTTTTCAGCAATCTACGCAAAACACGCATCCTTTGCATCCACAAGTATTTAGTTGGCATACGGGCATTTGCTGTACCCTTGCGCTTACCAAATCCACAATGACGTCCCTTGCGCCTGGCTTCGGTGTTCTTGCGGACACGGTAACGAGAGTGAACCGCAACTGGTTTTTTGATGATCAAACCATCCTTGATCAATTTACGGATATTTTGACGTGAGTTGATGTTAGCAATCTCATTGATTTCATCGCATTACCGAGGCTGCAAGCCTCTTTTGAAGTTTAAGCGAACTCATGGTGTTCACTCGTACTCGCAGTTTCTTGAAAAGTAGTCCTGAATTAAGCATAGGATAAAGATGATGAGGATTCATAGAAGTGAGAACATTGCTCATAAAAATAATGTGAGAAATGGAACATTGCAGCGTCAGGCCGTGATCTAATTTGTCCGTTTTCAAAGCCCTAAAATCACGTCGTCAGTTATATTTCGCTAGGAAAGCTGTCCTGCATGCCAGGCATTGAGAAGCTTTCATTCTTAAAGATACTTCTTTAGTTGATAAAAACGCCGTTTCCATGACCTGAGAAAGTACAATTGTACTAAAAGAAGAAAGGGAGAAGATTTGCCTTTTTTAGTGATAGGCTAGAAAAATGATACCATTAGATTAGGATAAATGGAAAAGATAAATGGAAAAGTTTTATACGATATATCAGATCGTATAATGTTTACGATGTATCGCATAAAACCATCGCTGTTTTCAAAACATCGAATGAAAAACAAAATGTTAAAAATTGGGGTTTAAGAAATAAGAAATGATCTAAAACTAAAAAAATAAAAAAAGTTGCTTCATCACAAGGTGTTTTTCAGTTTTTGTATTAAGTTTGTGTACTTTCAATTTATCATTATATGTCCGAATATTTTTTTCGACACTTTCCATTAAGAGGATTTTGTTCACTCATTTTCCTTATATTTTGTTTCGCTATTGAGTGAGGACTTGAGAAACTTTTGAAAAAAGTCTCTCCGATGGAACTGAGATTGACACTACAGTTAAATAGTTATACGCAATTTGAAAAAGCTTTGCAAATTGTACCTTAAATTCTACCCATAATTCTAAAAGCTCTCATTCTAAAAGCTCATCATTAAAATGTTCTTCGTCTTTGTTTGATTTCCAAATACGTTGTACTAGTTTGTGATGATCGCTTTAAAGGTTAAGATCATTAGAAGATATTGATGAATTAGATGAATCTGATGCAAAGGAGTTCCCTATTCATCATATCTTTGATTTTTTGAGCCATTGGATCTTCAAAATGAAGTTATTTTGAACCGTGGGTCCAACAAAGTAGCGATTACTAACGGAGTAACTTGCTCAATTGAGCCCATCCTTTTATTAATTTCTGCTAGTATAAACTTTTGTACTTTTTTTAACAGCCCCTGGCCATAGTATTAGACGCACTAGGTTTTTTACAAAATCAAAAAAAAATTTACTGTTTTGAAAATTTGATTGCAGTAAATTCGTTTTTTTTGCATAAGAATTTTATCACAACCACCATATTTTAGGCAAAGATGAAAATTAAAAAAAAATTAATATTTAGTTCAGTCTTCTTCTGCCGTTTCAATTGTACGCGGTTTCCTATTTATGCAATTCTGAACTGTGGGCTGCGTTTGTGGACGATAATTTCGGACATGAATGGTTTTTTCCAAGACCATCATTTTGGTTGTGATCAACTCTTTAGAAACTTCCCTTTTCATCAGTTCCCGCTCATTTTTAGTAGAATTCAAGTCGGTATTGTTAAAATCCAGAAAGGGGATATTAGCCTTGTAAACAAGTTTTTACAGATCGGGCTGTATGAGAAGCAAGTCCGTCTTAAATGAAAACAAAAAGGTTCACCATTCGGAAATCCGACCTGGGGAAACAACCGATTCCTTATGACAGATGTCGGTTAAAAGTAAAAAATATGAATAACCTATTGCAATCCATGAATTTCTGAAAAATAGTGCGTCTAATAATATGCCAAGGACTGTAAGGCATTGCACTCACTGGACAAATTAGTTGCCTGCAACTTAAAGTTGCCACAGTTGCTCCAAGCGAGTAACTTAGTTGATTTTATTAAAGAAAAATAAAAAAATCATGAGATTTTCTGTGATTTCATGATTTCATGAGAAGAGGTCAAAAATCATGGTAAATCATGAGATTCGGCAACACTGGTCCCGGCGCGGCGCTCACAATTTTTTTTTTTTAATTTTAAGTCATATTTTGGGACATTTTGTGTACAAGGGCGGGTGAGTTGGGGTGGATTAACCAAATATAAAGAAACTGGATTTAAGGTTCTTTCTTATTAATTAAAAAACATTTTCAGTATTTTCGGTTTCAGTTTTAAAAGTGGTGAAATACCTCTATGCCTTTTGTTGATCCATTTTCTGAGGAAGAAGAGTTCCTTTGCAATTAAAATTTGATCCTAGCTTTTGGTACGTAGAGATGTGATGTGATATCGTTTTCTTTTTTCTTTTTGTTTAACAAAAAAAAAAGAGAAAGGGTAGCCTCACCTACCTTTTTACCTTCTCGTCCTGGGGCCTAGACTAAAGTTCGATGATAAAAAGTGTCTTCTTCAAATGAAACGTAACAGTGTCTCTTCTATTATGTATGTGTAAAAACGTACATATGTATTGCGTAGAGATGAAAAAAGAAATCAGCAGGAAACAAAAATACAGTAAACTATAACAATAGGTATAGCAGATTGGACCCAGTTGTAGTTGTGTTTAGCCAAAAGACAGTTACTAAAGCAGTAAAGTTTACTTTTCTTTGTTTGTTCTTTCATTGCCCCAGAGTTCGAGCACAACGATGCTGATGGACAAAACGGGTTGGAGATGTTTCTTCTTTTTTGGTTTAGTTGTTCTTGAAGTAAATTGCTTTTAGTTTTTTTTTGTTGTTCTTTTTGTTCTCGCAACAACTCCTAGCGTTGTTAAGCTTTTTTTCCATTAATTTGTTTGTTCTTTGACAAAGAACACATAAGTTTTTCAATTTTGTGATTATTAGAAGTGATTAAGGCTTAAATTGATATCAGTTGGGGAGTTTTGTTTTGGGTAAACTGTGGGACTTAAGATATTTAAATGGTTCGAAGTTAGGTGTTGACAAAGAAAGTTCCATAAAATATTGAATTCTTCGGGAACCCTTTTTTGGGTGTACATAGCTTTTAATTGGAAAAAAGTAGGTAGTAATCATTAAAAATGAACTTCCGGTTGTGGAACATGTGTTTATGGGAATTGCAGGGTTGAAGTTTCGAAGTTGTTTTGAGATAACCAGAGGGGGGTTACATTTACCACATTAATGTTCGTGCTTTATCGAATGAACATACTTCATGATCTATCGGAATTAACTTTAAAAATATACTTTATGTTTAGAACGATCTGAAAAATCAAAATTTTGATTTCAAAGCCTTTCGTTTAAAGTCGCCCCCAATATTAAGTGTATGTATTTATTACTAATAGATTCATTAGGAACTATTAATCTTAAGAGCTCTAAGCCCCTGCATATATTCAAATTGTTGAATTACCGACTTAAATTTAAAAAGTTAATACACACAAAAGTTAAAAGCTAAAAGTTTTCTTAAACATTAAAAAGTTTTCGTTAGACATTTAAATTTTGTTGAGACTTAAATTTAAGAATTTAGTCGTGCTCATATTATTTTTTGAAAATAAAATGAATTCTAACCAATTAAAACATATTTCTATACTTAAAATAGAATAATGAATAAAATATAATATTTTTGTAAGACTTCATTTTATTATTTCAATTACTCGAAATTCAAATTGAAATTTGTGTTGACAGTGAATCGTCGCGTCGGCTGTCATTTCTTTTGAACACATCCCACCATTATTAGTATCTTTTTTGAAGTTTGATAGGGCAGACGCTTCGAAATATTTCAAAAGGTGTGTTTGCTTAGCTCATCTCTGAATTTTAAAACGTTTTCGATAAATGTCACTTTTTTCAATACTGCCAGCTTTGGAGTTTGGTAGTTAATCTGGATAAATCCAAAGTTTTGATTTTGAAACGTGGAGGAGGCCGCAACTGTGCAAATGGAAAAATGTACTATTATGGTGACGCCATGGAAGTTGGAGAAATTTGAATATGGAAAGGCATCTAAAGGAGAAATTAATGAAGGCAAAAAACGCAATTAGTTGAACCAAGAATAGATGTTTCTATAACAAAAGTATCGCCCATAGCCGCAAGTTCAAGATATATCAATCCTTTTTTACGCAGTTCAGACTTGGGAACGAAGCAGTATGACAACTACGTCATCATGTTAGATACAGGATTATCACCTCTATTTATACGAACCCTAAAAATGCAAGTGGATTGCATACTGAAAGTTTTAAAAATGGATGATAACCGACTACTAAAGATAGTAGCTCTGCAAGTCATGTAAGGACCAAAACAAGCTGGTGTGCTGATTAGATGGATTTAGCGAGAGAATGTGGAATAAATTTAATCGTAAATAATTTCTGTAATGCAGAGTTCAAAACTTAGCTTTACCAGCTGATTCCTGCAGTAGACTTAAAGCAGTCAGATAAATACTATAACAGGATCTGCCTGCAGGCAACTCTACATTCAACTAAACAACAACTTGAAAGAACGGAATTATTTCAGAGATGATAACAACATTGCCGAAATATCATGATGGTAAAGCTGCCAGGAGAACTTATGCAGCTAAATTTCATACCACATAGAGATGATTTACCCATTATATGCTCTTTGTGCAACTTAGGTGAAAGGGAAGATATTCTCCACTTTATCGGAAGAAGAATCTTAAAGAAATAAGAAGGGATGCTTTTTTTAGCGACACGGTGCCACAAAGCCAAGTTATACACTTCCTTAAGAATATGGATGAAAAAATTATATAAATTATGCAGACGGGTCTTACTCTAAGGAAACAGAATTAAAAATGAAAGTTTTTAATAGAATTTTCTTACATACATTCGGTAGTTGTTATTGATTTTGTTGTTTATCGAATCTTGACCTACGGCAAAAATGTCATGCTTTTTCTGTTTTTTTTTTTCTTTTAAACTATGTAATCAATCTAAATCAGTGGTAAATATTAAAAACCAATCTAATCTAATCTATAAAACATGTGGCTTACGAAAACTTGTATCTTTCAAAATATTTATGGGAAAACTTGTGATTTTGATGAAGGTTTTACCGCCACAATTTCCCGAAAACCACGTATGCTGCGAAATGGCTAACACCCTTTGAACCCGAGAATACTGCTTTCCATACTTATATCAAAGACGCTTTATTGTTCATTTGCTCGATCGTAGTTGGCAGAGTTTAGTGTGAACCTGGACCATCAGCCACGGCCTTTTCCTATAAGCATCATGGAAAAAAAAACAGGAATTCCACTCTCAAGATGGCAAGACATGTGGCATGTGGTCCATTTCAAACGACATGTGTGACATGTCAAAAACTAGAAACGCCAGTTATATAAACAAAAATGGCCAAAGAGCCCAACTCATAAACCAAACGGGCGAGAGTCCACCACAGAGTGTCTGTGCAAGTAAAAAGAAGATGACTTTGTTAAGTGATTCTTCAAATCCCCCAAATCTGCAAGAAGGTCTACGATTTTAAGGTATTGTTTTGTAACTTTTCGCGTCAAATGGAATTTTCCTCCATTTAGTGCATTTGTCAATTATACTTTTCGCCATCTTAGACTGGTTGGTGACTTGGCGTGGGACGAGAAATTGCTCGTGTAAACATGATTTTTCGTTGGACTTTAAACTCTAATGGAATTGTTGGGACCTCTACTTTTTAGCATGTTTATTAATGATGTTGTTAATACTATTAAACGCAGCAGATACCACCTTTATGCTGACGATCTACAGATCTATTCGTCTTTTCCTCTTGGCATTCTGGAAGACGCATCAAGCAATATAAATAATGACTTAAGCAGTATACATGAATGGGCAGTTAGAAATTATTTATTTATAAACAAAGTAAAATCTCAAAGCATACCTAATTATATATGTACAAAAAATGTCTGGATGATTCTTATTTTCCACAATTAATTTTAAATGGTCATGTGATTCCTTTCAGCTCTACAGTAAAAAATTTAGGTTTTATTTTTAACAAAACTCTCACCTGGAATGATGATGTAAAAAATGTAATTAGAAGGTATAATATGGAGGTCTTAGACGCTTGTGGAGAATTTCATTCTACATCCCAAAAGCTACAAGATTGATTGATTTCATTCATTCATTAAGAAGGTTTGACCATGTATCACATTTGTCGAACTGTGTTTTTGGTGTTTCATTAATGTCACATTTCACCATTGAAATTTGCAAATTCATCTTTAAATTAGTACGATCTCAAACCCTCACCTATTTATTCGAGAAACTTGAATTTTCAACTTCTTCACGTACAAATAATATTAATATTCCTAGCAGTTCAACATTGCAGACACGCAGGTTTTTTTTCATAATTGGTGCCAGAATTTGGAACAGTTTACCTGCTCCATCTCCATATAAAACAATTATAAATATTAATAATTTTATCTCCTCTATAAAAAATCATCTACATGAACCCAGACGAAGCGTTGCATTTTCATTCTTTATTTGTTCAATAATTACCTTAATTAAATTTTTTTCTCTTTACTCTTTTAAAATTATTTTATCATTAAAATTAATTATTATAAAATGTTTAATTTTGTATTAATATATTTTTTGTTTTTTTTTTTATATAATTTGAATTTTTCTTAATACATAATATAAATGTGTATGTATTTATGTTAAATGTAATTCTTAAATGTAGGTACATATATATTTTTAAGCCACAAATGAGATTCTATCTCAAGGCTTTTTAAATAAATAAAAATGAAATGAAATGAAATGAAAATTGGACGGAGGTGTGCTAAATTCGTTCATTGATCTACATATCTCCATTGTGAATGATTCCTTTCACTTGGGATTAGAGTTATAAATGAGGGAGTGGATTGGGTTAAACAACGGAGCAGGCTTCCAGCCAACAGGTGAAGTCGGGTAATATGGACCACCAATCATATTTTTGTTAATAAATCACAAACGGTGTAAGTTTTCTTAAAGATATTAAACAAATATATATATAAGTTCATTCTGATTCAAAAAGTAGCAACAAAAAAATAAATTCACTTTATAAAAAAATAACAAAAAACAAATAGTTAAATAACTCAAAAACGTTACAAAAAAAAAATGGAGGGTAATATGGAACACCTAGTTTTCACTCCATTGACGCCTATTTATCCAGTTTGTTTGCCTTGCCAAACAATTCATATGTATCAAAATCATCAATGGTCGATCATTCATCCTCATCCAGACCCCCGAAACTTCTTATATTAAAAAGGCGGGTAATGTGGGCCACTATTCCATTTACTCCTTTCCGCCAGTGGTCCATATTACCCGCAACATAATGTTTGGAAAAAAAGCAATTTTACAACAAAATAAGACTCTTTACAATAGTTTTATAAATAAAAACCTTAAAACAAATATTCACTTCTTATATTTAAAAAATAAAAAGAGGACAAAATATAAATTTAACTATAGAAAAAAGGAGAAACATCTACGAAAAAAAAATAATCAATGCCTTGGATTTTCTTTTAATCCGGATAACTTCGTGACGCGTTATTCCTGACTACTCAAACTATACTGAGTTAAGTTTAAGCAGGTCACGCACAATCGCAACCAATCGTCACCTCGATTGCACTTGTGTAAGGCGAGAAAAGCTGGTGGTCCATATTAGCCGAGTGGTCCACATTACCCGACTTTACTCTACCGAAAAAGCGCCACTATAGAGGGAGTTAAAAAGCGAGAGCATCAATGAGAGGAAGATAAAATCAACGAAGGAGTACGCCATAATGAGTCTCTAAGAAAGATTCTGTGTGAGAAAAGATTGTGGTAAAAGTTTGATAGAAGAGCGAAAAACCATTT
The DNA here is from genome assembly GCA_963931855.1 of Philhelius festivus. NCBI lineage: Eukaryota > Metazoa > Arthropoda > Insecta > Diptera > Syrphidae > Philhelius > Philhelius festivus. Next base: position 86,492,046 of record OZ007554.1, read on the forward strand.
TACTAATAAATTAAATTTTATCTCTGCCAAAAATTTGCCGGATTGTCCAGTAAGACAGGCTTAGAAAATTTTAATAGGAGAAAAAGTCTTGTGAACGGATAAGGGTTGCCAGATTTTCTTAAACCTCGGCGGGACAAATGGCTAAAATAATGAAAAATCCCGGCATTTCAAGATATTGCCCGAGACAAATTAAAAAATCATAATAGGGGAAGGTGGCCTAAAATGGCACCCCTAAGGAAAATGTGTCATATCTCGCAAAAATGTGACATTTAAACTTAAATGTTATATTGTTTTGCAAAGCTAAATCAATAGCGCTTACATTTTTTTTTCTTTACGAGTTTAAAAAAGTTCAAAAAGTACTTAAAGTAATTAATTTTTAAAAACTCTTCAAATTCCAACTATCAAAATTGTCCGGGTAAAATGGCATACTGGTATGCTATTTTATCATTGCAAGTAAACCAACTAGGCAAGTAAACCAAAAGCCATTTTCAATTTAATTTAAACTTTATTTTAAACAAATCATAGTTCAAAGTAAAATAAAAATAAACAATACTCAACAAAAAAAAATAAAAAAAAACTATTCATTTAAAACAACTTCAATTAAAACAAAATAAGGTTAGGTTAGGTTAGGTTAAAGTGGCTGTCATTAAAGCGTCTGACACACTTAGACCATTAGAGGTCCATTGTAATACCACGATCTAATAGGGAACAAAAAAGGTTTCCTACTAGTTAAATCCATTTGGAGCTTCTGATGAAGCGAAGGAGACTTTTAATGTCTTTGTTTATGAGATCGCTTGGTTCATTATAGAAATATTCTTCCAGATGAAGTTTGCGTCTGTAAGAGAGAGCAGGGCATGTACAAAGAAGGTGTGGGATTGTCTCCTCTTCCTCCTCGTCCAAGCAACTCCTGCAGAAATCGTTTGATAGCACACCGAGACGTGCGGCGTGTCTACCTATGAGACAGTGTCCAGTTATGACACCTATGACGGAGCTGATCTGAGATCTACTGAGGGACAATAGACATTTTGACCGTTTCGGATCCAGTTTAGGCCAGATCCGCTTGGTCGCCATACAAGTGGTAATATTAAGCCATCTTGTGTTCGATTGTTCCAGAGCGATTCGTTTCAGCATAAGTTTGCTTGTAGCTATGGGCATGCCTATATTTGCCTTTTCGGATAAGATAGGCATTTCCGTTCCAATTCTGGCGAGTTCGTCGGCTTTGCAATTCCCCGGAATGTCCCTGTGACCCGGCACCCAGAACAAAACAAAATAAGGAAAAGTAGAAATTATAATAATACTCAGTTATTGCAAATATCACAAGTGTACTTTTTTTGGACGCCATTTAGGGCTTTTGTTAACGCATTATCCCTCCAATACTGCCTCTCTGTACATCGTTTATATTTTCCAACCATTTTCACTATAAAGAAAATGAAAATGTAAGGGTAAGTATAAAATGGCACACTATGCCATCTTAGGCGAGTGCTTAGTACGCCATTTTGCCCATTTAGGGTTCTTTTAGGCCATCTTCCCCTATGTGTGTAGATCGAAATAAATAAATTCTTTTATTGATTAGGATTACCTACTAATTAAATGACTTTTTGAACATTAAGTAGCATAGGTACGATTTTTTTAAATTATTAAATAGACATCTATTTATAAGAGTACATATTTTGATTATAAAATAACAACACAACAAAAAAAAAAAAAAACAAATTCATTGATAAAACTTAAAAAAAAAATAATTTCTACTCCAAAACTATTGCATTGTATTTCAAATTATTAGGAACATAATCTAGTTGAATTTTAAATTACCGATCAGTCTTTTACATATCTTAAATTAAGATAAAAAAAAATCTTATGTCGAACAAAATTACTTAATATTTTAAGGAACTTCTGCCATATTTAATTATTTCGGTATTATTTTGTACAAAATTGTAAAACTCTGAATAGTTTAAGTCAAAGTTAAAAGTTGTAAGTAATTCGCCTCTAATCAATTCAGGGGAGCATTTATTTCTTACATCCGTCCATTTTAGAAAATACTCTTTCTGCAAAACAATTGGAGCTTGGGATACTAAAAACAAAGGGAATTATTTGGGATTTCCTGAATTGAAGATCTTTTTAATATTTGGCTTCATTTTGTGAAGGAGTTAAGGTTTTTATCTTTTAATTCCAAAATTACTTCTAATGACTTTCGAATGATTTGATATTCTTCATAAGGAGAGTCCACATCTATTTCATCAATCAGCTGGTCCTAATGATAAGAATCTGGTAGTTACATGTTTTATAATTTTTTCCCACTCCATATCATTAGCTTCGAGCTGTTGTTGCAAATGAGCCCTTCTTTTAGCCGAACAACTGAAATGAGTGCATACTTTGAGTAAAAAACTTTCTACATCGTATTCTAATTTTTTAGTGGAAAATTTAGCAGCATTGTGTAATATGTTAACTGAACAGTCTGCCTTTATAATGTTTTCGTTTTTTGACTTTGAATTTGTAAATATTGAATGGTTTTTGCCAAAGTTGAAATTTGGATTGTTATACTCTGTCCAACAAAAATTGTCAGTACAGGGAAGATAGGACGTTTGTCTCTCATTCTGCTTGCATTGCCATGCATAAGTGTGTCGCCTTTTAAAGCTCTCACAGGGATTCCGTAGTTTAAATTATAAATCGCCGCAAATGAAAGTAGAAAACGCGTAGGGCTACCGTCTACCGATTCAAAACGACTGAAAACAATATTCAATTTACCTTTTCCCACAACGCCAAGCGGTAAGATAATAGGCGCGTTTTCTTTTTAAGTTGAAAAGCAATACGACAACACTCAACATACTCATCTTCTTAAAATGTGTTCTCAAAAGCTTCAAATCCCAAAAGCTCCTTAATAAAAACCACTGAAAAAGCTCTTTGCTTGCAAATGAGAATGATAATGGTAACTCTGTTTTGATGTAGATAAAGAGCGCACGATCGTATTGAGTGAAACTTTACACTCTTGAGTCTTGACAGTATCTCATCAGCAGTGGGATACGACGGTCGTGTTGGGGTGTACAACTTTTTGCAAAGAATTACAACAACAATTCCTTAAGAAAAGTCAGTGGCTTGCTCTTTTTTTAGTGGCATTTTTCCTAACGCATTGTAGTGAGGGTGCATCAGGCGCCACTGCTTTAGAAAAAGCTCTCCCATAAGGTCTGTACTGACAATTTTTGTTGGACAGAGTATAGCAGAAAACACGGATACTTTATTTAAGGAAAGACATTTCAGTTCAGCAAAAGCTACTATAGATTGTCCCGGAATCGAAAAATAATTCAATAAATTAGAAGACGCAACGTTCTGAACAATATATAGATACATGAGACTTTGTGAATGCATGCGTTTTTAAATCATTTTGTCCTCCGTGACCACATGAAAATTCCTTTTTGCATAAACGACAAAAAACTTTGTAAACATCTTCTTTTACTCCTCTAGACCATGTTATTTGCAAATATTTTCCTTTAGTCAATTTTAATGACAGATGTCAGGTGGCAAAAATACACTGTTCGTTAAGTTAGGTTTGTTCGATTGAAATTTTAAAACTCAAGGGGAAAATTCCTAGGAATAAAGAAAAATATCTTGGTCTGTAGAATTATCAAAATCGTTGTCTTTTTGGTAAGTCAGTTTGGGCAAATAAATATATGGCAAAGAATCTTATCTTTTGTTACCCGAAAAAACGGTATTTTTTTACCCAAGTTTCTTCGGCAATCTTCGCAAAGCCACTTTCGGTTTCTTTTGCGTTTTACGGAACATACATAACGGTACCTTTCAAAACAATATCTGTTTTCAATTAATGTCTTTTTTTAATTCGGCCCTTTGCCAAATTTATACATATTTGCAAAATTTATTTGTGGACAAAATTTAGGGTTTTTCACCTGCACTCGCAAAGGTTTTCCTAATTATATAGAGGAATCTCATTTATTTCAGGTTTTGGTATAACGATAAGGCGCTCGATGAATACAAAAATTCTATCACCCGAACCCACCCATCGCTGAACGAAACCGGTGGTAGCAGCTTTAATTTTCTGCTGTGTTGCAATTTCCCTCGAATTTTGGCAGATCATCATCTGTTTACTCTTTTTTCCTATTCTGAAATTTAACTACCGCGAAGCACACCGGCCCTGTGCAATTAATCTTTAATTCGTTTAAATTGATAAATAGTTGCTGGATACGAATTTCAAAGTCGCGGTTTGATAGTTCCGATCGTCATAAAATAGTATTGAATTCGCGGGGAGTAAAAATTGCACCACATTAGTAGGGTCAAACGGGGCGCAAGTGGTTTTATTTAAAAGTTCTAAAATTTTGTTGCCTTTCATTATATCCCGCACACTGTACCTACATATATATCAATATGGCTCTGGCGGCCACTTATACTACCATCTGGATGTCATTTTTTAGACTAGTAATTAATGACATCTAAGACAGCTTCTACTATCTATTCAAAGTCACACAGAGACTTCTCAGTTTTGTTAAACCTTTATTTACAAAAAAACTTACAAGTTGAATGCAAAATTTATGTAAATAAGGTAGACAAATAATATGAGTTCATGGAAGAACCAAAGAACTCTTTTTACAATCCAAACCAACCTTATTTGCGTGAGTTCTATGTTTATGGAAGTCCCCATTTTGTTTTCGGATTTTTTTTTGCACTTTACGGTCACCTCTTCATTACCAAAAAGGCAATAAGAAACTCCCTTAAAACCTCATCTACCCTCAACCGACGATGGAGTTACTTAAAATATTCGTAAGCTCCTGACAATGACAAATCTAATCCAATTAATTCGCCTTTCGCCTGGTTCCGTTCATTTATCAGCAAATTCACCTGGAAGCTTAAAAAATCTTCTGATAAACAAAAAACCAACAAAAGAAAAAAATAAAAGTCCCGAAAAAGGACACACTGCAGCAACAAAATAAATTATCATAACCCAGATAACCAACACTCTCGACTTGACGACTCGACCCCGCATACCTATGCCGCATTGGACACCTATAGTCCTAGACGTGTGACCCGCCATGACGCTTCCCCTAATTTGTCCTGACATCTATCTGGTTCGTGTTCTCTGCTCTGACAGCATCTCATTCTGTTCCTGAAATGAAAATGGAAAATTAGGACATAAATCAGCGAAAACGATTGCCATCTCCTCTTTCGAAATGGCGCAGCGGTGATGGTGTCCCATGACCAAGCGGGCTACCTCCACCTACCACCGACCGGTTCACGTCCATCGTCCATAGAGTGGCCTCTGGCCTCTTTCTGGGTTCCTCGACTTCGGCTATGGCTGGTCCGTTTATACAGCGGAAGAAATTAAGCTATTTTCAAATAAATTTGTTATTCCTCGATTATGATTAACGACATGCCATAAATAACTGTGTCGATACTTTTTCATGAGCCTCGTTACGGTTGGGTTGGTGAATCCTCATTCAACTCGAATGGCAAAGGCTTTTATCCGAAAGAATCGGAGGTCGAGGTGACTCCTCTAAGTGGGTGTAAAATATTGAAATAGAGCAACGTATAACCAAACCAATAAACGAAAAAGAAAACCACAGGCTATAATTTTATTTTGATTTGACAACGACAAATCGTTGCGATGTCTTTGGTCTTAATTCGGTTTTTTAGGCTCTTATAGTCCTTATTGGGTGTAGGTACCTTTTAACTTGAATTTATTTGTGAAGCTGAAGGCAGTTTGCCGAGGGGACCATCGACAGCTAAGAGTATTTTATTGTATGCCAGTTGGTAGAATTAATGACTTATTTGATTTGAATTTTTAAAATTGATATTATCGTTAGAGCTAGAAGTTCTATAACCACCGAACCGGTCCTCGGGCCTTTTAGTCTTTCATTAATGATTTCGTCACAAACCTTCTGCACAAGGCAGGGTTTGATAATTTGTAATCGTAAGTTTTTATTTAAAATATTTGTCACTGTCGATCTGTCACTTTACACAATTCACATGGATAGTCGATGTAAAGGGTGTTTTTTTTTAATGGCGGGCAATAAAACCGAGAAAAAATGTTTAACATATCCATGAAACTGCCTTTTTTGACAGAACATTTTGTGGCATTATTTTTTTGGGTATGTGGCCAGCGCGGCTATCACGAACAAGGTGTTATCTGGAGGTGTAGTGTTCACACACTCATCGCAGTAAATTAGTTTGTATTTCGGCAATAACTCGTCCAATGTTGTCCTTAAATCAATTGTGTGTGTTTTATCGGCGTAGACATCTAGTAACGTCAAATTGCATGAATTAGTGGCCAGTTAACAGGTTAATTTCGTGAAATTAATTTTTCGTCTAATGTTTCTTTCAATAAATTAATTGTATCTCGCATTGTGTGGCATGTGGCCCTTTGAGGCAAGAGGAAGTTAGTAGTCATAACTCTGTACCTCTCAAAGTTGCATCCACCGACATGACATTTAAAAGAAACAGCGGATGTTGAATTTTTCTGAAAGCAATGGTGTTACGACAGTGCCTTTTGGATTATCATCAATAATTCCGATAAAGGAGATTGTAATCATCGCTCTTAATGCTGATCTTTTTTTGAACATAAAATTAAACCTCCAGATTACTTCATGTTTGCTCCAGCCGCACTTCCCAGAAATTTTCATAAAAAGGAGAAATGTGAAAAAATGGAACGTGTAATGAACCATTACAATCCTACCCTACCTAACCCCGCCCCCCCCCGAACTACGCGCCGGCTATTCCTAATTATTCCTCTCCACCTTCGCCCCTCCGATCTACGCTCCTGACAATACTAAACCCACTAGCCGCAATACTGGACCGAACACATGGTTACCTACCAAGCACCCCTCCCTACCTACGCACCTGTCCCAAATGATAAACTTAAAATACTTACCCAACCAGCCGCACACTCCCGTAGCATGCATACACCACGAAGTGTGAACAACAACTGAATAAGAAATCCTCTTATCAGTTGATAACATTTTCAGCACACCACCCAAAGGAACCAAACCAACCAGAGCAAACCAGTGTGGTGAATTTGCACGCACGAAAGATCAACAACCAGCAAGCCCTGCACTGAGGACAGCAGCACGACAACGACCATGGTACCTCGGTGGTGAATATCAAAGTAAAATATATGTTGCAGAAGTTTCCCCGCATATCAATAGGAGATATAGGATGACGTCGCACGCGTTATTGAATTCTAAAGGAAAATAAACTTTAAAACTATAAAACTCACATTGAGTTTCACGAGAAAGCAATATAAATAATAGTCATGCAAGCCACTAGAAGTCAGTCATCATCAGGTACCCAACGAGGACAGGACTCCGCTAGCTACAGTAGAAGAAGGTAATTTATTCATTGGCTACCCCCCACCAGAGGTAAGGAGCCCTTGAAACCAGAACATAAAGCCGGTGAATGCCGTTGATAGCCGGCGTAAGCCGTTGATAGCCGGGTAAAACCGTTGATAGCCGGGTAAAACCGTTGATAGCCGGGTAAAACCGTTGATAGCCGGGTAAAACCGTTGATAGCCGGCGTAAGCCGTTGATAGCCGGGTAAAACCGTTGATAGCCGGCGTAAGCCGTTGATAGCCGGGTAAAACCGTTGATAGCCGGGTAAAACCGTTGATAGCCGGCGTAAGCCGTTGATAGCCGGGTAAAACCGTTGATAGCCGGCGTAAGCCGTTGATAGCCGGGTAAAACCGTTGATAGCCGGCGTAAGCCGTTTATAGCCGGGTAAAACCGTTGATAGCCGGCGTAAGCCGTTGATAGCCGGGTAAAACCGTTGATAGCCGGCGTAAGCCGTTGATAGCCTGGTAAAACCGTTGATAGCCGGCGTAAGCCGTTGATAGCCGGGTAAAACCGTTGATAGCCGGGTAAAACCGTTGATAGCCGGCGTAAGCCGTTAATAGCCGGGTAAAACCGTTAATAGCCGGGTAAAACCATTGATAGCCGGGTAAAACCGTTGATAGCCGGCGTAAGCCATTGATAACCAGTGAAAGCTGTTGATACCGTAAGCCGCTTAAAGATAGCGTGGACCGTCAAAATCGATACCAGCCGGAACTCCTGAAGAAACCAGTTGCGGAACTAATATACGAGGACCGTATCCAGTACCCGCTGCAAATAGTAAACCAGCTACGGAGCTCAAGCCATCGATAAAATTAAGATTGAATACCAGAATTATAGTAAAATTAATATTGTAACCCTCTGTATGTAATAAATGTTAATTATTTTAATGAATTGGATTCGTGAATAAAGAAACCCCTTTAAATAAATAATAATAATAATAATAAATTATATATAAATAAAATAATAAATATAAATAAATAATAATAATAATAATAAATAATAATAATAAATAAATAATAATAATATAATAAATAAATAATAATAATAATAAATAAATAATAATAATAAAATAATAAATATAAAATAAATAAATAATAATAAATAATAATAATAATAATAATAATAATAATAATAATAATAATAATAATAATAATAATAAACCCCTTTTAATAAATAAAAACCACCCTTGGGGGTGGTCGTGGCGCGATGGATGTGTGCTCGCCTGTGAATCTCATGATCACAGGTTCGATCCCTGCCGTCGTCTATGTAGTTTTAATTCCATTAAAAACCTTCTAAAATTGTTTACTCATTGCATGTTGTTCAGGCATAACACTAACAACATGTAATTGAGTTAAACTAGTATGCCCAACAAGGATGAACACGAATAAAATAATGTGAATTATAAGCGACATAGAAATAAGACACGGCATTCTCCGCTTTAGTTCAGCCGCCATCCCTGGAGATAAAATATCTGAGACAACAACATTCAGTCTCAGAACATCGTGCCACACATCTTTCCTATCCTTCTTTCTCTTCCGTAACTTCACGACCGCGCTGTGTTGAAACATTTAAAGGGTAATCATAATCCCTTGAGCGCGTGTAGATTATAAAAAAAAAAAAAAAAAAAACTAAAGCTTCTGTACTTACTTTAGTTAGTACCCTGGACACCGGCGAGCGAAACCTCAGCCTTTGACAACAAAGTACATCACAAATGATGGAATGATGTGAGAGCTATATTAATCGCTTATAGTTAGAGGGAGGCAAGAAATCGACAAGTATATTGTCGACACTTCGACCAACTCGTTGTCTCACTAATACGGCAACATCACACAACGAATATGTAGACTCAAATTTTTGCACTAAATTTGTTATTGCGTGTCTACTAGGACGAGAAATACGACCGAAAATTGGAGCTAATACTCCTAAAGTTGCGGTCAGACTCCAAATTACGGTAAAAAAATTTTATAATTTGCATAACTTAACCATGATAAAAATGTTGATTTTTTCTGAATAAATTGACAATAACATTTTGATGATTAGAAAAAGGATGCGTTCACAAATTAAATTCAAATTTGTCAAGTCCCAATTGGAAAACCCCATAGAAAACAAAAAAAGTCGGTCTCTCAATTCCGTCTGTTCGTCTTCTACGCCGCCAAAGCGATTTTTTTAAAACTTAGTATTCAAAGCTTTTCGGTGATTCTCTAGAGGGGAAAAATAGATTTTGATTAGCTCTTAAACTAACGGTATCTATCGTACGTTTTGAAAAATCTTATTCGGGAAATATAGATTTTGATTAGCTCTTAAACTAACGGTATGTATCGTACGTTTTGAAAAATCTTATTCATGTCGAAAACGGCTCTAACGAATTTGGTAAACAAAATTAAGTGTGCTATTAAGAGCATGTAACACATTTTGGTGAAAAAATGTTGTTATGAAAAGTTGATATTAACGCGTACCTGGCATAGAACTGTTTTTTTCTTTACTTTCGACTTTCATAATAACGGCTCTAACGATTTGAAATGTTTGTGCAGGAGCTCAAATTTAAAATAATATTGTATTTAAAAATACATATCACATACACATATGATTAATTTTTAAAATTACTTCCTAAAATATATATTATTAAACACTAAAAATTTTTTTAAACTCTGCTTACATATTTTCATAATTTTCTAGAAACAATACCGCAATTTTTAAATTCAATGCAAGTACGTGAATTTTACTTTTGAAGAATTTGTAGTTTAACTCTTAGAAAAGTTAGGAGGTTTCCTCTTTCAGTGCTACTACACTTGGTAAAGGCTTCTAATTACATGTCAAAAAGTAACTCTGAAAGTAAAAGTTACAAACAAAAATGTTTTAAACAAAAGAGAACTGTGTATGTATTAGATATATGTACATGTGGTGGAAATTATAAATTTAATCTTGAACAGTATTCAAAAAAGAGCCTTTAAAATGATAGGTGACAGTGATATCATTAACTCATTTACGTTACGTCACTCGAACATTGTCGTAATGTTTCTTGTCTCACCTTTTTTATATTTATTTTTACGGACTAGGGTCAAGTGGAATAATCAGCTACATTCCTTTCCTGAAACAATTCAACTGTAAATCTCGCACTTCTAGTAATGCCCATCAGTTTACCCTTACACTGAAAATAAATTCCTAGGTAATATTGATAAAAACGTTTTGTTGACCTTCAACAAAACAATTTTATCGTTTTGATAAAATTTTTGTCAATACGAAAGAATGATTTTGTTGATTTCACAAAATTTTTATAATTCAGCATGATTTTTTGTCAGTTTACCAAAATATGCACTACAAATAATATTGTCAGTTTAACAAATCAAGTTTTGATTATATAATAAAATAAAACAGAGATTTTTGTCACATCGACAAACTTTTTTGTGATGTTAACAAAATGTTTGTTGTATCTACAAAAAATCTGTTTTGTAAACGTTTGTCAATATCACAAAGTTTTTGTAAACTTTTTTTTGTCAATTTAAGAAAAAATTAAAACGTTTTTGTTAAAATGACAAATATTTTGTTTTGGGGTTGAATTATTTTGTAATATTGATTATTATTACTATTATTATTATTATTATTATTATTATTTATTCTTTATTCAACAACTTAAATTTAATTACAAGAAAAGTTTAACAAAAAGAAAAAAAGTATGGCTTGTTTTTGCCGTCTGCCGATTGATTGACAATAAAAGAGATACAAAAAAATAAAAAATAAATAACTGATATCAATAAATAACGGATCAAAATCAATAATAAAAACAAAAAGAGTGAAGAAATGGAGAATGTATTAAAAAAATTTATATAAAAATTATAATATCTATGTTAATTCCAAAAAACTATTGCGATACTTATAGGCATGAATACTATACTGCGATAGTATCTTCCATCCGTGAATACCATTTTAAAAATCCGTAGTTTCTTGAAGAGTGAGAAAGCTTTTCGAAAAATATAGTCTTTTAATTTCAAGTAAGATTGGACATTCTGCAAGGATGTGGAAAATGCCTTCCGGTGCATTCAGATTACAAAGCCTGCAATTCACTGATAGGTCCTGTCTATGTGGCATATAATTTAAGTAAAGAGTCTCAGTTCGCAATTTAAATATAGTGCTGATTTCATAGCTAGTCATGCTGTTGTTGAAGTAACTATTAGAGCCTAGAGAGTGATTTAACGTTCTGTACAGACTTCTAGATTCAGACAATCGCGCTCTGCTTAGACAGCTTTCATAAAAACGTTGATCTATCTGTGCGATACAATCATAAAACTTGTTTTTGCCAATCATTTAAGTTTTCAAGGGTTAAATTGAGTACCACATAATGTTCCGTAGCCAGATCGAGCCAGTCCTTGAAAGGCGAAATATTGCACCTGAAAGCATACGTAAGTAAGAAGTCCGCACTTGCTTTGAGGTTCTTGCAGTATAATTGAGGAATACCGGCTTCCAAGTGAATAGCGTAGGAAGGGATTGAGGTAGGTAGTTTAAAGATACGTTTAAAAAAAAAGTATTGCAAGCGCTCAAATTCTTCCACCTTTTTATAACCAAGAATTTGATTTGCGTAACAAAGGCAGGAGTTGATGGTGGCATTAAAGACCTTAAATTTAGATGCGTTGTCCACATTTTTATTACAATAGAACTTAGGCCACATAAGATTAATTGCAGTTTTTGCCTTGCTGACTTTTTCTTCTATATGTGGCCGCAAATTTAGATTATAACTTAACAAAAAACCTATAGGTACTTGAATTCTTGCACCATTTCTATAGGTTGGCCTGCCAGCTGCCAGTTTTCTATCGGAGGTCTTCTACTTGCCGTGTTCTGAAAAACCATGATTTTTGATTTCGACGTGTTAGTCTTGAGATCCCAAGTCTCACAATAATTCTTAAGCTTATTAATTTGGAGCTGTAATGTTAGGGGGTTATCTGTTAAGATTACTAAGTCATCTGCATATAAGAGTGTTTTTATGTGTACACCTCCTACTACAACACCACCAGGCAGATTATCCGATTCATCGTTAATGAAAAGGGAGAACAGAATTGGACTGAGAACGCAACCTTGAGGAACTCCAGTCTCTGTGGCAAAGGAATTGGACATATCGCTACCGTTCCAAACTGACGCTGAAGTACTAGTTACTAGTTTTTTGTAGATTTTGAGGAATTTTGTAGAAACACCTATCAAACTTAACTTATATATAAGTGAGTTTCTATTGACAGTGTCAAATGCAGCCCTAAAATCCAAAAAAAAGGCGTAGATCTTTTTTTTTTGTTATAAATTTTCTAACTATGGTTTCCAGCGCAAAAATTTGGTCGACAGTTGACAGTCCAGCACGAAAACCCCCTTGAAAGATACTAAGTCGATTATTATGTTCTACCCAGTTCTATAAGCGGTTGTATAATATTTGAGCAAAGATTTTTCTTAAGCTGAAGAGAATTGATATACCTCTATAGTTTTCAACCAAAGATATATCTCCTTTTTTAAAAACCGGAAAAATGACGGATTTTAAGAATAAACTTGGAACATCCTCGTTTCGAAGCACATGATTGAAAAAAATAAAGCGACTCGTGAAAGTTAGCAGTGCTATTTTTAAAAAACTCAACTGGAATCCCATCAAGTCCACACGCCTTGTTGTTTTTCATATTTCTTAGGGCATTAACCAGCTCATTTAAACCAATAGGTGCATCAAGTTCGTCATCAACAACATTCGAGAGTGCATATTGAAAGAGAAGTGGAGATGTTCCTCTGGTTAAAAGTCCGCCGAAATAAGAAGCAAACGATTCTACTTCAACTGCTAAAGCTGTTGTCGATTTGCAATGGCCTAGCCTACGAACTCTCTGCCAGAAAAGCTTCGAATCTTTGCAGTTAAATAACTCTGTAGCTATTCTTTTGTAGTATTGGTTTCTCTTATTCTCACAAATGGTTTTATAATCTTTATTACTTGAGATGTAAAGCTTCCTAAAAAAAGTACTATTTGTTTGCGGGAAAAGATTCAGTAGAGAAAAGGATTTTTGTCTATATCTAACGCATTGCCAGTCGTACCATTCTTCTTAAAACTCCTTACTAATCCCTTTGTTCTTTGGAGAGGATTTTTTGATTATATCATGCAAAATATTCATTATTTGTTCGCTTGAAAGATTTTGAAGAGTGGGACAGAGATTGGTTTCATCGAAAAGCTTACGTTTATATACATCAAGATAGTTATCATTCCATTTAAGTTTTTGAATTTTTAAGCCTGTAGATTGCGGAGCTAACTGAGAAAACTGTAAAACAGTTTTAACAGACATATGAGAAGAGAATGTGCCTGTAAGCACCTGAAAGTCCGCAAGAACGTCAAACCAAGAATCTTTTAGCACGCAATAATGAATGACAGAACAACCGCGTTCTGTAACGAAGGTAAATTCACCGTTAATGTCCCCTTTACTTACACCATTCATAACAACAAATCCGTAATCTTCAAATATACCTAAAAGACGCCTTCCACAACTATTTACGGTTTTATCCAAAGACCCTCTCACCGTTCCAAAAACTTCAGGATGACTTACGACTAAATCGTTTGGATTTTGGTATATTCCTATTCTTGCATTAAGGTCACCAAGTAGCATTATATGAGATGAGTTAATTAGATTTAAGAAATTTTGCAGTTCTGAGAAATTGTGTTTCCAGTTATTACAATTTAAATATAAAGGATTAAAGGTATTATATAGTAGTGATCATGCCTGTTAAGTATATCAATAACTAATTTTCCACTCAAAGTTTTAAAATTGACAACATTTTTAAGATTACATTTTACTGCACACAATATTCCTCCACTCGCTCTACCAAAAGTACTATTTCTGACTGCAGGAATACATTTAATGAAATAATTTTAAAAATAGTTTAACAACTGGGATTCTTGATTCTCTTCTACAAAAGTTTCTATTAAAAAAATAATATCATACTCGTAATTGAGAATAAATTTAAAAAAAATCTAGAACAACCAGTTTGTTTTTCAGACCAGAACAATTATAAGACAAAACATTTATATTTAATAGATTATTCTTAGTTTGACAGACGGCAACACTTCCCTACATCTGATGACTTCTACTTCGTTGACTACCACTCGGTTGTTGACGTTGAGATGGCGTTGCTATCGGATGAGAGTTGTCAAAGTATTGTAAGCCAGCATCTCCAAACACATTTTTGACAAGTGACAATTGTTCATTTGTTTTGATCAGAAAGCCTTTTATAAAATTAAAATCAAACATTTTTCCATTTATTTTTGTAATATTGATAAAATATTATTATCAGATAGATAAATATATTTTGTAAGGAAACCAAAAAATTCTGCGCGTATATTCTTTTGATCATGACATTTTTTTTTGTGTATGATATAATTAACTTTGGTTTTTGTCAAAAGATCGATGAAAGATTAACTGAACTTAACAAAAATTGCGTATTGTCTGTACGCCCTCACAAATGTTTGCATATGAGATCGTAGGGACGAAACGCCAATTTTTGTGGACTTAAATCCAAAAAAAAATTATATTGATAAAATTGATTTTGTGGATTCAACAAAATAAATTTGTAAAACTGACAAAATATTTTGTTGAATTTACAAAATATTTTGTTGAATTGACAAAATATTTTGTTAATTTAACAAAATATAATAAAAAAGTTTTGTTAATTTAACAAAACAATTTTGTTAATTTAATAAAAAAATTTGTTCATCCGATAATAATAAAAAAAAACAAATTTTTAACATTAACAAAAAAAATTGTTAAAACAACAAAAGAATTGTTAATATGACAAATTAAATTCGTAAATTCTACGAAATATTGTCATATTGACAAAATATTTTTGTTATTTCAATAAATTATTCTGTTAGCATAACAAAATAATTTTTTTGGATACAACAAAATATTTTTTGTTACCTCAACAAAATTCTGTAATTTTTGTCAATTTGATAAAACTTTTTGTTGGACGTATATTGACAAAAT
Organism: Philhelius festivus; assembly: GCA_963931855.1. Lineage (NCBI taxonomy): Eukaryota > Metazoa > Arthropoda > Insecta > Diptera > Syrphidae > Philhelius > Philhelius festivus. The sequence continues at coordinate 86,507,356 of OZ007554.1, forward strand.
TTTTATCAGATCAACCTACATTTTTATTATATACCTATACCTAGATTTTATTTTCAGTGTAGGCACAACTTCGGTCGTACTGTGAAGTACAGAGATTCGTTCTTTAGCCGTACAACGCTAATGTGGAATGTCTTACTACGCTCTGTCTTTTCCTGTCATCGCAATGTTCAAGAATTCGACACCAATGTACACCAACACCTCCTTTCCAAACCCTCCCTTTTTTCTTAATGCTCACACTGTGTCTCTGGCATATTGAAGGCACATAATATAAAAAAATACCTCTGAATGGCACTAATTATAAAAAAAAAAAATTGTTGATTCGTCTACAAAAAAGTAGAAAATATTAAAATATTAGCTACCATTTAAGGAATTTTCTGGATTTCTTATCAACAAGTTTTGAGCAAAATACATTTATGTATATACCTATTTTGCAATAAATTAAAAATTTGATTAGAATTATTTGAATTGCTTACAAAAATGAAAAATAAAAAAAGTAGTTACGTATTTACCTTACCTATGGGAGGTGCAGTCTTAAACAGATCTTTTTTTTGTAAAAATATATGTAAAAAAAATTCTAAGGCAATACATTTGTCTACCTAATTTTTTTGATTTTTAAACAAATATATTTAAGTGTGTTAAAATGTGTCATTTTGTATATAAAAACCAATTCTTTTTTTATTGATATCTATTGTTTTAAACTTCAAATAAAAAAAAAAACACAAAAAATAATTTTTTGCAGAAATAAAAATTTTTTTAAAATAAAAAAATTTGCAAAATTTGCTAAAGCTACCAAATGATCTGAAAATTATATATTATTTTATATTCTATAAGCCTCATACCACATTCACTAGACATACAAAGGTTTACGGACGACGCACAATGATAGAACGGATACCTACAACTGAAGGATGTGAGTGTTTCTTGCAGGAGCAGTAATAAATGGAGATTTTGCACCTCACCTATACACCAGCGATTGCTACTCCTACGGTGAACAAAAGCATCAATCTGACCTATCAAACTCATCTACCATCAGGCGTAGACAAGACATGCCTCTAGGGCCTAGTAAAGGCAACTCATCAACACACTTAATGGGCTTGAATGACATAAGGATTATCATAGGTTTCAATACATAGGAGTCACAATCCCTAGGGTAACCTAACCTTATATTCTACCAAGAAAGTTGTGGAATCATAAACGATTATCTTCTCTAAATAAAATGCATAAATTACATAATTTTTTAAGTCATACCTAAATATGTATATTAATTTGATCGATTATAATATAAATTAGACAAGTAAATATAATATAACTTGTTTTGTCAATTTTACATAAATTGTAAATGAATTTTGTAAAGCTAGTGATTAGCTCGCACATAAATAAATAAATTAAAATAATTTATAATTTATCATTTTACCTAGGAAGACGGACTTAAACTATTAACCATTTTAACCTTCTGGTTTGCTGAAAGTTGATGATCGTGCAAAATGGCATTCAATGTCAAAAAATGTTGTCTATACTTAATTGAATCAAGCACCTAGGTATTCAGTTTCTAACATTTCAAAAATTTAAATTCACTTTGTATTCACTCTGTTTGTTAACCTAAATGGTATTCATTTTCAGTTTTCCTGTTGTTTCGTCTTAAAATTTGCAGACGTGGATATTCACTTAAAAAAAAACAAACAATAATATTTCAAACCGTGCCACAGAGCTTCGATTTCGTTCATTCAAAATACAAGAACGTTTCATCTAGGTATACCTACCTACGTAGTAATAATTTAAATATAAAACGAAATAATTGACACTAAGAAAATTCAATACACATTCAACTGTAAAGTTGAATTCAATTGTCATTCTCCAATCTGCAGAAAATGCTTCTTCGAAAGGTTAATCTGAACGAAACACTTTCAGTTGGTATAATAATTCACTTACACGCTAGGTCCTTTGAGCATCTTATAACCAATGGTCTATGAAAACTGCATGTGTGTGAGCCCTTAAGTATAATAGATATGTGTAGAACTGTTGACATAGGTACCTACCCATCCTTGTTCTCTATCCTCACATTGGATATTCCAAACAGGCTAAACCTGCAGTAAGCACTCCACTTTATATAATGTCCCGAAATAACAGCGTATATATAGCTACGCATAATGGAAAAAAGCATCCTTCCAGGATAAAAGTTCGCCAGAATATTGCAGAGGTGCTTTGGCTATCGAATTGAAATTCAGTGCAGGACATTTCCTAGACAAGGAAAATGAAAATGGAAATGATGATTCTAAGAAGGGAGATAGGGGGAACCGAAAATCGAGAAAAAAAACGCACACACTTATAGAACAAAAATTCATCCATGGAAAAAGAACCAACAGAAAAGGAAACACACACAAAAAATAACCTAGCTAGCACTCAAAAGGAATATGGTAATAGGAATATATAGTATTTTTCACACGCCCTCCAAATCAGAGTCTCAGAGACTATCCATTTGCAGGAATAATACCCAGTGAATAGACCATTATGGTTATATGGCCTGTGTTAGGGGCTGCCATCACGGACTACCACTGCGGGACAAAAGAAGCTTCCTTGCAATAACCATTGTTCCCAGTGACGGCAACTTCCTTTCTACTTTACCCATCCGGTTTGGGGTCGAATTTTCTTTCTATATTTTCGTCTGTCTGTGGCATATAGACCCAGATTTTTACTGCCTTTCGACACCCTCTCCATTCAAACATGCGTGTATCTGTGTAAATGTGTGAGTGTGCATTCATAGTCCTTGTCGTTCCATGTAACCCATATTGTAAAAAAATAAGAACAAAAATTGCTTTTTTTACATAATAAAATAATATTCGTCTCTTCTCCGGAAAAGGAACGATATCATTTTTGTATTTAAATGAGATGTTATTTTATGGTGAATGCTCATTTGGGTTGTATGTACCGTTTCTACTTATATGTTGAGTTGGTATGCGGTTACGAATGTCCTTTTAAGGGTCCTTTAGCCATGTAAGCCATCAGACCAACTGTTTGGATAACTACATCAATGCATTTACACTTTGTCCTCAGCAGTGCTTCTTTGCATTCCGAAAGTTGGCCCCTAAAGTATACGGAAAAACCTCTTAGAAAATACAAGCAAATAACTCGTTACATTTGTTTCATATCAACTCTTAGGTTTTGGTAATTTTCTTAGACTATTTGAATCACACATTATAGCCTGGGAGTTGGTTAATAGGTATTGAAAAAAGAGACACTCATAAAATCATCTTTGCTAAAGAAACATAAGAAAAACGGATGATTTTTTTAAAGGGAATTTGGAATAGATCTTTTAAGATTTGTTGTTTTTTTTTTAAATATATGTATATAATATTTAAAATAAGCCTTTTTAATAAAAAATAGTTTGATAAAAACGTACATATTTTTTGATGAAGAATATTAAAGAAACCACAATGGTCGCATTTGTATGGGAAGGTCGGTCAAAACTCAAAATTTTATTTTAAAGGACAGAAAATAAAACAAATAGTTAAACAAGTGGAGTTTTTCATATAACTTAATTTTATTAACCACTACCTGACCCGGCGAACTTCGTACCGTCTAGCACTCAATGAATGTCGTGTTGCAGATTAATTTTAATGATTTTATGAACGTAATATTTATACGTATACATATACAATGAATTCAAAATAAACATTAAGTTCACTACTTTATTAAGATAATAACACAAAAAGAAAAAAAAAAGTACAAAAATTAGGGATATCAATCGATTGAATTAAGTCATGTACATAAGTCAACTGCATGTAAATTGTCTTGAATTTTTTATCGAAGGGGGGTATCAAAAGTTGCGTATTAACGAGTAGATTCAGAATATGTACGTACTTACTCTTTCTTTTAGACATGACTTTTGGGACTCTACCGCGGCTTAAAGATCTTAAAATATACATAGTTTTTTACTTTATACCCCTTTCGATAAAAAATTCGAGAATTTTTTTCTTCATACGACAACGGGACACGCTAATGTACAAATTGTTAGCAGCATGGGGTGCGCTCGGATTGATTTTCCGACCACGTACAACTGACCATAAGAAAAAAATTGATTTTCTTAGTTTAGAGTCAAAAAGTCAACCTTGTGGTTTGTTAATCGTCATGGCGGGGAGAGTACGATAACTTGGCCGCCAAGATTTGATTACGGGTTTTTGTAGAGGGGTCAAAAACAAGCACTTTTTACTACGGGAGGGGGGGGGTCTATCTCCCCCCGTTTAGGAGGTAGGGGCACTTTTCGAAAAAATGGTTTAAATTGAATAAAAAAATATTAAAAAACAACGGCAACACCTACAATAAAGTGCTATACTCCGTTTGAAAGCCAGAAGATTGTTCTATAATCTTGCATTTAAATTAAATTACTCATGTCAATGGTTTTTGAGAAATTCCCATTTAAAGTCCAAATTTTGATAAAAAAAACGTGAAAAAAAAGTTTAGACCGATTGTTTTCAAAATTGTGAAATGAAATTGTAAATTAGCTTATATGTGTTTCATGTATCTATCAGTTCTTAATCGAACACAATAAACCGCATGATTCTATGCTTTCTGGTTTTTGAGAAAACCTCCGTTTAGGAGGTAGGGGCATTTTTAGAAAAAATGGTTTAAATTGAAAAAAAAAAACAATATTAAAAAACAACGGCAACACTTACAATAAAGTGCTATACTGCGTTTGAAAGCCAGAAGATTGTTCTATAATCCTGCATTTAAATTAAATTACTCATGTCAATGGTTTTTGAGAAATTCCATTTAAAGTCCAAATTTTGATAAAAAAAAAACGTGAAAAAAAAGTTTAGACCGATTGTTTTCAAAATTGTGAAATGAAATTGTAAGTTAGCTTATATGTGTTCCATGTATCTATCAGTTTTTAATCGAACACAAAAAACCGCATGGTTCTATGTCTTCTAGTTTTGAGAAAATCGAACATTACCAAAACTGCTTTTTTTGATTTTTGGCGGTGACGGTGATTTCATTTTAAGGATTAATGTTAATAAACATAATGAATCTTTGTTAGTTCAGTACCGCAATTCATTTAGCGTTACCCAGAATGCACCATGAGGAGGTAGAATTGCATCTGGGTCAGTTATTTTGTCAGTTAGTCAGTCATAGTTAGTTAAAAAAGGTCAAAATGTATTAAAAAGCTGTGTAAGTCTCGTCAATAAAGCCACCGTCCGTACTAGTTATAACTGTCGAGTTCGTTGAGTTACTCTTTTATGGTGGGAAGCCGAGGATGTTTTGGCGGTAAAACACTTTCTAAATTTTCGCTCTGAAGGGTGGGAGGATCGATGTCTTTTAACTGTAAACCCTCAAATATATCACCATCGGTATAACAAGGGTAAACTTTTTTTACATCTGATAAAAACTCTATTATTTGCGAACCCCAGTCGTCCTTATATTTCCTTTCTAGGCAGTATTTTCGATAGAAAAATAGTGCCATGTATTGGTGAACATGGTCGGAAGTTTGTTTTGGTTTTCAAGATCGTTTATTGTATTCTATATTTATTTAGTGGACATTGGATAAATAGAATAAATTTGAATTTTTTTAAATACAGATTCTGTGAATGCAAAAAAAACTTTGCATGCACCCAACCTCGCACCTACCCCAAATCCTATAGTGTGCCCAAGCAGGGGGGTTGCAGGGGGGCAGCATGCCCCCCCATACATACTTTACTGTTTATATATTGAACTGTTGGAAGCTAGCACTGATTTATTTATGTAAGGAAGCAAAAAATATCAAACATTTTGTAGAAAAGTAGTTTAAGTTATTTTCGGTTTTCTCAAAAACCAGAAGACATAGAACCATGCGGTTTTTTGTGTTCGATTAAGAACTGATAGATACATGAAACGCATGTAAGTTAATTTACAATTTCATTTCACAATTTTGAAAACAATCGGTCTAAACTTTTTTTTCACGTTTTTTTTTATAAAAATTTGGACTTTAAATGGGAATTTCTCAAAAACCATTGACATGAGTAATTTAATTTAAATGCAGGATTATAGAACAATCTTCTGGCTTTCAAACGCAGTATAGCACTTTATTGTAAGTGTTGCCGTTGTTTTTTAATATTGTTTTTTTTTTCAATTTAAACCATTTTTTCTAAAAATGCCCCTACCTCCTAAACGGAGGTTTTCTCAAAAACCAGAAGATATAGAACAATGCGGTTTTTTGTGTTCGATTAAGAACTGATAGATACATGAAACACATATAAGCTAATTTACAATTTCATTTCACAATTTTGAAAACAACCGGTCTAAACTTTTTTTTCACGTTTTTTTTATCAAAATTTTGACTTTAAATGCGAATTTCTCAAAAAATTTTGATATGAGTAATTTAATTTAAATGCAGGATTATAGAACAATTTTCTGGCTTTCAAACGCAGTATAGCACTTTATTGTAGGTGTTGCCGTTGTTTTTTAATATTTTTTTATTCAATTTAAACCATTTTTTCGAAAAGTGCCCCTACCTCCTAAACGGGGGGAGATAGACCCCCCCCTCCCATAGTAAAAAGTGCTTATTTTTGACCCCTCTACAAAAATCCGTCATCAAAATTTGGCGGCCAAGTTATCGTACTCGTGCCGTCATGGCAAATGCAAGACGAATCGGGAACTGAATTCGTTTAAACTCAAACAGCCTTATTTACTAACTCGTTTTAGCGACGGAGTAAAGTTACTTCAACTTTACAACGGCTCTAATCCTGAAAACCTTATTTATAATGAAAATGCACGAGGAATAGCGGTGGAATAAGCTAAAACTGGTTCATAGGAGGTATAAGGCCGTTTTAGTATCTAAATGTTATTTTGAGATGACATCTTGTGAAATTTACACAAAGGAGTGTAAGCAATTTTTTTTCGTTTCTTACTAAGACAAAAAGGATAGATATTTTGCATAAATTATTTATATTTTCCAAACGCTCTAACAGTTGTACGGTATTGGGAACGCAATGTGGTTTGGTTGGTACATTCATTTATTGGATTTGAACTTTATACAATCCAATATTAAATGTATCCAATTTCCAAAATGCATACAATGATAATAAAATGAATAATAATGGAAATCAGCTGGGGTTTTTGTTTGTGTATAATAACCAGAGTTCTAGATTTGTGACTTTTTTCGCAGTATATTTGACATAAGGAAGGCGTAGCTAATACGGCTAAGGAAATATATATATTAAATAAGGATTTGTTTGACGTGGCGTAAACTCGAAGTAAGTGCTTCGACTCGGTTTAACTATTCCGAGGTTGAACCCAGTATTAGTGAAAAATAATAATAAATAAGGCTGAAAGGGCATATTCGTTGGGATAATTGGAATCCTCGGAATGAGTTCTAACTCATATTAAAGTTTAAAGTTATCGTCGCGTGAATCACATTACTCATCAATTTTCTTATCACCAAGCGCGTTCCATTGCATAGTTTTGGTTGGTTTAGATTTGCAAGCATGATGACTACAGAGCCCGCCTTTAGTTATAAATTGTGCGGTGGCAAGCTAGGCACATTCAAGGAGTTTAATAATTCATTTGGTTAATTAGTGGCTTCATCTTCGTCTGTTACACAGTGGATTTGAATGAATGCAGAGTATCAATGATTTGATTCTGAATTATAAAGCTTAAGTCATTATCACATTTGTATTTTTGTGGTTAGAAACGATGTTCGGAGGTACTTTGCTGATGAGCTCGTCTTTCGATGAGACGCAATTGCAGAAATTCGGAGGAAATGAAATCTATCCGCTCGATTTGTCGACAGAGCCATTACCGATAGTCAGCAATTGCTTGGAGAAATCTTCAGCAGATGGGTCGTTCAACAATGCAACTCTCATATTTGCTGCCAGTTGAAGTTTCTTCACATAGCACCACAGATTAGATGATTTAAGCTAACCTTTTATTTCATCGGCAGCAATCGATCTTGGAATGACTGGCAGTGTTTGGCGGAAATCGTCAGATAGTAGAATCATTGCGCCACCAAAAATTCTCGAGTCATTGCGCAGATCTTTTAGGGTTCGATAAAGAACTTCCAATGCTCGCTTGCGCGTCATTGTGTATTCGTCCCAGATGATGATTTTTGAGGCTACTTAAACGTTTGCCATTGCAGATTGCTTTGCAATGTTACATGTCGGTTGTTCAGCAGTTTGCATATTAAATGGCAATTTCAACCCAGAATGAGCCTAATGGCATTCTTCTATAACATGGCTGCTATTCCAGAAGAAGCAACTGCTACCACAAAATCGGATCTTGCGCGAATAGTGCTAAAATGAATGACATGAGGAATGTCTTTCTTGTTCTGATACCCCAGGAAAAATAAGTCACCATTTCCATCATCAATTTAATTAATTAATGTATTATAGACTTGCTTCTGTTTTGGGGTCAACAGGAGAACATTCGTTTGAACTGATTGGTCTAATTCATATTGATAATATTCACGTCACGCTCCAATTTTCTATTAAATGCTTCATTCACTCCGCGATCTAGCGCCGACGTTCCTAACCTGACCAACCAACTGCCTCACATGAGATGACAGGTGATACATATCTTCGACCAAGAGCAAAGCCTGGTTATGCATCTCAAGATCAGGATTTCTTGAAGTGTCACGAATTCGATGTAAAATGTGTTCTGATATGTTATTTTTATATATTTGTTCCACAAGTCACGTGGATTAGATGGGAAGTATGTAGAAATTATCATAGCAAATAATGTGCGTATCTGACTTTGAGATGCAGAAATAATTGTTTCAGCGATTGTTGTATCGCAATGAGTATCGTTTTCAAGCAAATGGAGCCCTAGACATGCTGCCCGAAATGTTGGACTATACCATTAACAGTTCGTAGTGATTCAAATGATGTTGGCCCACGAACATTTACCAGCAACAACCGCAAATAGAAACATCATTCATCTACCAACTTGATAGTCCGTAATTTAATCGTCGGTATTGGATGTTTGGATGCCAAAAACGTCCTAACGCTTTATGACATATTTACAAATGTATTTAACGGACTTCACCGAATTGCAATTCTCAACGTTACAATGTGAAAAATATGGCGAATTTGGAACGATCCAACTATTGTCGACCACGAAATCGTTTCCTTTATATTTTTCAGTTACGAAACCCATGAATATTTTGTATGCGAAAATGTTTTATCTTTTACTTCATTTCATATTTTGTATCAATTTTTCAATGTTTTTAATAGTTATTCTGCTATACAACAAATCAAAAACCATGAAAATCGGTCCAGCCCTTCTCGAGTTATAAGTGTTCGAACAAACCCGACTTTGTTTTATATATTAAGATTAAAGTATGTCGATACAATGTCAATTTTTGTGTTTTTTTTTTTCAAATCTCTTTCGTTAGAAAGCAAAGGGTCTGAGGTAAGAAGTAATCTATTCAATAAATCGGTGTTTGTTGACAGCCTAGATATTTTTCGTGTGTTGTTCGATCGGACAAAAATTACATCTTTGTTTATCGCGAATATTTTTGGAAAGATTTTGCAAAACAACTTTTCAAAGCTTTAAAAAAACAGTAGATCTTTCAATAATTGATTGTTTAACGCCAGTTATCTGAGAAGATACAGAACAGTTTGCAAAAATCTACGTGCTACGTGCAGTACTCCCATCGTTTGAATTTCCACCACCTTGTTTTAGCTTGTCAGCTATCAATCCAATGTTCTTAAATTCTGCTTGTAGGCATTTTTTTTTGTGTGTCCAAAGGAGGTATCTCATTACTTCCGGTCCGCCATTTTTTAAAATCTAATCTATATGCTAGATGAAAGAAGAATTGAAACAATCTTATCCACGCATGCAGTGGAAATATTCCAAAATCTAGGAAATCTTCGTTAATGGTTGCTTGTAAGGAGATTTCAATATCATTCATATTAGTCGGCTTCGCTCCGCAAAAATAGCACACCTGTTACGAAGCAGATGTGACAAGGCATTTCATACTGTCAACCATTGTCAATTTAAGGACATGTTTGACATTGATAAATCGGTCAGTTATTTTTATTATTGTGTTATTTAAATTATCAATCTCTTTGTGCATAAATTCCTGATCAGTTTTTCTCAACTCTGGCGTTTTTTTGAATTGAAAACGACTTGGTCGGCAGTATCGAGTTAATTCTGGATGAGTATTTTGTCATTTTCTTTTCAGGATTAGAGTTACACTGCTTCCATCAAAGCCTCATTTACAGACTAAAGTAAGATTGCCTAAATCAAGAGTTTATTTTTGTTACATAAGACGAACACTACATTATTCTGTCTCTTGTGGTTAAACTCGAACTAGAGGCACTGTTGCACTGGCAACTTTAGCTATCAGTTGTAATAAATAGGAAATATAACTCTTAATTATTTTATATAAATTATCGATTTTATATGAATTTGATATTTCGGCTCTTCAGAAAAACACGTTTTTTTTTCTTAAAACCAAAAATATTTTGTTTCTTAAGAAAAATTCAGTAAGGTGATGTTTGAAAAAAAATTCCGTAATACGGATTATAATGGTACAATGGCACACTTTTTTGCCACTGATTTTGATAATTTTTTGTACGCTGAAGCTCCCCAAAAGTTTAAATAGTATTGTCAATTAAAATTTTCAACAAAACCCAATTAGTGAGAAAACTCCCGAGAGAACCGTCTGTCAATACCAGAAAGCCATCTAGGACGGTCTCAACGATTTATCCAGGAACTTTAACTGGTAGCTGTGCTTCCTCGATAGTGACATGGACTCCTGTGCAGACATGATTATAAATTTAATTCTTTTCGGCATGAGTAATTTTATTCCGAATTGAGAAACATCTATCAAACCAAAGGAGAATCCATGGTTTGATTCGAGTTGTAAAGAGGTTAAAAGGGTCACAGAAGTAAGCTTACGATATTAAAAAGCCAACCCTAATAAGAAAAACCGGAATAAGTTCAAACAAGCGAGACAGACCTGTAATGATGATATTGGACATACCAAATTTTTGCAGGACCAACATATTCTATCATTAGTAAAAAACGTACTAAATACTATACTTCGTCTTCGGTTTCTACGCTCGTTTTCAATGACACTGCTTATGTCAGCTTGCAAGAAAAGGCCAATTTGCTTGCACCACAGTTTGCTATAGATTTGGCGCTGTCTGATAGTGTCATGATTCCTCCCGAAAAATTTTCTTTTGCACTCTTTCAGTTGCAAGAGTACTAAAAGGTCTCGATGTTTACAATTCCGCTGCCCGGATACTATCTACCTATCGTTCTGAAGAGGTGTTCTTCAACGCTGGCAAAACTATTTCGTAAGCTTTTCAATCTATCCTACTTTACTGGTATCTTTTCTAGTGGACGGAAAACACTATTTGTCCTTCCTATCCCTAAAAAAGGCGAATAATCTTTTCCCCTCTAACTATCATCCAAATGCACTTACATACCTTCTTTCTAAAATCATGGTAACGCTGGTAAATTATTAGCTCAAGGAATATCTTGAAGAAATAAAGCTTCTTAATGACCAGCAGTATGGCTTTCGTAGCAATAGGTCTACTGGTGATCTGATGGTATATCAGGCATTTGGTATTGAAGATTCTCTTCTTCATTGGATTAAAAACTATCAGACCAAAAACATAAATGTTAAAAAAAGAGCCAAGTTCTTCTATACAAAAACTTTGTGTAACAAGTCAGCCGTGAAAAGTAATGATATCTAAAAGTGCGCCAAGTTCTTACTTCATGAAGATTTAATACCGAATATTTAAAGTAGAATAATATTGAAACAGCTACAATGTAATAGAGAAATTTTATTATTTAATGATTACTGAGTAAAATTTGATAGGCTTACTGGTCAAGTTTTTAAAACCGTTTGAATTGGGCATACAAAAAAAACTTGCCAAGTAAGCCCATCAAATTTTACTCAGTAATCATTAAATAATAAAATTTCTCTATTACATTGTAGCTGTTTCAATATTATTCTACTTTAAATATTCGGTATTAAATCTTCATGAAGTAAGAACTTGGCGCACTTTTAGATATCATTACTTTTCACGGCTGACTTGTTACACAAAGGTTTTTGTATTGAAGAACTTGGCTCTTTTTTTAACATTTATGTTTTTGGTCTGATCTCACTCCTTTTTGCAAAGATTTAAATATTTTGCCATGTCAAAATCTCGAAACATAAGGAAAGATAGAAGGGTGGACGACTCTTCCTACTAAAATCAACTTAGTTTATAGCCTTCCTATTTCTTTTGGTATATTTTCTTTTTGTTATTGGTTGTTTTAATTTGCGCTTCAATTATTTCTTCTTATCCTGGCAAGATACATAACACTAACATACCTACCTTAATTACAGCAATCGGAAGTGCTCCATATAAATTAAACATACCACGCCCCCTGAATGGAAAACCTCAATTTTTATTGTTGGTCCTTTATATGCGACTTGAGCCCTACCGTTCTACCAAATTTCATTGTTCTACTGCAATTGGAAGTGCGCCATATATAATTTACATCAGTTCTGAGGAAGTGGGCGGATACCACGCCCTTGAATGGAAAACCTCGATTTTTATTTTCGGTCCTTTATATGCAATTTGAGCCCTACCGTTCTACCAAATTTCATTGTTCTACTGCAATTGGAAGTGCGTCATATATAATTTACATCAGTTCTGAGGAAGTGGGCGGCTACCACGCCCCTGAATGGAAAACATCAATTTTTATTTTTGGTCCTTTATATGCGACTTGAGCCCTACCGTTTTACCAAATTTCATTGTTCTACTGCAATTGGAAGTGCGCCATAAATAATTTACATCAGTTCTGAGGAAGTGGGCGGATACCACGCCCCTGAATGGAAAACCTCGATTTTTATTTTCGATCCTTTATATGCGATTTGAGCCCTACCGTTCTACCAAATTTCATTGTTCTACTGCAATTGGAAGTGCGCCATATATGATTTACATCAGTTCTGAGGAAGTGGGCGGATACCACGCCCCTGAATAAAAAACTGCTAATTTTATATTTTTTTCTTCGAACGCAATTTGAGCCCTACCACTTTACCAAATTTCATCGTTTTACAGTAGTTGGAAGTGCTCCATTCAACCAACACCAATTCGGAGAAAGTGGGCAGATACCACGCCCCCCGAAAGGAAAATCTTGGTGTTTATTTTTGTTTTTTTATATGCAATATAAGCCCTACCGGTTCACCAAATTTCATCGTTTTACAGCAGTAGGAAGTGCTCCATTCAACCAACACCAATTCGGAGACAATTCGGAGAAAGTGGGCGGATACCACGCCCCCTGAATGGAAAATTTCAATTTTTCGATTTTTTCCTCTGCTTACATGACAAGAACTACCGTTGTGCAAAATTACAAGATTCTACGATGTCGGGAAGTGCTCCATAATTTTGATGATCTGTCAGTCAGTCAGTCAGTCAGTCAGTCAGTCAGTCAGTCAGTCAGTCAGTCAGTCAGTCAGTCAGTCAGTCAGTCAGTCAGTCAGTCAGTCAGTCAGTCAGTCAGTCAGTCAGTCAGTCAGTCAGTCAGTCAGTCAGTCAGTCAGTCAGTTACGGTTTTTGTGATTTTTGAGGCCTTATATCTCAGGAACCGCTTATGCTAGAAAATTGAAATTTGGTCAGGCGCATGTCCCTGACTAGCTTAGCAAATATTCGGAATTTCAAGTTTCTGACTTGATTGGTACTGAAGATAGGGAGGGGTCAAAAGTCGCCTGAGTTTGTTCCTGTAAAAAGGGTGTAGTGCCAGAACTTGGCTGGGCACTACCGTGCCCTTTGATCTTTCGCTATTCTATAAAATGGCTTTAATTCTGAAATTCATAAAATAAATGCTTGTCTGCCACAGGACTCCGTTTGGCTAAAGACAGTACTCTCATCTTCTTATATTCATTTCCAGATGCATGTCTTTGTTCTTCGCACGTGGATAAATCACGGTAGTGTATGATAAGCTCATTAAATTCTTATCTCGATAGGATTGTCAAATGGGGAACCATAAGCCGCGTAGAATTTAATCCTTCAAAAAATCAATGCTGTCGTCAAAGCGAAATCTATCCCCTGCTGCTCTCCATGAGCGCCACTTGCATTGAGAGCAGCTCTGAGGTTTCGGTATGTACATCGGTAAGCACATCGTGTGAATGTTGGAATGATAGTCGACGTGGCCGAAAACGCCTGTAAGTGCTTAGGTTTACTTCGACGTTGCAATAATATTTTTACTCCTTCTAATAAGGCTTATATTCGTCCAAAGCTCAATTACAATTCCCATATTCGGGCAGATGCTGCAATAACACACTTGAGCCTATTGGATAGAATCCAAAAAAGAGCAATAAAAATGATAGATGATAGAGGTAGGTTAGGTAGGTTAAAGTGGCCGTCATTAAAGCTTCTGACACACTTAGACCAATAGAGGTCCATTGTGATACCACGATCTAATAGAGAACAAAAAAGTTCTCCTATTAGTTAAAACCATTTGGAGCTTCGGATGAACCGAATGAGGCTTTTGATGTCTATGTTTATGAGATCGCTTGGTTCGTTAAAGAAATATTTTCCTAGATGAAGTTTGCGTCTGTAAGAGAGAGCAGGACATGTACAAAGAAGGTGTGGGATTGTTTCCTCTTCCTCCTCGTCCAAGCAACTCCTGCAAAAATCATTTGATAGTACACCGAGTCGTGCGGCGTGTCTACCAATGAGACAGTGTCCAGTTGTGACACCTATTACGGAGCTGATCTGAGATCTACCGAGGGACAATAAACACGTTGACCGCTTCACGTCTAGGTTGGGCCAGATTTGTTTGGTCGCCAAGCAAGTGGCAGTGTTAAGCCATCTTGTGTTTGATTGTTCCAGAGCGATTCGCTTCAGCGTAAGTTTACTTGTAGCTATTGGCATACCTAAATTTACCCTCTCGGGCAAGATAGGCATTTCTGTTCCAATTCTGGCGAGTTCGTCGGCCCTGCAATTCCCCGGAACGTCCCTGTGATCCGGCACCCAGAATAGGTGAATGTTAAACTGTTTGGCCATCTCCATCAGAGATGAACGACAGTCTTGGGCTGTAATGGAGTTTGAAGAGACTGATGCGAGGGATTTCAAAGCAGCCTGACTATCTGAGAAGATACGGATATCCGTGCTAGATACCACGTTTTCTTTAAGCCAAGACAATACTTCCTTTATCGCCAGAATTTCCGCTTGGAATACGCTACAATAGTTTGGAAGGCGGAAGGAGAGACTAACGTTTAGTCCATCTGAGTATACTCCACAACCCACTCCGGTTTCAGTTTTCGATCCGTCTGTAAAAAAATTTACAGATTTTTCTTCTATCAAAGCCCCTTCCTCCTAATCTGACCTTGAGGGAATGGTGACTTCGAAGTTTTTGGCGAAAACTAACGAGGGAGTGATGTAGTCAGAGTGACTTGGGAAAGATCCGAATAAATTCCGAATAGTGGTGTGGCCAATAGGGTTATTGGTCCATTGAGAGATGGCTTTGAGACGCACGGCTACGCTCGCGGCCATTTGCTTGCTGTAAATATCCAAGGGTGTGAGGTTAAGAAGTATGTCTAGTGCAGCGGAGGGTGTCGAGCGGAGGGCTCCGCTGATACACATACACGCTGAACGTTGCACTTTGCTTAGATTATTGCGATTTGTCGCTTTGTCTGAGGCCTTCCATCATACAGTCACCCCGTAAGTAAGTATAGGTCTATAGGACCGCAATATATAGCCAGTGAGTGATATGTGGAGACAACCCCACTTGTTCCCCACGGCTTTCTTACAAGAAAAGAGAGCTACTGTGGCTTTCCTTACTCTTTCCTGTATATTAGGTTTCCAACTTAACTTTTTGCCTCAAATAAGACCCAGGTATTTGGCTTCGTCTGAGAAAGTAAGTGGAACACCTTTAATCGATGGAGGATCTAGTTGAGGAATTTTATATTTCCTTGTGAAGAGGACTAGTTCAGTCTTGTGGGGACTTACTCCTAGTCCACAGCGATCTGCCCATTTGAGTAGCTTATTGAGAGCTGTTTGGATGAGTTCTACTAGAATTTGAGGATGCTTTCCTGATACGGCAATGGCAATATCGTCAGCGTATGCAATCACTTTGAATCCCTCTTCTTCTAGGTCTATTAGCAGTTCATTAACTACCATATTCCATAGAAGTGTGGATAGGACTCCACCTTGAGGAGTATACCTCTACTGACTGACCTTCTTGTAGTAAAGCTACCTAGTTCCGCATTTATAATTCTGCTTTTCAGCATTAAATTTATTAGGTCACCAAGTGAGCTATCTACGTGGAGATTCTGCAGTGTCTTCGCTTTTGCAGCGCTGTCGACATTGTTGAAGGCGCCTTCTATATCTAGGAATGCAACTAGAGTGTATTCTTTGTGATTTAGGGAGTGTTCGATGGTGCGTACCAGAGTATGTAATGCAGTTTCTACCGATTTTCCCTTACAGTAAGCGTGTTGTGCTGTAGAAAGAAGGTTTGGTTCTATAGCACTACGCAGATGAATGTCAATCAATCGTTCCAGAATTTTAAGAAGAAAAGACGATAAACTGATTGGTCTAAGATCTTTGGGCGTAACGTGGGAGCATTTACCAGCTTTGGGTATAAAAATTACTTTAACTTCTCTCCATATAAGGGGAATATGAACCAGATTTAGACAACCGTTCAATATTATCTCTAAAGTGGGTAAGATAATATCTGAAGCAACTTGCAGTTCAGCTGGTCTGGTCCGCCGATTTGTATGGATCGAAGCAATTAATTGCCCATATTAGTTTGTCCCTTGTTATTAACCCTTGGATGTTTATAGGTTTGTTGTTTAACTCCATTGGGTTCATGTTGCAAACGTTTTGCGAGCTACCTGGGAAGTGAGTGTCAAGTAGCAAGTTGAGTGATTCTTCACATGAATTTGTCCAGGAGCCATTTAACATTTTCAAAGAGCTTGGCATGACTGGATTTGTTGAGAGGATTTTCCTCAATCTAGATACTTCAGAAGTATCTTCTATTTTATTACAGAAGTTCCTCCATGAAGATCTTTTGCTTGTCCTCAATTGTTTCTTATAAATCTTTAAGGATATTCTTTATATAAGTCCCAATCTGAGGATTCTTTTGTGTATTTAGCTCGATTGAAGAGTTTTCTGCCACTTTTCCTGAGCGGTTCTAATCCTGAATTCCACCAATAAGGTTTCTGTTTTCCTCTAACTTGCAGAAGAGGACAAGAAATATGCATTGCATTGTTCAGGGTTAGTGTCAGATCCTTGACTTTGTTATCTAGATCTGAGGTGTTGGAGGGGATATCTAGAGATTAGGCTGTAAGCGATCTTTTCAGAATGTCTCTATACGTTTGCCAATTTGTTTTCCTATAATTGCGAAAAACTGGCCGTGTGGTGGGTACATCATTTAAACTGAATTGAATGTATCTATGGTCTGATAGAATGATGATAGAAGTATAGCAGACAAATTTGAATCTCTCGAGCACTTTCACAATGTTTCTTGTCTTTCATTATTTTACCGTTATTTTTATAAACAGGTGGAATACTCTTGAGAATAGCTAGTTGCTTTCCTGCTCTTTAACAATTTAACCGTAATACTCGCGTTACTGGGAATGCCCATCAGTTAATCTTGAGCCCAACTTCGGACGTACTGTTATTCTCAGAGATTCTTTAGCCGCACTACACGAATGTGGAATGCCTTACCCGACTCTATGCTTTCTTTCCATTATAAAATTCAAACATTCAAAACCAATGTGCATCGGTAACTCCTTTCAAATTCTCAAACTACTATAAAGCTCGCACTATGTTCAAACATTTTAAGGCTAGTCATAATCCAGTGTATTAAAATTAGGTATACAAAAAATGGATGAGGTGGTTCACAAGATAAACAAATTTAAAGATGATTACTATTCTGGACGAGATGGTTTTCCATCAATTCTTTTAAAGAAATCTGTACCCAATTTGGCCACATGTCCTGCTTCTATCTTCCAAAAATCTATTTCTACTCGTATCATCATTCCTATTCACAAAAAAAGATTGAAAAGCAGATACTTCTTATTATTGGCAAATCACCAAATTGACGTGCATTCCAAAACTTTTCGAAAGTATTGTCTTTGAGCCTGGTTACTTACATTGCAAACCAATATTTCCGCCAAACAACACTGGTTTCTTTAAGGTAAGTCTACGATGACGACCACAAATTTAACAGAATTTTGTTGTTAAGCTTTAAAAATCAATAGAAAAAAAATCGATGTTCTATTAGGAGCATGGCATACATTTTGTTCAATAAAAATTTCACGGAAAAAATTCCATTTTTTTTTTTTTTTAAATCAATATCTTGAAAACGTGTGAATATAAAACTGATTATCGTTAGAATTTTGTGAGCAACTTCTAGCCGGCCAGAACCAAATGCCACCAATGGCTGATGGACATAGCTGCTGTACTCTCTCGCAGTACGTATATTGAAGAAAACACCTGTAGGAAAAGAAGGGATATAACGGGAGAAACAAGAATTTAGAATGTGGAAAGAAAAGTTTTTGTCACGGTTAATTTTACCGTGACATATTTTTCAACTTTTCTTTTGTAGTCTCCACGTAGGCCTGCTCATATTAAATGTCTTCTTACCGTAACATGCTATCTTCCAAAAAAATCTCCTGTTGAAAAACTTGCTTATCTTAGTTGTTCGGACTCGACATACAATTGTCAGTCCCTTCCATTTCTTTTGGACAACATGTGAGTTTTAAACCCAAAAAGGGCCACCAAATTATTTTAAATTTATACAAAAACGTTATTGTACATTATGGAGATACCTTAAGGTTCCTAGATGGGAAAACAAAGCCTAGGATCTCGCAAAATTACACCCTCCAGCGCAGTTGTATACGTTTTCATCCGAATATTCACTTGTTTTCAAATTTTAAATTGTACAACCTGCGACAAGTAGTCTGCAAACATTCTGTGATCTGCTCCTTTGCCAAGTTACTTGAAACAAATAATTTAACTCTGCACATTTAAATAGCTTTTTCTCAAGAAGAAAAACACGTGCGATACTAGCACTAAAGGGAGATTCATACAAAAATGTCTGGAAGTCAACCGAATCCGCCACCATCATCATTGTCGAACCGACATGCACCGAGAAGATTCTGCACGACGAACGCACGATGACATCGAATTTCCTCTATCCTCTATGACACCAACATGACACCACGTTAAACTCCAAGAATCCTTTATTTCGTTCGAACGAGAAACTAAACCGAAGCTATGATGGTATACTACAAGAGGAAGGAAGCACCGGAAAATGTGCATATTAACTCGATTTTTCACTCCATTCAATATGAATTGTAATTTTCTTCTCTATAGCTTTTCTTTTTATCCCAAGGACAAACGAGCTGAAGTTCTACAACTGACTTCGTCCTGCTGCTGTATGATGCCAGCTTTTCAAACACCCACCCCATCGTTGGAGCTACAACTCATAAACAAGAATATCAATAGGATCGGAAGTACATAACTGCAGGATGTACGGGAGAATCAGGATTGCTGATGGTGCTACAAATGCAATGTTTCATGCACCGAAGACGACCATTTTTCGACGCACGACGACGGGCGATGCAATGGCAGCCAGCATCAGCATTTTAGATGGATGAGGAAAAATGAACTTTAAAGCGTTGCGCATTGTGGACATAAGGCAATGGCATATAAATTGCTACGAGTGCAGCACACAACTAAATCGGTTTTCCACACTCAACTCAAAATAACTGCACAATGTTTGCAGTTTATTCACAATAATAATGCTACAAACGCGTTAGGAAAAAGTGTGCAGTTGGCAGAGTGAAGCGTCGATATAGCCCTTTGCTACTAGAATATCCGGTTTCCTGTTGCTCGATTTATGTATTTATTTTTTTTAGCTAGAAAATAATAAATAAATGTTGAAATTGGAAAATTCACCTGAATTACTTTGCTGGTGCTCCTGCAGTAACAGATGCAATGAGTTATGGCTATGGATGGAATTTCTAACATTTAAAACGATACCTACGAGTATGTACCTTTAACATCACTTGGGCTTCCTGTAACTATTGCAAACGGTGGGTAAGGTACGGCTTTGTAAAGCTGCTTACGTATATTTGGACAGAAATCGTTCAGGAAAACATTTCAAAACTAAATAGAAGTTGATTGATTGTTTAAAGGAACTTAACTATACACATATATGAATTTCGGGGGTCAGTAAGTAGTATTGCTGAAAGAGAAGCTTATATAACCCTTAAATAATGAATAGATGCAGTCAACAAGTTTTAGAGGAAGTAGCGACAGTGAACCTATAGGAACCTTTGCAAAATACATAGTTCGAAATTTTACGGAGATTGACATAACTGATGCTTATGTTATCGAGCAATCTAGAACCATAATTTGACATTTTGTTATCAGTAATCGAACGAAACTTCTTTCGACAGATAAACAGCTCACAGATAGTGTATAATCGATGCGAATTCTGAAGGAGAAGCGTAAGTAATGTATTGTATTTAATATTTTTTTAAATTTATTTTTACCAAATTTAACATTTTTATTCAAAACTTAGGAAAAATTGATCATCAACAAGAAAGTCATATGGCAAATCAAGGCACAAAAATTTGGGCAAAAACATATTGCCAAAATGTCAGAAAGGGAATGCAACATACGAGTAGATAGGGACCACCAATTAAGGATGTCAAACACTGGGAAAAGGTATATAAATAGGTACATATGTATATATAAATGTCAGCACTTTTTTTTTTTTAGCTTATACAGTTGCAGATAAAAAGTTCAGATAAAAGGCAAATGATTTCTTCTAACGATTTCTTCGGCAACAGTAATTGGTCTCTATGCTTATGCTTGCTCGATAGAGACATGGACTTCTGTGCAATTATGATTACATATTAAAATATTAAATTTTAAACAAAATTCTAAGAAACTTTTAAGCCAAAAGCAAATTCTTGGCTATAAACAGGTTATTAGAGTCAGAGAAGTTGATTTGCGATGTTATAAGGTCAAACCCCACTGAGATTAACCAGAATAAGCTCAAGCAAGCTATGTAGAAAGACCTATAATGATCATATTCGACGAACAAAATGCTAACTCGAGCAACAATTAAGACTAAAAATAAGAATACAATGCCCGAAAGGTAGTACAAATTGTTGGTTATTTGTAAAAAAAATTTACGAAATACTTCTTCGTCTTCGGTTCCAACGCTCATATTCTATGATACTCCGTATATCAACTTACAAGAAAACGCCAATTTGCTTTTAGCACAGTTTGCGGTTAATTCCCCACTGCCAGGAAGTGTCATGACTCCTCCTTTAATTGAAAGCGTAAATAATTTTATACGATAAATCTACTTTCGCACTCGTACAGTTGCAAGAGTACTAAAATATCTCGATTTTTACAAATCCGCTACTCCAGATACTATCTCCCTATTGTTCTGAAGAGGTGTTCTTCAACGCAGGCAAAACCATTTCGTAAGCTTTTCAATCTATCCCACTCTACTGGTCTCTTTCCTAGTGGATGGAAAACACCATTTGCCCATCCTATCCCTAAAAAAGGCGAATATTTGTATTCCCTCTAACTATCATCCAATTGCACTTACTTATGTACCTTCTTTCTTAGATCATGGTAACGCTAATTATTGATTTTGGAAACGTTTAATAAAATTAAATGTAAATAAATAAATAAATTTGGTGGTGCAACAGCTCGGAGTGAACCAGGACCTAGTGACTTACAACTCTCAACCATTCCTGTGTGCGTGTTACCAGGAACGGAGGGGACCTACAATTTTCTGCCGATTCCGAACGGCTAATGAGCAGCACTTTCCATGACAAGAGATACTCTTGAAGAATTTGTCAATTTCTCGCAAGAGGCAGTACACCCCTGAAAAAAACTTTGCAGCGGCTGAGAATCGAACTCGAGACCTTCCGCATGACAGTCCAACGCACTAACCATTATGCCAAGGGGTACTACAATTAAATGTAACAAGTACGATAATCATACTGTTGAAATGCTTAGAGTTGATCACACTAAACTTAATAGTTTGCTTTTATTTGAATCTTGGGATTTGGTTTATAATGAAAATGATGCATCAAAATCGTATGATCTTTTTGTTAAATTATAAAGCGAAACATGGAAAAGTGTACTTATTTGTCAGCCTACAAAAACAAAAACAAAAGATTAAAGCCTTGGATATCCACAAGACTAGTAAAGAGGATTAAAACTAAGAACAAACTAAGAGTAAAATGTTATAAGCACAAACAAAATAGAAAATTAAAAACGAGGTACAAAAAACTCTGTTCTGAACTTAAAAATGAAATTCCATTATAAGAGATGAGTATTATAGAAATAAGTTTAACGAAATTAAAGGTAATTCCAGGCGTGAATGGAAAATTGTTAATAGTATTTTAAATAAAACTTCTATAGATAAAAACCCTGTTGAGCTGTGCATTGATAACATTGTCTTCAAGAATGAACGGGAAGTTGCTACGAGTAATAAGTTTATAATAATTATTTTGTAAATATAGCACAAGACACTCTTCCAAATGTAATACCACAATCTTGCCTGAACTGCTATCGTAGCGACCAACATTGTAACAGTTTTTTCTTTGAACCTATCACAGCACTAGAGGTTTCAAAACTTATAAATAATCTTAAAAATACTAACAGCTGTGGAAACGATGGCATTTCTAACCTTCTCTTAAAATATATTAAATGGTCTGTTATCGACATCCTAAAAACGAAATATTCAAATATAAAAGATATGGTTTGGTTATTGATGAAAGGGTACTTACAAAATATATCCGCTCTAAAACTAGATATATGTCAAATATAAACCATTTGTTAGAAATTGTATTATGTATAAAATTAAATAATGGCAAAGTCAATATCATTGCTCGTTCTCAAGATATTCTAGTCGAAAAACAAATATTACCACTTTTTAGTAGATTTTTTATATTTTTGTTAAAACTGTCAATTCGATACTTGTCAAAATTAAACATATGGTGATGAGGAAATATACTATATGTTAAGGGCCACGTTTTGGCCTGGGTTTCGCCAACCTATTATGCATGAAAAGGAAACTAGAGTACAAATAAAAAAATTTATCAACTGCCATGTTTTCTCATTAAAATAATGTTGCCCCTGAAATTTGTATTATCCGCCAAAAAAATTATTCTAAGTGACATTAATAAAGATCTCATTGTCGTGAGCAACAAAAACTTTTGTTAGGTGTCACTTAGTTTAACCAAAATTGTCTCTTAGCACACTATGATTCAACTAGAACTTTCTTCATTTTTTTCGTTTCCTGAACAATTTTAGAAATGTCGCTTAGTATACATTCTTATGGGAAGGTAATCGATGCATAAAACAACATACTTTAGAAGGATCTATCGGTGTTCATTCCCAAGAAATTCGACTTGAAATACAATTTCATCTAGTTTTCACTAGAATTTTTAATAGTTTTTTTATTTAAAAAAAAAAACTATTAATTCAATAATTGTCAACATTTTACCAATTGTACAAAATTATACTATGTATAAAACAAACTAAATTAGAAGTCAATATCACTACTAGTTCTCGAGAAATTTGAGTCGGAAAACAATTTTTACCAATTTTCAATAGAATTTTATATAGTTTTTTATTTGTTGTAAAAAAACTGTAACCTGATTTTTTTTTTGAAATTTTCACCAGTTGTCAAACACATTATTTTTCGTAAAATAAAATTATTTTGAGTTTCAAATTGTTTTCCGTTCTTAGAATATCTGGGTTATGAAATTTTTTTTTTCAGTTTTTGTTATTTAAAAAAATAACGGTATGTTCATTTTTTTCCAAATTCATACCAAATCTGTATGATTTTATAATGAGTACATTAAATTTTATTTGAAATCAATAGCATTATTTTTTCGTGAGATATTTGAAACTAACCAAAATGTTTCCTTTTTTTTTAAACCGTTATAGTGAAAAAACTACTGACTGAATATTAATAAACCCCCTTTCAGCCTCTTTTGAAATTATTATCTATTAAACAAAATTTATTTGAAGTCGATATCTTTACTCGTTCTTGAGATATCGACGACGAAAAATAGTACCAGAACGTACGGACGTACGAACGTACGAACGTACGTACACACACACACACAGACATCTCTCTAAAAATGATTGATATAGCCTCTAGGGACCTTGAAACGTCGAGAAATGTCAAAAATTCCAATTTGACAAATCGGACCGATTACAATAACTCCCTATGGGAAGTTAAAAATGTTGGCTATAAGTGAAGTTTTTATGCAGGACAAAGAACGATCAAATGATGAACAATTCTAGGCTTCTTAAAAAATATCTGGTATGAAATTTCGTACCACGACAACTACTCGTCTTCTACTAGTCTTCACATAAATATAAAATCTACAAAGCCCAGGTGGGAATTTTGAACCCTTTATTAATTTTCCACCTAAAAACAGAGCATGCACTTTTTGCATCCAAAGCATCTAGTGAAAATATGCAATTGGAACATGCACAACATCAAAGGATTCAATTTCCTTTTCTTTAAATAGTTGGTCCATTAGTTTTTTTTTACCTTTTAGATAGTGTTAAAATACCATCTAAGATATGTAAATATTCAAAATACTGAGTGTTCAAAACAAGATTTGCAATTTTTTCAAAAATCGAAAAAATATATTTTGGAATATTGTTGATACTAAAAACAAGAAACTTCTACATACAAAGTTTGATAAAAATCGTCTAAATATGTATACCTTTTGGTTAGAATTGTTTTTTTTTATTTGACACATAGAAATATTGTTATTTTAATACAAACATATTCTTTAACTTTAATTTATTATCTGTCAATGTTAAAAATTCAGAAAATATTGTAGCAGTAAAGACGTGAAAATTATTTGGATGTGGATTTGTTGTTGGAACTAGGCTCAGTCAAAAAGTCTTGAGTTTTAACTGTGTGTACGAGCGCCTCCAGACGATCCGCATCAAGGTTAAATTGGCCCACCATAACCAATCCTCATTTACGGGCATGCTCCAACGGAGGAGAAAGATGAAAACACCGAAGACATATTTTACGAGTTCCTGGACAAAACATACGAATAGTGCCCTAGTTATGACACTAAAATTGTCCTAGGAGATTTTAGAGCAAATCTAGGAAAAATAGACATCTTTGGTGACACAGTTGGAAGATACAGCCTGCATGACACCACCTCCGATATCAAATTCAGGCTGATCGACTTCGCTGTGGGGCGAGACGTTCTGGTGCACAGCACGCAGTCCTCTCGATATTCACAAAGGGACATGCATAGCATACCTCCACATTGCGATCGACGCAAGGCACTTCTCCACTATAGAGTGTGTCTACACGTTCTTAGGGATTAGCACCGACTCAGAACACTACCTCATTGTAGCCAAGATTCAGCTGCGGATATCCCGATCCAAGCCCGAAGTGCTACGAGGAATTTCGAATTTGGACGTCAGGTCCTTTGCCAAGCAGCCATCAGAGATGCCGCTTCTGACGTACTTGGTCTTACACGATTACCACAACGAAACAATTTGTTTGACGACGAGTGCCGGCAAGCACATGCAGCTTAACAGAACACATATAAAGCGGCGCTGCACAGAAGGATCAGAGCTGCTCGCGAGCTATATGAACAGAAGAGGAGAGAAGAACATCGGCTTCTCAGAAAGAAAAAGAAGGATCATAAGAAGCACTCAATCAAGGAAATATAGGGATACCATAGGAAGAATGATTCTCGGAAGTTTAACCAAAAGATAAAAAAAAACACCATAAAGACAGAATTTACGGGCCAAAGCCTGCATGGACAATCAAGGGAACATTGTAGTATCGTAGTAGAACAGAAAGTGAATTCCGCTGCTGTAGAGATAATACCATTCGACTAAGGTGGCGCAGAACAACAATACCGCCTCCCCGGGATGGGGATCTAGACGAAATGAAGATCGAATCTCAAGTTAAACAAAGCCGCTTGAGCTGACGGCCTCGTTACCAAACTGTTCAAGGCGGCAGGCGTTGACTTGGTTTTGAGTATTAGCCAGCTCATGTGCAAAATATTATTGGAAGAAAGCATGTCCGATGAATGGAACCTCAAGAAAGGAGACCCTCTGAACTGCGCAAACTACGAAGGTATAAGTCTCCAGCACACCGCATACAATATCCTTATGTGAACGTTTGAAGCCTTTCGTCAGCAACCTGATAGGTCCATATCATCACGGCTTTAGACCAGGAAAGTCCACCATCGATCAAATATTCATCGATTTCAGAACCGCGTATGATAGCATTTATAGGGACGAACTGTATAAAGAAATGTCTCCCTTTGGCATCCCTGAAAAACTTGTCCGTTTGTATGAAAGACGATGAAGAACGCACTGTGCTCCGTTAAGGTTGGAAAAGATCTCACCGATGCATTTGATGTCAAAAAAGTTTCGGGCAAGACGACGCTCTTTCGTGCGACTCCAACATCGTTCTTGAAAGAATATTGCAGAACTCGCTTGTCAACACTAGAGGCACAATCTTTCAAAAGTCCGTTTAATTACTCGGATATGCCAAAACAATGACAAAATTAGAAAAACAAAGCATGATGTCAGCGGCGCATTTGTGACTACTCTGGCCAATTGCTGGTTCTTTGGACTTAGTAGACAATTGATTAGATGAGTCCACGCTCGAGCAACTTAAGTGTCCCTTCATAAAACTCTCTTGATACCGGTTTCTTGATCTTTGGTCCCGTCTGAACAGACAGGGAGTGGAGGAGAAGATATATCAATGTAATGTACGGGCTGTACAGCAAAACCAATTTATTCAAACGAGTTAAGCCCCAACGACAGAAATGGCTAGTTCATGTAGAGCGAATGTTCCGGTCCGGAAAGTCTTCAAATCCAACCTCGAGGGACGGTGCAGTAGAAGACGACCTCAACCAACTTGAAGTGTGTAGGGCACAACCTACCACGAAAAAAATTATCAAGACCTAATTGCCAGTGTAAACACCCACATACAAGTTTATCTTTCACAACCCTGTCAAAATGAAACACTCGAGCATGCGGAAATCCAGTAGTGATCAGCTGAGATAATTTGGTCGAAAAGATCGGAAATACGACGACATTTAATTAGACTGACTAATCGAGTTTCGTGTAAAGATCTCGATCCTTCTTTCCGAGCTGAACCTGATCGAGGACTAGACGTAGTTGTTTGACTTAATCCCTAAGTATTCGCTTTTCCATTGGAAAAGACAAACTAAGAAAAACAGGTAAAATAATTAAAAGTGATAAATTGTTCGTAGAATATCGATGACTAACGCGACACTATTTTTTGACAGCAGGCCTATAAAACGATAGAGACAGAACCCGACAGCCTTCACACGTGCTCCGTGCGCTGAAAGTTTCTGAAATTCTCGATTCATACGGAGAGATCTCGTTGTTAATCGTGTGTGAAAATTGGCTGCGTTCTTCTTGACAAAATATACCGACCGAATTACTCGCTACCTCGTCACCAAATTTTAGCGAAGACACCAAAGATCTGCCACGTCAAAAGGTGAAGATCGCTAGGTCAAGTGGTATAGTCTGGTGGTCTAACAACAACTAACCTGTCAACTAGCTTGGGAAGCGCTCAGGGTCTGTACCGAGCGAGCACATGAGAGTCCATTTGGGAAGGGTGTTGAGGAAACAGCTTTCAATTTACGCGATTAAAGGCGAACTTCTCGCAAAATCTACGAGTCCCCGACAAGCTTCACCCGTTGTAGTTTTGAGTGTAGCTTAGCCTTGTTGATGATATGACCTAAGCGAGTAGCAAACTACACCTGTTACATTGACCTGTTCAGCTGCGCACCCATCATAAACAGCAAATACAATTGTCTCAAGCCAAGACTATATGGAGAATTTGTATTACGAAAGAGCTTGTCGCAAGACATCATCATCCTAATCAGCGACACCGCACAACCTGTCAGCACTGTAGCATGGATCATGATTCATAAGAACTTTTTTTTTATCATATACCTAGAAAAATCTCTCTGATTTAACATACATCTTTTTCAATCAATTGCCAAGTTAAGTATACATAAATACGATTTGTTGAAGCACATGTAAATTCGTTCCAATTCCGAAAGGTATTTTGTTTTTACTCCCAAGTGTTTAGCTTAGCTCAAAAAGATCGAGCCCCTTCGACGAATGCTGTGCACAACATCCATCGGAGGACGAGCCATCTAACGATAACGTAAAGTTCTACATCCAACACAAAAGGTGCGGTAAATTGTGGTTAATAAATTCGGTGAGTTTATGTTGTTATAAATATATAAAAATCTTTCGAGCTTAGAACGAATCTTAATTTACCCTAATTAAAACTGAGTTATTAGATACTTTGGCATATTAATTAAAAGAGATACCCTTAATACAACAGATCAAAATAAGAGAAGAGAGGATTAACGGTCGGTCTCAATTAAATTCTTTTCTCAGAGAAATTAATTTGTCTATACAAGGAAGTGTAGGCTATTGTATGTATTTTAATTAAAATCTTAAATTTAGAGTCGCCAGTAGTTTTTGTAAAGAAAAGCCTCTCCAATCCTCTTTAACAGATAAAAACAATCAACTTACAGTATAAATATTCCGGAGAAATCCACAGTTAATGTAACAGAGAGAGAGAGTAAGAGAAGTTTAGAATTAAGATTAGATTATATAAGTTTTCAAAAAAAAAAAAACAAACAAAAGGAGAATAAACAATTTTCGGTTGAAGGCCAATTGAGTGATAATCTTTTTGTTTAATATTGCCATTAGATAATATCAGGTTTTTGGGAAGTATAAGAGAAATCCTCTGCAGTGCTTGTGAATACCATGAACCTGCAGCACGATTATTCAGCATTATTACATTAAGTGAATTGATGCGATGAGCGGGGTTTAATTTCGATTACTTGCTATAGGGGGGCGTATGGTGAGGTATGGTAACCGATGTTAGAGCAGTGAGGGAGTGAGCGATCATTCGCACTCGAGTACGGGGTTATCACTATAAAATCTTGCGAGGTGATAACCATGGACGGTCGTGGTTTGCATAAACTCGACTGAGGGGGGGTATCGCAACAGAGACCAATAACATCTTTTGGTTTCAAAACCAATTTCAGAAAAATCTTTGTGGATCGATTCGGATTTTCATATGGTAAAGGTTTTAGGTGTGTTCGATTTTGCATATGAGTCAGGCATGGAAAAATAGAACGGTGTCCGGTAGCGGTGCAAGATCCCACGACTCCGGCGAGCTATTGTCGTGCACAAGCGAGCATGCCTGCCGCACTTACCTACCAGGACAACCTACCTTACAACTTACTGCGGCTGCCGAAGTTCCTGTCCTTCGCGGGTGTTAGTAAGATAACATCATCAATTGTTGGGTAGGGTCAACTAACCGTTACACAGGTGGCGCCCAGCACGTGGGGCAACGCAACGAAACAAAAATAATTTTCTATACATACATACACCTTTTAATAGATATTCAAATCAATATTTTGAGTTACTATGCATTTCAATAAATTCAATAAATTAAATTGAGTCATTGACCGGATTAGAGATTCTGTTCTTGATCTGTTGCGATGAGAAAATTTTGGATTTAGTATAAACATAAACACGTTAGAAATGTGACGACCGGGAATATCGGTCATTTTTACCACTTTTCGTCTGTTGCGTTCATTTCATAAGCGATTGTTTCCAGTAAGATGATAACTTTTCTGAATGAATTTTTGAGGCGACCCGGAGTAGAGGTACTAGCTAGCAACACTCCGCGCTGCGCTGTAATTCCTTTTCGGAGAATATTCTATTAAAGCTTTTTTGTAACGTAATCCCACTTATTTAATAGAGCACATCTAAATACCTTTTGAGGATACTAAAAATTTAATTGAGTCATGACAGAAGACTTAAAAGTGAATAACCATTACGTCCTCAGATACAAGTTTAAATTTAACTACAATTGAGATAGCGTCAAGCTTCAATTCAGTAATGTCTTCAAGGATAAAAATCTAACTCTACGATTTTGTTTCTGAATTTGTTTACCGTCGGACTTACAAATATATCAACCATACAAACCCTGGCACAAATACATGAATTAAGCACAACAAACGTAAATTATTATTATTATACACTTCTATCTAAATTTTAAATTAAGTAAAATAGGAAGAAAAAAAAAAAAAAAAAAAAAAAAAAAAAAAAAAAAATATATATTATTTACCAAATACAAGTAGTACACGAAAGTACATACCCAACCAATTAAATTTGATTGAGATTTGTCTTGTTCTGTTAGATTCCATTTTGTCGGTGAAAGTTTTGAATAGGTATGCCTCGAAGAAAGGATAACCAACAAAACCATAAAGGGAGTAGCACACCAGGTATCGTTCCTAAGCCTCCCTTACAAAATATCTCCAATCAAGACCAAAATCCGGAACAACCACACGGATCGGAGTCGGTCGGAATTGGTGACAACCAGTCTACATTACGTAATGTTAGTCTCAGTGAGCAGATCCAAACAATAGTTACCGCTTCAATTGGACTGAATAGAACAGCCGACCTTCGCAGGCGACAAGACGAATTTGAGAAAGAGAAAGAGGAGATTCGTCAGCTGGTGGCTACAACCATACGTGACGCTTTAAATGCGCCAACTCCTACACGGAACCTAACTGAAGATTATGATGTCGCGCGGCAGCCAGACATTCAAGGCCCTACAGCTAGGCATCGAGCCACTGCGACTACTCAAACACTACAGGCGGAACAACGGTATAGTGAAGGGGTAGACAATTTCATAAATCGCTTTGATACTCTCAATATGAATTCTGAATCCCCACCCGTCATACCATCCGCTAGAAACTTTTCAGCCTCATCCTCGACTAAGCCATCAGAATACCATAAATGGGGACTTAAATTCGACCTGAAAAAGATGACAATCGATGATTTCTTGTTTAGATTGAATAGACTTAGGGAATGTTACAACGTTTCCTGGCATGAGATCTTTCTGAACTTCCATCATTTTGTTACGGGAGATACCGAAACGTGGTATTGGATGTATTTACACGCTCATCCGAATGCGGATTGGTCAACTCTGCGAACAGCATTGTTAGAACAATATAAGAGTTTGGAAACCGATTCCGAATTATCTCGTACCATGTTTGACAGACGACAAGGAGTCTACGAGAGCTTCGATGACTTCTACAATGATATTCTGAAGCTCAATTCTCGGCTCTATCGGCCAAAGTCTCCAAGAGAGATTATTGATCTTCTGAAACAAAATGTGAAAAGACGTATGGGTGAACTGTTGATTACATTTTACACAAACAGTTTACCGGAAATGGTTCATGTTTGCAGAACGATTGAGAAATATATAAATCAACAAGATTCGTCGAGAACTAGATCACTACCACCCATATACCAGCGAAAACAAGTAGCTGAAGTTGACTTAAATTTAGCTACCAATGAACCCCAAGTAGATGCTATGTCGTTTCCTCGCTCGAATAATGACACTTTGACCTATCTGTGTTGGAATTGTAGGCAAAAGGGCCATTCCTACAGGGAGTGTCCAAGCACTCAAGCAAACTTATTCTGCTATAAGTGTGGCTTACAAAACACAACCTCTCCAAATTGTCAGAGATGTGCGGGAAACCGGAAGCGTGGCGATCCGACTACCGGGGAGAATTGCCCGAAAACACAGAACCCGGAAAACTAAGAAAAGATACAAAACTACCTGAATTACTTAGAAAACTAAATATGACATACTTACCTGATTTACCTGAAATAACGAAACCCTCTGACGTAACTAACTTACCTCAAGAAACAAACTTACAAGATTTACCTAAAATAGAAAACAATAAATACTTACCGGACTTATCTGAACAAAAATCTGCGGACATAACACCTATATATAACGAGACAAAATTAAGAATTTTGAAAAGACCACAAGATACTCTTAACGAGTCCCTGCAAAAAAAAGAACCTAAATCCCTTCACGACAGGCTGCAGAATTATTATGCGGTTAGAGACCGCATATTTAGTACCAAACCCTCCAAGAGTGTTTTGAAACTTCGAGAGCGATTTAAAAAGAAGACCAGTGTCTTCAAAGCTATCTCTGCAACTTGCCTGAGTGGTGGTGAAGATCCGCGGCCGTACGCAAATGTCTCTATTTTTGGCAGAAACATACTAGGTTTACTAGATAGTGGGGCCAGTATTAGCTGTCTCGGGTCAGGGTGTTTAGAGTTATTGAAAGACGCAGGAGTTGCCTTTAAATCCTTCGATTCGAATGTTCGAACCGCCAGTGGTCAACGACAATCTATCGTCGGTGAAATATCTACTGAAGTTTCATATAAAGGCAAAACGAAAATAGTTACCTTCTATCTAGTGCCTACTTTAGAACAGCAGTTGTATTTAGGAGTCAATTTCTGGGCGTTGTTTGAGATTGCTCCCAGGGTACTTTCAGAATTGACGTCAAGTATAACGCTTAACCAATGTGATACAAATGCACATGAACTATCGGAGGATCAATCCAAAAGACTAGAAAATGTGATCCAATTATTCCCGTCCTTTGCTAAATATGGCCTTGGGCGAACACATCTCGAGGAACACTACATAGATACAGGTAGTGCTGAGCCCATAAAGCAAAGACACTATCCCGTGTCTCCGGCGGTACAGAAACTTATGTATGATGAGTTGGATAAGATGCTGGAGATGGGCATTATTGAAGAGAGCAACAGCTCCTGGAGCTCTCCGATTGTCTTGGTGCAAAAACCAGGAAAAAATCGGTTGTGCCTCGATTCGCGTAAAGTCAATAAATGCTCAAAAACAGACGCTTACCCACTTCATCATATGGAAGCACTGCTGAGTCGAGCTTCAGATACACACTTCATTTCCAGTGTTGATCTGAAGCACGCCTTCTGGCAGATACCGTTGGAGAAGTCATCGCGGGAAAAGACTGCGTTTTCGGTGCCCGGCCGACCCCTGTACCAATTTGTGGTTATGCCATTTGGTCTTCACGGTGCAGCTCAAAGGTTGTGTCGACTTATGGACAAAGTGGTTCCACACAAGTTGAGACAGAACGTATTTGTATATTTGGATGATTTACTGATTATTTCAAGTTCATTTGAGGAGCATATGGACGTACTTACGAAGGTAGCTGGATGTTTACAAAAAGCTGGACTCACGATAAATTTAAATAAATCGAAATTCTGTTTCAAACAGCTGAAATATCTTGGGTACATAGTGGGAGGCGGTTGTCTCAAAACTGATCCGGATAAGGTTGTTGCGATCCAGGAATTTCCTGTACCAAAAACGGCTCGTCAAGTCCGTCGTTTTTTAGGTCTATCTGGTTGGTACAGGAGATTTATTAAAGACTATTCTTCTATCGCAGCTCCGATTACGGATACATTGAAAAAGGGAAAATCATTTGTCTTCGGACCAGAAGCCATTGCGGCCTTTCAAAAGCTCAAGCTGACACTGACTACAGATCCGATTCTAATGAACCCTAACTTTTCGAAGCCCTTTATAATTTTATGCGACGCTTCAACGTCTGGTGTAGGGTGCGTTTTATGCCAAGTTGATGAAGACGGGGTGGAGAGGCCTATCTATTATTACTCGCATAAACTTAATGCCGCGCAGCGCAATTATAGCGTTACGGAGTTAGAATGTCTAGCAGCCGTCTTAGGAGTTGAAAAATTTAGGTCGTACGTTGAGATGCAAGAGTTCAAGATAGTGACTGATCATGCGAGCCTAAAGTGGCTAATGAGTCAGAAAGATTTGAGTGGGCGTCTTGCTAGATGGAGTCTGAAACTCCAACGTTTCACATTTGAAATAGAGCATCGTAAGGGTTCACAGCATATAGTTCCAGACGCACTCTCTCGCGTTCACTGTGTTGATGAGATTGCCGTTGAAAATGCCAATGATGTGAGTTCTAGCGAGGTTCTACACGTCAATCTTTCCGATCCGTCCTTTAAGTCAGACGAATATGTGAGGTTGATAGAAACGGTGGAGAAAAATAAAAGTCAACTGCCAGATCTTCAAGTGACAGAAGGTTTTGTTTACAAAAAGGTCAAGTTCAGTACAGGTAATCCGGTAGAGGATGACCAAACATGGAAACTATGGATTCCTTCAGCAATGACTGCTCACTTGATCCATTTGGCTCATGATCCACCCAAAGCCTCGCATGGAGGAGTCGCAAAAACTCTATATCGACTACGAGAGCGTTTTTACTGGCCTAATATGGCGGTACAAGTCAAAACGTTCATTACGGACTGCAGCATCTGTAAAACATCGAAAGCTCCTAATTCGACTCTACGACCACCAATGGGACAAGCGTTTGTAGTAGAGAGGCCTTTCCAACACGTCTTTATCGACTTTCTCGGCCCATATCCCCGATCCAAGAAAGGGAATGCATATATGATAATTTGCTTAGACCAAATGACTAAATTTGTTTTGATCCAACCAATCAGAAAAGCGACGAGTGAGTCAGCTATAAAATTTCTTGAAGAGCAAGTCTTCTCAATTTTCGGTGTTCCGGAGTCCTTGCTTTCGGACAATGGTAAGCAATTCATAAGTAATGATTTTAAAAAACTCATATCAGCATATGGAATCAGACATGTTAGGACAGCTGCGTACTCACCCCAGGCGAACGCGAGCGAGCGCGTTAATCGATCAATTTTAACAGCCGTACGTTCCTATATCGCAAAAGAACCAAATCAATCAAATTGGGATAGACATGTTTCCTCTATTGCTAGTGCCTTAAGATCGACTGTTCATGTATCTATTGGTATGTCTCCACATGAGGCATTATTTGGGCAAACAAAGATTGACCATGGTCACGATTACCTTCTCCTGAAAAAACTCAAAGGACTTAACAATTCTGAGTTTGATCTGCTACCAAAGAGTTGTAAAATGAATCTTATCCAAAGTCATTTGAAAGAGTCTTTAGAAAAAGCACATCAAAACTACGAAAAGACATACAATACGAGGAGCAAGAATTCAAACTTCGTCGTGGGGCAAACAGTATTTAAACGAAATTTTATATTAAGCGACTCCAATAAAAAACGAAATTCGAAGCTCTGCCCTAAGTTTATTCCAGCTATTGTTAAAAGCATACCAAGTAAAAATCTATACGAACTAGTGGATACTAAAGGCAAAGTCGTAGGAGTATTCCACGCTAAGGATATACGAAAATAACTTAGAATCATAACTATTCCAATCTAAATCTCAGATAGAATTAATTTTGAATAACTCACAAAAGAGTGCCGTTTTTTTCTTTTCAATTTATTTGATATGATCAGAAAATTAAAAAGTTTTGTAGGGCACAACCTACCACGAAAAAAATTATCAAGACCTAATTGCCAGTGTAAACACCCACATACAAGTTTATCTTTCACAACCCTGTCAAAATGAAACACTCGAGCATGCGGAAATCCAGTAGTGATCAGCTGAGATAATTTGGTCGAAAAGATCGGAAATACGACGACATTTAATTAGACTGACTAATCGAGTTTCGTGTAAAGATCTCGATCCTTCTTTCCGAGCTGAACCTGATCGAGGACTAGACGTAGTTGTTTGACTTAATCCCTAAGTATTCGCTTTTCCATTGGAAAAGACAAACTAAGAAAAACAGGTAAAATAATTAAAAGTGATAAATTGTTCGTAGAATATCGATGACTAACGCGACACTATTTTTTGACAGCAGGCCTATAAAACGATAGAGACAGAACCCGACAGCCTTCACACGTGCTCCGTGCGCTGAAAGTTTCTGAAATTCTCGATTCATACGGAGAGATCTCGTTGTTAATCGTGTGTGAAAATTGGCTGCGTTCTTCTTGACAAAATATACCGACCGAATTACTCGCTACCTCGTCACCAAATTTTAGCGAAGACACCAAAGATCTGCCACGTCAAAAGGTGAAGATCGCTAGGTCAAGTGGTATAGTCTGGTGGTCTAACAACAACTAACCTGTCAACTAGCTTGGGAAGCGCTCAGGGTCTGTACCGAGCGAGCACATGAGAGTCCATTTGGGAAGGGTGTTGAGGAAACAGCTTTCAATTTACGCGATTAAAGGCGAACTTCTCGCAAAATCTACGAGTCCCCGACAAGCTTCACCCGTTGTAGTTTTGAGTGTAGCTTAGCCTTGTTGATGATATGACCTAAGCGAGTAGCAAACTACACCTGTTACATTGACCTGTTCAGCTGCGCACCCATCATAAACAGCAAATACAATTGTCTCAAGCCAAGACTATATGGAGAATTTGTATTACGAAAGAGCTTGTCGCAAGACATCATCATCCTAATCAGCGACACCGCACAACCTGTCAGCACTGTAGCATGGATCATGATTCATAAGAACTTTTTTTTTATCATATACCTAGAAAAATCTCTCTGATTTAACATACATCTTTTTCAATCAATTGCCAAGTTAAGTATACATAAATACGATTTGTTGAAGCACATGTAAATTCGTTCCAATTCCGAAAGGTATTTTGTTTTTACTCCCAAGTGTTTAGCTTAGCTCAAAAAGATCGAGCCCCTTCGACGAATGCTGTGCACAACATCCATCGGAGGACGAGCCATCTAACGATAACGTAAAGTTCTACATCCAACACAAAAGGTGCGGTAAATTGTGGTTAATAAATTCGGTGAGTTTATGTTGTTATAAATATATAAAAATCTTTCGAGCTTAGAACGAATCTTAATTTACCCTAATTAAAACTGAGTTATTAGATACTTTGGCATATTAATTAAAAGAGATACCCTTAATACAACAGATCAAAATAAGAGAAGAGAGGATTAACGGTCGGTCTCAATTAAATTCTTTTCTCAGAGAAATTAATTTGTCTATACAAGGAAGTGTAGGCTATTGTATGTATTTTAATTAAAATCTTAAATTTAGAGTCGCCAGTAGTTTTTGTAAAGAAAAGCCTCTCCAATCCTCTTTAACAGATAAAAACAATCAACTTACAGTATAAATATTCCGGAGAAATCCACAGTTAATGTAACAGAGAGAGAGAGTAAGAGAAGTTTAGAATTAAGATTAGATTATATAAGTTTTCAAAAAAAAAAAAACAAACAAAAGGAGAATAAACAATTTTCGGTTGAAGGCCAATTGAGTGATAATCTTTTTGTTTAATATTGCCATTAGATAATATCAGGTTTTTGGGAAGTATAAGAGAAATCCTCTGCAGTGCTTGTGAATACCATGAACCTGCAGCACGATTATTCAGCATTATTACATTAAGTGAATTGATGCGATGAGCGGGGTTTAATTTCGATTACTTGCTATAGGGGGGCGTATGGTGAGGTATGGTAACCGATGTTAGAGCAGTGAGGGAGTGAGCGATCATTCGCACTCGAGTACGGGGTTATCACTATAAAATCTTGCGAGGTGATAACCATGGACGGTCGTGGTTTGCATAAACTCGACTGAGGGGGGGTATCGCAACAGAGACCAATAACATCTTTTGGTTTCAAAACCAATTTCAGAAAAATCTTTGTGGATCGATTCGGATTTTCATATGGTAAAGGTTTTAGGTGTGTTCGATTTTGCATATGAGTCAGGCATGGAAAAATAGAACGGTGTCCGGTAGCGGTGCAAGATCCCACGACTCCGGCGAGCTATTGTCGTGCACAAGCGAGCATGCCTGCCGCACTTACCTACCAGGACAACCTACCTTACAACTTACTGCGGCTGCCGAAGTTCCTGTCCTTCGCGGGTGTTAGTAAGATAACATCATCAATTGTTGGGTAGGGTCAACTAACCGTTACAAGTGTGTAACTAGAGACATCTATAGGTAGGGATCGAGCTAGCTGGAGAAGCTTGTTAGTTGAGGTTCTGGTCCACCCTGGACTGTAGCGCCACCTTAAGTCGGCGGAATGTCAAAAAACCTTTCCTATTCTTCTTTCTCTTCTTAACTTCACGCCCACGCTGTGTTGAAACATTTAAAGGGTAATCTAATCCCTTGAGCGCGGGTAGATTATAAAAAAAAAAAAAAAAACCACCAGCAAGTAACCAAGTTTGAGGGAAATATTTCCATTCATTAAGATTGTGTACTTTTCGTATACCATACCAATATGTCGCAAGTAGAAATCGTATTATATCAAAATGACTATGACACAAGGTTTTTGTTTTTTTTTTCCCCAAACCAACTAACAATTTCCCTTGACTGTCAATCTTTTCTGTTTCCTCTTCAAGTATTTTTGAAAACTTCCGCAGTTCAACAAAGATTATCTCAGATGTCCTAAAAAATACATAAACTAAATTGAACGAAAAACAACAAGGATCAGAGCAAACCATTTATATTTTTGTTCAAAGGAATAATTAAAATCCCATATATATTTTGTTCTAATTCCATAGCTCAGTGTCTACTAATTCTAAGCAAATTCGAGTCATAAACTGATGTACCATAAAATTTCGAACCCAACAAGAATATCTTCACACATACACAACTAAAAACGAAATGTGTAAATACTAAGGACGAGTACCTACCTATGCAGAAACAAACAAGACTTAGTTTTTGAATGAAGTTATTCACCTAAAACTTGTTTATTACCCAATTTGACCGGCCATAAATTTCCAACGTACTCGTATTTCCAAGATAATCATTCATCCCTCGTAAAGCAGCGATGTTTAACATGAACACAACTTTCTCGAAGGCAAAAATGTCCAACGACCACGGGCTCATGCAATACATACCTACCCCCAAACACACAAGGACACGTTCGTCCTTAAGCACTATTGAAACATAAAAAAAAAAGAAATGGACTCAGAAGCAAAACTAATATATGTCCAACTCCCACCGATGGGATAGCCACCCCAAGCTCCCCTTTCAATGAACCCATTCAATCTATCACCCGACCGAAGTACAAGAAAAACTAGTATTAACTTAATTACTGGACTGTTAATGAAGCAGACCCTTGCTTTCTGGAGCTCTAAAGCTCTTGGTCCGTTTTCTGGAATCGCATCACCAGCAGCAGCAGTAACGTTCCGAAATTAGTTCTGAATCGTTGTGAATATCGGAATCACAATCGGTATAGAGCTCCGGTTCTGAGGGTCGATGATGGGGCAGAAGAAGAAGAGTGCTAAAACTTTATGAGGCGTTAAAAATTGTTTCACAGCACAACAAGCACCCTACTGCTAGTAGTGTTGTGATGTAAGTGCAGTGCTCAGGATTCGAAATGGGATCCAACCCCCTCCCATACCGAACTCTAAGGGCCATCTCAATGATAATTGCAGTGTTTTCCGCCACCCAAACCGAAGGCGATTTTAATTGAATTGTGGTTCGAGCTACAAAACGCCAGGCGGAAAACTTTAATCCTGAATATTTATGCCACAAGGGTGTCAGAGGAGCATTGTTGTTATTGCTCCGTAATCGTTAGGCCAGAGCAGAGAGAAGAGTGGTGTTCTGGTAGTTATATGAGTGTTATATAGCTTTTCCAGGAGTATATACAATTTCTAGTTCGCTTTTGAAATTAAAATCGATTAAATACGGTAAATTGAGTACTAGGGGATTTGTTTTCGGGCTTGCCAGTGAACGAAATTTTAGGCAACTTTGGGTATACGATTTTAAATCGCTAGGGTAACAATCCAATGCTGTCCAATCTACTGTAATAATTACGATAAATTTAAAGTCTGATTAAGCCTTGAATAACCCTTCTGTTCTTTCATTGATTAGGCATTCAATGACCAATGGCTTGGAGACGAGATGTCTGCTTGCCCTGCTTTCGAAGAATTTATAAGATTTAGACATGACCGCTTTTCATTATTGAAGTTTATTACAGTCTTCCAATGCTATATTGGTGTCTATATCGAAACGAGTGCCAATTACAAAGTGAACATTTAATTCAAAATCTGAAACAACCTTGGGTGTATATTAGTCAATGGCTTCTGCAAAGGAATCTTCTGAATATTATTTGGTAGAAGAATTATTGGAAGGTAAAAAATATCAGTAAACAAATACCAGTAAACAGGCTAGTGAATTAATACGTTTATTTTTAAATTATCAGTGCTGCGGGATATTTTGCGCTTCAATGTTTCGTATTTAATAATAGCCCTTTTCAATTATTGGTGATATTTGTTCAGCACGTCACTATTTCTTTAAGTTATGGATTGGTTGAATCGCACGATGTTTTCGAGCCAATGCTGTTGTAGTGTTTTGACTTTCTGGATTACATCCAAATCTTGGTACAGCTTAGAGAGTTCGCGGTTGTATCTTCTCCGGTTGTATCTGCATCCGTATTCGAATTCTTACGAGCCAAGTATCAGTCCGCCCTTTTAGGCTATCGTCCACCATTCGGCGGCATAACCCGTAAAGAAGAACTGGTAGTATGCCTGCCCTCCACACCATATGATCAAGAATAATATTAAATAAATCAGTGTGCGGAAATCATGTCCATATTTGGAATAGTTTGGATTAGCTTTTCTTTCATTGCAATTCTCCAATGTCTCGCGGCAAATCTGAATCGGTTTCCCTGAGGTTCTGAGTTCGACCATTGCTATAAACGGCACAGAAAAGGTGGTGGTGGTGATGTTCTCTACTTTAATGTGAAGATTTGGTCCATAGACGATTTGCCGGTCCAGAAGCCACACACACAGGCGCCTGCCTGGCGACTTAACATACCCTAAGCGGAGCAACGGAGTTGCGTGAGCGGGTGTGAGCCTCGAAAAGGGAGTTAAAATCCTGAAAACCCGCGAAGCGGACCACCCAAGGTACTATTGCCCAAGAAAACCCAGAACGTCGGCCCCCGATAAACGGTACCACCACATTCAGTTGCTCTTATTACGCTTTCAAAAAGTGAAATAAGACCAATTTGGTCTTATTTCTCAAAATCATTTGGCCTTATTTCACTTTCTTAAAGTGAAATAAGGCCAACTACTGAAAATTGGCCTTATTTTACTTTATCAAAGTGCAATAAGGCCAATTTTTGAAAGTTGGCCTTATTTCACGGCACCGTTGGAAAGCTTTGTTTTGCGACAATAAGTATGGATTTATCTCAAATGTTCTTCCAACTTTTTTGAAGATTTGGCTTTTGAACAACAAAACATGTTCGTATCTGAAGAGGTCTGCTTAAGTCATCAGATCCTGCAGTCTGGTTTTTCCAAAGCTGGTTGTTATGGCTAAGCCTACCTCTTCTATACTGGATAAGATGCATTGCACTATTACTCGATCTATATGTGGCCAATTTAGTAGTCAATGGAAATCCTGCTTCGAAAAATATATTATTCCCAGTGATTAGGTGATTATGTTCCTTTCGTTTATTTTACGAAGATCCTGCGATCCGGTCTATAAACCAGCAGGAAATTACTTGGATTTTTTTTTTATAAAATCTCTGGGTGTTTTTTCGATCTCCTTGTGCTTGGAAGCTGCATACGCCCTCTTATCTGTACGCAAGATTTTTTTCTTCTCTATTCTCTGGATACTCTTGTTTAAACTCAAGTATATTCGCAGGCGCAAGTTCTGTCACTTATTTTTCAGTTACACTCATTCAATACCATAAAACGAATTCTTTCTGTGGGATGGTTGGTACGAGTATATACCCATCGTTTGTTTCCGCCATTTTCTTGGGCATAACTCTCGATAATGGGACCACCGAATATTGGATTTTATCGCTCAAGTGTTCTCTGTAGACTCTGGCAACTTAGGCGTCCTTAAGTCGAATTTCTTCGATTTGTTTATTGGTTCTCTAGTACCCCTTGGAATAATGGTTAGTGCGTTGGGTTGTCATGCAGAAGGTCTTTGTCTCGATTCTCAACTACTGCAAACAAAGTTTTTCCTCTTGCGAGGAATTGACAAATCCTCCAAAAGTATCTTGTCATATAAAATGTTGTTCATTAGCCGTTCGGAATTGGCAGAAATTGTAAGTCCCTTCCATTCCTGGTAACACGCTCACAGGAATGGTTGAGAGTTGTAAGTCACTAGGTCCTGGTTCTCTTCCATCTGTCGCACCACTTAATTTATATTATTTAGTGGTTCTACCGTCTGAACGTTTGCAGTTTGCTGGTTCTTAGTCTTGGAAACATAGCCGTGTTACGAGCTGCCTTAAAATCTATTACTCATAAACGGAAATCGTATATTGTAAGGCTGTGATTACTTACTAATCCGCCGAAGTTATCTAAATTTCTCACTTCATCATTGAATCTCTCGAGCATAACATTTAATAACGTTCTTTGCACAGGTTCCGTTGTTGGAAATGTTCTTGAAAGCAGTATGGTTCCACGTTTTGCCAATAGCAATAATGAAACAATTTCCTAAGAAAGAAAAGAAGTTCATTAATAAAAGAATATGACTTACATGAACAAATATTTTATAATCAATGAAGAAAAAATATTAAAAAATTTCTACAAATAATAAATAGGAACTTGATCAATTAAAATATCAGATTTAAAATTATTTAAGCAGCAAGTGTAAATGTTAATTACAACATCCGTAACCTAACTCCAGGAGTTTATAAAACCACTCTAGTGGTGGGTGCGCATATAAGGTTATGTTTTGGAAAGTGGTGGGTGAAAGCGGCTTACAGCCAGGCACTCACTAATCGGATAAAAGTCTCCTGGATGCCGAACTATCTGCCTTTTACGAGAAGGGCATCACGGCCGAATCAATATTTTCCTATACAGTTAAAGATCTTACTCCTCCTGAGCAGA
This sequence comes from Philhelius festivus, assembly GCA_963931855.1. Taxonomy (NCBI): domain Eukaryota; kingdom Metazoa; phylum Arthropoda; class Insecta; order Diptera; family Syrphidae; genus Philhelius; species Philhelius festivus. Next base: position 86,549,930 of record OZ007554.1, read on the forward strand.
GGGGGGTGTAGAGTCGGTAGTGTTTTAAGGCACGTCCGGGGCTCTGAGAGACTTTACTAGTGGACTTGTGTTGCTACATCGGACCATGGCAGCGAACGTAAGCCCATGATTATGCATGACGTGGTGGCATGCCAGTTCGCGTACAGCATGCTTAATTTCACGATCATAATGGGTGGCGGCTAGCATAAGGCCATGGTTGTTGGATGGTGGTGAGGTGGTAAATGCATGGTTCATGTTCTTGACTCCGACGAGCTCGTCCACTTCGTGGTGCCTGTGGATAGGTTACGTAAGTAACTGAACCAAGACCAACTAGATGGGAACATCCTGGACGGTGTCCTTAAAGTAGGAATCCGCTAAGGAGTATGTAACAACTCACCAGAGGGTTGCACATTCTTGGTTTATGGTTTCTACCTCGACTATAACTGGGTGTGTGTATATCTTGGGCTGACAGGCCCGGAAGTTTTGCAGGAACTTCATCTGTAAGTGACCTTATGGTGGCGAAGCTCGACCGGAAGCTATATTCTGGTTCCACGGGAGATAGTGCCCAGGAGACTAGGGGCGTCTTCCGGCTCTCCTATTCTATCTTCGGATACAGAGGTGCAGGTGTCGCATGTGTGCTATCTTTCTCAGACTATCTATGAGATAGGCCCCCTAGTGTGAGTATCGTGGTGGCGTGGTTTATTCCGAATGCGGAGACATATGGTTTTCTGGCGTGGCTGGATTCAAGAGGTGTTAGATAGACCTCGCCTCATAAGCAAGAGGTGTGTTCATGCCTGCAACATGTCACAACTTTGCGACCGAGATGGCTTCGGCTATGTCGGGGTAAATGGTCAGGACCTAATCTGACTCTGATGGAGGTAGGCCTCCCGTGAGATTGAGCCATAATCGGCAGGTGCTCACGTTAAACCAAAAGACGATTCTGGCGACTTAGCTTCTTGCGCCAAGTCCTCGCCGGCAGCCGTGACTACTGCCGACACTTTAGCGCATATCCTCGCTAAATTTTTATTCGTTTTTGATGTGTCAGTCATGGTTTTTCATACTCGTAGGTTTAGGTTTCTTAGTTTGTTAAAAATCTACAGCTGACCGGCTGGGAGTTTAAGGATGTAAATCCCCAGCTGGCCAGCTGAAGAATTAAACGTAAGCCTTCTTACCGCGACAAGGTGAACCCGTCGAGAGGTCACGTAAGATGATCATCAAGTATAGTCTTGCTGTATTGCAACTGAAGACTTCGCCGGTGAATCTATCTAGAAAAGTCTGTCGCTACCACCATTTCGGGAGCACCTTTCTGAGAGTACGAAGGTAATTTGCATTGAGATCCGACTCCAATTCAACCCGTCGACCATAGGTTGCCCTTCAGATGAAACGAAAAGCTGTACCATCATAGGAGTCACCGTGCTCAGTGCTCTACATTGATGATTCAATGAAAAAAATAGAGACGCGATGTCGTCGTCGAAACCATCTTCCCTGTGTATTTTTTTCTTACAAGCTTTGATGAACAAATTCCCGCGTATTATTTTCCAAGACAAATTTTTTCAAAACAACAAAATGTCATTAGATAATTTATCTTGATAGAGTCTTATCTTAATGCAAATACCAACACACAAGCATTATTCAGATTTAATAAAAACAATTCTAAGGATATAGTTCTGTCGTATCAAAGCCCCAACACACAATACCCTACGCCTGCAAGGTCAGTTTGGTCAAGCAAAATAAAAATAACAATAATAGCTAGCTAATAAATTTTTGTCCAAGTAATGGAGAGAAAGTTCTATGAGGCAAAAGTGCGGCTAAGGTGTGAGAACAATGTTAATGTCGTCATCCGAGAAAATCCTTACTTAGTTTCAGTAGTTGTGTTTATCTGGTTTCTGGGAAAAGCACACAGCCAGTCATGTGCGATGAATTTTCTCTTGAATTATGCTTCCAACTTAAGAAGGGAAATAATGTTTTCTTTTTTCTTTTAGGGTGATGGTACTTAGCTTTGTTACAGTATACTAAACGCCTTTCATGGTGGGTTTGAGTAGGCTCTGGTTGGGATTAAGAATGTGTTTTGTGCTTAAGACCATTCCGTGGAAAAGGCTTTAAGGCTTATTTGGATTTTCTTTATGGATGTAGTCATGCGTTGGTAATTGTTGCTAATTTTGGAATTTAGGGTAACTATGTTTGACTGAGGGGTTATTTTACGAGGTTTGAGTGTTATTTATGCAGTGAGCAGCTACTTTAAAAAGTTCTTAAATCGCAGCTGTATAAACTTATGGTCTGAGAAAAGCGACGTAAATACAATTAAGAAGAAATTTAATATGAATACGAGCTGTATATAAGATTAAGTGCCAATTTATTTTTATGAAAATAATTAATTACTTGCAATAAAGTGGGTAAAGATATACACTTATTCGGCTCCATACTTGGGCACGCTTCTGTTTCGTTTAACGAGGCACAGTATTTGGTGGCCAGCCAGAATTGTTTTGACCTATGCATTTTCTTTCAATATTATGACAGAGTACAGAAAATCAATTAAACAAGTTCTCAATTTGTATGTTATATTTCCAGCGTCCAGAGGAAAGAATTCGCCAGGACTTTGCTTACATCATAACGAAAACTTTCAACTTCATTTGCTTTTAAAGAAGATTTTGGTGATAAGACGTGGGTTTTATAAAACTTTCTTCAGTAAAGATCAAACTCACTTGTGAAAAAAGTATACCTTGAACTAGGTTCCTTAAAAAATCTTATACAAGCTTGCTTGTGGTTGGAAACCAAAGATTCGGTGCCGCGGATGAAAACGATCAATGAAAATCTCAAGCTCAACCATCCACATCAGTTCAGTCTGATCTCCCTGACCGATTGATGAAAAAAGAAATAGCACAGGCTTCTTCTTGAAGAGAAAGTGATTTTCAAAATACATCAATTCGGATTCATACATTTCAAAAACGTAGAATTTCCACAGCTAGATTATTCAAGTTCTAAGGATAGGACACCAAACGAACTGTTTGAGGAGTTTTCCGGAACATAGGTCAAGATATTGAAACTCTAATCAAGATAGAAGAACTGCCCTAAGCGGGCTTATTGTTCTGCCTTCCTTTCGTTACTAATGGGATCAGAACTTCAGAAGTCAGAAATGGTCAGCAATGCTATGCGTAGAAATTACATTTTGTATATCCTTAAATTCGTACACTTTGCTAACAATGCTGTTAATTCTGACACTGCTGACAAGGTTTGGAAACAGCTGAAACGGATCAACATTCATCCGATAGGTACCTGACAAATTTTGACTACCTAACAATGCTCCATTATTCGGGACTTTCCATATACAATATTTTTCCTTACAAGACCAAGTCTTATCTGTTTTTTGCGGGAAATTTTTGACTAACACACTTCTTGGTATAGGTTTATAGGTTTCATAGTAATCGTGGATATTTCTTCCCTTCTATTCGCTCTTTTTGAGCACAGGACCAAATATGTGTCGAAGAATTTTTCTTTAGAAAGAACCTGTCATTAGCTTTTACTGCTTATCGTCCAACGCTCTCGCGTTCCATAGTCCCCATATAGCTCATTGCTCGGACATATGCTTGCAACTTCGAAAAGATGATGAGTCGTGACTTTAAATTCGTTTGTTTTTCCAAGTGTGAAGATTCCTTCTATGGTGTTCCGGGCTGGAAACCTCAATATTACCGATGCGATTACACAGTGCAATGGATATTATCTTTATTTTACGCTTAGCAGGAGTATGGCTCAAGAATTCTTCTAGGAAATAGGATCACCTTTTTTGAAGAGAAGGCATTTGAATCTAGCCATGCCCAAAGGAAGAAAAAGATGACTCAACCAGGAAGAATTCTACCAACTCCTCGAGAATATGTTCATGATTATGTTTAGGTTTATTTATACTAATACGTATGATATTTGCCAGAAGTAAGATGTCAGGATTATTCTTGGCGATCTTAACTCAAAAATCGGAAAGGGGGGTATCCTTGGTTTGATAGTCGGGGACACAGTCTGGACGACAACATTTCCGATGACGGACTTATGCTGATTGACTTTGTGACGCGGCGAAATGTAATCATAGCAAGCACTCGATTCACACACCTCAGTATACATACACAAAAGGACCTGCCTGACTTTAGATCAACGAATCATCAAACAGATTGATCATGTTGTGATAGATCCAGTATCCTGGATGTCCGAACGTTCCGAGAGGCCAACATGGTTGTAGATGAAGTACGTATGAAAATATCTATGACGCTAAAACGCCGAGCAGAAGGTGTAAAAAGATTTGATGTCGAGAAGTTAAAATCGCAAAAAGGCCAGGATTTTTGCTTCTCTGAACATTTCAGGATTTCGCACCAACTGCAGAGAACCAGTGGAATTATTGCAAGCAAACCATGAGAAGCGCCGCCACTGATGTGCTGGTTTTCACTAGACGACGAAAACGAAGCACCTGGTTCAAAGAAGAATGCTGGCTGGCGCAAGCAACCAAGTAAGATGCCTATCAATAAATGCTGAAAACTAGAACCAGCCTGGGAGCTCTACGAATAAGAGCGAAAGGAGAATCGCCGACTCCTCAGGAGGAAAAAGAGGGAGCACTCGTAGCGGGCAGTCAAGTCTATTGAGGGCAGTGGCAGTAGGAGAGATTTTCGGTAGTTTACCGAAGGGTGTAACAATCTTCCCAGAGCTAAAAGACCAGAACGGAAGCTTCCTGAGACGAGAGTGGGAATATATGTTATGCTAAACGGACAAGAAGACCATAATTCCCACTTTTAGACCGAATAACATTCAACTTGAGTGATGATGGTCAAACTTTCCGTCCATCCAATCTAAAACGTAAAAAAAAAAGGAAAAACGTAAAACGTACAAGGCCTAACTATTAAAAGCAGGAGGGTGAATGTGGTGGGATGAAAGTATGCCCGATGAATAGAACCTCGGTATAGTGTGTCCTATCCTCAGGAAAGGAGGTGCTCTGACCTGTCCCAACTACAGAGGTAATAAGTCTCTTCAACATCGCACACAAAATCCTGTTATCTTTATTGTGTGAAAGCTTAAAACCGTTTGTCAACTATCTGATCGGTCCTTATCAGTGTGATTTTAGGCCCAGAAAATCAACCGTCGACCATATGTTCACACTCCGACAGTTTTTCGAAAATAACCAAGGAGTTTCAAATCGATATAGCTACACCACAAAGTCGCATATGGTAGCATAGACAGAGAAGAATTATACAGAGCCATGTCGCACCTTGGGATCCCTGCCAAACTCGTCCACTTATGCTGGATGACGATCGAGAAATCTGGCAGCTATATCAAAGTCGGTAGGAATACCATCGAACCCTTTGATGTCGAGAAAAGTTTGAGACAAGGCAACGTATTAAAAACAGAGGTTCAATTTTTCAAAAAAAGTCCATTCAACTACTTGCTGATTTAGATAATATTGACATCATTAGGAGAATAAAACAAGCTGTTAAAGGCGAATTTGCAAAGTATTGAGTCGGAGGCAGCGAAAATGGGTTTGGGTTTGGCTGTTAATGAGGACAAGATGAAGGAAGTAGATATATGTTATGATCGAGAAAGGAATCTCAACATCGTCGACTCGGGCAAAACGTCATAAATGGAAAGGTATAACTTCGAAGTCTCTCAAAAAACCCAGGAGACCTTAAAAAACCTTAATATAATCCCGGTCCTGCTGTATGAGGCAGAAGCATGGACCGTGTCAAAAGCGTATGAGAATCTACTTGGGTGCTTTGAAAGGAAGATTCTTCGGGTGATTTTCAGTTTAATATGTATCGATGGAGTATGGAGGAGAAGAGTCAACGAGCTTTACGAGCCTTATAGCGACGTAAACCTGGTCAAAAATCTCAAGATACAGCGGCTGAGATGGCTGGGACACTTGGAGCATATGGAGACTGACGCATCAGCCCGACGAGTCTTTGAATCTACTCTGATGGTCAGCGCAGCAGGTGAAGACCCCATATTAATTTGCGCACAGAAGTGGAGCACGATCTTAACAAAATTACAGTACGCAAGTGAAGGTAACTCGTTATGGACCGTGCTCGCTGGAGGCTTGTTGGTGGAGTGTAAGCGCCATCTACAGTTACATAAGTAAGTAAGCATAAGAATCCTGCTGTCCCATTTACAGACATATTTTTTCTTTAATTCAATCACTCTACTTAAACAGAAGTTATTTTCTTCATCTTTGTTGATTTTCGAAATCCGGAATCCCTAGATATGTATGATACGATGTCTAAAATTGAATTTCTTCGGATGAACGGTTCCCCTGTTTTTTTTCATTGGTTGAACAGTCCGGAGACCACCCTGGAAAACTAGTGCTACTTATTTATCACTGTTTAATATGTTCCTGTGAAGTCAGAAGCCACCATATATTTTAGTTTCCTGGAAACTGATGTACTCACCAGCTTATCCGCCAATGATGTCTGTTTTCCGACTTTACCATCTTATATACGAACAATATTTGAACTTTGAAATGTGGTTACAAGTCTTATTTTATTGGAAATATAAAATTGAAAAGTATTTCAAACTTTCTTTTCTATGACCAGTTCCTAAACCTAATACACCACAGTCTTTTTGTTCATCACACAAAATCCGAGAAAATATGTTTTCCTATTCATTTTAATGCAACTGTTTATATTAAAAGATAACTTCCACCCCATAAAGGCTTTCAGGAATACATATCTGGTTTTTAATAAAGACGATGGACTTGTCCTTCCAAACTTTATTTAAAGATATTCCAACTGAAATACTGTTGCTTTATTTTTTGTATTTGGCAGAAAATATAAATTTTCTCCTCGGAATGAAACCATTTAATCGACTTCAACAACTTCAAAATGAAATGTTTCAAATTGAATCTCAAACGGTTCTTTATTCTCAAATTCAAAATACCTCTCTATCGCTCTTTCAAAGGCGTCCCTTCATCATGCTGGAGCTTCTTGTTCTTGAAGCCTTGAAGTATCCTTGCCTTGCTTTGCTATCCCAAGTGCATTTAGTGTGCTCAATTGTAAATTGCATTTGTAACGTATTTTCGGTATCGAGTGGCACACACAAGGATATCATTTCTCTTCAAAAAGCTAAGAAGAGCTTCTCGTCTCGCACTCATTTGCAATTCCAAAGTAGTTGCGTTGTCCTTATAGCGAACTATTCTATGTGTATAAATTTATATACGATCCTCATAGTATCTTCCGAAATTTAAATTAGATTCCTAAGTTTTTCAATTAAGTCGTTTTTAACCGAAATCGTATTTTAAATTAATATATGAATGGATTTGTATAGACGCTTGTGTGTGTTCGATGTGAAGTTGTATTACATATAGCAAAATAGCTAGCTACTGAAGCGTATGTCTTTACCAATTACCGCTTACCGCAAAACTGATACGGAATCCTTATTTGAAATGCAATCGAGCAAAACTTTCAATAATTGCATTGCAGATGGTGTTTGCAGGTAGAATTTCATTACTAAGGGATTTAAGATAAACATAAGTTGAGAAAGTTGTCTCATGATGTAATTTTGGAAAGCCTCATATACATGCCTAGGTAAATGGTTTTGGAATTGAAGTATTATTTGGTATGAATAGTTAATGCGAGTGAGGTTTAAAATTAAAAAAAAACTGACATATACAAGCTCTCCCCTTATTCTTTTCGACATAAAGCGCCTTCTTGCTACATAATATTGAATACGATAGACGATTGAACTGTTTACATAGATAAAAACTGACCTTTACAAGCTCTAAGGAAGCAATTGAAAATAACAACCATAATCATAAAAGCCCGTGGGGTTATATTGGCTTTCAATATAAATTTCTCTCTGTAAAAATGTTGCATGTGGAAAACAAAAGGTTGGCGTCGCCAAATATCGGCCTCATCCACGGTTGCCACTTAAAAAAAATAAATGTGTCCAAAATTGAAAATAAAAATGACCAAATGTAGTTAAAAATGACCAAATGTAGTTAAAAATGACCAAAATAAAAAAAGAAAGACAAACAAACAGAAAACAGAACAATTAATTCATCACATTTGTTTGAGCATAATATTCTTATGTATATTATACAGCTTACACGTTATTTTGAAATTATTAAAAAACAAAAACTTAAAAAATTAGGTACAAAAATTCACAAAGCACCTTATATACAAAACATGAATATTAATTTCTCACAGCTATTTTAAATAAGATCACAATTGCGCAAAATTTTAGTTGAATTAGTACGATGTTAAGGGTGTTTTAGTATGAATCCAAGTAAATCAATTTTGCAAATTTCGATCGAATTTAGCATCATACTTTCTCTACCCTTTTATTAAATACCTATTTTATTTTTTTAGTTTCATGCTAACTTCATCAAAACAGGTCTGTTTGTTTAGTTTTTTGCATGAACTGCCATTACTTTAGTGTTTAGTAGATATTTATTAAAAAAAATAGCCTTAGCACTATACTGGTTAGAAAATGTTTAAAATTAAGAAAGAGTTAGTAATCTACTTAAAAGTTAGCAAATTGTTAAGTAGTATCATCATAATACGTTATTACTAAGCTGTTTAAAATTTATGTTTATGAATGAAGATCAATTATTGCCACTTAATAACTATAAATATAAATATATATATGTTTTCACAAACGCTATTTAAAAAAAAAATTGCAAACCAAACACCATTACTAATTTTTTGATCTTCAGGCTCTTTGGCTAGAATTATATTATTAATGGTTTCAAAATTGAGTCCAATTCTTAATTTAGTTTTTATTAAACTTATTTCGAAAAATTTTCGCTCGCAAAATACCCAATGTTTTGTGCGGTGCGACTGCGCAATATTTTATGAAATTCTTTAAATTGGTTGATACGGTTGGCACTATAAGCAAAAAATGTATGTATTATGTTGCGACACTTTTTTTCAACTTCACTAGGAACTTTTAGCAATAATATGCAAAACGAAGATGCAGCGAATGGCAAGTGCATTAAAAAAATGACATGGCTTTTCAGTTTGGCTTGATGGTCATTAACCTCACCAGCCATAACACTAGCCTCGTCAGTTGAAAGACCAATTAAATTTTCAAGTATCTACTATATTTTATTTTTACCCAGCGAAGAAGCAACATTGCGCAAAATTAACGCACAATTTTAAGTTTTCCAGCTATCTATCATTAAATTCGCAAATGATGGAAATGAACGCATTCAGTTTTTGTGCATTCAGTGATCGTGCTGGGTAATTGTTGTTCAATTAAACACATTAATGCACTGTTTATACATAATATCCTTATAAAACTGCATTTGGTATACTTTACATTTTTAAGAATATAAAAATTAAAAAAAAAGTTTTCTTTTCAATTCGTTGAAAAAATGACCAAATGGAATGAAAAATGACCATGTGACCAAGTGAAAAAATAATGACCAGATTTGGTCATAAATGACCAAACTGGCAACCGTGGCCTCATCCAGTGGCCGTCTGCTATGCAAGAAAATCGTGAGAAATAGTGTAACGATTAGTCACCTTCACCTCTCACTAATGAAATGTTTAAGTTGCATCTTTTCAGTAATATCCCAGGTATAAGTTCACAACATGCACGACATCTTCGGGAAAAGTAGAAAAGTAATTAACCTACACTGAACCAAAAAGGTACATGATTCGAAGGAAAAACTGCATGTTTTTAAAGAAAAAATTCATTAAAAACGCGCCAAGAATCGAGTTCATTAAAAGAAAGAAATCCTAAGCATACGTTTTATGAATTTGTTCCTACGACTATAAAAGGTTCTTTAAATTAATGATTCCTGCATTAAATTAATGATTGGAAGTCATGAAAAAATTCTCTCGATAATTCACAAAACATTATGAACTATTTCATTCGATGTAAGTAAGTAAACATGAAATTCATAATTCTTTGCTTTAATTTCATGTATTTTGTCATTCAATGTTACTATATTTTTCATTTATTTTATGATCTTCTGACATAAATTGATGGAACAGATCCACTGTTTTAATGTAAAAAATCATGAAAATCATGTTTATTGTTCTTAAAAAGTATGTGCAATTTCAGACAATGTATGTAAAAATTCATGGAATTCATGATGTTTTTCATTAATTTTATGAAATCGGTCTGTGTTTTAAATGATTTAATTCATTAGTTTAAAAACTCTGACACTTGTTCTAGGAAAAGTTTCCTAAGATGTATGACGTTTTTCATTGATTAAATGAATGATAGTTTTATTTTTAATGATTTTAATCATTTGCTTGTAATAATTGTAAGAAAAGTTTCTTTTTTAATAATGAAACAATCATTAATTAAATGCAACTTTTCTTGTATTAGTATGAATCTTTTCATTAGTTTTATGTAAGAAATTATGGAACCTAAGCTATTTTTTCATAAAACTAATGAATTTTTTCTTTTTTTTTCCAATGATTTCTATTCGTGTTAAGAACAAATAATTATACGTGCACGTCCACCTGAAATACAAAAGCCCCGATGAAAATTATTTTCAAGAAAATGTTATACCTGAAAACTTAAAGAAAAGAAAAGAAAGGAAAAGAAAAATATTTAAAAATAGAACAATTATTTATTGAATATATATTTTTGAATATCAAATTCTTGCGTACAACATAATAAATAAAATATACAGGGTGTCCGACAGTCGAAAAACATTTCGTGAAAAATTATTTCGGGCGAATAACATTCTACCCAGACACCACACTAATTCCACTGCAGCATTATCTAAAACAAAAATAAAAATACAAAGTCAATTAGTCAAGGATATTAAACGTGGCTTTCTTAAAGTAATCATTAAAACAAAAGCAATTTTGGCAATTAAAAATGATAGGTTTAATGTTATCGGTTAATGTGTTTTGAAATAAATATATATGAACTAAGAAAAATAAAATTACCACTTTGACATCTCCTTCATCTATTTTTTTTCAGCATTGCCCTCATCTCCTTGTCCCTTATAAATGCTTTTCTTGTAGCAAAAATTGGTTAAGTCGGATGGCTTGATTTGTCCATCTGCTGAAAATCCCTGGGCGATTTCCAATCAACACACCAATATCCATTTTTATCTAAAAAAATTAAACAATATAATATAACGAATTTATGAAAAATATTCGCTACCTATAGACTAAATACTTACAAATTTTATAAATCAAGTAGTCGTCCACAATGCGCAACACTTTGAAAAATGTATACATATTTTTAAAATAAATTTGGAAAAGAAAACTTTTTGGGAACTTTGTAAAATCACGTTTTAACACTTGTAATATCAAACAAGAAATGAACTCTTGATATGATATTACGAGTATATTGCATGAAGTAACCGCAAAGTTTATGACATATTTCCTACTATTAAAGAGTCAGTCATACAAAACATGAAAATGTTCCTTTTTTTATGAATAAGTTCTTAAAACACCAGACTACAGCCATAGGTGTATAACTGTAATATTTTGCACTTTAAAGAAATATTCCATAAATTGCAAGTAATGAGCTTGCAGTTTATGAAAAAATTCCTACGATTCAGGAATAAATTCTTTCACAATAGTGGGCAAAATCAAACTGTTCCTAAAATTGAAGTGTTAGTCATGCAAAATATGAAATTAATCTTATTTTGTATGAATTAGTTTTTAAAACACCAAATTAATCTTTTTTTGTATGAATTAGTTCTTAAAACACCAGATTTCTATAACGGCACTTTCATAGCCGCATTAAATTGGTTTTCTTTTTAAATAATTATATTATGTCTTAATAAAAGTCAAAGATGATGACGTAAAAAATACATAATATGTAGCTTATTAAAATAAAATTTACAACGGGGTCGCACGAACTTGTTCTTATTGTAAAAGACTGAGAATTTAAAAAATTAATGTTACTAAAGAAAAACTGTTCAGAAGCATAAGATTCACTTTTTCATTAATTCACTTTTTGCATGCATCAAATGAATGGATTCAAGCATTTAAAGCAATTTTCCTTAAAATGTCCGTTACTCATGCATTGAAAAATATGTTGCATGTAACAAATGAAAAGTTACATACATTTTAAGTAATCTTTCATACAGCTTCATATTAAATTTTGTATGAATTGTTCATATTTCAAATGTAAAGTTTCCTGCTTGGAATTCGCAACAAAAAAAAAAATATTTAGGAATGTGGTTTCATGCATTTTATGATATTTTGCATGTAAAAAATGTATGGTTTCAAGAATTTAAAGTAATTTTTCATAAAATTTCTGTTGCTCTTGTTGATGAATGTGGTTTCATATAATTAGTCACTTTGTTCCTACAATAAAAGAACAGTTTCAAGCATTTTAAGAAATTTTTCATAAAACTTTACAATAAAATTTGTATGAACTGGTCATACTTCAAATGTAAAAAATCATAATCTGATTTTCCAACAACAATTCTATTGCTTTGGATTTTATGAATGGTTTTTCATGAAAATCATGATTTGGTCATAAAACAAAAATTAATTTTTATGAATTCGTGCATTATTCATATGAATATTTCTTAAAAATTAATGATTTTGGCTGAATGATCGCCATTCATAAAAAGAATGTACAAAAATTTTTTCAGTGTAGCGCCAACGTTAGTGAAAGATCGTCCTCAATTTCTAATTTCTGTGAAAACATTTTAGGTGTGAGCTTAAGTTTGTTGTTTTTATAAAAAAAAAATATTGGATTTTATCTTAAATTATATTAAAATAAAAGAAAATTTTTTATTTCTGTCAGTTGTGAGGAGGGCGGAGATAGGACATACGAATAAAAAAGTGTTGCTTTTTCTATATTTTTTTTTACAAGACTGTACTGTGGGGTTTCAATAAGGGCGGGTAAATGTTGAAGTAAACTGTGTGTGACGTATTAACGTAATTATTTTTTTGTATTTGTAAGGCGCATATATGCTACTATGTATATTAAATATAACATCGTTCAAATACCCGTCTCGGCTTCTAACGGTGGCACGGATCCGAGTGGTCCAATTTTCAACGACTCTTCATCATAGATCCGATGGCTATGTTCATCTTAAAGACATGGGTCGATTGTGGTTTACTTGGATAGACCTACGACTTAAGGACTAAGGACTGAAAAAAGTCAATCGGGGTCAAATCGCTAAACCAATTGCCAATTTACGTCACGTATGCGAAAAAATAACGTAACCCTTAAATCGTTCATGCTGAATGTTAATCGTCTCGTCCGCTGTGTGACACATAGTACCTACCGTCCTGCTGGAACAAAATGTCATCTAGGTTAATTGGTTTAAGTTACACCATAAGTTCTGTAGCGCTCGTCATTGACAGTGATCGCCTCACCATCATCGTTTTCAGAAAAGTACCAACCATTGAAGCCGCGCAACAAAAACTACTCGAACTCGAGATTTTGATCAAAGTTGACTTTACGATGATAGCAAAGACTAAAAAAGTGGACTCACAATTCTGTCTGTATGTCTGTCTGTTCGACTACAGGCTAAACGATTTTCTTCAAACTTGGTAGATATGGTTTCTCATTTCCCCCCCCCCCACACAAGTTTTTTTTCTTTTTTTTAAGACCAAAAATAATAAATCTGCCATAAGATGTTTTTTTTCGAAATTTTATAAATATTTATTTTTCTCAAAAACTGTCCCACAGATTTTTTTAATAAAAAATTAAAAAAAATTAATTTAGTTAAAGCTAGATAATGTGTGAAAAAAAATCTCCAAAAAATGCTTATTTTTGGTTCATGAAAAAAATAAGTAAACAGAACTTTTCCGGCGTCTGCAAATAGCTCGATACTAAAAAAAATAAAATAGGTATTCGATGATTTTAACTTTAATAAAAGGGTTAAGAGAGTATGATGCTATATTCGATTAAAATTTGCAAAATCTTTGTTTTAACTTATTTAGTTTCATACTAAAACAGCTTTAACATCGTACTAATTTAACTAAAATTTTGCACCAATATTTTTAGAGTAAAACTTTTCATAAACATGAAACTAATTTTTTAAATGACTAAAACAACTCCTTTAGCATTTGGAGCTAAAAACAGGATGCCTCGTGATTCAAGCAAATTTTATTTTTTTTTCGTCTTTGCTATCATCGTAATGTCAACTTTTATCAAAATCTCGCGTTCGATTTTTTTTACAAATGAATAGTTTGCCTTATAGTTCCTATAAGTCGAAAGTAAAACATTTTAATTATAGCAGAAAGACTCTGCGTTCCTTTCAAACGAAAAAAAAGTATGAAAATATGTCGCCGTTAAAACAGTCAAAAAGGGACCGACAGAATTCATGTTTCCGTATTAATACGAGTGCTTAGGTAATTATATTTCAGAAATTGGAGGATGATAAAATTTCTTCTTCTTTTTTGATCGAGTCTCTAATAACCTCTTGAGAAGTCCTATGTCGTCAGCATCAAGTAATGATAACCCGTGGCAAAACTGCCAGGAAGCCACCACTGATCTGCTTGGTTTTACACGTGCCTTACAATAAAACTCCTGGTCTGATTATGAGTGCTAGGAAAATTACATTCATATACACAATACGTATACATAAAAAGTAATACTTAATGGAATAACCAAAGCTGCTCAGGGCTTCTACACGTAGAAGAGAACAAAAGAGAAGAATTCGAATGAAGGTTTTCGAATGAACGTCTCAACGTTACACAACACACCAAAACTGAAGTCTACATGGACACTCAAGAGCACGTGCGTCGTAGCTTAGAAATGTACTCGGTACTGAGGATACGGAAAAATCATTTCTAGGGTATGGTATAATGTTCGTGCAAATAACCTACATAATATTGACCAAAAATCTTATCCACTCGACTTCTGGGAAGTGAACTGATGGGCGATAAAGATGATAGACGATATAAAGGCATTAGACTTCTTAACATCGGGTACTACGCGCTGGCATGCGACTTCGCAAGGCTCTCGCATCAACGCTAAGAACACACGCTTTCAAAAGTCTCATATTGCTATTGTTCGCATACACCGATAAATGACGTAATCGGAACAGTATTGCGTAACTTGAGTAGAGCTTCATAAGTGCAGATATGGTTTCAAATTAAATTTTGTCCAGAATGAGAAATTTTATTCTGAATATGGAAAAATCTATCAAGCCAAAAGAGAATATAATTTTATTTGAGCTGTAAGGTTATTAGGATCAGAAAAGTAAGTTTCCGATGTTATATAGCCAACCCTACTGAGAAAACCGGAACAAGGTCAAATAAGCTAGAAAAACCTGTAATGATCATTGGCCATTTTGCTTGACCAACAATTAAGGCAAAACAAACTACAATGTCCCAAAGGTAATACAAGTTTTGGAGATTTGTAAACAAATTTACGAAATACTACTTCGTTTTTGGTCTTCAATGAAACTTCTTGGTCATCTCAATTTACTTGCACCACAGTTTTCTTTTAATTCAACGCTCTTTGTCTGCTCTTGTACTTAAGATCTTCTTTTTTCGCACTCGTATAGTTGCAAGAATACTGAAAGATCTCGATATACACAAATAAGGTTGCTCGAAAAGTATCCTTCCAATTATTCGAAAAATTGTCATTCAACGACTCAAGTTGTATTTGAAGGCTTTAATCTTAATATTCATATAATAAATGCTGGTGTGCCGCAGGGCTCCGTTTTTTCTCCGACTTTATTTCTCATATTCATGAATAATTTTTTCTCTGAAACTTCTAATTCGTTAAATAGTTTTGCTGTCAAAAGTACTATAATCTTCTCATGTTCACGTTCTTGTATTTCGGATAGGGACCTATTATAAGCTTAATGGATTCTGATGTAGGTAGTACTGTCAAATGGGAAACCATTAACCCCGTAGAGCTTAATGCCTCAAAAATTGATTTCTTTCACAATTCGATGAAGCGGAAGATTCCATATTCAATTTATCTTGCGCATATATCCAGCTGATAAGATGGCACGGGTTATCCTGACTTTCAGGGCATGGGTTGTTGGCGGCTTATTTACATAGACTGTCTATATTGGAACCCTTCAAAATATTGTGCTGGGCTGGTGCTCGGCAACATTTAGTGAATGTCTATTTAAATGGGTGGATTACATAATCCATTAATAGAAGAAGATCCAAAAAAAAAAATTGTCCGCAAGGTGGATGCCGCGTTTGCTGAGCGAAGAACAAAAATTCAATCGAGTTGAAATCTCTAGAGAGAATCTAGCGTTATTTCGCAGGAATACCAGCGATTTCTTGAGAAGATTCATTACCACCGACGAAACATGGATTCATCACTATATTCCTGAGACAAAAGAACAATCAAAACAATGGAAGCACAGGGGTTCCCCTCCACCGAAGAAAGCCAATCGTGTGCTTAAGCTGGGAAAGTGATGGCGTCAGTCTTTTGGGATTACAAGGGAATTATTTTTATTGATTAACTTGCCAAAGGCCAAACTATCACTGATCAATACTATGCAAACCTGTTGGACAAATTGGCTGAAAAAGTTGCCGAAAAAAGACCAGGATTAGCCAAAAAGAAGATCCTTTTTCATCAGGATAATGCTCCAGCACACAAGTCGGTTGTTGTCATGGCTAAACTCCATGAACTTCGATTTGGTGTACTGAACCACCCCCCTTATTCATCTGATTTGGCACCATCAGAATATTACCTCTTTCCTAACTTAAAAAAACATTTGGCTGGACGCAAATTCTTCACCAACGAGGAGGTGATTGCTGAGACGGAGCGGTTTTTCGAAGAATTGCAGGAATCGGCCTATAAAAAGGGTATAGAAGCACTGGAACACAGATGGAACAAGTGCATTGATATAAGAGGAGAATAAGTGGAAAAAGATTAAAAAAAAGTTTTAAAATTTATTGTGTTTTATTGGTCAGACCGAGAACTTCTCAAACTGCCCTCGTAAGTTATATTATGTTGAAGATATTGTTGAATGTTTGAAATTTCGATTTTTGCATGCCAGAGAAGACAGGCTTCCAAAGCATCGACGAAAGCATGACAAAGTTCAAGGGACGTTCATCCATGAAACAATATATGCCTTTGAAGCCCACCAAATGGGGTATAAAAATGTGGCTAAGATGTGATGCTCTTACACGTATGATTTCAACATTTTATGTTTACCAATTAGCTGCTTCAATTCGAGAACCCGATGTAACCTTATGCTTCGATCGATTTTTCACGAGCGTCCATCTCCTAAAAACCATAGATTACGCTGCGTTAGGAACAGTTGTGTCTAACCGTAAAAAATTGCCAGTTGTCAATGGAAAGCTTCGAAAAGGAGAATGCGTTTTCTGAGAAAGTAACACGGAACTCATGTTCGTAAAATGGCACGGTACTAAGGAAGTCATCGTTGTGAGCAATTACCATTCATAGGACATGGGCCCAGTTGACAAAAAGCTGAAAGATGGTCAAAAAATCAACATACCATGTCCGGAAATGATAAAATTTTACAAACAAATAAGGGGTGGAGTAGATCGAGCTGACCAAATGGCAGAGCAGTTAGAGTTGGATCGAAAATCCAATAAATGGTGGAAAAAGGTGTTCTATCGCTTGCTAATGATGAGCGTTGGGAATTCGTGGGTAATAAATTCTCAACTTGGAAGAAAGAAAACACCACTCATAGATTTTATGGTCGTTTTGGCTGAAAACTTTATAAAAGAAGGGGAAAAGACAGCAATTTTTCAACGTAGCGAAGTACCTGGATGAAAAAAAAAATATCTGCAGGACACCTACCGATTACAATTGCAACTCGGAGGCGTTGCGCAGGTTGCAGTGAAAAAACAAAGAAAAACGGACGAAAACTATTTGTGAAGAATGTCAAATCCCTCTGTGTAGTGATTACTTTGCAGCTTATCACAAATAAATGATAACTTATTATTTTTGTTCAATGAACTTTTTTTTTGTCATTAATGAATAATTATTGTGATTGTAAAGCATCATCCTGAAAAGTTTGAAAAAAAAACAGATGAATAAATAAAAATAAAAAAAAAATTTAAAGGTGGTACTCAATTGTCGGGAGGAGGTGATAGATAAGTACTAAACATTCATTTATATAATGGTATATATTATTATTTCTCTTAACATATTATATTTAGTATACCTACATAGATAACAATACAAAGTTCTTTTATTAGAATAACTGAATTCTTTGATTCGCCATATATTAAAAATATGAAGGACTTCATCCAGATCAACAGACTTGGTTCTTTTCTTTTAAAGGCCAGAAATACCATGTTTGTCTTTCTTTCGTGACTCATTGATAGCCTCTGAGGCTTATTGATTGCATTCAAAGTCGAAAACGTAGATTCACACAGCAGTGCTACATCTTACGTTCGCCACAGATGCAAAAAGTTTATAATGTATCTTTGAATGTCTCTCGTTGGTACAAAACATCAATTGTCTTTTGGTGAGGTGACTTAAAAAAGCTTTTACCACAGCAGCTTTTTTTTTGATGGAATTATAAGACCTAAAAACGCATTGCATTTTTCCAACAAAAATTACTTAGACCCGTTTGCTTAATCATTCATCATAATTAAAGTTTTATGAGTTTAATCTTCATTAAAAACTTTTTTGAGACATAAGCGTTGAAGTTGAAAATAAATATTTATGTTTCTTTTCAGCAAATGGGTCTTAGGAATTTTGTCATGACAAATTTAAAAGTATGTATTTATTTATTGTTGTATAAAAAGGGGCAATCAAAAAGACTTTATTTTCTTGCAGTAACTTAGGGCTAGTTGTACCAAATTGCAATTAAATAGATTTTCGCTAAAAGTTTTAAAGTTTTTTGACCACAAAGTTTATTGGCCTTCAAAGTGTCTTGGTGAAACGGTAAATTTTACAAATAGTTTTGTTTTCTCACACTTACTTAAGCTTTACAACTGTACCATTTTGTCTACATCCTACTCATCTAGATATGTATACTCGCTACTGAATTTAGTTGATCGTCGTTGTCCGAAAATCTCCTTTGTAATTTAGCAACTAGTGTATCCAAAGTTTCGAAATACTCGGACTTAAATGGCTGAGCGTTTTGAGATTCTATATTTTGTCTCGCAGAGGAACAGGAAAGGCCATATACCAAGTAGCCATCTACCTATCCGATTTGATTTTTGATTTGTCTCTTTTGGGTATGAGTCGTATTTTCGGAATCGCCGCTTGTCATAGGCTTTGCTTCTTCCAAAATTTGATCATACATTTCTGATCTAAGTTTCCTTATTTTATTTTGGGTGAGCTTAATGATTGTTATGGCGTTTTTCAGTCCTGCGCTTCGGGATTGTAAAGCTGCGCCTGCAGGCTGGAGCATGGGTAATATTTTCTTGACAACAATCAAGGCAATTCGGAATTCCAACTTAAGCATCACTTTTTTAATGTCCACACTCTTGGCGACGACGTCAACAACCTAAAATCTGTCATTTCTAATTTCATCCAAAGTCGTCAAAATCAATGAATAATTATCATGAACAAGTTTTATTACAGCCAAGTGTCCTGACCAACTCTGTTCTAGGAGCCTTTAAATCCTTTTTCCACCATACAAGGCAGCTATTTTTCCATGCTTAAAAAAATTGATGATAAATGATGCATTGATCAAGAAATAAACGAATGAAAGTCATTTCCGAGATAACCGTAATGATTACCAAATCCAAGCGATATGGTTAATGCAGTGGACGTAAGGGATTTTCCGGCCCAATTTATTTTCTATTCTGGTCGCAACTCCCAAAACTTTCCCACTCATTACACTTGGGCCATCATAGCATTGGCTTAGCATACAAGAGTAGTCAATGTTATTTAACGTTAATTCCGTAAAATTGGCTGCATCAAGATTTTCAGTAGATAGTAGTAACTACCAGCAACGAGTCATTAGCAGTTTTTGAATCACGATATGATAGATAATTTTTTAAGGTAGGGCATTGGAGGTTTTAAGGTAGGGCATTGCCCCCTAATGCCCTCCCCTAGCTACGGCCATGCACCCTTTGTCTCATTGAAAAATACGGTCGGGACATATACATAATGTCCGGCCCCGACCTTCGCCCCCAAAACTATTTTCTACATTTTGAAAAGATAAAACGTCTTAAATTTTGCTACTGTGATGGCGCAACCTAACAAAAATATTTCTTTTACGATAGCGGCTTTCCGGATCGAAAGGGTTTTAATTAAATGACCCGAACTGTATTTCGAAATTAAAAAGTGGTAGCCCTACAAATATTATGTTCTAGGATCTACCTCATTGCGCAAAACCCATAGGATGCGCCATCTTGCAGGTCGGTATGTGACTGTTTGGCTTTATTCCAAAGACGTGGATGGTTTTTCGGCAATATTTTTTTACTCAATTGCACTTTATGCGGAAATAAATGCAAATCATTCTTCAAAACGCGTCAAAATGTAGATCCACTGATTCCCAAATACTGTGTTCGGTGTAGATAAGACACAATTGGGTCTTGGAAATACTCTCTCCTTAGGCTTCAACTAGTTCAATGGAACGTCTTGTGTGTTAATGAACGGCATGTTGACGATGTTCCACTACCCCATGCTGCCCAATAAATTCGTTAACAAACGAAGAATTGTGTAGACAGACAATACTTGTTGAGTTATGAGTTATTTGTTAGCAGCACAGAAGCGACTTTTTTCAATGTACAGCTTTACTATTCGCGCGCGTTGTTTTGATATGAAGCGATTTATAGTTTAAATTTTACTTAATTTACGTTTCAATCGGTTGACAAATGTTACTCAATGGTTAAAACCCACATAAAAGATGGCGCACCCGTTATAGTGTACCAGAATCCGTCTTTTATCTTAAACAATGTATCTTAATTTTGCTAAATTAATGCTTCAAAATTTTACAAAGATTCTACATCTTAAATACACAGATATACAAAATTGTAAATTTTTAAGACTCACGTGCTGATTTCGAATTTCAAAGGAAATCTCTTCGAGTTAAACAATTACAGATATGTATGTAGGTATGTTTCTGTAATTGTAATTGAACCACAGCATGGAGTTTTGTCACAATAACAGAACAATTGTAAAACTAAAATTCCCACAAATCAATAAAAATAATTAGGTCTACAAAACCTTCAAATCTAATTATTTGTATATCAACGGCACTCACCGCAAACCTTCAATGGCCCACAAACCGATGATTTTAAGCCCTCATTACTCTTCGCAAAGTTAGAAGCACAAAATTGATTGTGTATTTCTTTTTCCACATCTTGTTTCACTTGGCCACCAAAAATTAATCATAGGCTAATATATCAGAAGGCAGCACAGTACACATAACGAACTGCCCCGGTTTAAAGGCGGTTGACCCAATTTGCCAATACCAAATGCTCCAGTGTAGAAGGCGGACTAGTATAGTTGTCCAGCTGTTGCCATGCATGAACGTACCATACGACCACCACCTGCTATCACCACTAACATGGCACACAGGCTTCATAAATGATTTGGCTAATTGCATTCATTAAGAAACCTACCACATTTTGCAGGTAGTGGTGTACCTACCAAAAACGAGGGTACAATTATTTGTGCATGCATGAAAGTTCAACATTCCTATTCACTCCTCTCTGCCTCCCGCTTGCCACAGAAAAAAAACACGCAGACATTGGGTAAATCTTAATTAACTGTACTAACTCTGGCGGGTACCATTTTTGCACCCTCTTCTCCATGGTCACCTGGTCATAGTAGTTATTGGATGACTGGTTGGCTAACAACCGACCGAAGCAAGGACTATTTTCAAATTCTATTTCAGAGAGAAGCAATAACAAAAACGAATCCTAGTTCTGCATCCAGAGGGTTTCGGAGCTCGGTCTGCCGCATGCGTCACATTTAAATCACTCTTCAGCTTTAGCTTTGGTTTTGGCAAAGGTGTTTTGTCGTTTTTCTACCTCGTACTCGAAGTCCTGCAATTTAATTCAACACAAAACGTACTATATAAAGGATGCAATCAGACATTTTGATTTCCTCTTTCGGAAAATTCCCTTTGTATGGCAGTTTTGATTTTGTTAAAATAATAGGTGGAACCAAATTAAAGGACAAGTTTGGGTTTATAGTCGAATCGGAATCGCTATTCGTAATTGGGAATAAACCGAACAAAAACAAAATTAAGGTGGTTAAAAAGGGGGGGGGGACACGGGATGATTTGTTATTGGGCGTAATGAGGTATATTTTTTGTTAGACTTTTAATTAATGAAAATGTATGTAGTTACTTTAGTTAAAAAAAAATTTAGTGCAGACTAATACGTCAAGTTATGTAGTGCAGATGCCTAAAATTGAAGTTACAGATTATAACGCCTTTTTTTAATTGCTGGATCTACGATAAACATCTACTAAACAAGAACAACTATTCTACTTAGCATTTTTCCCGCGGTATGGTAACTAGTTCCTCTTGCGCAGGGTGATTAGTCCACAGTCCAAAATTTCACAATAGATTTGTCATCTAATTGATTGCGATATTGAAAATGTAAACTCAAAACCCATTCTGAAGGCCAGTTATGAGGAGAGGTAAGAATGCAACAGGGTTCTTTCGATTATCTGTTGAGCGTTTTTGTCCAAATTTATAAAGAAAATTATTATGAGATATAAATATTCGCAAAACTTCAAATACTCATTTAATAAATATACTTCAGTACTTCAGATTTTGTTTTGAAAATTTTCTAAAGAAATTTAAAAAAAATCACTTTAATTTGTTCAAATTATCTTATTAAATTTTCAAAAATAAAATTTGAATTTCCCGAAACTACTTTTTGAATACACATATGTACATTTTTTTAATATACAAGAAACTTTCTTATACTGAAGACTGTTATACCTAAATACATTAGACATCAAATTTATTAACAAAGTTTGTTTGTTTTTAACCAATAACGGCGGTTGTCAATATGAAAATTTTCGATCACAAATTTTGAAATGAGAAACCCCTATCATCATATTGACAGCCGCGATCATCATATTGATCACAGTTGTCCTCAATAGAACGATAGAGGTTTTCAATATGTACTATAATTTTGGTTGTCAACACGATGATAGTGGTTGTCAATACCATCGATGATCAAAGTTCTCAATACGATGATTATGCCCGAGCTAGAAATCGTATGGGGTCTATTTCCTTCCACTTATGCGCAATGGGAAATATTCTAATCAAAAAGCTTTTTTTATCGTTTTAAATCTCAAAAACAAAGATACATAAGCGATATAGTTTTAAGAATTTGACACAAAAAATGTTGATTTTGAGATGGACTAAAACAACCTATGTGTGCGGTATTAACAAAAATCTTTGCGATTTGAAAGGTCCATATATTTCATTATATGAATTATAACATTGTTCAAATGCCCGTCTCGGTGGCAGGAATCCGAGTGGTCCAATTTTCAATAACACTTGCGGATAGATCTTGCTGAATTTGAGCGATGGCATGTTTTATGTTCACATTAAGGGCAAAGATCGACTGTTATTATTCACATAAGCCCGCGAATTCAGGAAACCCCATAAGAAAAAGCCTAGCGGTTTGACTCCGCATGACCTTGGTGGCCAATAGCTCTGCGAAAGATATAACCTTACCTTCAAATCGCAGGTGGTAGTGTAGAGTCGGTAGTAGTTTAAAGCATATCCGGGCTCTGAGAAACTTGACCAATGGACTTGTGTTGCCACTAAACCATACATCAGACCATGGCAGCGAACGTAAGTCCACGATTGTGCATGGCGTGGTAGCATGCCAGTCCGCGTACAGCATGCGTAATTCCACGATCTTAATGGGTGGCGGCTAGCATAAGGCCATGGTTAGTTGGTGGTGGTGATGTGGTAAACGCATGGTTCATGGTCTTGACTCCGACGAGCTCGTCCACTTCGGTGGGCCGGTATTGCTACACTGAACCAAATCGCGTAGGTGATATTGAAGAAAATATTTTGTAAATTTTTGAACAATCAATTATTCAAATCAACAATTTTTCATAGTATTTTTCTTCATATTGAAGACTGAATAAGGTTTCTTCAAATGATGAATGATTTAGTATTTTATTAAAACGAATGAAATTTTGTCATATCTACGAAAACAATTTGTTAATTTTTGATGAAGCAATTATTCGAAAAGACCAATTTGTATTAAAAGTTTTTTTTTACTATGTATGTAATGTATGTATATTAACTTAAAGCAAGGAAAAAAAAACCAGTTTAAAAAAAATCATTTTTTGAGGAAATTTTCATAAAAGCTACCTACTTATTATTAACTAAATTTCAAGAAAGAAGGATGAAATTTAATCAATTTCACAAAATTTTGTGGATTTAACACCATAACGAAAAATTTTATGCATTTCTTCAAAATGACAATATTTCTTGAATATAACAAAATTTTCTTCAAAACAAACGGATAGGTTTCATTGACCTTATACTGATCACCCTTTCTTCAATTCTACCTACTTTTTCTTCAATATGACTACCAAATTTGGTTCAGTGTACTATTTGACAATTCTGCACTCCAGGTTCCTATCGACCTCCTCGTGGTGCCTGTGGATATAGGTTACGTAAGTAACTGAACCAACTAGATGGGAACATCCTGGACGGTGTCCTTAAAGTAGGAATCCGCTAAGGAGTATGTAACAACTCACCAACCCTCTGGTGACACATTCTTGGTTTATGGTTTCTACCTCGACTATAACTGGGTGTGTTTATATCTTGGGCTGACAGGCCCTGAAGTTTTGCAGGAACTTCATCTGTAAGTGACCTTTTGGTGGCAAAGCTCGACCTATATTCTATATAAGCTATATTCTGGTTCCACGGGAGATAGTGCCCAGGAGTCTGGGGGCAATAGCGTACGTCTTCTGGCTCTCCTATTCTATCTTCGGATAGAGAGGTGCAGGTGTCGCGTACGTGCTCTCTTTCTCAGACTATCTATGAGGTAGGCCCCCTAGTGGGAGTATCGTGGTGGCGTGGTTTATTCCGAATGCGGAGACATATGGTTTTCAGGCGTGCCTGGATTCAAGAGGTGTTAGATAGACCTCGCCTCCTAAGCAAGAGGTGTTTTCATGCCTGAAACATGTCACAACTTTGCGACCGAGATGGCTTTGGCTATGTCGCGGTTAATGACCACGACCTAATCTGACTCCGATGGAGGTAGGCCTCTCGTGGGATTGAGCCATAATCGGCAGGTGCTCACGTTAAACCAAAAGACGATAATTGTTACCTTCAAATCGTTCAGAATGTCAATCGTGGTATCCGCTGTGTAGCACGTAGCGCCCCCGCCGCTGCCTCCGCGCCGTTCTGCTGAAAGTACATATCATTTGTTTCTTATGGTTCAATTAACGAAATTGAAATTCTATAGCGCTTGCCATTGACAGTGACGGCCTCTTCAACATCGTTTTCAAACAAGGAGAAACCGATGAGGTCATCGCGGTGGCCCAAAATCCACACTAAACTGATGCCTTTTGAGGATACAATGTCATTGTGTAGTACCCCTTGGCATAATGGTTAGTGCGTTGGACTGTCATGCGGAAGGTCTTGAGTTCGATTCTCAGCCGCTGCAAGAAAGTTTTTTTCAGGGGTGTACTGCCTCTTGCGAGGAATTGACAAATTCTCCAAGAGTATCTCTTGTCTTGGAAAGTGCTGCTCATTAGCCGTTCGGAATCGGCAGAAAATAGTAGGTCCCCTCGTTCCTGGTAACACGCACACAGGAATGGTTGAGAGTTGCAAGTCACTAGTTCCTTGTTCACTCCGAGCTGTTGCACCACCAAAATTATTTATTTATTTTATTTAATGTCAATGTGTGTGTTGGGTTCGTCTCATATATGGAAATATACTTGGTACCACAACTATTCATCCAAAAAAGCGCCTTGTCGCTAAAGATGATTTTTCGGCCAAAATTAGCGTCATCTTCCAAACTCTTCGAAGCCCAGTTAGCGTACAAACGGCATTGTCTATAGTCATAGACTTTGAGATCCTGGGTCAGTTGAGGTCTGCAAAAAGCCAAATTCTTGTGCATGGAGGGAGATCGTACAAATTAATCAAAAAAAAAGTTCAAAATTCTAGAAGCCGTTTTCGTTATTTTTAGATAAATAACATTTTTTTTGTTTCCCACATCTTGTAGATTGTATTAAAAAACTTT